>OX336342.1:5643200-6843200 GCA_946902875.1 Nematopogon swammerdamellus
CGTACCACGGCGCGGTCCCTGCGGTGAGGTTAGCGCGTTCGGGCTCCATGTCGAAGACTTCCGAGAGGGAATTCAGACCCGATTTGTAAGAGAAAAAGAAGCAGTCGTTGGTCTGCTTTCCGAGCTTGCCTCGCTTGTAGAACTGGCTGAAGAATTTGAAGCTGAATTTCTGAAAATTTTGTATATCTGGTGTTCGTTCGTTCTGCCGGATTTGCTTACCACTACAGGATTCCTCAGTGAATATGCTTTAAAAAAAGCTCAGTATTTTTTTTAGGACTAGTAATTTTCGATATAGTTAATGGTCATTACAAGGTCAGCTTCGTTTTTGGAAAATAGGTTTTGGTTTGGACAAAAAAAAATCTTTTGGTAAGTAATTAAAGCAAAAAAGAAATGTTTTGTATAGATGTTTTTTTTTTAAATTAAATACAATTTTTTTTTTTTTTTTATGGAACCTGACACGGTTGGCTACATCACCTACAACATCCGTGATGTCAGCCCATAACACAGGGTGAACTAGGTACCATGTCAGTGCTTCCCTTCATTTCATGTCGGCTACACTAAACTGGACGGAAAACACGAACTATTTACATAGCCGTTTCGACCGACGTTTCGTTCAGTGCGGTGGTACCAACCCGGCCGGGATAAACCCTACCACCTAGTAAGGTAAGAAGGGAAGGGCCCTATAGTTTAACGTGGAATCCGAACCACGGTCAGCCTCCAACGGTCGAGCGGTCACCCATCCAATCACTGACCGCGCTCAGCGTTGCTTAATAACAGTTGACTAACCAACCGCGCCACTGAGCTACCGAGGCTGGCGAATTTTCTTATCCCTTAGTCGACTTTTACGACATGCGACGGGGAGAGATGCAGTGGGGCTATTCTTTTTAAGTACCGACCCCACATGGTACAAAACAAGTCTTGTTTGTTTCTTATTATTCGAAATACAGAAATAATTCTAATTATAGTAAACTAAACTATACCTACCCTTTTTACCCATAGACCCGGCACATAGGTACTAAGTGACCGGAAAAATTATGAAAACAATACCTACAATTCTAGACATGCATGCATCACAACACAACCAACAAACACAATATTGCTTGTTCATGGCGCTGATTACAATGAAAAATTAATTCCAGCCAACGCAGGCGGCTTGGCCACCCACGAACTGGAACCTTGTGATACTAATCTAGTATGCTGCATTTACTGATCTCCGACGTAAATAATACAAACAGGTGTGTAGGTCATAAATAGATTCCTCGGGGTTTTTCTTGTAATGCATTCAAATTATTAAAATTTAAACTAATTTTAAGTCAGAATTGTTTTCGTATGTACCGCTGAAGTCGGCAGGACTGGAGAAAAATTTGAGAGGCTTAGGTCCAGCAGTGGACACTTAAACGCTGACTTACTGGCATTTTAAGTGTACACCTGGGTTTCTAATCCCAAAATCTTCGATATGGCAGATTTTGGACCGGACTTTTTGCATGAGATGCCACTGACCTACCAAACAACCACTTCTCAAGACTTTTTTTATGGAAACTGACACGGTTGGCTACATCACCTACAACATCCGTGATCTCAGCCCATAACACCGGGTGAGCTAGGTGCCATGTCAGTGCTTACGTTCATTTCATGTCGCCTACACTGAACTGGACGGAAAATACAATATTCACATAGCCGTTTCGACCGACTTTTCATTCAGTGCGGTGGTATCAACCTGGGCGGGATGAACCCTAGCACCTAGTAAGGTAAGAAAGGAAGGGACCTACAGTTTTAAGTGGAGTCCGAACCACGGTCAGCCTCCAACGGTCGAGCGGTCACCCATCCGAGTACTGACCGCGCTTAGGGTTGATTAACAACAGTCGAACGACCGCACCACTGAGCTACCGGGGCTAACAAAATTTGAACTTTGAATTAATAAAAAGGTATTCGATACTTTAGCAGCTCCCCACTCCTGCACTCCATCAGTAATAATGACAGGTGTCGGCGAGTAGGCGTACTGCTGCTCAAACTGTCGTCTGCTGATATTGTGTAGCCGAACTGCGTCGCTGACGTCCCGACACATGGAGCAGTCTTCCGGGGCGCGGAACAGCGCCTTGTCGAATGGCATTCGGATCAAGCAGTCCTGTAATGTTTTGTGCTGCTGTATTTGATGTTGCCTAAAATACTGTCTCCGATATTGTAGGTTGATTCGAGGAAAATAAGTACCTACAGTTCCCGGCAGCAAATAGCGCGTGCCGAGCTTTTGAAAGAGACATTCCGGTTGTAGAGTCGCACAGAGACGTGCGAGTTCGTGTAACAGGGACGGCGGCGCTCTACCATCGGAGTGTCTCTTTCTAAAGCTGGACATGCATCATTTGCTGCAGGGAATTGTATTTATTTTTACGAAATTACACAAAATCTTTACCAGATTGGTATCTACATTTTTAAAATAAAAAATTTGCAGTGAATTTCTTTTAAAATAATTAACTACTGAAAATAAAAAATACTAATAAGTAAGTTTTCCAGAAAGTAGTTACTTTGGACACCCCTAAATAAATTTACATATCAAATCCGCTTTCTTTTCAATATAGTAGATACCATAATATATTGAATAACATGTTCAATCTATGATGGTAGGTACTTACTTCTTCAAAATGTCTACAGGAATTTATAGATCGAAATTGTTGGAACATTGTCGGCCCAGCTGTACAGCCATGTCGAACTAACTGTGTGTAGTAAGTACTCACTCTAATTGTTGTTCATTGTTTATTGATCAGCCATAGCCAGAACCTACACTGCGCTTAGATTTGTAATTTATTACATTTTAACATTCCGCCAGTTCGTTTATTATCACAGTGAAGAACACGCTAGAAACTTAACTGAAAGTGTTTTTCAATATTAAATTTAAACACGTTACAAAAAACATGCATCATAATTTTATTATTACTCTCTATTAAGTACTCCTTCACTCATCATCGCGTGACTTTTTGCTCACAGCTCAGGCCGCCAATAACGTAGTGTTATGATTTATATTTAAAACCATCTTGAGAAGTGACAGAATGTAACGGTGAAAACCGTATGTAAATCGATAAAGTGGTTCTCGAGTTATAAGGACTCATATAATGTACGTTACACGTCCGGCTGTAGAAACTTCGCTTTATTTATTAGGACGCAAGAATTCATGACAAAATTACATCAATTTTATTTTAAATATGAAATTATATGCCCACCACACCAATCATATGGAAAAGAATATTTGTAAAGGTAGGTAGGTAAACTTACGGGCGACGAACTATAATAATATACACAAATTGCCACAGCCAGGATGACGCTCAACCAGAACCACCTCTTGAATCCACTCCGCAACTTGCAAAATACACCATCCGATCCATGAACACTCAATTTCGAAACGTAACTCGTGCTCAACTTTAACGCCTCAATTTTATTGATGATTTTCGAAATTTTCTGCTCAGCGAGCTTAAGTTTTTTGTCGCAGGTCTTGTTCTTTGGAGTCCCGCTCATCTTGTACCGCCGCGCGTGGTGGCGCTACACTGGGGCTGGTGACAAAGGCTTGCACATCTTTTATAGTGCCAGCACATTCGATAAAGCTCTTCTTATTTTCATGTACGTACGGGTATTCAGTATCTCTACAGAGCAGTTCATAATTATAAGATTTAAAAAAAAAATTGTTTTCTGTGTTACTTATTGTAGTTTTATTTATAACATTCTTTAATACTATTAAAAATACAGTGAAAAAGAGTTGACTTGAGAGAGTTGAAGACGATACCCATAGCTGGCTGCTTTGCATAGAAAAAGTTCGTAAGTCGGTGTTGTTTTTTAATTTAAAAAAATTAATAGTAATAAGATTAAAAAATCTACCTACAACAATTTTCATCTGACGCAAAAGTTAATTTTTAGTGCACTGATAAATAACTAAACCACAAGCACAGACCACTATTGGTGTAGAGATTATTAAATTTTATTACCAATAATTTTTTTTTATTAAAAAACAACACCGACTTGCGACCTTTTTCCATGCAAAGCAAAGCAGCCAGTTATGGGTATCGTCCTAGGTGCAATTTTCTACCAATAATACTTAGCAATGTTGGTAAAGTTGATATATGTATAGACTAGAACTTTGTTACAGATGTTTAACTCACACAGGCGGGTGAGCCATACTTGTAGGTGTGACACGCGTGCTTGCGTGCTAAAAACAACGTGCGTGTACCTACACTCACAACTAAACCCAATCCGCCACCTAAGGTAATACTCTCATCAGTGTATTCTCTCGAATGTTGAATGATTAAATAAAAGTTCAGAATGCATGTTTTTTTTTTATTGGAATAGGACTTTAGCCGCCTTGCGACTATGTCAGCCCCATAGCACCTATTAAACAATTCTCCAAACCATCTCTAGCCTCGGCTAGAGATGCTTGGAAAATGTAGTCAGTATTTTGAATTCTTCAGGGGCTCATTTCATCGAATGCCCTGTGAATCGGAAAAAAATAATTTAATCCATCTTTAATTCTACGATCAAAGCGTTTCATTATTATTCTGTTAACACAAAAACGTGAAATTGATATTTAACTTTAGCACTTATTATTAGCAGGTTAAAGGATTCAGCAATTTGGCGAACTTATTTTTCTCGTCATGTGGTCACTTTTGTTTAATGGAATGTGTCATCGGATTCTTAAAATCAATTTCATGCTTCGACGTGAAAGGTAAACTTATGTTAAACTAACGTCTTCTAACTTATGTCTAACTATTACTTAGTTATAAACTTATAAAATCCATTTTCCACATTTTGACATAGGTCATAAATTGTATAACGGCGCAAACTGCTCCCAATACATATCCTTCACTACCCAGCAATTTGAAAGCAATCGGTGTGAAATTGAAATTCATTATCAGGGCGAAACACTGCAAATGTGTCCCCGCTTTTTTCTTCCACCGCGTTGGTTTCCCAGAACCCTCCCCCCTAATTCGCGACTAAGTATATTATGTGACAAACATACCTATGTATGTAGTTACTTGTGTATTTATAGTCGCTGGATTTGGGAGAAATCTTTACTGTTATATTGTGTATCTTTACTATTATAGTAGGTACAGTCTCTGGTCCTACAAGAGGTGAGTGAATAGGCACCTGTCAGGCTGGCATGGCATTCGCAACCCCCGCATACGACCGATTGTCCAAGGGCGTCGTTAGACACCTTATACCCATAAGGTGTCTAACGACGCCACATGTCGCGCTTGACGAAATAGCGATCAGCAGTGGTGCTAGCGACGGATTCGCACTTGCTCACTCACTCGCTAAAGAAAACTGGCATTTAATCACACAAATACTCACAGCTTTCAACCAATCAGAAAGTGTTTAGTAGTGCACCCAGTGGTCGAATTGGACTTATTCACGAACCGGAACGGTTTTTTTTAATAAATAAAATCGAAATAAGTATAGGTAATTCACGTCTTTTATTTTGCAAAAAAAAAACAACAATTATAATAATGCCCATAATAAATCGTATTTTTTGTCGATCTTGTGCACTCTTTTACGGCTAGTTGCATCATCGGCTAAATGTCGACCTGAAACAAAATAAAAACCGGTCAAGTGAGAGTTGAAGTCGCTCGCAGCGCAGAGGGTTCTGAATTGTACCTTCATTCATGTTTTAGTCAAAAATGCTCCTACGCAATAGGAATACATTTTATACGGCAGTGGTTCAGTGTTGGAGCTTATAACTCAAAAACTATTAGCAATATAACTTTCGATATAGTTTTGCTGTAATTTTGATTAAGTAGGTAGACTAGTTCCGGGCCATATTTTTAGATTTAGTTCTTTCGAAAATAAGAGCGGGCGGGACAGAGTTTTTTTTTCTTCATATTTTTATAAAATAAATAATATTTTAAAAAGTAATATAATTTTTTTAAATATCCATCATACATAACCTTAAATAAAGCTCGTTTCAACGATATGCCACATGCCTAGTCAAAGAAGTATATTATCATCCTCACAGCAAAAAAAACACCTTTTTTAAATTAATTCACTCCTGGAATACTTGAGGAAGAAAAACCATATCTGTATTCAGAATTTAAATTTTATACTATTTCTTGTTGAGAAGTTAGGTGCTGTGATAGGACGACAGACAGACAGACATACGACAGACAACGAAGTCCCAACATAAGGGTTCCTTTTTTTACAATCCTGGGACGGAACTCGGAACCTTAAAAAATTAAAACTATTTATGAAAAACTTAATTAAGCGATTAGGTTTCGATCAATTATAATTACCTTTTGCTAACCACGATCGCACGTACGCTTCAGGATTGAACTGCAATAGTGGTGGTCCAACGCAATTTATGAATAACAGCGCAGCAGTTGTTTCCACTGACAAAGACGACCGTAGTGGAGTCACTATTTCGTTCATAGAACTGAAGTTCCTTTCACATTCGCTAGTTGATATTGGAATTGTTGCGATGACGTTTAAAAGTGGTTTCAGCTCATCAGGAATATTATCTGTTCCTCCACTCATTTTGTAGGATCTAAAGCCACGAATTATTTGTGAATCATTTAAATGGAACTGATAACACAGTTCTCTAATTTCCTTATCACCATATTGTATTTCTACTTCACCCTCATTTGATTTTGGCCAATTCTTTGGCTCAAGAACTTTAATACTCGTTAGTAATTTTGTGTATGTGTTTTCATTTTCAATCTGACGTTTGGCATCACGAGCGCCGTGAGAACACGAAGTTGTGATCATGCGATTTCTCATGTTATTTGCCAAACTGGTATACAGCTGTGCAGTATTTATCGGTACAACTCTGCCCTGGTGAAGTTCTATACCTTTGTATGTATTTTCTGAGATAGAGCATAAAACTTTATCAAGTTTTGGTCCTGGTTGAGTAGCCATCGAGTCGAAAACTCTAATTGTTGTTCTTATAGCTTTATCAGCTTCAACTAGAGTAATGTTCCGTCGCTGCAATAGTTCTGATAAATCTCCCATTTCGTCCAGAGCATCAGACATAGCATGTAAATTTTTTAAAAATATTACATCAGTCATAATGTTCAGTAAACCATTGTATTTGGCCCTTTCTTTTGTATCTCTTGTCAAATCCTTAGAGGCTGTGTCAAAGTGTTGACAAAGTGCTTGGTAGTTATGTAATACAGCATTAATTGTACGCTTGCTGGATGCAACCTACCGAACAGATAACATTCTTCCGATTCTTAAAATTTGCGCCTCAAGCGAAGCTGCAGCCTTTTTGAGCTCATTTTGGTTTTTGGGCGATTGGTGGTACAAGCTGTATAATTTATCAATAAAGATTTTGAAATGATTGATACCACAGACTTCATTAACGCAGTCATTAACAGCAAGCTCTAATCTGTGGTTAGAGCAGTGCCATACTAATAAATTAGGAAACATTATTTGCAGTCTCGTTGCCACTCCTGAGTTTTTTTCCAATCATAACCGAGGCTCCATCACACGCAAAGGCTATGAGGCACTCTTCCAAAAATCTTTGATCAAAGCCATATTTATTTAGGCACGATAAAAGATCATTTGTGATATTTTCGGCAGTCGTATCAGTCAGTTCAATTAAGTCAATATTAAAGACATATGTTTCCTGTAAATTTCCAATGGAATCTTCGAAATGTGTCCTTATTACTACAACCAAAGTAGTCTTTTTAACCGACTTCCAAAAAAGGAGGAGGTTCTCAATTCGTCTGTATGTTTTTTTTTTTTTTTTTTTTTTTATTTTTTTTTATGTTTGTAACACGATTTCTCCGTCAATTGAGGGCCGATTTAGAAAATTCTTTTTTTGTTAGTTAGGTCATACTTCCGAGGTGGTCCCATTTCAATTTTATCGAAATTGGTTCAGTGGTTTTCGAAAAATCAGCATAATACTATGGTGTGTGGTTACCTTCAGCAAAACTTGTGATGTGGTCGTTTTCGGCAATTTTCAGTTTGATAAATTAGTATGGTGTGTGGTTACCTTCAGCAAAACATTTGTGATGTGGACTTATTCAGCAATTTGCAGTCTGACACATATGGCGAATAATTCTGTACCACTTCAATCGATTTCGATTATTCGATTTCGATTATTCTTTTTTATGTAATATTACTAAAAAGAATGAAATAAAAACTGTTTTAAAAAATATTAAACCGATTTCCAAAAAACAAAAAAAAAAAAAACTAAAAGTATTAAATACCTAATATTTTGAAATTTTCTCTGTCCTGTTGAAATACATGAATCGATATACTAGTGATACATATTCGGACCCTTGTTTCATGAATATTCTAAATTTGAAATTTTTTATCTTTTCCGACCGGCGCTTAATTTATTATGGTACCTGGCCAGTACCTACTGTACCGAGTACCATCGAGCTGGTTTGATGATGGAGACAGAAGGTGGCCATAGGAACTCCTAAACTACACATGATAAACCCATCGTGTTTGGGCTCGTTGCATTTGTATTCACGAGAAATTTACTTTAGACCTAAAAGATTCTCAATTCGACGGTATGTTTTCTTTTTTTGGATGTTTGTTACGCGATTACTCCGTAAATTGTGGGCCGATTTTGAAAATTCTTTTTTTTTTTATTTGAAAGGGGATAACCCTGAGGTTTTTGAAGTGAAAACTTCTTTAGCGGCTCTTGGCACTTTTTTAGGTGGGTAAAAATGTATAACTCGCGACATCGCGTCAGCGTCATTTTTAAAATGAAACCTTAAGTCATTGCGTTAAGGGTTAAGTTAGAGTGGCACGGGATCTGCCGGCACTCCCGGAGTGCAACTGTTAAGTAGGGTTCCGTAACACGTTTATGTCTGTCCATTCTACTAAGTTCTGCAAAATGAATGTAGGGTTCCGTAACATATGCATGTCTATCCGTTCTACTAAATTTTACAATTTTCAACCAAGGTCCTCCGACGGTTATTTTATAATAAAAGTAGGCTTCCGTAACACGTTTATGTCTGTCCATTCTACTAAGTTCTGCAACATCACCTACAACGTCCGTGATGTCAGCCCATAACACCAGTGCCATGTCAGTGCTTCCCCCTTTGATCGTGCTGACTACACTGAACTGGTCGGAAAACACAAACTATTTACATAGCCGTTTCGACCGACGTTTAATTCAGTGCGGTGGTACCAACCCGGGAAGGTTAAACCCTACCACCAAGTAAGATTACGAGGGAAGGGACTTACAGTTTTACGAGGAATCCGAACCTTGGTCAGCCTCCAACGGTCAGCGGTCACCCATCTAAGTACTGACCGCACCCAGCGTTGCTTAAAATTCAATAGCGACAGTTGACTGTCTGCACCACTGAGCTATCGAAGCTGACGTGGTCCTATTTTAATTGGGTCAAGATCGGATTGGAAAGCGAGGCGGAATCGCGAGGCCGAAGGCCGAGCGATTCCGCCGAGTACATTAATAGCAAAAATTACTAAAAAAAACTGTGAAATAAAAAAAACTGTTTTAAAAAACATAAAACCGACTTCCTAAAAAAAGTAGAACTAAAAAACTATTTAAAATAAAAATATAAAAACCGCCTTCAAAAATATATGAAATAAAAACCTAAAAAAAAAAACGAACCCTAGAGTTGAAGGCGGTGCTAAAGCAAGCAAAAATGATGCATGAAAGAAAACATGTGCGGATGATAATATCCTTTGTGATTTGTGTAGCCTTTTTAGCACCGCATTCAACTCTAGGGTTCGTTTTTTTTTTTAGGTTTTTATTTCATATATTTTTGAAGGCGGTTTTTATATTTTTATTTTAAATAGTTTTTTAGTTCTACTTTTTTTAGGAAGTCGGTTTTTGCTTAGGGTTGTTGATTCGTCTATCATGCATGACTGAGATTTTTTTTTTATTATCAATAATATTTTTGCATATAGCGTTTTTCATTTCAAGCGCAATGTGAATAGCAATATCATGACACGTTTTGTCGGAATGTAAAATGTTACCCATAGGTAGTCCATTTGAAATTTGTAAATCTATATCAACAGGCAGATCAGTAAATGGCCTTTGCATTTTCGCAATTTTATAAACAGTTCTGAAAACTCGTTCGGTTGTAGTACAGTATGTTTCATTCATTTTTTTTGTCAATGGCTCCTTCAATGGTCCTTTTTTCAGACTGCTCCAATATCTCTACAGCCTTAATGTGGGCCTCGGAGCGTTTGTGTTCAAATATTTTTTTACGTAAGCTCGACTGTTGTGACTCCTTAGTCTTTCCATTTTCTGTCACTGAACATTCTTGCCACGGTTTCGAAACTCTTTTATTTTTGTCACTGTGAATGGCGAAAGACTCCACTTTGCGGCAAACTGTACAGCCCAAGGCCTTATTTTCGACAATGAGCAATTCATTGTTTTGTTTGAAGGTGTCGTACTGGCTAACATTCCAACAAGCCGGTATGTGTCTGACAACATTGTTAGACATCAATGTCTGACAATATCACTGTTCTCGCCCCCGCCGCCTCCGCCGATCCCACTCGTACCACTTGTGCTGGGAAGATTTTGATCACATTTTTCCAGTACTGTTTTCTTATTGCTAGTCGAACTAGGTTCGTCGTCAGGCTCGTGTGGCCTCTTTTTAAGCCATTTTTGTAATAAATTGCTCATTTTACCGTATGCAATTCTCGACCGGCCGGCAACGACACTGTACGTACACAAATAAATAAAAGTAGGGTCAGCTTTGATTAGAACGCACGCACGATAGGTAGGTACTGTTTTTAGTTTTTTACACTGTGTTTTTGTGTACCGCGCGAAGCGAACTCGCTAGACTCAAACGTCACTCCTTCCACCTACCTACCTAGCATCCGCGGTGCCAATGCGGCAGAATTTTGAACAAACAATCATTACAGGACTTTAAACACGCACTCACTCAGAGAGAGAATACTCTGCAACTGAATCCAAACTGAATAGAAATAATTACAAAGGGAACACGCTCTAAACTATGAACCTTCCGAGAAAAAATACGACCTGAAATAATAGGCGACTAGTACCTATCTGTTATACACAGCTAAGACTATGTGGGTGCGAGAGAAACAAATAGCCTTTCGTTATGGCGTCACTTGTTCCCTGAAGCGCATTGTATTAATAAATAACAGAAAGTTGCACGTGGTCAGCCACCGAGTATAGTTCACTACAAATCCTAAGAACGACATTTTGTTTATTTTTCATATTTACACTAATTATTTCATAAAATAGAATGAAACATTCTATTAAATTTCCTAAGTTGTAGTAAAATTACGTTCTGATTAATACCTAGCACACATTAAAACGATTTCATTATTTTGTGTCACTAGAACCCATACTAAATACAATAAGGAAACCCTTATAAAATTTACGTAGTCATAGTAAAATTATTTTGTAATAATACATAATAATACTTACTAAACAAATTAAAAAACTAAATTAAAAATGTTATAGTATTATGTCTCTTATCACAAGTGTTGGGTACAATGAATTGAATCAAACTATACATGTTTTACTCACGGATAGTGATGCAAAGGCCGTCAATTACCGACGTTGACCAAACGGAAAATTTCCAAAAAATGGAAAACGTCCGTCAATGACCGGTCATTGACGGCTCTTATGCGACGCCGCAAGCTCGGCACGACGACGCCGCGCGACGCCTTCCATAAGGAGTGAGCCAGGCGTTCTTGACGCGCCGCGCGTGTGCAGAAGGGTGGATCTTCTTTCAAATTTTTATTAGTTTTTCTTGATATAATGTAGGTACCTACCTAGGTGATTAAATAAAAAACTATAAAAGAAATCGTAATATTCTATGTTGAAAAAAATAGAGCGGGCTACACTCCAATAACTTATATATATATATATATATATATATAATCAATCATACCTACCCTACCTACCTCGGACTTTTTCCAGCGCTAACAGGGTAGGTAGCAATAACTAACAACATACCTATAACACGGAAATTCACTCGTGAGCATGCATGAGTGCGGTGCGAATAGTCTACCCTACACGTATTTCTATAAGGAAACATCGACATCTATTTTTAAGGAAATATTAAATTAAATTTATTATAAAACTAACCTAACCAAACCAACCCAACCACCCGAAAGGACTTGCAATGGAATACTCTAGACTCTAGATTGACAATTGAACAGAGTGGCGGCGTAAACTTTGTACCTATCTCCTTTTATTTAGTGTAGGTAGGTTGATTATTCGAATCGTAGTTGTAGGTAACCAACATTTGTAGGTAGGTACCTACTATATTGCGCTGCACGCACAACACACATCGCGCGTGCGTGTGTGTGCAACGTGCGACCTTAAACGACGACGAAAATGTCGATGTTTACCTACTTATTTACGCACTGTATTGGACGCAAACGCAACGCATGCAAGCAACACATGAGCTAAGTAGGTAGGCAGCTGCGCGCACAGACATCAAAGGGCCTCCGCCCCGGCGGCGTCGCTTTGATGTCTGTGCTGCACCGGCCGCGCGCGCGACGCGCTATCACGCCACGCAGTACGCTGTGCGCTGTCTCTCTTTTACCTGTAATAATTGCAAACGAGTGAAACAAATGAATATAGTTAGGGTTAAAAGCAAATCGTTGGCGATAGCGACAAATTGTTTAAAAAATGAACTATATTAATATATTATTGTAAATAATAAGGACGGAAGGAGCGGCGCGGCGCGGAGATAGGCGCGGGGGAGCGGAGGCGGCGCGCGGCAGATTCGAGCGCAGCTCCCGCGCCGCCGCCCCCCCCCCCCCCGCGCCCACCTCTGCGCCGCGCCGCCGCGCAGCTCCATCCTTATTAATTTTATAATAATTATTTTCTTGGAAACCATTACGAATAGATGCATAGTTTCTTGGCAAAAGTTGTTTATAATACTGCGAAAATTTATTTTCTCGTTTTCTCTTAAAGTTAAAACAGAAACAAACAAAAAATTTCACATAGTAAAAGTAGGTATGTAACGTTATTTTAAAAACACTATATTAAAAGTTTGATAATTAATTAGTTTTAACACTAATAGATCAATACACAATTAAACACTTATTTATCTATTTCCCTTTGATTTTTACAGATTATTTAGGGCAACCTACTTTATTAGCAAACGTAAAAGTAGGTATGTAACGTTATTTTAAAAACACTCCATATTAAAAGTTTGCTAATTAATTAGTTTTTTTAATTAATTATCGTATTCTGTTAGTTCGAAAAAATGCCTGCTTTTTGCCTCCAAAAGCAGGCATTTTTTCGAACTAACAGAATACACACACACAACTAACAAGTCGCTGACTAACACGTGGTGCAAATGGTGCAATGCAAATGCTAAGCGTGCGTGCGCAGCAAACGGCTACTTAAGTCCGACCGAGTGAGTGCGAGCGACGTCACGTCTCACGTGTCGACGCGAAACGGCAACGTCGTCGTCGCGTGCGTGCGGCGGCGGCGCGCGCGGTCGACAACGCCGAGGAAACATTCCACTGGCATGTTCTGCTGGCATAATACCAGTGGACAGAGAAGGCAAGTAGAAAGCTATCTTGCTGGACTGCTATCAAAATATTGTTTATTGCTTCGTCGATCTTATTTATTACGCTTACAATATTTAGAATGTTTTTTAGTTTTAAGTACATTCGTTATTCACCAATACTTATCTGCTTATGAAATTTCTATTGCGGTAGTGCAATGAAGAAAAAATGATGTTCAAATGTGATATGATATGATAGGAAAAATTCAAAATGTTGCTGGCCGCATTGTATGCAAGTATCAAACAAGATAATGTAACATGCATGCTGCACGTAACTTGCACACTTGCTTGCATGTCAACTTGTCCGTCTGAACGGTTCGCGTCATGGACGCCGCTCGCTCGCTCAAACGAACACGAAAACGGAATGAGAGTTGGTCATCCATGGAGTTGCTAGATACAATTTAAAATAAAAATTTTGCTCCAAGGTACCTACGAGTAGTTTTGTTTTTCTGATTTCAAATAGTTTTCATTTAATAATTATTTATTATATGCTATGAGGATTTAAATCACCTGTCTTATCCAGTATATTGCATACTATTAGTGTAGGTTCTTAGTTAAAAGGTTAATTAATTTTATTAGGTGGGCATTTTATAATACTGCAAAGTAAATATTTACACTTCCTAACATTAACTTAAAAAAATAGTTATAAGTCTTGTTTAATTAAAGTTTTATTTTATAACACTACCTATTTGTATTTCTTATGTAATTTTATATTCACATTAATCTATGTTGAGTATAATAATGAAATGATACAACTACATACAGCACACTTATTTTATATTTATATACGCGCGCTAAAATATTGCGACTCCACAACGTATTTTGTTCTCAGAAGTTGTCGATGGACGTTGCCCGAGCAGCAGTGCGGCAACGTTTCAATTTCGGCGTCGGTAGCGGACAACGTCTTGATGACAACGGTCAACGTCGCTCGACGACGCCGAGGCGACGACTTTTTAGGACGTTGACGGTCATTGACCGCTCTTTTAGTGGTCATTGACGGGACTTTTTGGTCATTGACGGTCAATTTACAACACTACTCACGGATATTGGTGAGTGTATGTGGGTCTTTCTCCGCCGTCGCAATATTTCGATGACTTCGGTGGCACTTTTTTTTTCTTTGAATTTAGACATTCTCACAGGCAAAACATAATTTAGAATTAATTTAGAATCAAATGGTAGTGGAGGGAACGAAATTGATTGAAGGGTTATGAAGTTATTGAATTTAAAAAATATGATGTCCACCGAAATCAATATTTTAGTCACCGAAATCAAATCGTGTAATTACTTTATAACTTAACACTTTAAACATTATGCAACTGTGCAAAAGAACAAACAATACCGACTACAATTGTGTGCAATTTCGATATGTGTAGGTATTGAGTAGATTTATATTGTAAACATTTTTTTGTGATATTGCCGGTCTCTTTCATTGTTAAGTGCATAAAGTATGGGGTCGCTTTTATTTCTAGCTTTTCTAAGTCTTTCAGCCACTCTTTTTTTAGCTAAGCGTTCCTCTTTTGAATCCGCTATCACGGCAAAGCTGAAAAGGATAATCACACGTAATACTATAATAATAAATCGACCACCGATACGTCGAGATACTCCAAAACTTGTATCGGTAAACGGCGGTGACTGTGAGGCTGCATGAAAATACCCGCCCCATCCAATGATATTCTACTCGGCAACATACATTGTTATGCGGACAAAAGTAGGTACACGGATCCTACATCAGTCACCCTTCAGCCAGACGGGACGTTTTGGATGAGAAGAGGCGAAGAACAAACGCTTCGGTCTATTTCCGAATGGGTCCGTACTAATTTGGTCGAGTTTAACGCTTCCAAGACACAAGTATGTGCGTTCAGTGCGAAAAGAACGGCGTTCACACCCGCTCCTTCCTTCCAGGTCCCGTCGCTAAAATTAGGCGATCACCTCGGGGTCCTCAGAGTCGAACTGTCGCACGACCTAAACTTTCGGCGCCATAATCTAGTTAGGGCAAGGCCAACCTAGTTTCTAAAAAGTTGGGCGTACTCAATAAGGTGCGACGGTACTTCACGCCGGGCCAAAGGCTGCTTTTGTATAGCACAGATTAGGTCCTGCTTGGGGTACTGCTCGCACTTGTGGGTTGGCTCAGCTAAATACCAGCTTGCGCCTTTGGATTCGATCCAGAGTCCAGCCCTACGACTAGTGGATGACCCCAACGTGTCCCTCGATCTAGAACCACTGCAACTGCGTAGGAATGTCGGCGACCTAAGTGTGTTCTATCGCTTATTCAATCCATGGTAAATGCTCGGAGGAGCTGTTTAACGCGATCCTTCCGTCCCCTTTCCACCTCCGCACAACGCTCACTGGACAGGGATTGCATCCCTATACGCTGGACTTATACGGGTGCGTACCAATCGGTTCTGCAGGTATTTCCTCCACAGAACTGGTAAACTCTGGAACGCTCTGCCTGCCCACGTATTTCCCCCAAGTATCGTCTCGGGTCCTTCAAGAGAGGCGTGAATAGCACCTGTCAGGCCGGCATGGCATTCGAAAGCCCAGCGTACGACCGAATTTACATGGGCGTCATTAGGCACCTTATTGGCGGCTCAGCGTCGCATGTCGCGCTTTTTATTTAAAAAAAATGCTTCTTGGTAAGGGAAGGGGAGGGACGGCCCCTTGCCTCAGCAAGGGCCCGTGATCTCACCCAAGCTCCTTACAAAATCATTTGAAGACGTGTTCAAGACGCTTGAGTGGGAGAACATTGGAATAAATGTCAATGGGGAGTTTCCCAGTCATCTCCGTTTCGCGGATAACATTGTCCTCCTCGCCCATACCCGGGTTCAGCTTCAAGAGACGCTCAGCGACCTTTACGAGGTCTCGCTGAACGTCGGCCTGAGGATGAACCTGGATTTGTTTTATTTTTTTTTTTTTTTTTTATTGTTTCCGAACTAGCTAGCTGTGTCCGAGGTCGAAGCCTCAGGCGCAGCCAATATCACCCCCGAGGAGGTGCCAGTCCGGCTTGGAGGTGGACTAATGTCGCTGGGGAAAGGCTATTTACCCGCGATTTGAAGATCCGTGGATTGTAGGAGTGGGGAAAGATATTCCCCGGAAGCCCGTTCCACACCTTTGCAGTGCGGCACAAGAACGATTTAGAGAATCGTGCCGTTCGAAGTACTCGTCTGTCCACTACAAAGGGGTGTTCCGCGAGAGTATGGCGGGTTTGGCGAAGGCGAACAGGAGGAGGAGGGATAAGGGAAGCAATTTCGTCAGAGCAGCGGCCATAGTAGTACCGATAAAACAGGCTCAATGACCCAACGATACGTCTGTGTTTTAGAGGTTGAAGGTCCTTTGTGAGTACAGAGTCGCCAATGAGGCGAATGGCTCGTCGTTGGATAGAATCCAAGGCTGAAAGAAGGTACTCAGGGGAACCCTCCCAAAGATGACTGCAATATTCCATCACCGGTCTTACTTGTGCTTTATAGAGTTATTACTTCCGAACTGGGTGGCTCTGCTCGAGGTCGAAGCATCAGGCGCAACCAATTTCACCGCCGAGGAGGTGCCAGTCCGGCTTGGAGGTGGACTAATGTCGCTGGGGAAAGTCTGCCCGCGATTTGAAGATCCGTGTATTGTAGGAGTGGTGAAAGATATTCCCTGGGAGCCCGTTCCACACCTTTGCAGTGCGGCACAAGAACGATTTAGAGAATCGTGCAGTTCGAAGAACTCTTCTACAAAGGGCTGCAAACTTTCTACAAACTGTCGACTACAAAGGGGTGTTCCGCGAGAGTATGGCGGGTTTGGCGAAGGCGAACAGTAGGAGGAGGGATAAGGGAAGCAAGTTCATCAGAGCAGCGGCCATAGTAGTACCGATAAAACAGGCTCAATGACCCCACGATACGTCTGTGCTTTAAAGTCTGAAGGTCCTTTGTGAGTACAGAGTCATCAATGATGCGAATGGCTCGTCGCTGAATTGAATCCAAGGCTGAAAGAAGCTACTCAGGGGAACCCCATTCCCAAAGACGACTGCAATATTCCATCACCGGTCTTACTTGTGCTTTATACAGTGTAATCAGTTGGACCGGCGTGAAAAATCGCCGACATCGGTAAAGGATCCCTAATTTTCGAGACGCTAGTTTCGCCTTGGACTCTATGAACGATCGAAACCCAACGTCCCTGGACACTTCCATACCCAGGACGCCCAGACTATCATCTTTGGGGACTTGGCTGCCCTGGAAAGTGGCTTGGAGAGGAAACGGATTAGCCTTAGTAGAGAAGGCACAAGCTTGCGTCTTGGCTAAGTTGAAGATGACAAGTTCTTCCCCCAAGAGGATACTTTTCGAGAACCTGGTCAACCCGAGCAACAGTTTCGCGTCTCGCGTTTGCTGCTGAGGCTTCTCTACCCTTCCAGTCCTTGATGAACCCTTGATGCACCGTGCTGTCGTCCATGTAACAATGTATTTCGCCGAGGGAGAGCATGTCGTTGATGAATAATAGAAACAGCGTAGGCGACATCACGGATCCTTGTGGAACATTAGCATTAATTGAGTAGTCGGCCGAGCAGGCACCATCTAGGGTGACAAAGATCGACCGACCACTCAAAAAGCTGGAGATCGAAGTGCACAGTTTTGTAGGGACACCGTAAGCTTTCTTAACAGTCCCCGGTGCCAGACGCGATCGAATGCTTTGGATATGTCCAGGGCGACCGCCAGCGAATCCCCAAAACCATCGAGCCTTTCAGCCTACAAATGCGTGACCACGAGTCAGTAAGCCTGGATACGAAATACGGCATCGTTTGTATGAGAACCGAGGTAGCCGCCAAAGGGGTGTGAAGTCTGAGGCGGGAGCGGCGCATGGAACGCCGTGATTGGCCGAGCGAGTAGGTAGCCACGTGACGCCAGTCTTCCATACGTTTGAACGGGATTCATACAATAAGTCGCTCATTGTGTCGATTCGCGATGAAAAGATGAAACGAATTTAACAATATTTAACCCTTCTTTACATCAAGGGAATAATATAACTTTATCTTAAATGAACAAAGGCAACGCCCCTTTCACAATTTTGCGAATTTGCAGATTTTCGCATAAACACGATAATAGTTCTAAGTTCTGAGATACCTCGGATACTTTATTATAAATCTACATCAAATTTCCAAAACAATGATATGTAAGACCTCGTACATTGGTATTATCTTATTGGAGTATTTGTTATTGGAATTTTCCAAAATTAAAAAAATAATGTTAGAAAGTCGAAAAGTTTTGTAACCAAAAAAAAAAATTATTATATTATTAACAACTATTTGCTAATTACTTAGCCAACGATATGACAAATTATATTGCAATATGACTTCGCGAAAAATTCGCGAAAATCTACCCTACCATAAAAAATTTATGAGTACCCACCTGGATATTTAATTTTTTTAGGGTAAAATGAGGTTTTCCAGGCTTTGCCTTTTTTAACAAACTAACCAGCCATGCAGCTAGAGCCTTATAAAATGTACCATGCGTCTCTCTGTCAGTTTGACGGTGTGAATTTGTTATATAAGGGTTAATAAAATAACAAATGAAAGGCTGTGTAGTCTGTAATAGAAACATATATTTGAAACAGAACAATAATTTACTTAATTGTTTATTTATAGATCGGTATCTATATTAAAATTTTCATTTGGTAACTTTTGAACAATTGAATTAAATTTAAAAGCACAATTTACGACATTTACATTGTTACTGTTTACATTGTTGACATTTACATTGTTATTGTTGAACTAAAGAACTAAAGAACTAACATGTGTCTCGAGAGATGGTCGCGCAACAGATGGATAGATCTCACCGAGACCTGAAGTTTGAGTACCAACACGATGGGTCTAGCACCAGTGGTTCTCGAGTTATGACCAAAACAAAAGTTCATGTGACAGATGGATAGATCTCACCGAGACCTGAAGTTTGAGTACCAACACGATGGGTCTAGCACCAGTGGTTCTCGAGTTATGACCAAAACAATAGTTAATGTGACAGATGGATAGATCTCATCGAGACGTTCAGATTGAGTACCAACACGATGGGTCTAAGTCCAGTGGTTCTGTAGATATGACCAAAACTAATGATCACGTGACAGATGATAATTCCGACCCCTCACTCGCATGATCGCATCGCATTTCGCATTTAGATGCTAGCTAGCTAGCTAGCAGCGGAGCGCAGGCGCTATATAGCATTTAGCATTTAGCAGTACCACAGATAAATAGCACATACTTCATTGCTTTGTGCGTTCCAAAACAAACGAACCAACAAAGTTTTACGAACGAAACAGCAATGCTAATTAAAATTAAATGTGATTATTGCTTAGCATTTAGCATTAATTTTTATTCATCAGGGCGCTTAGCAGTGCTAAATGCTAACGGGGTATTCATTATGAATTAATTTTGTTAATGCTAAGCATAACAAGACTAATTCCCGGTAGACGCATGACCTAAAGAAATTAATTCCTTTAGAGTCGCTCAAAAGTAAAAACCGGTAGGTACTGGTTGAATGAAAAAAGCGCGATAAACGAATATTGAACGAGGAAACCTGCTGAGGTTGACTAGAAGAAATGTCCTTTGGCAATAAGGCAGAATGCATGAAATATCTGTATACATTTAACATACATATTTATCAATAAACAAAAAAAATTGCAAGAGCTAACTGCATCCAACACGATAGTCGACCTATGGTGGGTAAGCAGAAAAGAGCTCTCCATACATATTTACGCCGATGTTTGTTACTGAAATTCAAGCGAAAAATGCTATCAAATTGAATGAAAGTACTTACTCGTGAAAGGTGACTCCATCTGTGTTCAAGTTTGAATTTTTCGACGACTTTTTGCACCAAAGCACTGCACAATGAGGCATTTTGTGACAGACGCGCACGTTCGCTCCGCCTGAGCGGCGGACGGAGACTAAGATCGGTCGCCGGCGCTAGACTGACGCGCTGGCGCGTGTGCGCCGACGCGCGGCTACCCCTGTCCTCCTATGTATAGCGCCTCCAGGCTTACTTACTGACTCGTGTGCGTGACGTACGCACAGTGTTGCCATTTTAGGAGATTTTCTCCTAGATTCAAGAGAATTTCAGCGCTGTTAGGAGAAGTTTTTGCCTGTCAGGAGAGTAGGAGAAAATCTAGGAGAAAGAAAATCATTACAGGAGAAGATTTAGGAGTGAGAAACATATATTTACTAGTAAAAAACAAATATGTCGGTTCAAACGGTGACAACACAATGAATGAACTGTATGTGAATCAACCAACCATCTTCTCAAGTCACACAATATACCATAGGATTTGTCTTTTGATAAGAGCAAAGTTCCCCCTTCTTGCTCTTTAGATAGGATAATGTGACACTCTGTGATTATGCGTGCATTGATCGACCAACAAGCCGGCTACCGGGCGGGCCTAACCGAACGAACACTTTGTTATCAATCAATGTTATTTACATGTATTCTTTGTAATAATCAGTAGTTAATTAGGTTAAAGTTAGTTGTAAGCCTACGTCGGCAGTCTGTCCGTCAGTCCGCACTACTTTAAGGGCTGTATCTTTTGTACCGTAATAGGTAGCTGGTTGTGATTTTCACAGATCATGTGTTATTTATTATTGGCGGACATCCTATCAAATAATAAGAAAAAAAAAATTTTATTAAGGGCTTCCCCATACAAGAGACTTGTTTTTTTCTAAAAAAAATTTTTTGTTTGGTTTTGCTCTAACGTAAATACGGTAATACGTACAAGTGTCAAACTTAGTGTGGTTAAAAACTAAAAAAAATCATTAAAACAGACGAATTACGTGGTGGTTAGAATGGCAATCGTGGTTATGACGGGAGAACAAATCATTATTGGCGGAGAAGTGATGGAATAGATTGAAGGAAGAAAGAAGTACGTATATCTCGGTTAAATACTGCTTGGTAGACAAGGTCTCCTTAAGGATGTCGAGGGAGGAATTCAACTTAGTAGGGCTGCCTCGGAAATTTAAAATTCGCCCCGAGGTCTAACCTGTATATATTATGACCAGTGCGTCCTACCGTTTATGACGTACGGGTGTGAGCTCTGACTTTAGTTGTTTTCCAAAGTTGCCCAGCGAGCGATGGAACTAGCATGCTGGGCTGGCCGGGGAGTATAGCTAAACGAAATGGTGCGTAGTGAATGACTAATGAATGAGGCAATCCGCCGACGCACCAAAGTAATTGATATTGGAAACCAGGTGGATAAGCTAAAATGGCAGTGGGCTGGGCACGTTAGCCGAAGGGATGACGACCGTTGGAGTAACCATGTACTACATTGGCGGCCGTGGACAGGAAAACGGAGTATGGAAGACCACCCGCCAGGGGGACGCCGACATGAAGTATGTCGGCGGAAAGCAGTGGTCCGTACCGCTGAAGGCCGAGAGACTGGAGGAAAATTGAAGGCGTATGTCCAGCAGTAGACGCTTACACGCTGACTGACTGACTGACTGACAGAGAACCCTCGGTGCGCGAGTTCGACTCGCACTTGACCGGTTTTCAGGGTGCAAAAGATACAGCTCTCTAAAGGTAAGACAGACAGACGGACGGACAGACGGCCTAGGCTTAGTAATATAGTCCCGTACGTATAAGGAGCACTAAAAAGGTGGTGAAATTTTTATAATTTGAATAACAGGAGAATTTTTTAGGAGGACGAAAATTTTCTAGGAGATTTTTAGGAGATTTTCGAAGTCAATCTAGGAGAATTTCAAAATTTGAGTTGGCAACACTGCGTACGCAAGAAGATCTCCAGTCGACCTTTGCTTGCGGAAGCCGTATTGCTTGTCATCGAGAAGTTTACAGTCTTCTAGATACGTCAGAGCGCTGAGTTGGCAATACGCTCCATAACCATACTCAAAAGTAAGGTTAGGGATAAAACCAACGTCATGACGATGGAGGTTATGGGTGAGGGGGATATTCTGATCGACGGTGAAGTGATCAAACAAGTGGAGGAATACGTATATTTCGGACAAATATTTCGGCTAGGTAGGTCGACAAGGCCTACTCAAGGAGGTAGAGAGACTCATTCAACTGGGTTGGGCTGCCTTCGGAAAGCTGTAGTTCGTCCTAAAGTCTGATCTACCGTAACGCAAAACATATTTAATAAGAAATATATACTAGTCTCAAAAGTTATTTAGTTAATACAGTTTAAACGGCATAATGTAACTTCGTTAAAAGAAAAACTGTTCTTTTTTTTTTACTTCATTCGACGAAAACTCTCAATGACGCAATAGAATACAGTAAGTTAGGTTTTGCTACGTAGAGTTTGTAGTCTTAAATGTTTTTAACTTTATGTGAATTTAATTTTTTTTTCATTTCTAATCCTCAAATACATAAGTTATCCTGTTTATAAGTTATAATAGGCATGCTATTTAATTAAAAAA
This sequence comes from Nematopogon swammerdamellus, assembly GCA_946902875.1. NCBI lineage: Eukaryota > Metazoa > Arthropoda > Insecta > Lepidoptera > Adelidae > Nematopogon > Nematopogon swammerdamellus. The sequence goes on from OX336342.1 coordinate 5,666,040, forward strand.
TATGTTTCTTGCTTTCGGTGGTTTTGAAATTGACTTCGGTGCACATATTTCCACCGAAAACACTGAAGTCATTGACACTGAAATCAAAAAAGTAAGGAAAATCTAAAATATTTGCAAATATAATCTATATATACAGCATTGCTCTCTAAGTTGGAGATCTAGTACTAATAAGACAATCTCTAATTAAAATATAATAGTAATATGTCAAATAAATAACGAGAAAATTGGTTCAGCGAAATCAATTTTATAGCTTACCAAGCCACCGAAAACGATTACATACCTTAATAACACGGCCGCACAGGAACGCACAGACGTGTTGTCCTCGCCACGGAAGCGGCGCGACTGATATTTTTTTTCGCTTTAACAGCTATTCACGCAGCTACAATAGTATAGGATCTATGAGCGTATTCGTGCGCGCCACCGATATCAAAGGAAACTAGCGGACGCAGATAAAATAATTCGTATTTCGTCTTCTAAAGCGAAAGTGCTTAGTAAAAAACATGCTTAGTAAAAATATAAGTTAAAGCATAACTAACTAGGTTTTAGAGAACATATACAAAGTAGCGTAATTCCTTATCGATGATAAGAAAAAAAAAATTTTCTACCGCAAAGTGTAGTCCGGACGCGCCAGTGAAGTCAAGATTTCAGCAGTTTTAATTTTTTTTATCGCATTTCTAATTAATTAATTTAAAAAAGGACACAGGCCCCCCCCGGTATTTTAATCATATCTACAATATAAAAAAATATAAAAGTATTACGACTCCATTTTATAAGACTTTTCGATCCGGACTCGCTTATTCTGCCCATCCGGAGAAAGACCCGTGTTATCCCAACTTATAAAATTTAAAATCTGCGTTTAAAATCTGTCTCTCTCTCTTTCACTCGCACTGTGGCAACTTCCGTATTAAATATCCCGCTTTATAGCTTGCGTCGACGCGACGCGACACGATGTTTACCGGTCGACCGCTGAAGCCAAATTTCTAATGCTTTGCGAGCACGCCACGCGTAGTAAACAAAATAGCGAGCGTCTAATAAAATAATACTGCAGCGCTCGGCTACATCAGCTGGAAAACACATAGCACAGTCGCAGGAAGGACGCGGTCCGCGTCAAAAGCGCGCGATACTCTCCGCGTCACGCGGAGAGTATCGCCGCTTTTTTGAACTTAAAAGCGGGAGTATAGTCTAATAAAAATATTTTTAGCTAACCGGAACGATATGAGGAAAACTTTTACGAAACGGAACGGTGATTTCACGAACCGGAACGGCGTTCCGGCGCGTTCCGGTCCATTTCGAGCACTGAGTGCACCAGACACAACCATTGGTTGAAATCTGCGAGTATTTGTGTTAGTTGGCGTGCGAGTTAACGCCAGTAGCCCCCAGAAAAGGTATTTTAAGATTTTGGTTTAGTTTCGGTTTTAGCCGGGTTCTAGTAAAGTACCTCGGTTTGGATGCAAAATGAGCAAATTGTTTTTTGAAATTTAGATTTTTTGCAGACAACTTAGGTATAGGTATCCAACAATAAATCATCAGCCTGTATCGGTCCACTGCTGGACATAGGCCTCTCCCAAGGCACGCCACCACACGCTACCTTTTTTAGGTCGTCTGTCCACCTAGCCGTGGGGGCGTCCCACGCTACGTTTGCTTGTACGTGGCCTCCATGTCTACCCCAGCGGTTCTCGGGTTTGCGACAGATGCACCCAGCCCACTGGCACTTGAGCTTGCTAATTTTCTGAGCAATGGTATAGGTATGCCTAATCTTTATTCCAAGATATATTTTCTACCAAAATTTTTCATTTAGGGTTTTTAGGCGCAAACAGGAATTAAGCAGGAAACCAGTTTCCTTTACTAATGTAATTTGACCTTAACAATGAACACAAACATTTCTATAGATATTTTATTCTCACATCAAAATAAATAAGTAATAAATAATTTTATTTTAATTAATCATGAATTCACTACAGTAAGTTTTTCACGCATGACAGTTATATTTAACAGTGGCGCCCAATTTTATTGATACATACATATATACATACATACATAGCGTCAATCCTGTTTTCCTATGACTCAGCGACTGTTGTTTCCACGTGCCACGGTCCTGGTCTGACACACCACTGAAAACTTATTATGTTTTTCGTGCTAAATGTTCGTCCATTTGCAGTTCTATGCACTCGTTCCAATTTTATTGATCTTCTCTGTTATACCGTGGCACTTTACCCTGTTGATCTTTCGGTATGCCGTGGATCTTGAAAAGGTGCTTTCTGGCTTCATAGGGTTTTGTGTATATTTTGGGACAAATGTAACAGCCGTATGTATATTTGTATCGCTTGCTGTGAACAAAATTCTTGTGGCTTGTGAGACGCGAGCGAATCTTGAATTTCGACGGACATAGGTTGCACTGGAAAAAGAGAAAAATATTTATAGAATAAGTTGACCGTCCCACAGTTAAGGCTGGCCGTGGTTCGGATTCCACATACAGCGTACCACATAGATCCCTTGATTTACTAGGTGGTAGGGTTTAACCCGGCATGCTTGGTTCGAACACTTGTAACCTTATTTTGATAAAATATTTGTGTAACCTTACATTGATAAAATATTTGTGTAACGTTCTTTTCTGTATGTACCTTATTTTATGTACCTCATCCATCATATTTGGATAAAATTACTATCCTCTTGATCCCACAGAAGCACAAATTTTGGGCAGAAAAGTAGATACAAATTGTTTTTTTTTTTATGTAAACCAGCATGGGTGGCTGTGGCGAGGGACCAATGGTGCAGTCGACAGAGCCACAATCACCTCTCCTCGCGGAACCACGCTCAGTTAGGTGCCATGCCAGCAGATTTGCGGACTGTTGCTAGGCTGTCTAGCCAGTTAATACGACGCTTGAAGACACCCAGGTTAAAGGATTCAGGAAATACACTCGCTGGAAGACGAGGAATTGATGGACAAGGAGGAAATGGTTACGGAATCCTGTATGTGTGGACAATGTTCGCACTTATTTAAATTGTTTATTAGTTAGATTACTTATTTTATATAATTTATTTTTATTTTTATGTTATCCGGTATGAATGGCTGAGTTGGAGGGGCCAAAGCACATGCTCCGAACAGCCAATTTTACCTTCGAGAAGGTAGGTGCCATACTGGAGACTTCCCTGGATTGCTGGCTATACTGGACTAGAGGAGAACACAACCGAGGCTGCTATGCGGCCATCTTACATCCAGTACGGTCGGTGGTACCAACCCAGTCGGCTACAATTTGAGCCTACCACCTACTAAGGGGCAAGGGAAGGGACCTACAGTTTTACACCGGTTCCGAATGGTGAAGCAGCAGGTGTAGGTATGCACGTAAATTTTTTTGTTAGAAAAAACTCATCCGACCGGATTCGAACCTCGGACCTCTCGCATGAGAAGCCGATGCCCAAACCACTCGGCCACCCGCCGCTTACATTTGTTTTACATTATATTTTCTTGAATCTAGACTAGTACGGCATATTTTCAGTGGGCATCTTCGCTCATACCTCAGTTTTCGTTAGCAATTCTCATAATTTCTCGTCTGCCTTTTCTTTGACGGAAATAAAATTCATTTATTTTGCCCTTCTCAATCGACTCTCCTATTATAGCGCTGTAGTTTGCGCTGTTCATCTTTCGGTATGCCGTGGACCTTCAATAGATGTTTCCTCGTCATATAGGAGGAGCGATATATCTTCGGGCAGACATAGCAGCTGTATATGAACTGGTATATTTTCGTGTGGACCACATTCACGTGCCCGGTTAGACTTGAACGCAGTTTAAACTTGGCCGGGCAAGTGTCGCACTGCAACAGACAATTCAAACTTTTATTATTTGTCTTTGACAGCTGCAGTGCGAATCTTGCATTGGCCTAACATATATTTACTGGTGACACTACTCAAGAAGACAAACCGTACGCTTAGCTAACAAGTATCACATTTCAGCCGTATCACAGAGATAAAAAATTCGCTGTCCGTGGAGAGTGGCAAATGGGTATGGACGCGCGTCATAACTAGGGAATGCAATCCCCGATCTCGCGGGGTAGGATTTTCGCGAGATCTCAAACTATTTTTCGAGATTCAATATCGTGGGGAACTCTCGTTTTTGAAATGTTGTTCAAGATCTCGATCTCGTATCGGGTCGAGACTCGAGATCTCGAATAAGATTTCAAGACTGAGCGCGTGCGAATCATGCGTGTTGATCGGTGCGCGGCAGATCGCTGACTGACTACCTACGCCGCTGGTGCCGCTGCGCTCCGTATAGGAATAGGATAGGATAGGAAAAGGACACTGATTTGTTGCGAAGTGATAGCGAGTGATCTGACTAGTGAGTGAGGGATATGATTATTTTTATTCAAAAATAAATGATATTGCGTTTTATTTACAAAATGTATCAGCAATACCATGAGTAGGTTGGTTTTATAAATTTTTTGCAATTTTGATAAAAAATAATGCAAAAAGCTAAATCTCGATCACAATCTCGAAATCCTGCCAATCTTGAGCCCAGACTTACCACGCGAGATCTCGAATTGCCAATCTCGGCTCCAGATTGCATTCCCTAGTCATAGAAGTCACACGTGCGACAATCCTTCGACACACCAATCACAGCAGATTTTGTCGTTAAGGTATGGTACGTATGAGTTAAGCCTAAAATTTACTAGAATGACAACACAACATTTTTTTTTTATGGAAACTGACACGGTTGGCTACATCACCTACAACATCCGTGATGTCAGCCCATAACACCGGGTGAACTTGGCGCCACGTCAGTGCTTCCCTTCGGTCGTGCCGGCTACACTGAACTGGACGGAAAACACAAACTATTTACATAGCCGTTTCGACCGACCTTTCATTCAGTGCGGTGGTACCAACCCGGGCGGGTTAAACCCTACCACCTAGTAATATAAGAAGGGAGTCATATCCCTTCGTCACATTTTACGACATACACGGAGAGAGATGCCGTGAGGCTATTCTTTTAAAGTACCGGCACCACACGGTACAAATTTATGTAAGTATGACGCATTGTACTAAACGCCGCGTACCTGAAATGGTTTCTCGGTTTTGTGACAGTATCCGTGCTGAACGAGAACACGCTTGGTGTAGAAAGCCTCCCCGCATTCATCACATACGTAAGGACGCTCTTTCGTGTGTATTCGTCTTTCGTGACTCTAGAACAGAAACATAGTTGAATTTCTAGTGAACATTTTTAATCCCCTGGAACGGTCGCATACCGACTGTGGATGGTGTGACTGTTGCGGGCAAGAACGTTAGAAGAGGTAGGGACGTCGGACCTTCCACGCGCCAGTGTAACACAATAGTACGTAAAAAACGTACCAATAACATTCGTCGGTCGCCCGCTGGCCACATAGAGTCAACCTTCCCCCACCCGATACCACCCAATCAGAGCGCGCGCCGTCCCCCCGCTCCCCGCGGAGCTCGGCGACGCTGGTTCTCATACAAGCATTGGACAGTCCGACGTCCCTACCTCTTCTAACATTCTTGGTTGCGGGGTTAAGATTGTTGTCATAGGAGATAAATAAAAATTTATGATAAGCATTATAATATTTGAATATTATTTGATTGAGGAAAAAAATGTGTTGAATAAAATAAGTAATATATTGCATTGAGATTTAATTTTTAATATTAACCAATAATAAAAACAATCATTTATTAAAGAAGAAATTTTCCACGAAATTAAAATACATTTCCCAGTAAAGTTATTTTTTGTATGTACCTAAATCAACATAGGTGGCTGTGCCGAGAGACCAGTGGTGCAGTCGACAGAGCCAAAATCACCTTTCCTCGCGAAACCACGCTCAGTTAGGTAACATGCCAGCAGATTTGCGGACTGTTGCTAAGCTGTCTAGGCTGTTCATACGAACGTTAATTAAAGGATCGTGGAGTTTACTTAATTCACCTGGGTTAATTCATTTAGGTACATTAACTATACTATTCGTAAATATTATTCATCTGGGTGCATTATGTATGCTAAAAGTAAACTTTATTCGCCTAATTCACCTGGATGCATCAGGTACACTTATTAGTAAATTTTATTCACTCATTTATGGGGTACAGAACATAATCTTAAACACTTAACAAAGGGATCAGTGGTTATATTCTCTTTGAAAGGGACACCACAGATCAGAGATAATACAGGGACACAGTTTTCCCTGAAATAACAACCAAAGGATGCTATTACCACTTCCAAGAATGCTTAATAAGCAAAGCCAAATCAATTAATATATTTAATGCAAAGCACAGTCTGTATGCACTATACACAATACCGTTATGTATTTTTATGCCGCAGTTTGGCTTTGTGGTAACAAAGCCAAACTGCAGGACAATATTCGGCAATTACGAATATTTGCAACCATTTTTAAATATTTTCAGAAAAATTGGTTAAAGCAATCCGTTCTGAAACAATGGTCTGTTTTTGGAGAGCCCCACTGAACCAACAATTACGTTGAAGGGTGGCATACTTAGTTGAGTAAAAATATAAAAAAATATAACCGCAACTTATCAGACCTGATAGTGGCCTTTAAAAAAGATGCTAATTCAAAACGCAAACCGAAACAACGAAAATCTAATGCGTAATAATAAATGATCAAATTATTCAAGAAGCCCAGCTAAATCTGCTGGATGGACATGTAACGGTGGAACATTTTCTAGTAATGGTTCGTTAAAATGTCAATTTTTAGTTATTTAGTTACGCATTCTGCTTAACATCTTTTGCATAGCAAGGGTAAATTTTGGTGAGTAGATAGTTTATTCAATTCAAATTAGCATAGTTATTAAATAATTAACTAATCTAAAAATTATATAAACTAACTTAGGAAATAAACTAACTTACAAAATAAATTTCATTTAGTGCTTTTGTCCCCATAGCAAGTAAGTTCCAATTTAGTTTAAAGAGTTATCTCTATAAATTTTTTGGGTGAATAAAGTTTACTTAAAAAATATAGACTGAACTTTTAATTACATATACACCTACAAGTAGTGATTAAAGTGTACGAATAGTATAGTTAATGCACCTAGGCGAATTAACCCAGGTGAATTAAGGAAAACTCCACGTAAAGGATTCGGGAAACACACTCGCCGGAAGACAGTTCCACACCCTAGCGGTGCAACAAAGAAACCATTTAGAGAACCGATGGGACGGATAGATTAAATTTATTTTTTTCTATCCACAGGGCATTAGGTGAGCCCCTTACGGAAAAATGCAGAGTGCTCACAACATTTTTCCAAGCATCTCTAGGCCTCAGAGGCTAGAGATTGTTTAGCAGTTACGATGGGGCTGGCATAGTCGACAGTCGGCTAAAGCCCTATTTCATAAAGTAGAAAAAAAAAAAAAAAAAAAAAGGACCGATGGGTTCTCAAGAGCCCAATGTCAACAACAAAAGGGTGCTGAGTCTCTCTGCGACGAGTCATGCAGAGATAAGGGATAAGGGGCGGCAGGGAATAAGGGATGAGTCGTGCGGAGATAAGGGATAAGGGGTGGCAGTAGGGTTTCTGATTTCTCGAACTATTTTCGTTCTCGATGCACGAGAATTCTCCAGGGTAAATTCTCGAGTCTTCACGAGTCTCGAGGCTTTCAAACAAAAAACCGATAGTGGTTTAAAATTTCAAGAAAAAATCTCCAAAAAATTACGAAATCAACGTATTTTTATTGCACCAACTGCACTTACTAAAAAGGAACGAACGAAACATAAAAAACTTCTAATTTAATAATCAAATGTTAATATTAATAAGAATTAGGAACAGAGAACTAACTAAGCAACTAAAAATCTACGTCTTAATCATCCACGCTAGATGTCTGGATGATGTAATATAATCATCCAGAAATAAAAAACTTTCTACTCATTGAAGTCGAAGTCGGCTTGACTGTCATTACCGCTTTGAATAGATGGTCGAGATTAGGTGTGCGTTTTCCTGTAGATTCTTTCCTGATCAAACTTATCGTCACTTGAGCATTTGAGCGTTCCAGAGGAGTGCTATCAACTTTTTGAATGGCTTTCTGGAGCAATACCTCGAACGTAGAACCACTTGTTTCATCTGTATCATCAGTAATTATGGTTTCACAAGCTGTTGTTGCTTCTAACGAACACGCGCGCGTGTGTGTGAGTGAAGCGACAAAAGCGCACAGGGCGCGCGGACGATTTTACGCGTAAAAACTTATGTCGAATACTTTGAATTCGTGCCTCGAGAATTCTCGAGTCTTCTCGAGTTCGAGAATTCTCGAGCTATAAGGGATCCTAGTTCCACTACTAAGTAATGATAAAAAAGAAATGTTTTCCTTTATTCAATGTAATTTCTTTAAATAACAATTTCTAACCTCGAGCTGTTCCTTATCAAGAGCCTGGAAGTCACAGTATGAGCAGGCATAGCTGTTGTCTCTGGCCAGGCCGTGCTTAGCGCGCTGGTGTCGAAGTAATTGCATATTTGAGACGCATCGCCGCGCGCAAAACTGAAATATCAAATATTACCTGTATTGTGTTATCTTGGCATTAAAATACACATTTGTGTATTGGACTGATTCAACAGAAGAAACTTAATTGATGGAAACTGTAAAGATGTCGATTCTATAATAAATAAATAAATAAATAAACATTAATGGAGATATCAATAAACAGTATCAGTAACAGTAACTGTAAATTATTAATTAAACAAACCATCCGAACTAGGTAATGTAAATCGGCAGAGTGGTCGGATTCTTAAGTATTCACATATATGCTGTAAATAATTATGTTCTTGTGAGGGTTAATTTTAAGTAACTATAATACTCATCAGCCTCTGTAGCTCAGTGGTGCGGTCGACTTTTGTTAAGCAACACTAAGCGCGGTCAGTACTTGGATGGGTGACCGCTCTACCGTTCGAGGCTGACCGTGGTTCAGATTCCACGTAAAACTTTTATCCAGCCCGGGTTGATACCACCGTACTGAATGAAACATCGGTCGAAACGGCTATGTAAATAGTTCGTGTTTTCCGCCTAGTTCAATGTAGCCGATATGAAATGAAGGGAAGCACTGACATGACACCTGTAAACCCGGTGTTATGGGCTGATCATCAGTGCTGTAGCCAACCATGTTAGTTTCCATAAAAAAAAAATACTTATAAGGTACTAACAAAATATTGTGACTTGCGAATTTTGTCAGTTCTTCTTAGCATTAAATTTAGAACTGGCGGAATTTTCGACATGTCCAAGCGTAGGTTACCCACCTATGGATTAAATTATAGAATAAAACAAAAAATATCTAACAATGTATAATATTCAATTGAAATTTGGTTTAGGATAGTGTTGCAACGAATATTCGGCAACTATTCGGTATTCGGCCTATTCAGCCACTTTTTCACTATTCGACCAAATACCGAAAAGTGGAATTTTTTCCGAATATTCGGCCCGCCGAATACCTACTTAAATTAAAAGAAATATGAAAGAATACACATTAATTTTATTACAAAAAAAAATATATAAGTAAAATAAATTCTATCTAACTGTTTTAAAATTCGAACCACTGAATCGAACGCCGCCAAAATTTCAAATGTTGGTCTTTGACATGTTCTCTATCATCATTTGAAGTGATTCTTTTGTAAGAGAAACACGTTCGAATTTAGAACGATGGATTTAAAACGAAATTCAGTAATTGCTCTTCATTTGGAGGGAAAATCGAATATCGAAATACGTCGAGCGCTGCCAAATCTTCAATTGAACGAGAAATTTGTGCATCGCACTATTCAACGTTATAATGAGACTGGTAGCGTTAGGAAACGCTACGGTGGCGGACGACGCTGTACTGCAACGGCGCCAGCAGTTGTCGAAAAGGTGCGTCATCGATTAGACAGAAATCCAGCGCGCTCAGCAAACCAGCTCGCGCAGGATCTCAAGGTGAGCGATCGCAGCGTTCGTCGCATATTGAAGGAAAAGCTTAAAGTCAAACCATTAAAAAAAACCTTTCTCAGGAACTCACTGCTTTACAGCGTAGCAAACGGTTGGATCGATCGAAAGAGCTGATTCGCTTGCTCGACTCTGGCGAGCTTCCCAATTTGGTGTTTTCAGATGAGAAAACTTTTTGCGTTGAACAGTTTTTAAACAAACAAAATGACCGTGTTTGGTTGAAGGGACGTGTCAGCGACCATTCAGACGAATTGCAAGTCACTCGACGCCAAGGAGCCGACCAAATTATGGTCTGGGCGGCGGTGTCTGAAAAAGGCCGTTCTCCGCTCGTTTTTCTTCCAATGGGTCGCAACCAAGTCAAAATAAACCAACAAATCTATCGAGACAAAGTCTTGCGACCAGGGCTGATACCGTGGGCACGCAACACATTCGGTTCTGAGCGTTGGACTTTCCAGCAAGACTCGGCACCATCGCACAGAGCAATTGGAACGCAAAATTGGTTGAAAGCAAACGTTCCAGTGCTGATCGACCGAGATATGTGGCCGTCGTCATCGCCCGACTTGAATCCGCTGGACTTTTGTATTTGGGGTGTTTTACAGGCCAGGGCCTGTGCTAAAAAACACACTTCGGTGGAAGCGCTCAAAGTTACTCTTACGAGAGAATGGAATTGTTTGAGTGACAACGTCGTTCGAGCAGCCTGCGCTTCTTTCAGAAAGAGACTTCAGCTTGTAGTAAAGGCTAAAGGCGGTTTTATTCCTTCGGAATAAGTCATAATAAAACTTTGAACTTACTATTTTCACATGGCATAAGTGTATAAATAAATATTGAAAATTAACAGGAGTATTTAATTTTCACATACGGACAGTTCAATCGCCGCACCCGGTAGTGATGTAGTAGAAATTTATGCTCTCTCCATTAACTTAACATGGATTTCTTTAATATTAAAAAAACTGTATAATTTTTTGAATGAATCTTAAATTTGTAGGCTATAAGAACAATTAAGAGATTAAGTAAGAGTTGTTGATTAAGTGTATTTTTAAATTTAGTTTCGTTTTATTTTATCTCTTTTTAATTTTACATAATATTATTTATTATGTGCCCATAAAAACATTTTAAATAAAAAAAAATATTTTAAAATGTTGCTGTTTCATTTCTTTCTTACCTCTACTAATATTTGAAATCCAATAGAGGCAGTTTGTGATGAAGAAAAACAATTTTCTCAGCAGTATCTGGAAGCACCAACCGGCCGCAAAATGTCGCAATAATAAAATTGAATTTTTTATTGAATTGAAGTGCAAACTTCTGCATGAGACTTACAAATTACGGCACAAATAGTATTGCTTAAAAAACATAAAAATAAGGCCGAATAATTTGCCGAATATTCGGCTATTCGGCCGGGCTTTGGGCCGAATATTTGGTATTCGGCCATCGGCCGAATACACTATTCGTTGCAACACTAGTTTAGGAGTACTACAGATTCCAATAGATCCGTTTTCATTTATGAAGTGATTCAGTCAAGTTTAGAACCGAAATGCAAAAAACAGTACTACCCACCACGGAGACGAAATGGTGCACCAGTCTGTACGCGGATGGGTGACCGTTCGACCTTTGGAGGCTGACCGTGATTCTGATTCCACGTAAAACTGTAGGTCCCTCCCTTCCCTTCTTACCTTACTAGGTGGTAGGGTTCAATTCGCCCGGGTTGATACGACCTCACCGAATGAAAGATCGGTCGAAACGGCTATGCAAATAGTTCTTGCTTTCCGTCCTGTTCAGTGTAGCCGGCACGGCCGAAGGGAAGCACTGACGTGGCACCTAGTTCAAGAAGGTGTTACGGGCCGATATCACGGATGTTGTAGGTGATAATATAGCCAACTATGTCAGTTTCCATAAAAAAATTAAATAAATAAAATGATATCATTATCTCTCAGAATGAGGGTCATCAGAAATTTTAGCCTAATATGAGTGACAATGTCCACATTACCTCGCAAAGAATTTCATAACCCATATGCGACATGGCGTGTTTCTCAAATGCATTGATCGACTTAGAAAACTTCTTACAAATTTTACACTTTATCGGACCTTTAGTCTCCATCGGACCTTCTATGAGGTCCAGGTACGGTCTCCTGCTCGCGCTGGTGGTATAGGAATACGAGTATATTTCCTCTTCGTCAGAAAAGGTGGGGGAAGCAGTTCCAGCAGATTCTGGCCCAGTATTTTCATCGTCACTATTAATTTCATCCGTTTTGGCGACGTCTAATTCATTGTCATTTTTTATATGTTCTATTTCAATAATAACTTCATTCTTGGGCAGTTCCTCTACTTTAATCTCCGGAACTCTGAGTACCTTGTCTTTACTATCTTCCAAACGCGCTTCGCTCGCCTTCGACGGTTCAGATTTTTTCTTGTACTTGAAGTAGTGCCGAAGTTTCTTCTCTATGGCCTGACTTTGGGAGCGAAATCGCATCGCCGATTCGATAATCTTTGCGCAATGCCTGCAGATGTTCTGTGGGAGTCCATCGTTTACTTCAATCTGAAAAAAAGTACAAAACATGAATTAGGCTACTGCTTCTTCCAACAAACAGCGGGTGGCCGAGTGGTTTGGGGATCAGTTTCTCATGCGATAGGTCCGCGGTTCGAATCCGGTCGGCGTGTACCAATGAGTTTTTTCTGATGAAAAAAATTACGTGTATACCTACACCTGCTGCTTCACCGTTCGGAACCGGTGTAAAACTGTAGGTCCCTTCCCTTGCCCCTTACTAGGTGGTAGGCTCAAATTGTAGCCGACTGGGTTGATACCACCGTACTGGATGTAAGATGGCCGCATAGCAGCCTCGATTGTGTTCTCCTCTAGTACAGTATAGCCAGCAATCCAGGGAAGCCTCCGGTATGGCATCTACCTTCTCGGAGGTGTTATTGGCTGGTCGGAGCATGCGCTTTGGCCCCTCCGAATCAGCCACCAATATGGCATTACATAAAAATAAAAAAAAATTACACAATAAGCGGAAATAATAAGTGGCACGAAACAACGATTATAAACATACACACTGAACTTATTAAATTAACCTATTGGTTCTCACAGGTTATAATAATGATTACCCCCCTGACTCCCGATCCGAAACTTTCAAAACAAGTAAGGATTTACTTATTTAGACGCCCAGACAGATTATTTGAAATCCAGGAAAAGAAAAACACGCTCTATATTTTTTCCGAATTTATTCTAACATAAAATTGACAATTCCCTTTACATTGTAGGTACAATGCAAAAGGCCATTGAATGTTATCCACAAACAATTAAGAAAAACAAGGACAAATAAAAAACAGAGGTGTCAGAATATTTTTTTTTCTGTTTGAATATGGTGGGTGCTGTTTGAGAGGTGTGTTGTGGTTACAGATCAATGGAAAGTCTTTTTTAATAATCTATCAAAAGGTTCTAATAAGAAAAAATCACTGAAATAGTACTAGACGAAAACCCGGATACAGATGGGGGCAGGCGGCGTAAGAAATACTTGCTCCATGTGGAGCAGTTGGGAGAGCCGGTAGGTTTTGATAATTGACAGGCTAAAACAACAAATAAGTATATAGAGATTTCACGCAATCAACTCAGGCCTTCTGGCAAAAGCTAGCTTTATTGTTATGTATATAGGACTATATATTATTTTATGTATATTTACCTGCAGGCCAGTACTGAGGAATAAAGCGCGTTCGAAGCTCCGTTGATGAGCTGCTTGTGGGAAGAGAGGATGCAGCTCATTTGGACTCATACACGTTCGACACACACGCTCTACACCCGCACTCTTGGGTCCAAGTTTCACACCACGGCTAGTTTTCTTAGTCCCTGTTTTGCTTTCCATTGCTTATATATTTACATTCATTAAATAAAGCAAAAGAAAGGGAGCCTCGACTTTGGCTTTACAAATTTCGTTTTGATTTTTGATTGATTTGACCATGACCTACCTGACTGACGTGGTTATATTCTCTTTGTGACTGACTGACAGAGACAGAGGAGCAAATAGCAATATGACGTTAATTTGTACGTCCGTATTCTGTGTATCCGTAATTACTTTTCGCAGTAGACCGAGAGATGAGAGAACTTGTACGCGTTTCGTAAGGGCAAGGGATGGTAAAACAATACAGCAAAATTGTCGTATTATTTGAAATAAAAATCCAGTAGAAGACAAACTAAGAAAGAGCAGTACGTTTTATGATGATGGGAAGGTTACGGTTTTTGGCAGACTCGTAATAAAGTGTTCCTCTGTAAAGCGGAATAATTATAACAATAAATTATTCCTTGCTTTTATTCGCAGGCTATATTTTTATAGGCATCGATATCATAGGTACCTACATATCTGTGTGCTTCTGCATCTTATTTGGCTCCTATTCCTTACAATATTTATGTTGTTTAAGTCATTCTAAAGGTTTATGTTTACATATTTAAAAAATAAAACAACTTTATTTGCATTAAACAATATTCATTATTTCAAAATTATGCCTACCAAAACTAATGAGAATACTTACTAATAAACATTATAATTAATTATTTACATGTATATAATTTATAATTACAAAAAAAAAATCTTGTACGGAAAGAAATCAGTATTCTATCAAGAACAGATAATTGCTAAGTTAGAATGATAGGTGCAACGCAACAACATTTTAATAAGTGTCCATCCTTTTTTTTTTAAACACATTATACACAATACACATATTTAAGTCGATTGCTACAGTTTTAGGAGTCGCGCTGATGCAAGTTGAAGCGAATGACTTTCCCCTGCTGTTCTTTAGGGATGCCGTGCATTTTCAATATGTGGTTTCGGACGTCACCAGGGCTGCCGTATCTCTTTGGACAGAACGGACAGCCGTATTCGTACTTGCGTATTTTTCTGTGCACTTTGACAATGTGGCCCGTTAGCCTTGATTTTGACTTGAAGTTGAGCAGGCACTGTTCGCACTGAAATTAATATGCAGTTATAAGTTATAACACCGATTTTCATTGTAAAGTCCACAAAGTTTATGATTTATGATTTGAAGTTGAGAGTTAGGGCCCCTGACCCCTTAGCCCTATTATGCGATTTAGATAGATCCTTTGTGATATCTCAATAGTTCAGACAAGATAGCATTAGCAGCAAGTAAGGCATGCAGACCTACCTGTTGCGTGACTTGGTGGAAGGACCGTGCCAAGGTGAGAGGTGGCTATCCTGTCGCCCTATAGCACGGCTTCTATCCTTATCTCTTAGTGGCCTTTTACGACATGCACTGTAGATTCCACCTCCGCACCACGCATACTGGGCAGGGGATGCACCCCTACTCAATCGACCTACCACGGATCTGTAGATCTTTTATTCACAGAACCGGGAAAATGTGGAACGCACTCCCTGCCCATCTATTTCCTCCCAAGTACAACCTGGGGTTCTTCAAAAGGGGCGTAAAAAGGCTCCTGTCAGGCCGGCATGGCATTCGCAATCCCCGTGCATCACAGAATGTCCATGGGCATCGTTAGACACCTACTTGTAGGTGAAACGATGCCACATGTCGAGCTCTCAATAAAAAATAAAAAAAAAGATGCAGTGGACAGTGCTCTATAAGGAAATAATAACCTGAAATGGTTTGTCAGTCCTGTGACGGATTCCATGTTGAATGAGTACTCGCTTGCTGTAGAAAGCCTCACCGCAGTCATCACATACAAATGGGCGCTCTTTCGTGTGGATGCGTCGCTCGTGAGTCTGAAAACAATTTTTTTTATTTTTTCTTTTATGGAAACTAACACGGTTGGCTACATCACCTACAAGATCCGTGATGTCAGCCCATAACACCGGGTGAACTAGGTGCCTTGTCAGTGCTTCCCTTCGATTGTGCCGGCTAAACTGAACTGGACGGAAAACACAAACTATTTACATAGCCGTTTTGACCGACGTTTTATTCAGTGCGGTGGTACCGACCCGGCGGGTTGAACCCTACCACCTAGTAAGGTAAGAAGGGAAGGGACCTACAGTTTTACGTGGAATCTGAACCACGGTCAGCCTCCAACGGTCGAGCGGTCACCCATCCAAGTACTGACCGGCCCAGCGTTGCTTAACCATCAATTGCGACAGTGGACTGTCTGCACCACTGAGCTATCGAAGCTGACAAACAAACAAACAATTATTCCATATTAAGCGTTGACTCGTGAGAGGTACTGCAATGTTGTTGTTGTTGTTGTTAGGTTTGGGGTTGGCTCTAGGCCTGCAAACTAATCCCGCTTGGTTGGGGACCTTCGTGCAAAACCCCGCAGGCTCCAGCTACCCCAGCCAGCCTATGTCTTCCATGAAAGCCACAAGTCGACCGGGGTGTCTGCAGACCGCCGCAACGGAAGATGGGGAGCGGAGTATGTCCCTTCGTTGGTTGTCAAGCACACTGCACTCCAACAAAACATACTCGGCCGTTTCATCCGTCGCCAAGCATCCTCTGCATAGTGGACTATCCGTAATACCCATCGTGTGTAGATGTTTATTTAGTGAGCAGTGACCGCTCATCAGACCAACGGCTATTTTTAGCTTAGCCCGGGCCAGGTTGATAAGCTTCCGAGCCAGCCTTCGGTCTGGTTTAGGAAGGGCAGCTCTCGACTGTCTGCACTCTGAGAGGCCCTTCCATCTGTCCCTGTGTTTCCGTGATGTCGACGCGTGCAACCAAGATCTCTGTGTGCTCGCTGACGGCATTATCACGGGTTCCGCTCCTATAGGTATAGTTCTGGATCCTCTTCGGGCGAGGTCATCAGCGCTGTCATTTCCGTCGTCTTCGTTGTGGCCTTTTATCCACTGGAGGATCACCTTGTTATTATTACCTGCAACCTTCTCCAGGGCTCCACGACATTGTAGCACTAGGCCTGAGGTACACCTCTTGCTCTTCAGTGCCATAAGAGTCGCTGCGCTATCTGAGAGTATCTTGATAATGTACCCTGATACGCCCATCTCAGTCACAGCGGTTGCCGCCTGAAGCACCCCGATTACTTCCGTTTGGAAAACGGTTGAGTGTGCACCAAGTGGTACTGATCTGTTGATGTTCAGCTCCAGTGAGAAAATGCCCGCACCGGTTCCGCTGCTTGTCCGTGACCCGTCTGTGAAGATTCTGAGTTCCGTCTCACTAGATGGGCCAGGGGTTTTTGGTCCTATTATGACCTCGAAATGTTTTTCGAAGACGTGGGTGGTGGGTATCCGATCGGAACCTGCCCTTAATAGGGGTAGTTCATTGCACATGTTCATTGCAAACGGAAGAAGAGTATGGATAATAATATGAAAGACACAGTAATACAGCCACCGATGCAAGGAGAAAGGACGACGCCACCACCGATTGCGGCTGCGGCCGAACCGGTGGCAGACAGACGGGACAGTCGTGACGAGACGTGGACTCAAGTAAAGAGGGGTAAGAATGCAAGACACCGCCTTAACAAGCGGCGTCGCGCACATTTTAACCGCATGCTTGAGTCCACGGAGCAGTACCAACCCACGGGCGCAGCCGGGGAAACGGGTCGTGAGGACCCCTTCACCAACACCCGTGGGAGAGGAGCCATTGGGCCATTCAGAGCCGGGCATCGTGGACGAGGGGGTGGGGCACGCGGGACCATGCCGGTCAGACCCCCCCTAAGGGGATCTGGGCACGGCCACCGCGGGCCATCGCGATCATCAGCAGCGGCCCCGTCCACATGTTTGCCCGACTCTGGGAAGGACCAGGACGACGCACCGACCTGCTCGCATCAGAAGAGGGGCCGACCAGGGGTGTCAGGCATGACCCCACCTGAGAAAAGGCCGAAGGTAGAGGGCCTCACGTACGCTGCTGCAGCAACAGCTAAATATACGGAGATGGCCATCGTAAAGGCTGACAGAGCCCCCCTGACCAAGGACGAAGCAGAGTCGATCCGCGAGACGCTGGAGAACGTCCTGTGGAAGATGGTGACGGATGCACCTCTTCCGGATGATGAGGACGACGACGACGACAGCACACCGACGGGACCGAATTTCCAGGGATTCCCTACTTTTAAAGTAGGGGCCCTGAATCTTAGGTGTTCCAACGACTTCACTAGAAACTGGCTGGAACAGAAGGTGGCAGAGCTATCCCTTACAGGGATTAAACTCGCCGTGATTCCAGCCAGCGAGGTGCAAAAATTGGTACGGTGTTTCTGTAAGGTGCCCGGGGTCCCAGCCGACATCAGCGTCAAGGCTGTTATGGACCGCTTTAGGGTGCAGAACAGACACCTAAAAATAGGCAGGTGGACAGTGCTGAACTCAACACGAGATCAAGGTGGCCTGCTCATCACTCTCGGCATACCCGAGACAGAGATGGGCACGCTACTGAGCCACCACCGCCGGATTGGACACGGGCTGTCCAATGTGTACGTCCACGTACCCGACGCAGGTATACCAAAGCCGAAACCTGCACTACCTCCAGCAGCAGCTACTGCAGCAGCTGAGGGAACAAAAGCGGTCGGGACGGTTCAACCGACGACAGAGACTCCGACACCGTCACCGCCATCATATGTGGTGCCGGTACTGACGCCAGGACCTATGGTGACTACACCACCCCATGGTAAGTCACCACTTACAAATCCTTTCTCGTGCTTCACGAGGAAGGATGACGCGACGGACCACGGTGTCAAAGTGAAGCGCCAGTGGTACAGGGACGGCGGGCATCTGCCCTTGGGAGCGGGGGAGTGCTCCATCGCGTCAAGTGAAGAAGCGGCCCCAGTCTACGGACTGGAACCGCTTCCGAGCATGCCGGGGACCCTCTCGCTAGACTCTGCCTACGCAGACCTGGCGTTAAGGGGCCCACACGGCCTGGGCATGGAGGGATCGCTTGACCCACTACAGGTAATGGCAGAATCCCTGTGCCTAGATATTGACGAGGAGCAACTCCTCGCTGCCTCGGGTGGGGAGTCCGCGTGATCCTTGGGAATGGCAGTCTCACACAGTCCGAGCATCAAAGTTATTCAGGCCAATCTCCAGCACTCACAAATGGCTTCTGCAACCTTACACGGTAAGCTTGAGACATGTTGTGAAACCGTAGCTCTGCTGCAGGAGCCATGGGTTCGTGGTGGCAGGGTCTGTGGCCTGGGTAACCTACGCGGTAAACTCTATCTTGACACCGCATCTAACAGGAACAGAACTTGTATATTTGTTCCGAGTCTTTTTACAGCAACGCTACTCAACCAGTTTACTGACTGTGACCACACCGTCATCCGGCTCCTTGGAGTCGAGGGGGCGGGCACGAAGGGCATCATCCTGGCGTCCTGCTACCTGGACTTTAGAGAGCCGGCTCCATCGAGCAAGATGGAAGAACTGACGCGCTTCTGCGAGGACAACGACGAGCACCTCATCATAGGGTGCGATTCCAACGCACACCACCAGGTTTGGGGGAACGCACGTAACAATGACAGAGGTAACTCACTATACGAATACCTACTAACCACTAAAATGCAAATTCTTAACAAGGGGTCGGAGCCCACTTTTGTAACAACCAGGTTTGAGACAGTCATTGACATAACACTGGCGACAGACAAAACTGTCAACATGGTGCGCGGGTGGTATGTCTCTCGAGAAATGTCATGCTCCGATCACAGGTGGCTTTGTTTTGAAATTACAGCAAACATCACGAAGAGGGAGATACGAAGAAACCCAAGGAAAGCCAACAAGGCCCATTACAGGAGCCTGGTTGAGGGTAAGCTTGGGTGCTTCGACATCCCCGAAGTCGTACACACAATCAACGATCTCGAGTTATCTGTGGAAAAGTTAACTTCAGAACTAACCCAAAGTTTCGAGGAAGCCTGTCCGCTTGCAGAAGCAAATGATGGCCCCGGAAAGGGAGGGAAACAATGGTGCCCAGTACTGGAGAATCTCCGAAGGAAACTAAGACGACTCCAGAACAGGGCGCGTTATACTAAAGAAAACTCGGACCTAGCGAATTACAAAGAGGCCCTGAACCACTTCAAGAAAAGGGTAAGGGCCAAAAGAAGGGATGCCTGGAGGAGGTTCTGCAGCAGTATAGAGACCACCACACAGGCAGCCAGAATCAAGAAACTACTCTCAGGAGAGCCAGATCAGCAGATGGGAAGCCTGAGGAAACCAGATGGTACATACACCAACACCGTACCGGAAATGTGTAAAGTCCTGCTCGACACACACTTCCCCGAGTGCAGTATAGCCGACCAGATCAACTGGGTTGAAACCACAGGGAGTCAACCGACCAACGTAGACTGGGACACGGCTCAACGCGTAGTAACGCATGAAAAGGTAGTTTGGGCTATAGAGAGCTTTCTCCCTTATAAATCACCTGGGCTAGATGGCATTTATCCGGCGCAATTGCAGTGGTGCTCAAAGATCCTGGTCCCAATACTGGTGAGGATCTTCAGAGCCTGCATTGCCCATAAGTACGTCCCCAGGGGATGGCGTGAGGTTAAAGTAATCTTTATCCCAAAACCTGGCAGGAGCGAGTACTCACTTGCCAAGTCGTACCGGCCGATTAGCCTGACCTCGTTTTTACTTAAAACACTGGAAAGGCTTTGTGACCGTGAAATTAGGGATGTGACGCTAAAACATCATCCATTACACAAGCAGCAACATGCATACATGCCAGGCCGCTCAACAGAATCTGCACTACATGCAGTAGTGCACAAAATTGAGCAGGCTCTAGAAAACAAAATGTCAACCCTAGGCGTCTTCATCGACATAGAGGGCGCGTTCGATAAAACGACCTTCGGAAGTATTGGGCAGGCTCTGACACAGTATGGTGTTGATTCCACAATCAGTGGCTGGATAGAAAACATGCTGAAGCTCAGAGCGGTTCAAGTGACGGTGGCAGACACAACGAGGGCTCTAGTCGCTAGAGGCTGCCCACAGGGAGGGGTGTTGTCACCGCTGTTGTGGGACTTTGTGGTGGACGGCCTCTTAAGGCGCCTAAACGAGGCCGGGTACTACACGGTCGGCTATGCGGATGACATTGCCATCCTCATAAATGGGAGCTTCGAAACGATACTGTGTGAAGTGATGCAAGGGGCTCTCAAGATCATTGAGGACTGGTGCAAGGAACAATCTCTGTCGGTGAACGCGAAGAAGACAGAGATGGTTCTCTTCACGAACAAAAGGAAGCTCGGGAACCTTAGATACCCGACGCTTAATGGGACAATGCTAACAATGTCAGAGCAAGTCAAGTATCTGGGCATTATTCTTGACAATAAACTCAACTGGAGTAGGCACTTGGACCAAAAAATACAAAAAGCAACCGTCTCATTCTGGCAGTGTCGCAGGCTGCTGGGAAAAACGTGGGGTGTAACCCCCAAAATTACTCAGTGGATGTACACTGCCATAGTGAGACCGATGCTATCTTACGGAGCCGTGGTCTGGTGGCCCAGATCCAAACTGCGGACCACAACGATGCAATTAGAGAAGCTGCAGAGGCTTGCCTGCATAGGCATTACGGGCTGTATGCGCACAACACCCACGGCCGCCATTGAAGCCATGCTCTGTCTGACGCCGCTGGACCTATTTGTCAGACAGGAGGCAGCGGCGTCCGCACTAAGGCTCAATGCGCTAGGACTATGGAAAGGGGACGAGGTACTGCAATACCATATGTCCCAGCAGATTTTTTTGAAAACCTTTTTTATTTACTCTAATCTCCTGAATTGTGTAAGAGTTGTTTAACAAACGATTGGGCGAGAGGGCTGGACTTGTGAGCCGAAGTGGGTCTTATATTTGAATGCTTTATTTATAAGTTTTCAAACAACATAAAATCCTTCATATTTTGATCAAAATTGGACGGCACAATCATTGAAACATTGTTCCACACACCAAATTAAATGATGGAGCTCGAGATCGGGGGTCCCTCAACTGCGAGGGATTCTAAGATAAAAAAACAGTAATTGTCATTTTTTGTTTTACAATAATGCCACCACCATAGATTATACCATAGTTAGATAACTAAAACCACGAAAAATTGTATCAAGCTCAGTCAGTCAACAACAAAGTATAATAAGGAGTGTTAGATTTAACGCAAATGAGAAAGGTTACTTTATCGCACACACCATTTCTATTCTTCGAATCTCCGCTATGCCACTTCGTGTAACCCAAAATCGAAGATGTATTACGTCAAAGCTATTACAAGTCATTTGAATTGCTGAGGCGAGGCACAGGCCCTTCCCTACCTCCAGCATCTCTTGATCGAGGGCCCTGTAGTCACAGTAGGTGCACGGGAACCGATTGTCTCTCTCCAGGCCGTGCTTGGCTTGCTGGTGCCTCACCAGCCCCGGCCACGAGTTCTCCGGCTTGCCGCAGAACTGCAACAAGAACATTACCGTGTGGGGCTGGTACTTTAAAAGAATAGCCCCACTGCATCTCTCCCCGTGTATGTCGTAAAAGGCGACTAAGTAAAGACTCCCTTCTTATATTACTAGGTGGTAGGGTTTAACCCGGGATGATACCACCGCATTGAATGAAAGGTCGGTCGAAACGGCTATGTAAATAGTTTGTGTATTCCGCCCAGTTCAGTGTAGCCGGCACGACCGAAGGGAAGCACTGACGTGGCACCAAGTTCACCCGGTGTTATGGGCTGACATCACGGATGTTGTAGGTGATGTAGCCAACCGTGTCAGTTTCCATAAAAAAAAATAAAAAAAAATTGCATATTTGCAGTGACGGTGATAAAATTTGAAAGCTATAATTTTTTATGGCAACCCGGAACGGGTAGTATCTTCCAAAAAACACACAAACACAAGATCCTATCTGATAAAGGCTCACGAAGCTGGTAGCAGATTTAAAATGCTTTTTTTTAGAACAAAGAAAAAACTGTGGCACGGTTTGTTACTTCTGGTCATCTGCGGGTCATTTTGCGGACCTATTATTATCAGCCTATGTTCCTATCCTGCTGGAACTTATTGCTATGCCAGTGACTTCCCCTCGAAATCATACAGAAATGCATAAAAATTAAACAATACATGTCATACATAGCCAATTTCAAACCGACCAGTACTACACAATAAAATTAATAAATAATGGACTTACCCACCTCACAAATAATATTATAATCGAGTGTGTGCCTTTTGATGTGCTGCTTAAACCCGTCTATTGTTTTCATAATTTTTTTGCAAATCTTACACTGAATTGGCTCCGAGGGGTCCCACGGGCCTTCTATCATTTCTAAGTAACGCTTATCTTCTACCGGTTTTTTTCTTCCTACTTTCTTCTTTTTAACTGGTTTAGTTTCCAATTTTTCCATCAGCTGTTCGCTATCCGATGATTTGTGAACGCTAGGTGATATAGGATTAATTTCATTATAAATTTTTTCACTATCACTATCCAGATCCTCCGCTAAACTTGCTTCCGATTTTATTTCCAATTTTTGCGTTGATACTTCGACTAGCTCAACAGGATTCCTCACACAATCGGTTGATGTTCTATTCACGTCCGACCGCAATGTATTTTTCTTGTATTGTTTAAAGAGCTTTCTAAGCTTTTCTTCGGAAGTTTGACTTCTGTTACGGAAGCGAATTGCGGATTCCACAAACTTTGCGCACGTCTTGCAGATATTTTGAGGCAGTCCATCGTTCATTCGAATCTGAGAAAACAAGAATAATTATTCTTTTCTTGTATTATTCATATTATATAGAATTACTGTATAATTGAATACAATATGTGTGATGATCGCGCAGTTAGGTCAAGGGTTTAATTGATTACAATGGATTAAATTAATTGATTAGATCATTCTTACAAAAATTCAATAAAAAAATATAACTGAAAATAAACATAGGTAGTGCATTTTCTTTTCAAATGTAATTCCTGATGCACAATCGTCGAATGATAGGGGGAGTTAGGGCGAAGATAATATAAATTTAAGGTTTTTGTAGAAGAATAAGTGCTTGTGAGCGGTAATAATGTGAATTCTTGCAGTTGCTTAAAACAATGACAGGAAAACCTTCATAGGACAGCAACAGGTTGGGAGTTAGTATAGCGCGGCATTCTTAGAAGATTTCTGGTAGCTGGGACTGGTAGGCGAGGGTCTAAGGAGCTATTAGCAAAAACAAATTTTGTGCGGAGACTTGTACTTTCGGAGAAAAAAAATTTTGAAATTTTTTTTCATACAAAATATTTTTTTTTTTTAAGGCACAAAAACATTGGTTTTGGATATAAATGCATGTAAAAACAAGGGAAGTGGTATGGGTGAATGTTTTGGTGGTTTAAAAAAAAATTTACCCTAACCTAATGTTGAGGCGGCGCACGTCGTTTTTGCATAAATTCCTATTAAAAAAAAAAAATGTTTTGGTGCATTAAAAAAAAAAATCGAAAATAAATTTTGTATGAAAAATATTTTTTTCAAACAAATTTTTCTCCGAAAGTACAAGTCTCCGCACAAATTTTTTTTTTTGCTAATAGCTCCTTAGACCCTCGCCTACCAGTCCCAGCTACCAGAAATCTTCTAATAATGCCGCGCTATACTAACTCCCACCCCAGCAACATAGTTAGGTAACTTCTTTCAAGGTTCAGTTTCTTTCCTATCTGGATGACTGGTTACCTGGAGTCCCGTGCAGAGGAAGAAGGCGCGCTCAAAGCTCCGTTGTCTGGATGCTAACGGGAACAGAGGATGCAAAGCTTGTGAGCTCATACATGTACGGCACACGAACTGCGTGCTGCATTTATTCATTTTATCAATATTTTGTAAAAAAAACAAATAGTCCAAATTATAGAATAAAGAATTGGTCGCTTCTGGCTTGTATGCCCTTGCTGTGGTTATGTCATGGTGACAGTTGTTTGACACTATGCCAAAGCAATGCCAAAGAAAATACCAGCAAGCTGTCAAATTTGACGTTTTCAGTAATGCCATGAAACTGTATTTCACCATTTTATTCGTAAATTTTACACAAAATTACCCTTTCAACCCTTTCTTACGTTAAGTAAAATGCTTGTTTGACCAATTCATAGCATGAAAACGATCGAACAAACATCAAACAAAATGCCATTTCGAAACTACGTTTCTAAGTTTTATATAACATGCGATGTTTTTATAAATATACGGGAAAATTAAAAATTTTTGCTGGCGACCCTAACCTACATTTTAAAGGCCATTACTTTAATGTTTAATATTTTGTATGCACGTAATGTACCTACGCTGTTAATTTTTCGACAATTACTCAGCATTATGTATATTTCGACTATTAATCATGCTGTAATCATAAAACAAATCAATTATGTAACCATCACATAAGTAAATATGATATTTTTAGAAATTAGAAGTAAACAGAAACAAACATTAATTTATCATTATCAAGCATTTTATTTCACTGGATAGGTTTTAATAATTTCATTTATTACAGAACGTACTGAGTTCGCTATAAAATAATAACAACCAACATTTGATTTAGTGCTATTAATACATAGGTGTACTTAAATTATAAAACAATACAAGTTTATCAATAAATTGTAAAAAAATTCTAATACTGTTTCATTATCGTTTCCTTTTATTTATCACATTCAAAACTGAATAAATCAGATCGTATCAAATTTCATACATATGCCTTCCCCTCTATCAGTCCTGAGGTTGAAAGTAAAAACGCTGTACTTTTCCCTGTTGCTCTAGCGGTACTCCGTGAATTTTGACAAGATGTTTCCTTGCGTCGCCCGTACTCGAGTACCTCTTCAGACAGATGTGACAGCCGTACGTGTACTTGCAGTAATTCTTGTTGTGGACGCGGTTCGTGTGATTCGTGAGGTGACAGCGAAGTTTGAATTTGGATGGGCATAAGTCGCACTGCAACAGATTATGCAATACAATGCAATACAATACAATTAAATGAAAAATTATTTATTTAGGAAAGTTTCTAAGCCTATTTTACATGCAATCACGTCTCCTGCTCTAGAGAAACTCTCTTGTTTTATTGAATAACACGTACATAGTTATCAATTACATTACGGCGTTCTTATTGAGTTTAGTAAGTTTCATATACTTAATTAAGACTAAAATGGGATAGACATTATGTTGTTATTAGTTGTTTAGCACCCCTGAGCGTGGTCAGTTCTTGGATGGGTGATCGCTTGACCGTTGTTCGGATTCCACGTAAAACTGTAGGTCCCTTCCCTTCTTACCTTACTAGGTGGTAGGCTTAGCCCGCCCGGGTTGAGACCACCGCAGTGAATGAAACGTCGGTCGAAACAGCTATGTAAATAGTTCGCGTTTTCAGTCCAGTTCAGTGTAGACGACATGAAATAATGGGAAGCACTGACATGGCAACTTGTTCACCCGGTGTTATGGGCTGACATCACGGATGTTGTAGGTGATGTAGCCAACAACCGTGTCAGTTTCTATAAAAAAATTAACAAATAAGTACCTGGAATGGTTTATCAGATCTGTGGTTCACCCTGTGCTGGATTAACACTCGCTTGCTGAAGAATCCAGCTCCACAGTCATCGCATATAAACGGACGCTCTTTAGTGTGAATCCGCCTTTCATGTACCTTTAAATAAACACTTGCTACATATGTACAGATGTTTTATCTCACGAGCGCGGGTGAGCCACGCTTGTGTGTGTAAATGTGTAAATATACATGCACACTGCGTTTGTCTGCGTAAGCTCGGGAGCGCTACCTGCGCTAACGCTACACACACACACACAGCGCATATCTATACACATTACAACTAAAAGTATGGCTCGCCCGCGCTCGTGCGATAAAACATCTGTAGCTTTGTGCGATAGTTATTATAACTTCAAATCCTTTTTAGATTGGCCATTTCTTTTATGAATCTTCTTCACGTTGAAATGTGAAAAACGAAATGGAACAGGAACGATTTGTTGCACATACTTAATTAAAAATTATTTCAGACGACCCTCATTCAGAATGATTCCTCAAACATAGGGCCAGCATTGCGATACAGCGTGGTAATGCAGCGAGTGTACAAATTTTCGTGAATATGTTTATACTTACAGTTATGTAAGTTTTTATTTTATTTAATAACAATTATTATTGTTTTTACATGTCGAATAAATTGTTTCAACTTTTTAGCACTGCTTTAGGTATTTTGGAGATTTCTTAAAAAAAAAACCGCCCAAGTGCGAGTCGAACTCGCATACCGAGGGTTCCGTATCGTTATGTCATGGTCAGCGCCACTCACGCCATCTATGAATTAGTTAAAATGCTTCATACTCTTTTCGGTAGATGGCATATATACTTTTTAGTTTCTTGTGTGAGTACCTACCCCCTGAATTTTTAATTTTTTCTTATATTTATTATTTGTTATATCGGCCATAATAACAAATATTCTGTGAAAATTTCAACGGGCTACCTATTACGGTTCAAGAGATACAGCCCTCGCACAGACTGACAGACAGACGCCGTAGGCTTAGTAATAGGGTCCCGTGCGACGGATACGGAACCCTAAAAACGGCTCTTACCTCTAACTGCTCCTTGTCTATGGCTTGGAAGCCGCAGAATGTGCAAGGGAAACTGTTGTCTCTGGCCAGGCCGTGTTTCGCTCGCTGGTGGCGCAGTAAGCTGGTCGTGGATATGCACGATTTGGCACAAAACTGTAATTTCAAACATTCCATACTGGGTGATACTGGTTTTTTCAGGGGGTTAATAATTATCAAAAACTAAGTAAATTCAAAAAAAGAATAGTGGTCAAATTAAAAAACCATGTTAAGTTCTACATATTAGAGGTTAGGTATTTACAAAAATGCATGGAAATATCCAATTTTTTCTTTAAATTTCACCACTATTCTTTTTTTTAATTTACTTAGTTTTGATAATGATTAACCCTCTGAAAGATGGTAACAAAATCACGCTCTAGATGTAGCATAATTAAAGAGAAAAATACAATTAAACTAGCTGAAATTTATTATTTTTAATGATATTTTAAGTATTGAGTATATTTGTTTTTTGTCTTTTGTGTAGGTCATGCAGATTTTTTATTTTGAACAACTAATAAGCCCAAAATTACATGCCATACGTGCATCACACTGTATCTTAAAAATCGGGGTAAGGAGAGTAATAGGTGTTGTGCTGCAAGGACTCCGGTAAATTACAACACAACACCGACCACCACGTTTAGCAAAGTATTCGGACAAGATAACTATCAAGCAGCAGGTAAGCACGCACGCACGGACGACAATGCAGGCACAAAGTTACCTACTTACTGCATAACTTTGGAATAAGCGTGCCAAGGTGAAAGGTGGCTAGCCTGTCGCCCTTTAACATCACATCTTATCCTTATCCCTTAGTTGCCTTTTATAACATGCACGGGGTGAGATGCAGTGGGGCTATAAAGCTAAACATTGTATGAAATAATGTAGTCAGTCAGTCAGCGTGTAAGCGTCCACTGCTGGACATACGCCTCTCCAATTTTCCTCCAGTCCTCCCGGCCTTCAGTGGTAAGGAAGCACTGCTTTCCGCAGACGTAATTGTTGTTGTCGTCCCACCTGGCGGGTGGTCTTAATACACTCCGAAATAATGTAGTGTTAAAAAAAATTATAAGATAAAATTATGGGTAACCAATATTTTAATATGCACTTACTAATAATTATTTATACCAGGTACCCTACCTCACATAGTATATTGTATCCCAAATGTGACATTGCATGTTTCTCAAATGTGTTCAATGATTTTGAGTATTTCTTACAAATTTTACACTGTATCGGCTGCTTCGTGTCAAGCGGACCCTCCACCAGCTCCAAGTATCGCTTGCGGCTCATTGTTTCCGTGCTTCGTGTCAGCTTCTTCTCATTAGACAAACGACACATTTTCTTTTTGCTCTGTCTCGAAAATGGTGGTTTCTGGTAAAGCAACTCATCATCAGAAGACAGCTGGTCTGGCTCCGGAGTGAATGGTGAGGTGGGATTGGGATTGAGGTCTGTTCCATCATTGTCTATACCGGATTCTGGGTCTGTACAATTTCTTTCTATTTTGTCATACTCGACCTTCACTTCGTAATTCTCTAGAACGTTTTCAACAGGCTCTACAGCGGCCGTCTCCTCAGTCAAATCATCAATGCTGGCGGGACGCACGTCTGGAGGTTGCGTTCTATACTTGTAGTACTTCAGGAGTTTTTTCTCTGTGGCTCGACTTTGAGCACGAAACAACATTGCGGTTTCTATATTTTTTGCACAATCTCGGCATATCTTTTGCGGAAGACCGTCGTCGAGTTCAATCTAAAAAAAAATATTGGATTTAATTCACATACCTTGGACTTACAAATTATTGTAGTGTGTGTATATAGGAGAATGCTTATGTTCATAAAAACGAAAGACTTTTATTATAGAATTTAAGGGTTACTCAATCAAGCCTGTTCCTTCATTTCAGCTCACACAAGTCCAACCAAATAATGAAAATAATTTACATATTATTTGATACCTAGTATAGTTTACCTTTAGGCCTGTACTAAGGTGGAGCGCACGCGCGAAGCTTTGGAGCAGTTCCAGACGAGGAAACAGCGGAAGAAGAGTGTTCGAGCTCATACAAGTGCGACAAACTGCTTCCATTTTCACGTTCTAAGGATTTTGTTTTACATATCTTTTATATTTTATTATTACTACAGACCATAGTAGGTAACATTATTGCATTACTGCAATTGAATGAAATATACACTGCCTGGATTGGTAAATAGATTTTACTATGCTAAATTATTGATTTGTAATTCAGTAAAAGTAAATGAACTCGCATTGATATTTTTGTATTTTTATATAATTTACAAAAAAAAACCAAACCAAGTTAGACCAACTGCAACAACTGTCAGAATTTGACAATGACATGTCAGCAATTTAGATGATGTTATTCGTTGGTAGGTGATTAGCAGAGAAATTTCACAATTACACGAATAATGCTTATCATAAGCTGCGGTAAACTAAAATAAGTTACCTCAATCCGATATTCGTTTATGTAATTTGTTAGCTCAGTGGTAAGCGTGTAGGGTAGTAGTTTGTACTTTTTGACCATGGGTTCAATCGAGTCCCACAAGTTTTACACAAGCAATGTTAGGGTGTTAAAATTTTTTTAGGGTGTTTAGTTTTTGACGTGATGATGTCACGTCTTATAAATTGATGAACACCGGCTGCACGCACGAAGAAGTGTAACGTTCCACCTAAACCTGTGTGTGCAAGCGAGAGCGCGATAGAGACCTGTGTGTGCAAGCGAGAGCGCGATAGAGAGGCATAGGCATATAGTAGGAAATACAAAATATATTTCTCCGTCTTTCGCGAGCCTCGAACCCGCGGTCCCTGCCACCATCACTGACCAGACGTGTTATCCACGCGGGCTATCGACCGTGTACATATCGCTGCAAATTTTCTCAACAGTATGTGGATTTCAAGGAGCGAATTTCATGGAGCGACATCTAGCGTCCACATCTAGCGTCAATATTAAATTAAATACTTCAGCCAGCGGTATACTTGATTTAGTAGTTAGGTAATTGTTGCAATGTTGAACATGTAGATGGCGTTATGTAGGTTTAAACAAAAATGAATAGTCGTTATTTTCTCATATTTTTTATTAGTTATTATCACATCTTTATCATGTACTTAAATTAATTTTACATGGTAAATATCCGCCGGAACTGATTTACTTTGACATTATCACGTAAAACTATCGTCCGTAAACGAACTTTACAGACAACCAATTTTTTTTATAGCCACCTAAAAGCTTTATTTTCGGTAATACAAACGTAACAAAAACGACATGCACCGCCTCAACATTATGTTAGGGTTAATATATCTTCTATATCCCTGGTTATTTTTTTTTTAAACCACCAAAACATCACTTATTTATCACTTGCCGAAGAACCAAACGAAGGATTGCAGGATTAATCGTGGGATTGACAAAGTCTTTCATGTGGCGGACCGATGTGACAAAAGAGTAAGTTCAAAGAGTGGAAAAAGATGGCGGACGGCGGAAGTTTGTCGCGTCGTCGTTGTAATTAAAAATATATATTTTTGTGGTTCTCGCGGTGCGAGAACTTATACTACAGACGTTAAAAGCTATCAACAGAATTGGCTGTATACTCTAATGAGTTTTACCTGTTTCGGGAGGAGACGAATAAATCTAAAAAATAAAAAACAATATATAAACAAAAAAAAAAAAAAAAGGAAGTTCAATATAATACTCTTTGGTGAAGATTTGTCGGTCTGCGATTGGCAGACCATATATATTGGTAATCTGTGTGGCAGACGTGTCGCTCGCTTTTCAATTATATCAGTAATCTGTGGAGTGAGTTTGTTTTAATCAGGCCGGCTCTCGCGCTTCTTGTTTTTGTAACTGAAAAATCGTGAAGATGTCGGTTGAGAGGCGATTTTGGTGTAGATTGTTAGTGCTGCTAGCAAGCTGTGTGCTCAGCAATTCCTTGTTCTACGAGGAGTCCTGTCATTCGTATGGCGGAGGCGACGTTTTTCCGGGCGGAGCTCGGCGCATCGATCATAAGCTTCAGTTTACCAAGGCCGTCAGTAAGTACAGTAATAAATAACGGTTCCCAGAAAATAAGCCTCACTCAACACTAAAAATATTCTTTAATTCCTATAGGACCAAATGGTAAAAAGATGGAAAAAAAAGGATATTGAGGCTATCGTATTGAAATGTTTCCAAATTTTTAAAATCTGTTCCGTTCTCTCTCGTTCTAAATTATAACTGAAATAGCATGATCAAAAAATATTCTAGCATTTGGTTGCGACCATTTCTGGTATCCGCGCGGATATCTGGGAAGGCTCGGGGGAGTAGGAGGTGTGTTATCCGCGCGGATACCATCCCTGGTATCCCTACAGGTTAATTGCATGAATAACACAGACTGGGCCGGATTGCAGTATCGAAGCCGGCGCCAGCGTGGGAGGCGACGGCGGTGGTCGATGGAGAATTTGTGCAGCTCTCGCTGAGCGGCTTCCGCGGGAAGTACCTCGTTTTCTTCTTCTACCCGCTCGACTTGTGAGTACTCCACTATAAAACACTGACAACATATAAGCAATTGTCATGTGTTAACGCAGTTATAATTATGAAGTAATAAAAAAAATTTGTCTCACGGATGGACCGATTTGGGTGATTTTTTTTTAAAAGAGCTTTAAATAAAAATTAAATTGCAAATTAAAAAACCCCCCCGAACCTTAAATTGTCATATTGTGTTACTACCAATATATACCAGTAGCATCATAGTGTGATAGGGTACACGGCTTTAGATCCTAAACCTCTTTGGCTTGACAATTATTTATTTATGTATGTTTTTATTTTGTATATAATATGGTAGCGGTTTATTCTGTTGTTCATAAAAGCTTCAGCACTATGCACTTAAAAGTAGAATTAAAATTTGTCAGTCTCGGTAGCTCTGCGGTGCGATTGAACCTGGGTGCGATCAGTATTTGGATGGGTGACTGTTCGAAGGTTGGAGGCTGACCGTGGTTCAGATTTCATGTAAAACTGGGAGGTTCCTACCCGTCTTACCTTACTAAGTGGTAGGGTTTAACCCGCTCGGATCAGTACCACCACACTGAATAAACAGTCTGTTGAAACGGGTATGTAAATATTTCGTGTTTTCCGTCCAGTTCAGTGTAGCCGGTACGACCGAAGGGAAGCACTGATATGACACCTAGTTCACCAGGTGTTAACTGACATCACGGATGTAGTATGTGATGATGTAGCCAAAGGTGAATTAATGCAGATGACAAGAGTGTGTGATGTAAAGCGCACGGCTGATTTTTATTTTTTATTTAAAACGAAGATTGTGCCATGTCAGAGAGCCATGATAAGATTTCATCATTCCAAATAATTTTAATCTAGTGATAAGCAATTAAGCTCAAAAAAATTCAAGTGTATTTAAGAGATTTACGTATTTATTAGCAAATTTTGTTCTAATTACCGTATATATTCTTTTGCAGCACCTTCGTCTGCCCAACGGAGATCCTAGCGTTCTCGGAGCGCATCGATGAGTTCCGAAAGATTAACACGGAAGTGGTGGCCTGC
The DNA here is from genome assembly GCA_946902875.1 of Nematopogon swammerdamellus. Classification (NCBI taxonomy): domain Eukaryota; kingdom Metazoa; phylum Arthropoda; class Insecta; order Lepidoptera; family Adelidae; genus Nematopogon; species Nematopogon swammerdamellus. The sequence goes on from OX336342.1 coordinate 5,698,874, forward strand.
TCGGTGGATTCTCACTTCACCCATCTCGCCTGGATCAACACGCCGCGCAAGGAAGGCGGCCTCGGCAAGATCAAAATACCCGTCCTCAGTGATCTGACGCACGCCATCGCTAAAGACTATGGAGTGTACTTGGAAGACTTAGGTCACACACTCAGAGGGCTGTTCATAATTGACGACAAGGGAGTGCTGAGGCAAATAACGATGAACGATTTGCCGGTGGGGAGGTCTGTGGACGAGACACTGAGATTGGTTCAGGCGTTCCAGTATACAGATCAGCACGGGGAGGTTTGCCCGGCTGGGTGGAAACCGGGACAGGACACGGTATGCTATTTTACATACATACATACATAGTTTCACACCTGTTTCCCAGTGGGGTAGACAGAGACAACAAATCTTTACATGCCACGATTCTGACACACCTCTGCCACTTCTTCCACTCTCATAAAGTGCTATTTTCTATCATGAACATTTTTTAAGAAGCTTTCTTTTGGGAGATACTGTTACTGTTTGGACTCGTTTTCTGCGCTTAAGCCCACTCCTTGAGGGCCTTTTGCGCGTTCTACAACCCTACTCCAACCAGCCGAGTTCTTTCAAGACGTTTCACTCACTGTGGATCTTGGCACGCCTCTCGAAGTGTAGTCGGGCCTCCCAGCTCCTTCGCCCTTAAGTCTGCCACCTCCTCGCGCTCTATAGCAGCATGTGTGAGTGGCCGTCTCTTCTGCCTGCAGGCATGCTCTGCATTGTGGACTGTCCGTTACTCCAATTACATAGATGTCTGTTGAGTGTGCAATGACCAGTAAGGAATTTAATGCTAAAATATACGTAGTTTGCTCAGTGGACACGGAGCAGCCCCTTGGTTAGACGCAGATCAGGTTTAGCCATCGCCTCCCTCGCTTGTCTGCAGTCACTGCCCGCCGCCCATCTGTCTGTGTAGCTGATACGTACGTTTGTGGATCCAACTTTTCAGTTGGTTGTGTGGCAGTGGTACAATGGGTTTGGGTCCCTCAGACACGGTGGGGGATATGTGTGGCCCATAATACTTGTGACCACTAAAATGTATTTGGGTTGACCGAAATACCATGAAATACAATTCTGCAATAAGTACTTTTATGTAATGGTTGATTTTATACAATATATTTTTGGTTGATTAGTGCATAGAAGTACGTTTTTTGAAGTAAAATTTTTTAAATTTTCTGGGGGACATTGATAGAATACAGTTAGTAGTAATTTGGTTTGTTTACAAGCATTCCTGACTAAAGATGAAATTTATTTAATAAATGTGTTTGTATTGTTTTCAGATAATACCAAATCCGGACGAAAAGAAGAAGTATTTCGAAAAGGTCGCCAAGAACTGATTGATCCATCTCATATAAATTTTTCTACTGATGTAATTTGTAATCAGTCATTTACAAAATTAATACGTGTCCATGGCTAATTTCTGCGATAACCGTATGTACGTCGAGCGTACGGTTATCAGAGAACTGATTGATATACAGGTCATGTTGCTTTTATCTATGAAAGTTTTTAAACTGTTATTACCTACATTGATGTCGGATTGTTAATCCATTCGTCCCAATGAATGGATAAATCCGTCCAAAATACACCCTGTGTCTATATTATGAAGGTGTATTTTGTATTGTCTTTGTAGACGGGTTTATCTGTTTGTTGTGGAAAAAATAAAACAAAAAAAAATTGTGTTAAATGCTAGCATACTCAAATTTGTTTTGCCTAAGTTTATTTTTACTCATTTTTCTTACTTGGCTATAATTTCTCTTTATTTCATCACAAGAAGCAAAATTTGTTACACGATGTATTTTTTATGACGTTTTTTTTATGGATTGATCCATTAGGGATGTTAATAACATGCATTTATAACATCCCACCTGTAACCCACTGGGGTAGGCAGAGGGGTGTTAAATAAAATGTTAAGCATAGCGGAGTGCGATGGATTAAATCTGTTTAATTTTTTTATCTTTTTAATCAAATAAAAAGATCACTACTGAACCTAATCACTTGTCTTCAGAGACGCATAGGTAGCAAGGTGAGTAGAATGAATGTACAGGCAGTAAAAGTTAATTGCCAACTACAGTAGCTAAGCCATATTTATGACAAATCGAAACGGGTCTTATCAAACACAAATATATAGCTAAAGATAGTGTATGGTTAAAAGGTTTGATATTTTTATTAATAGCCAATTTCGAAATGTGTATGACATTTCCAAATCGGTATCAAAGTAGAACAGAGAAAACATTTTAGGATTTATTTATTTAAACATTTTATATGGGCCTGTACCGGCTTTTCTTCCTCAATGTTATTGTTTAGAATTCGGTTTTTAAAACACAAAATCTATTGTAAAGGTGATTTGGACATGGCAGAAGTAGCAAAAAGTGTATACTCCAAATTCCAATGGCAAACTCATGAATCTAGTCCAAATTATTATCAGAAATAGAATAATAAATAGGTCAATTTAGGATTTTTATAATTCTGTATTTTCATAGTGAGCATTCCCAGCGTTAACGGTGGTTTGAAAACGTGTGTTGTCAAATAGTTTTATATTATGTGCATTTGAACTAAATTTACATCACAAAAAAGACTGAAATTTATTCAAGTGTTCGCAGCATGATATCACAATTTTTAATAAATAATTCTTTAACAATAAAATGTTTACGATTCATTCACCTCATATTGTTTGTTCAGGTATAAGCTTTTACAAATATTATGTATATCGATCGGTTTTATAAAGAGTGTATACATACAGACTCCAATGCATACATACTTACATAGTATCACGCCTTTTCTCTATGGGGTAGGCACAGACAGCCCTGACATAGAAAAAAAGAAGGAAAGAAAACATTTATTTTTTATAATAAAAAATAGACATTTACCATATACAACAATAGAATAACACAAAAAATATTTACAAATGCGAAAGAGGATTCGGGCGCAGCTTAAAAGATGCCGAGACTCCTGGCCCAGCATTTGGAAAGTATTTTTACAGGCAGTATGTTTGCTTGCATAGTTCTGGCTTGTCTTAAACACACTGTTATTCGTACCTCGATTCGTACACAGCTCGTCAGTCTCGGGTGCAAGGCAGTTGACACTTGTAGATTGATAGTATTATGGTAACATTTTCCTCGTCGGCCTCATTTGATGAAACTGTTTATCTAGCGAACTGAGGCCGTCGAGTGATGCTATGTCCAGTATTACGCTGGCGGTGGTTCGACCTGCATCGTGGCAGTATCCCCAGAGGTCCATTATTTTCTTAGGTTTGTTTTGTTTTAGTTAGTTTTGTGGCGGCCAACGAAGCTTTGAAATGCACCCCCATCCTCGCTCCCTGCGCTTTACTACTTGGAAGGACGCTTGGTCATAATATATCAGCCGGTAACTGAGGAAATCAGGATAGCAAACACATCCCCCAAAGCAGATTTTAGTATATAGTTTAATTCTAATTTGTATGCTTATAAATAAATGAAATGTTATGTTTGTATAAGTTATAATAACATTAAAATATCAATATGTTTAACACAGATTATTTTTTAGCAATCAACATTTTCTTTTTAGGATTTTTCGGGCTAGACAGCGTAACGAAACTAACTCTTCTCGGGGTTCTAGGGCTGGATGTTACATTCTGATCTGTTTTGAGCTGTACATCTGTTTTTTGCAGCGGCGACACCACCGGCGTCGCCGACTGCTCGCTCTCAGACTTTTTAGGACTAATCTCAACCTCCATTTTTTCTATTGCGTTCTTAGAAAACTCGGCTTCTTGAACGCTCTCAGCCTTTGTATCTGATTGAGATTCTTCGTATACCAACTTCATGTCCTCGCTAGATTCATCCGCTGCTGTCGGCGTAGGATTGCTCTTGGATTTCATGCCACTGTTAGAGTCTTCCGACCAGGGAGCCATGGCCGTTTCGTCGATCAAGTCAATGGTGATCGGGCCGACTTTTTGAGATTTTAGCGCTTCGTCTTGCTTGCTTGATTTTTCAGGAACTTTGAATTGCATGAACGCTTGCAACTTATTGTTTCCTCTGATTTCGATCTTCTTCGCTTCTTTGACTACCGTTGCTCTCTCCGGAGGAGTGGTGTCCATGATTTCGTCATCTTTTTCCTTCGGCGAGGGTTTTGGTTCTTCAATGATTCTCTCGCCGAGTTCGTTTTCAGAGAATGAAATGACGGAACAGAATCCGTCGGTACTGGAAGCCACCAGAATTTGGCCGTCCTGCGACCAAGTTAAATCTGTTAGTCTGAAAAGAAAGAAAATATGGTATCATTGTCGAGTTCTAAATTTGAAGTGGCCAAGATGAATTTTGAGAGGCCCCCTGGCGACGGCATGTTCAAATCAAAGCTGCATGAACCTTCGAGGCGCGAGGGCCCTCGGGCTGTGAGGCGTTGCCCACATCGCTCACTCCATTCTCCACTTCTGTTTCACATTGTTTCCTGTGGTTTTTAACACATGTTAACGGATTTTGGGACTTCAATATAATACTTTAGTGGACTACATATGCACGATTGGAGCAGGTTCGATCGATCAGCAGTTAGAACCCGAAGAAAACAAAATGTTTTATTTATATTGGCGAAATCAAGAAGCACATGCAATGGCAGCGCATTAAAGCGCACTTTGAGAGCTAGATGCAAATTGTTCAATATTGAACGTACATTGATCTCATTTATTTGTTGTTGTTGTTGTTGTTTTGGTTTGGGGTTGGCTCTAGGCCTGCAAACTAATCCCGCTTGGTTGGGGACCTTCGTGCAAAACCCCGCAGTCTCCAGCGACCCCAGCCAGCCTATGTCTTCCATGGAAGCCACAAGTCGACCGGGGTGTCTGCAGGCCGCTTATCCCTTAGTCGCCTTTTACGACATGCACGGGTAGAGATGCAGTGGGACTATTCTTATTAAGTACCGACCCCACACAGTACAATTTCATTTATTTATGTAGGTTCTTATTTTAGTTTTATGGTACACTTTGGTCATTGTCTTTAATCGATGTTAGCAGTATTGTCACCATTCTAGAAAGCTGGCAAGATGACCGCGAAGTGGGCACGCCCCTAACTGCAATCCACCATTCTTACCCAGTCTTCAACTAATAAGCAATAGCAGGCAACTATGTAACCTGTCTCATAAATGTCCTTCCTGTCCCAATAGAAAAAAGTGGGCGCATGGATTTATGTATGTGCAGGGCCGAGCGGATAGTGTGTCGCGACACTCGCAAATTGATCGAACGGTTCGAACTTGCAGCAGTGAAGACAGATCCTGGGTAATATGTACCCCCACGAGGTTTGTCTACCTCCACAATACCCCACGAGGTTTGTCTACCTCCACAACATATATGGTACGGTACATCTGGTGGGGGTAATAGGCTTTTGTGTGGATACGGAACCGTAAAAATTAAAAACTTAGTTTATATTAGTGTCATATTTTGAAATAATTTTTTTAAAAGGGTGCAGTTCCAGTCTTTCGCCTAGAGCGCCAAGTTTGCTCGGGCCGGCACTGTGTACGTGCGTTAGAAGTTACACTTCACCCCCTCCCCCCTTCTTAACCCCTCGGCCCTTTCCCCTCTCAAAAGCAGCATTGCCTACAATATATTTCATAACGTATGTAGAGAAGTGTAAAAAACAATATTAAAATGAAATAATTTCAATACATTACTATATACTGACATGGCACCTAGTTCACCTGGTGTTATGGGCAGACATTCCGGATGTTGTATGTGATGCAGCCAAACGTGTCAGTTTCCATAAAAAAAAACATCATAATCACCTAGTGTAGTGAATGTTGGAGACAATAGCGACGGGGGTCCTCTGCTGTGTGTCGTACAGCAGCACGGTGGTGCGGGTCGCGACCGCGAGCAGCATGCGGCGGCGGAGCGGGAACGCGGCCGGCGGCCCGCCCGGCCGCAGCTTGTAGCTGACGGGGGACCAGCGCACGATGAGTGCGGCCGTGTCGCCGCACGGTAGCACGCATGCCGGCCTGTTGACGCAAATCATTTGATCATAATTTTTTAGTCAATAAAAGAAATGCTAAAATAAACTAACTTTAATTTAGATGCAGCACCTACGCAGCACGCAGCACAAACACATTCAAAAATTACGCTACGCCGTGTTCTCCGCATCATTTTGTATGGAGAAACGAAGTTCGCAAATATCACTAGAGGCGCTGCTCCGTTTCTCCATACAAATTGATGCAGAGAACACGGCGTAGCGTAGTAGGTTAAATCTCGTGATTAGGGTGCTGGTGTGCGAAATTCGTAACACGCTGGCAGCTCGTCCAGGTTCAAATCCTGGTTGTGACATATTTTTCCTCTTTATTTTCAAGGATTGAAGTATATTTCTGTTTCATCATTAGATTGATTCTAATGATGAAACAGAAATATACTTCAATCCTTTCATTTGAACTAGTGATAATTTATAATGTAGTATTATCAAACAAAACCCCCACAAGGAAAAAGAACTACAGGTGGCGCCCACGGCGAGAAGTTATTAAGTAATCTCAACTCACGTCTTCAAAGAATATCTAGTGTAGATGAAGACAGCGTTGATCGGCTTCGTCTGTCCGCCCTCCACCTCGACGTGGCCGCTAGGCACGGCCACCAGGGAGCCGTCGGGGCTCCAGTGCAGCCTCCGGAAGTACGTCTGCAGGGTGTCGTCGTAGTACAGACGGACCGACTGCTTGTGGAGCGGATGCGACGGCGGAACCGGAAGCACGGCCTTACTGCTACGTGAGACGACCTTTTTGGTCACAATGTCGAACGTGCGGAACACTCTGGAATAGAAACCTTTTTTATAGAATGAGATGTTCAGCTACATGACCTACTACACCCCTAAAGTCAGTCCATCACACCTTGGTGAACTAGGTGCCATGGCAGTGCTTCCCTTTGGTCATACCGGCTACACTGAACTGGATGGAAAATACGAACTATTTGCATTGCCGTTTCAAACGACCTTCATCGAGTATGGTGGTACGGACTGGTGTTAAATCCTACTATCTAGAAAGTTAGGGGAAGGAACGTACAGTTTTACTTGAAACCCCAACGACGGCCATAATCAAAGGTCCTTGACCTTTGATTATGGCCGTCGTTGACTTAATCTTAACTTCCAAGGTTGATACGACCCCCCCCTCCGTGGGTTTGAATCGACCTTGAATCGCCTTTGCATCAACCTTTCGACAAGCACACTTGCATGTTTTATTTCCAAAAAATATTTTCATTTCCTAAAACGAGATGTATTGAGTATTACTAAAATTAAAGCTCTTTTTTAAGGTGATTCGATTACGTAGTAATCCATGCATCAGCCCTCACCTGTCACTGCTAACTGTTGCAAGGTACTGGTCCCTGGGGTCCCACGCGACGCCCTGCACGAAGCCCTTGTGGTCAGCGAGGATGGCGGTGGACCTGCCCTTGCTCACGTCCCAGCACAGCAGCTTGTTGTCGACGGAGCCCGACGCGAGTCTAGTGGAGCTCGCGTCCCAGCTGATGTCCAGCACGTCCTCCATGTGCCCGCGCAGAGTCTGCAATTATATTTTTTTATATATTTAAATTAAATATATTTTTCTTATTAACTTCTTGGAAAACTGATACGGTTGGCTACATCACCTACTGCAACGTAGTAGACCGGATTGTGAGAAACGGATTCAAGACTGATCTCTTTGCTGTGGAAGTCGGAGCAAGAGGACTACCAGCCACCAGCAAGCAGCTACCAGCAAGTCGCTCTACAGTCTCTTCAAGAATCTAGGGCTGCCAAGATCGACGCTAAGCTCATACATGGAGAGAGCTTCGAAAACGTCACTGGAAGCATCCTACAGAATATGGATAGGTAGAGAGAGGGAGGTCGAGAGCGGGACTGGTGTTTCCCCGCGTCCTAGTCAACGCAGACTAGCTGACGAGGGCTTGATGCGAGCCGAAACGTGAAGCATGCGCGGGAAATTTAGAGTGGCCACTCGCTAGTCCCGACCTCGATTAACACCCTCCTCTACTGCCGATGGGTCCGGATATGTTCGGTGAAGCCATCGCAAGCTTAGTTCCACACCTTCTATAGTATTGGTACCTACTATTCATTTTTAAGTTTATCTATTTTTTTTTTCCCGTACATCTGTCATATCATACTACTTATAATATCCCTTTCCGCCACTCACAATCATCAGTAATCATCATACCCCAAAGGTATTCTGTTAGAAAATGCCTAGAGGCATTAAGTGTTACCTTTTGCCCATATTCTATTTGAGTGCAATAAATATATACAATACAATACAATACCTATTTACTATCCATGATGTCGAAGGAGAGACGACGGCGAGGAGAGGCATGGCTCTATCGACTGCACCATTGGTCGGCAAAGCAACCCATGTTGATTAAAATAAAAAAATTATAAAAATTCAACAACATTGTGTGCACTAGGTATTCTAGAAACATTTATAAAATTAGTCTAATTAATCGCAACAGGTCGGGAATGCATTCACACACTGTCGATATCCCCCCACTTAGGACAAATCGATTCTGTAAATCCTTTATTTGGAGGGTGTTCAACATGTGGAAAGCACTCCTACCTGCATCCTTTCCTCTAATGTACAGTCTGGGATCCTTCAAACATAATGTGAAGGTACACCTAGTCGGCGCCCAGCCGACATGGTTGTTGTTTTGGTTTGGGGTTGGCTCTAGGCCTGCAAACTAATCCCGCTTGGTTGGGGACCTTTGTGCAAAACCCCGCAGTCTCCAGCTACCCCAGCCAGCCTATGTCTTCCATGAAAGCCACAAGTCGACCGGGGTGTCTGCAGGCCGCTTATCCCTTAGTCGCCTTTTACGACATGCACGGGAGATGCAGTGGGACTATTCTTATTAAGTACCGACCCCACACAGTACCGGCCGACATGGTATTCGCAGCCCCCGTAAATATCCGAATGCCCGTGGGCGCCGTCGGACTACACCTCTGCGTTAGTCTGGGGCGGGCCATAGGTCCTGCTTTCCATAAAAAAAAAAATTTATCGTACCAACCTTGTGTACGATCCACGTCTCCCGATCCTGCTCATCGGTTTGATCGAAGATCGGCGGCGGATCCTTATCCGTGCGTTGTTTCCAGAGAAATATGATGGCCTCGTCGTCTCCGCTCGCGAGGAGCTCCCCGTTCGGAGCCCAGCGTACCACGTTCACCGCCTTCTGGTGGCGCGCGAGGTCAGCCGCCACCTCCAGGGACACAGCACCAGTCTCTGAGATGCTGATGTGCCATATCTGAGCAATTGCGTCACATTAGGAACGGAACGGACTCCCGGAGAATATCCTTCCCATCTCCCCACGGATCTTTAAATCGTGGGTTAACAGCCTTTCCCCAGCCACATTAGTCCACCTCTAAGCAGGACTGGCACCTCCTCGAGGGTGAAATTGCCTGCGTCTGAGGCTTCGACCTCTGGAACACCCATTCAGTTCGGAAGCAATAAAAAAAATTAGGCCGAACAATTTTTAATTAGGTATTTTTTTTATTTTGTAGGAAATAAACCCACTGCTGACTACGCCCTACACTCCTATTACATACTGCATTAGGATAGATATCGGATACCAGAACTTCACACTATATAATCCTTCTTGGTTTCGCGCAAGTCAGGTGGTACCTAACTAAATGTTTTTGTGTCAGTCTTGTACAAATGTATACCTAACCAACAAAACTGAATTGTTTTCAACCTGTTTTTCTATTCATCAGGTAATTATTCTAGTGGAATCTTTACATATCATACAACAAAATTTACAGTCTCAGTAGGAGAAAGATGCGCTTGGAGAAAAAGAAACAAGTAACTTTACCAAGACATGAGTATCGGTGCCAGCTGTCGCGAGGCGTCGCGGCTCGGAGCTAACCGCCGGCCGCGGCTGGAAATCTGCGCTCAGCACAGGGTCGCGGTTGTGCCATGATATTTCTGGCACTGAGTATTTCATGATATTATCTTATCAAGATAAAGTAAAATAAAGAACAACAGACATCAACAAGTTCAACAACCACAAGGTGATCTGTCAGATTTCCCGCGCGCCGACCGCATTTTTTTTTTTTTTTTTTTTTAGATTAATTCGTCTCCTCCCGAAACAGGCAAAACTCATTAGAGTATACAGCCAATTCTGTCGTAGCTTTTAACGTCTGTTGTATAAGTTCTCACACCGCGAGAACCACAAAAATATATTTTTTTAATTACAACGACGACGCGACAAACTCCCGCCGCCGTCCGCCATCATAAGTTCTCGCTTTTTTTTTTTTTTCCATTAGTGAAAGGCGAGGGTCGTTTGACCGTACAGCCAGTAGCAACTGAGTACTTCTACTTATTTTTCGTGATCTGCAGACCAGGGATGTTGCGGATATTCGCATCCGCATCCGTAAATGCGGAGCATCCGCATTGATTTTGACATCCGCATCTGCATTCGCATCCGCATTAAATCGATGCGGAACTCATGCGGATGCGGATGTAGTGCAGGTTGAGACTTGAATGAAATTGGGCGGAGTCCGCGAGTGGCGCGCGCTGCAATTGACCAATAGGAAGGGAATATGCTGTGCGACGGTGCAGTGCAGTGCTGACGACTTTGTTTTCCATTATTATTGCGTCATTTCATTCCGTCACGTTTCGTGTATTCATGCGTGTATAAACACGCGCGACGACGCGTCTTCTAAGTTGAATTTCCGACTCGAGTATTCCACTTCCACTGTATATAGTGCGGCGAAGTATAGTGTCGCAGAAGTGAATGTCTGAAAAGGCAGCCAAGTTACTTTTCATTAAATACAATAGCCCAATCTTGAAATTTTCTTACTAAAAATTGATTGATCAATAAAAGATATTAAAAGCATAATCTCTTTTATTCAAGGACTTAAACTAACCGGCTCTTCAAGCAATCTTGTTAACATCCGCATCCGCATCCGCATCCGCGGATGTGAGCGTCCAAAAATCCGCATCTGCATCCGTATCCGCGGATGTCAAATAAATCGCATCCGCAACATCCCTGCTGCAGACAATGATCATTGACCATACAGTTTTGTCATTTTCCATTCAGCAGCTCTAAAACTAAATTACTTTTTTACTTTACTTTTACTACTTCATTCAAAGGGTAAGCCTTGCCATCTAGCGGGGTAATGCCGCAAGTGTTCTAGGAGCATTTGAAAATGCCCCTTTTGATAGTTATTTTTGCAATAAATTGATTTAATGATGGTCAAAGAGTTTGTATTACGTCGCTGCGGCGACGTAATACAAACTCTTTGATTGACGGTATACATACATTTGGTAGCTTTAAAATAATTTGTCGTTTTATTTAACTATTTCTTTTGAGTCAAATTCTATTAAGCCAAATTAATAAAATAAATTATGTAATGCGTTCAAGATTTCTTTTCACGATCTTTCGATTCACGCACCTGCAAGCTGGGCCGATACAGGCAGGGGGGGGGGGGGGGGGGGCGGGGGATATGCCAGACGTACAATATTTCATGGTTTTCTTACTTAGGGATCGTTCCCAAACACGTGACAGATTCTAGGCCACTTTTGAACCCCCCCTTCCTTCCCCCCTGTGACCACGTTAGGTATCTTGCTTGACTAACCCCCCCCCCCCCCCCCCCCCCCCCCCCCCCCCCCCCCCCCAGTTCTCACGTCATATTTGAAAACTTGCTGTTTTTCGGACGAATAGGTACCTACTTTTTCTTGTAATGAGGATCAACGCGGTTTTTAGTTTTGAATGTAGTATTGTAGTCCATGAAAAATCCAATACATTGGTATAATTATTTTTGTCGTACGATCAAAAATGAGCTAGTAGCAATCAAATGAATACGCCGGTCGTCGACTAGCGCGGCGCGAAGTGCGTGACGTCACTGAGACCCACGCCGCCGCCCGCTCCCTGTTGGAAGCGATAAGGCGCGCAGTGTTTATGTTTGGTTAATTTGTGTTTAAAACAAATTAAGTGTCCGATTTGTGCCTTGTTTCACTTTTTAACAATGTATAAATATTGTATTGTGCCGAAATATACAAATACGTCTATCAAAACGCCAGAGAAACTATTTTTAAATGGCTTGACCCCTTGTTGTTTGTTTCACATCTTGCGGCAACTTTTTCAACTACTTCTTCTGAACCGATTCTTATAAAACTTTGCACACACATTGAGTTCCCGCGACAATACAATGTTATGATAATTTCAACTTGGTAACGAGGGTCTGATGATGGAGACAGGAGGCGGACAGTGGAACTCTTCAACCGTTACTAGTAACCCCCTCGAGTTTGGGTTCATTTGGTTGGTTCGGACGAGTGCTTCATACTTCCACCAATACACTTGGTGACGAGGGTCTGATGATGGAGACAGGAGGTGGACAGTGGAACTCTTGGACCGTTATTAATAACCCCCTCGAGTTTGGGCTCATTTGGTTGGTTTGGACGAGTGTCCCATACTTCTATTAATACACTTAGTGACGAGGGTCTGATGATGGAATCAGGAGGTGGGTAGTGGAACTCTTCAACCGTTACTAGTAACCCCCTCGATTTTAGGCTCATTTGGTTGGTTTGGACAAGTGCTCCATACTTCTACTAATACACTTGGTGACGAGGGTCTGATGATGGAATCAGGAGGTGGGTAGTGGAACTCTTCAACCGTTACTAGTAACCCCTCGAGTTTGGACTCATTTGGTGGGTTTGGACGAGTGTCCCATACTTCTACCAATACACTTGGTGACGAGGGTCTCATGATGGAGTCCAACCAACCAAATGAGCGCAAACTCGAGGAGTTACTATTAACGGTTGAAGAGTTCCACTACCAACCTCCTGATTCCATCATCAGACCCTCGTCACCAAGTGTATTAGTAGAAGTATGGGACACTCGTCCAAACCATCCAAATGAGCCCAAACTCGAGGGAGTTACTAGTAACGGTTGAAGACTCCCACTGTCCACGTCCTGATTCCATCATCAGACCTTCGTCCCCAAGTGTATTAGTAGAAGTATGGGACACTCGTCAAACCCAACCAAATGAAGTCAAACTCGAGGGGGTTACTAGTAACGGTTGAAGAGTTCCACTGTCCACCTCCAATCTCCATCATCAGACCCTCGAAACCAAGTGTATTGGTGGAAGTATGGAGCACTCTTCCGAACCAACCAAATGAGCCCAAACTCGAGAGGGTTACTAGTAACGGTTGAAGAGTTCCACTGTCCACCTCCTGTCTCTATCATCAGACCCTCGTCACCAAGTGTATTGGTGGAAGTATGGGACACTCGTCCAAACCCACCAAATGAGTACCAACCCGGGCGGGTTAAACCCTACCACCTAGTAATATAAGAAGGGAGTCATATCCCTTAGTCGCCTTTTACGACATACACGGGGAGAGATGCAGTGGGGCTATTCTTTTAAAGTATCGGCCCCACACTTTACATCAGTTTCTCTGGCGTTTTGATAGACGTATTTGTACATTTCGGCACAATGCAATATTTATACTATTTAAACCGGCTAAGTCGAACTCGCTTGGTTTCTTCTATGGGAACCCCCGTGAATATTTTACTTTTTCTTATTTTTATTATTTGTTGTTATATCGGCCATAATAACACATATTCTGTGAAAATTTCAACGGGCTACCTATTACGGTTCAAGAGATACCTACAGCCCTCGACAAATGAGTGCGCTTTGGCTTGCTAGCGCGAGCGCGCCGGTCTGGGTTATAGTGACGTCACGCGTAGCCGCTGCGCACTGAGTTTTAGCGGCAGAAACGGCTTAAGTTTATTGATAACTAGCTTTTGCCCGCGGCTTCGCTCGCGTGAAATTCGTATTTCAAAGGAAGAAAGTAAATAACAAAGACCGATCAGCGTTAAGGTAAACGATAAACCTTCTCAACTAAAGTAAGTAACTAACGGCGCGGCTTCAGGCTGAGCTGCATTCTGGAAGACAATAAACCTTCTCGAAGAAAGTAAGTAACTGAGGGCGAGGCCGAAGGCCGAGCTGCGTTCAGGAAGACGATATTTCGAAGAAAGAAAGTAATAGAGAGCGAGGCCGAAGGCCGAGCTTCGTTCAGGAAGACGATAACCTTTTCGAAGAAACTAACAGAGGGCGAGGCCGAAGGCCGAGCTGCGTTCAGGAAGTCCATAAACCTTCTCGAAGAAAGTAAGTAACTAAGGGCGAGGCCGAAGGCCGAGCTGCGTTAAAGAAAGTAAGTAACTAAGGGCGAGCTGGGTTCAGGTAAACGATAAACCGTCTCGAAGAAAGGGAGTAACTTTTTGAGGCCGAAGGCGGAGTTGCGTTCAGGAAGACGATAAACCTTCTCGAAGACAGTAAGTAACTATGGGCGAGGCCGAAGGCCGAGCTGCGTTCAGGAAGAGGATAAACCATCTTTAAGAAAGTAAGTAACAAAGGGCGAGGCCGAAGGCCGAGCTGCGTTCAAGAAGAGGGTAACCTTTTCGAAGAAAGTAAGTAACTATGGGCGAGGCCGAAGGCCGAGCTGCGTTCACGATGAGGGTAAACTTTTCGAAGAAAGTAAGTAACAGAGGGCGAGGCCGAAGGCCGAGTTGCGTTCAGGAAAACGATAAACCTTTTCGAAGACAGTAAGTAACAATGGGCGAGGCCGAAGGCCGAGCTGCGTTCAGGAAGAGGATAATCTTTTCGAAGACAGTAAGTAACTATGGGCGAGGCCGAAGGCCGAGCTGCGTTCAGGATGAGGGTAAACTTTTCGAAGAAAGTAAGTAACAGAGGGCGAGGCCGAAGGCCGAACTGCGTTCAGGAAGGCGATAAACCTTTTCGAAGACAGTAAGTAACTATGGGCGTGGCCGAAGGCCGAGCTGCGTTCAGGAAGAGGATAAACATTCTCGAAGAAAGTAAGTAACAAAGAAGTTACTTTCTTCGAGAAGATTTATGGTCTTCCTGAACGCAGCTCGGCCTTCGGACTCGCCCTCTGTTACTTACATTCTTCGAAAAGGTTATCCTCTTCCTGAACGCAACTCGGCCTTCGGCCTCGCCCTTTGTTACTTACTTTCTTAGGGATGGTTTATCCTCTTCCTGAACGTAGCTCGGCCTTCGGCCTCGCCCATAGTTACTTACTGTCTTCGAAAAGGTTTATCGTCTTCCTGAACGCAGCTCGGCCTTCGGCCTCGCCCTCTGTTACTTACTTTCTTAGAAAAGGTTATCCTCTTCCTGAACGCAGCTCGGCCTTCGGCCTCGCCCATAGTTACTTACTGTCTTCGAGAAGGTTTATCGTTTTCCTGAACGCAGCTCGGCCTTCGGCCTCGCCCTCTCTTACTTACTTTCTTCGAAAAGTTTACCCTCATCCTGAACGCAGCTCGGCCTTCGGCCTCGCCCATAGTTACTTACTTTCTTCGAAAAGGTTATCCTCTTCCTGAACGCAGCTCGGCCTTCGGCCTCGCCCTTTGTTACTTACTTTCTTAAAGATGGTTTATCCTCTTCCTGAACGCAGCTCGGCCTTCGGCCTCGCCCATAGTTACTTACTGTCTTCGAAAAGGTTTATCGTCTTCCTGAAAGCAACTCCGCCTTCGGCCTCAAAAAGTTACTCACTTTCTTCGAGACGGTTTATCGTTTACCTGAACCCAGCTCGCCCTTAGTTACTTACTTTCTTCCTTTGAAATACGAATTTCACGCGAGCGAAGCCGCGGTTAAAAAAAAGTTATAACAATAAAAACATATGGTACATATCACTACAAAGATGTATTTTTTTTTAAATTAACTACATATTTAATTTTCCTTTAAATAGAACAGAAATTGTTATATTTCAATTTTCCACTATTTTCGCTCTCCTGAACAATTTAGCATTTTGGTTAATACAGTGTTTCGCTCTGGAGCAGCCGAAAGGTTTGCACCTAAAATTAATCAAATAGATAGGTACCTAACGAAGTTAACCTACATAATAAATATTATGAATCGAATTAAATAAGAAACTCTGCTCAAGACAATGCATACACACACCGCGCTCCGCCGCCGCCGCGCCGCCAGTCTTCGCCAGCAGCCGCGCTACTAACCCCCGCTGCGCCGCGCCGCCCTATATTTCGGCGTTTGGAACAATTCGATTTGTATGGGAGCAACATCTTAGCGTAGCCGGAAGTGAATTTTAGTAAGCCTATCCTGTGTCCCGTATAGTAAAATTGGTTTGTACTAAGTTTCATCAAATTCGGATGATGGCTTTAAGAGTTATGGAGGAACATACATACATACATACATACATACATACAGAAAAGATTTCTAAAAATCGTCAATTTAGCTTTAGTATCATACATAGAGGCTACAAACTCAATATTTCCTAAAACAAAGTAACTTACTCCATGACCATCCCTTACAGATTTATTATTAGTATTGATTGAAGAACAACGTGGATATAACTTCTATTGAATTTGCTGTTACTTTACTGATCCTCATTGAACGTGCTTGTCGAGTTCTTGGGGAAAATTAGCGAGAATGAAACAAAATGAATATTGAAATGTTATTTTGAATGAAGTGTTTTTTGTAATAAGTAATCTTAATAGAGAATCACAATACTAAAACGGTCGGGCGTACCAGCGAAGTAACTATTTAGTAATCTGTGGTACCAGTCCCTTAAATATTATGAAATGTATTTTTGCAGCAAACTATTGTATTGCATTATAATCTCGACCATAAAATACGGTAGCCTTAATTATATGTCGCTTATAAAAGAGCAAGTATAACAAAAACTCGCGCGAAATGGTGACAAACAAGAAAGACGTCAAATTTTTTTAGGGTTCCGTATCCATACGGAGCCTATTACTGAGCCTACGTGTCGTCGCGTCGTCGTCTGTCTATCCGTTTGTTCGTCCGTCCGTCCTACGAATTAGAAGATCCAGATCGAGGTTCATTGGCCCCAGGCTGCAATGTAGAGTAGAGGGTCCAGGCTGTGCGGTGATTTCAGCAGGTGATGATATATTTATCAGTAGCATACTATATTGCAATTCTTACTCACAAGTCCATGAGCCACATGAAAATTCATACTCACAAGTCCATGAGCCAAATGTGGCTCATGCCTGAAAACAGGTTTAGTAGCGTGATTTTTCAGTATTTTTTGTACCGTTATAAAGTACTTTGTAAATGTATATTTTAGCCGTAAAGACTTGTATTGGACTTATGGTGTAGTTTTTTGACATTGTATGGGGACCGTGAACGTGTAAGGTTCAGTTACTCCTGCATTCCTCCTGATTCGAGATATTTTCTCAGTTTGCGAATACGGTGTGGACGTGTGGACGAAGGCACTGTCGATAATATTTTTTTCTCTTTTCCGCTCATAAAACAGCCACCCACCTTTTATTCCACACTTCCTTAATTTAAAATTCCTCACCCTTCTAATATTAGTTGTTTATTAAATGAAATAATGACGCTATTTAGAAATATATATTTTTGAAATAATGACGCTATTTAGAAATATATATTTTTTCATAACATTAAATTGTAAATAATTTCAGTAATAAATCAGAGTTTATTGCTGTTGGGTTTCTTTTTCATTTCTGTCTTGGTTTGAATGCTAATGTCATGTAGGTAATCATCACCCTGCTTGTATTACACTTTATACTGACATAGTTTGCTGAAGGGAGTTGCCAAAAAATAAAATACTATGAATATTTATAAACTTTAATTAGAGCATTGGGTATATTTTTTGAAACATTTGAGCAATGACAATTAATTAGCATTTTGATGGGTACAAATACCTACTTACTGTTTTATTATGTAGGTACTATTTAATTATCAATTTGAAATAAAATGTTTATCGGTGAATGGATAATGAAATTAAAGACATTTTCATTGTTAATATATTTTTTTAATATTCATAAATTTAATATACATTATAATATCAAGTAAAATATGCTGAAATACTATAATTTATATAGGTAATATTTAACGCACATTAATCTATAGGTAGGTTTTATAACAATCTAAAATTTTATTCAAAGGAATGATCGGCAATGTTTGCCGACGGCGTTGTCTTCAAGTACCACTGTTCAAATACTTTAATCTTCACATATAGACAAATCCAATACTCATTATTTACTCTTATTACAAAACTAATGGCACAAAGAATTCAATGTTATCAGAAACCACACAGCGGGTTCACCAAAATAATAAAAAAATAAACAACTGATGTGCTGAAAATTGCACAAATAAAAAAAAAACAACTAAAGAAATAAATCAACAATTTCTGCAGATCGAAATGATATTAACATACAATAAAATTGTACAAAATGAAAAATACATTTCTTATTTTAATAGAGTAAAGCTTACAACTTAAAGTTTAAATTTACAGAACTGAAAACAATGAGATTTTATATTGTACATGAAATTATACTCATCATTTTCAGGAATCCTTTGGTTTGCCTAGCCCACCGTGCCCACCGGTCAGGTGTGAAACGAAACACTCTTTTATTTATACAATACACTTATTTTACGACTTAAAACAATTAAGGAATTTTCAAAAATTTATCTTAACATATCTAACTATTCAAACGTAGGTATATATAATACATTCCAGAATCACGATGTAATTTCAAAATACCTACAAGTTCAGAACCAAAGATGGAATTTTTTTTATGTAAATTTAAACATGCGAAGAGCTCAGTTTTACACACTTTTTTCATTACATAAACATAACTCTTCACCTTGGTAATGAATTAGTATCTATATGTACATGCATTTAAAAAATACTGTTCTACTGTCCTGATAGCATTGTATATATACATATGTTCTGACACAGTATCTTAAACTAGATAGGTGTGCATTCAAAGAAGGAGGGAGAAAGAAAAAGATGTATCACAACTTGGAAAGGAAGTACTTAGACCCTTCAATGAATAGATCCAGCATTTGAAAATATGTACTGGTAAACGATGGTATAAACAGTTTTCTTCTTTTCAACAATGTCTGTGACAGTGTTCATCACGCCAAGTTTAATATTAATATTTTTTAAATTTAACAATTCGTTGCTCAGGAAACCTTTTCGCTAGTTGGATAGATTATGCAAATTTCAGAATCTGAAGTATTTTTACATGTTTAGAAGTTATGCATTAAACTAAATTTAAGAATGAAATATAGACAATTTCAGGTGTATGCAACTTTTAAGTACGTACAAAAGTATATCTATAGATATAGGTACCTACAAATTGTGTATAATTTAGCTCATTTTTAGACAACTTTTGTTGTTATGAATAATTTTGCATTAAGTACATAATATTATTATTGTGATTCCATTTTGAGAATGCTTTAGGTAAGTATGTGTGTACATATGCAATTTGCATAATTCAAACTGTAGGAATTGAATTAATTCTTATCTGTTTTCAAAAGGACATACTGACCTGCAAATTGCATTATTCATGTTGTTTTTTAAGACCAAAACATTCTAAAAGTGTTGTTTCATACACATCTATTTATTGTCAATAATTAATTATATTACTTGTATTTTAATTATAAAATAAGATTTCATGTGACCGAGTTACTTGTTATAAAAGATCCATATACTTAGGTATATATATTTATATTCTTTTTGTAGTTCGTAAATTTTGGTTGCATTTAATTTAGATTAATTTTTTCAACTATTAAGTATATTAAAAACTATAGTGTTAGATAACAAAGAATTACAGTAGGTATCTAATATAAGTATTTACCTAATATAGAATTTACTTTGACAAATTACAGGAGATCCGATAGAATTACGGAATGATTTTGAAACTTAAGTGAGATTGAGTTTCTACCTAAATTACGATTACTAAGAAGCATGCCTACGTTACATAGTTTATTGTTAAACCTATTTTTGGAAACACAATGTATATCTATATTAGTTACCTACTTAATATATTCTCTGAGAAGTTCAGTAAACATTTTTAATGGTTATATAAAATTTATATATTATATATGTATAGTAGGTACATTTAATTAATGGAAGTGGCATATTGGCGATTTTTCTAGATGAGGACAAGAAATAGCAGAAACATTTGTTTATCTGAAGGAAGAAGTAATCTTAAGTTGTATTGTCATATCATATTGGCCCATCATGTTTTAGCATCATTTACCATGCATGCAAATGCATTTGCAGAAATAAAAAGTCTATACAATGTGCAACGCTCTTAATAACACCCATTTTTCCAAAATACAGCACACGCACAAAATATCTAAAACCTTCATGCATTATGCAAAGTTTAAACCATTCTGTGTTTATTGAAAGTGAATTCTATGGAGTAGGATTACTCTGTCTGCCTGCCTTTCCATTTATTTTTCGGTTACAGTTTTGCTACACAGAACAAAGATATCCGCCATTCAAAACACATGGGAGGTATAAATGCAATTAATTTAATATCTACGCATAGACATATTATCACCTGCCTGATTACTTAACATACTAAACACATTTGGCACAAACAGAGTATGAGCTAGTTTTCATGAGTAATCCATTACAGGTACTGGCCCTTTTTTACTTTAACATTTTACGTGACGTTATAAAATTCTTTGCACATAAAACAACACTAAAACTATATCTACAAACTCGAAACACTTAATGTACCTACTAACTAGCAGATTTCAATTGTAATTTGGCAACACATTTGGCACAACTGTATTTTTTTGGCACAACAACTTAATTATTGTACAAAAATATTGAGCACAGGCTTACTACACTAAACATGTGTCGGACAAAATAAAATACCGGGCATTCAATACTTTGATACACAGTGTTGCGGTAAATAAATATGCGTAGATTTCTGTTCTATTCTATGTAATCCCGCATAATAAAGATTCCAACTCTTAAGACATATATCCACATTTTGTGTATTGTATTTACTTACAACATACACTTCTCACATATTTTAAAGTACATTAGGCGAAATAACAATAGCTTAGCATTACTTAAACTAATCTAAACCACAATAATTATTATTATGTACTGTTTTATGTAATTTTCAACACACCATTGGACTCGCAATGTCTTTGGCTTCCGAGGTCGGTGTCTTCTTTGGTTTACGAACTGGTCGAGTCTTTGGTTAAGGTGCATTCTTTGGTTTAGGCGCTCCAGCCTCTCGGGAAGGGAGTGATGCCTCTGATCACCTATTCTCTATAAGGCTTGCAGTAGGAATACCTGTGGTTCATGTGCTGGCTGTAGGAGCCGGAGTGAGAGAACTTCTTGAGACATTTGCAGCATTGAAAGGGCTTTTCTCCAGTGTGCAAGCGCTTGTGTTCTGTCAGATGGTGCTTGTGCTTGAATGCCTTGTCGCATTCCATACACTTGTACGGTCTCTGGCCTGCAAACAAATACATTTTCTCTGATCATCTGTTCATTATTGCGAATCTTCTCAAGCATTGATTTGTAATTCTCGCAAGCATCGGTGGAGATTAATCTGACGGCGGCGTGAGCCCTTTATTTATTTCTCTCCAATAGATTTATTGTTCTCGAATAAGTATTTTAAAAAGTGTTACTAACCTGAGTGTTCGTATTTGTGCCTGAGCAAGGAACTCTGTTTGATGAAAGTTTTGTCGCACAGATCGCAGACATATTGTCCCTCGACCTCTTTCATTTCTCCGCCTTGCTTAGCTCTCTTCTTTTTGAACGATAAACGTTCTTCCAACTCTGCGTCTTTAGGCAAAGAAGGGTCCTCGCTCCACGGTCGCTTTTCGTATCGTATAGGACTGGGATTATGACGGTTTATGTCTTGGGGGAAATGCCCGTTTAGAAGAGGTGACCTGGAGGCTGCCAAGTCATAATGAAGAAACTTGTCAACTGGCAGCATGTGTAGACCGTTCATAGCAGCTTTCTGTTGCATCATGCGCTTGTGGCCGTTTATCATCTCACCCGGCGATGGCGAATGTCGAAAGTCTGCGAAAGACGACGACGAACAGTTGGAATGTGGATAAGCAGTCGGATAATTGTTGCGATAGGGAGTGGTGCTGCGAGAAGACTTTTGGCTCAGATTGACTGCTTCTTCTCCGGAATCGGAATGCGTGACCGACACGCTGCAGGGTGGAGACGGCGGCGGCGACGACGCTATAGAAGGCGTGGACTTCTTAGTAGATAAATCGAGAGGTTGCTCGGAGAATGCTAGGCTTTGATTCATTCGGCGAACTCGAGCTCGGTTGTTTTGAAACCACACTTGAACCACTCTGTTATCGAGCCCGAGTTGTTGGGCGATTCTTTTGAATTCTTCACGATTTGGTCGCTGATTGACCGCATAGTGCTCTTTCAGAATCGCTTGTTGTTCTTCGCTAATAGCGGTTCGTACTCTTATTTTTCTGTCAGATTCTTGAAGCGACATTTTATCTTCCCTTTCTTCTTTTATATAATCTTCGTCCTCGCTCGCGCTGACGCCGCTCTGAATGGCTCTCATTTCGGATTCGATTCTGTTGAGAGCTAAAGTTTCAGCAACCTGGGCAGCTAAACCTTCGTGCTTGCGGAAAATGTTACCGCACAACACCTTTTCGTGCTGAATTAATTCGGTTTTGTGATTAAACACAGCATTGCACGTGGAGCAGTTGAGAACTTGCTCAGGATCAGGTTTGACAGCCACTTGTTGAGCAGGCGGAGACTCTACGCTAGGACACATCGTAGCAGAAACTGGAGAAAGCTTTTGCATGTGCCCTTGGAGAATATGTTTCGTAGCCGAAGCATTAACGGAGTCTAATATTATTCCGATGTGATTTTCCCGTGCTGGTGAGCTTTTTCTAGGCGGTATCGGCGCATACGCGGGCTCCGGAGACCGTGGCTCAACGTTCTCTTCTCTTTCCTTCTTGATGAATACGGCTTCGTCGTCTTCTATGTCCATCACTAGTTCGTGAGCGCTGCTCACAGATGACCTTTTGTCGTCGTCTTCGGTAACTTCTTCTATCATATCTTCTGGATCTGGAGAGGCAGTGTTATCTCTGGCTCCCATTTGCGATTCGTACTTTCTCTGTTGATATTGCGTAGAAGCTATGTGGAAGAATTGACTTAATGCCGGCAAGCTGTACGGCGCGATGCCGTTGGCTGGACTCAACGGCATGCCTGGTGGAATGTAAAAAGGTTGTACGCCGTGCGGCGCGAGAGCCTGCGGATGGAAATTGCCGTCCTGCGGCGACATGGAAGCCAAGAATGCCGCGGCTGCTTCGTTGTATTTAGAGATCGGCATAAAGGCGTTTCCGTTCGGTGCGAGGTTGTTGTTGATCTGCGATGCGACCAATGCGGCCGATGGACGCTTTCGGGACGGACTTCGATCGGGGTTGAGTGCTGGGTTGTTGGGTTTGATGCGCCCCATCTTCAAGTTCATGACTAAGCATTTCTTGGAAGTCATGTGGCTGGAGTAGGAGCCGGAATGTGAGAACTTTTTGCCGCAATTGCCGCAGCCGAAGGGTTTCTCCCCGCTGTGTATCCGGAGGTGCTCTTTCAGGTGGTGCTTGAACTTGAAGGCTTTGTCGCAGTCATTACATTTGAACTTCCGCAGCAGTGCGCTCTCGTCGTGGCTTATCATGTGGCGCTGCAATCGGTAGACATTGGCGAAGCTCTTTTGGCATATTTTGCACGACTGTGGACAAAATAAAATGTTTGTAAGTTACGATGTACCTACCTAAACTAACTTTAGATGTCATAAACAGCAATTGAAGTAATCAATCAGTAGAGTGTTTTCATTTTACGAAGGCACGAGGGGTACGAGGTAGGAAGTGGTGCGAGAGGCGACCGCGCGTAGCTCAGTACAGAACGAACTCGGTGCCCGGTCGGTACACACGTTCTGCATGTCTCCGCGTCACTCCGTTGAACCGAGTCGTTGCCTACTGAGCTTCGCGCGGTGTCACACCACTTCCTACCTCATACCCTTCGTGCCTTCGTAAAATGAAAACACTCGGGCACGTTAGAATAGGTTTTGACGTTTCAATTGGAGGGAGAGTAAGGTGAGCCAAGCAGACGTGTGAGATGGGTAAGCGATTGAGTAAGAAAGTAACGCACATGGTTGGAGCTCACCTGCGTGTTAGGCGAGTGTAGGGTCTCGTGCTTCTCGAGCTGTTCCTGCGTGGGGTAGGCGCCGCCGCACTGCGAGCAGGTGAAGGGTCCACCGGGGCCAAGCGGCGGCGACCCGCGCGGCTCGTCCTCCGAGTCCGCACCCTTCACATCGACGCCCGCTCCGGCCGTGAGCGGCCGAACTGTAACAAACATACAATATTGTTAAGATGGTATATTACCGTGTGGGGCCGGTACTTTAAAAGAATAGCCCCACTGCATCTCTGCCCGTGTATGTCGTAAAAGGCGACTAAGCGATATGACTCCCTTCTTGTATTACTAGGTGGTAGGGTTTAACCCGCCCGTGTTGGTACCACCGCACTGAATGAAAGGTCGATCCAAACGGCTATGTAAATAGTTTGTGTTTTCCGTCCAGTTCAGTGTAGCCGGCACGACCGAAGGGAAGCACTGACGTGGCCCCAAGTTCACCCGGTGTTATGGGCTGACATCACGGATGTTGTAGGTGATGTAGCCAATCGTGTCAGTTTCCATAAAAAAAAAATATTTCTTCCATCTTCACGCTTTAATGTGTGCACATTAAAATCGAAGTGTTATTCTTGGACGCTGCGAAAACGCGCCAAATATTCCTGATTTACAACGCGTTTACAAATACACCGACGCGGGGCGCGCATTTACCTACGAATAAAATACGCCGCTACTTCGCAATAATTGTAGGCACCTTTTGTATTATTAGCGCAAAAGTGGAAAGTCCGTTATATACCGCAATAAAACGTATCCGTGCTAATAATGTTAAAAACGCGAGCGAGCATGGAACGTGTGTTGCCATAAATCAAAGATAAAAAGAGTGAAGCGGCGCGGGCCGCGACATATTCATTAGGTTGCAGCGAAAATCGGCCGTGGCGACGTTTAATCACTTCCACGTAGTCATTAACGTCAAAACTGAAATTAGTTCAGTCATAATATTATAAGCAGCCGAAAATAATGTATTGCCCTGTAATAATATTGATGTAGAGCCAGGCCAGGTGATATCTAAACGCACGCCCGCGTCACCCCGCGACCAGAGTTGCCAGATGGTTCGGATAAAAAAACCGAACTTTTTACATCAAAGGGGTCGACCCTTACATTTTTCAAGAACACACTTTTCATGACTTATGCGACCGAACGTCCATGGGCGTCGTTAGACATCTTACGAATGGTTCGGCGCAACATTTCGCGCTTTATAATAAAAAAAAATGCAAATTAGTTACGGCGAAAATCTGCAAGGGTCTTCCCAAGAGTGTGTTCTGTAGCTCTTATTAGCCCGGGGTCTTGAAAAGACGGGTCAATGTACAGCACGCGCCGGCTGGCGGCTGACAGCGCGCCAAATCTGTATGGATTTGATATTGCGAAACAGTAAATAAATGTATGATATTATGAATCGATATTTAGCAAATACCGAAGCTCTCTTACTTCGGTATTTTCGTCATACCGAACACCGAACACGGTGCTGAAATACCGTACAGTTCGGTAAAAAACCGAACACCTGGCAAGCCTGCCCGCGACCCGTGTCGTGTTCTTGTTGCTTGTGCACTCGACACGGTAGTAGTAGGTAATGTTATCAATATCGTTTATTCAGTTACTAGGTCGTGTTTTCCATCCAGTTCAGTATAGCCGACATGAAATGAAGGGAAGCACTGACATGCCACCTAGTTCACCCGATGTTATGGACTGACATCACGGATGGTGTAGGTGATGTAGCCAACCGTGTCAAGTTTCCATAAAAAAAAGCTCTTGCCTACGGCTTCGCTCGCGGAATTGAATTATGGAAACTGACACGGTTGGCTACATCACCTACAACGTCCGTGATGTCAGCCCATAACACCGGGTAAACTAGGTGCCGTGTCAGTGCTTCCCCCTTTGATCGTGCCGGCTACACTGAACTGGTCGGAAAACACAAACTATTTACATAGCCGTTTAGACCGACGTTTCATTCAGTGCGGTGGTACCAACCCGAGCGGGTTAAACCCTACCACCAAGTAAGATTAGGAGGGAAGGGACCTACAGCGGTAGACTCGGTTTAATAGCAAATCCGATTTAAACGCAAATATTATAATAAACGATCGCTTCTCTTATATTCTCTCTCTCCCCCGTTCATACTATACTTTTTTGATACGCTCAGCCCTAAGGCTATATAGCGTGATGGTATATTAGCCTATAAGAACTACTCTTTCCTATGGTGCAAACCGCATCAAAATCTGTTCAGTGGTTCCGCAGTTAACTTCAAACATACATACATACAGACAGATGCTCCCTTTTTATAAGAAGTAGAGATAGAGATTTCTTCTGGCATACCTGTTTAATTATGAAGAGGTTTAAACCTCTGTAATCAATTCATTTTAAAGTTTTTTTTTCTCAGCTGCGACCTTCAGATGACATATGTATGACTGGATGACGACGTGTCAGGTGTCCTCCAGGTCGTCGCAATTCCGCGAGTCCTGACGATGTCACCAGAGCGAGGGACGAAACGTGTACCGCGCGTAACCGAAAACATTACGATCAATTAAATACCTTTATTTTTATGTAATGTATTTTTTTATGTAATCCGGTATGGTTGGCTGAGTGTAATGTATTTTTTTTATGTAATCCGGTATGGTTGGCTGAGTGTAATGTATTTTTTTTATGTAATCCGGTATGGTTGGCTGTGTGTAATGCATTTTTTTTATGTAATCCGGTATGGTTGCATGAGTGTAATGTATTTTTTTATGTAATTCGGTATGGTTGGCTGAGTGTAATGTATTTTTTATTTAATCCGGTATGTTTGGCTGAGTGTATTGTATTTTTTTTATGTAATCCGGTATGGTTGGCTGAGTGTAATGTATTTTTTTTATGTAATCCGGTATGGTTTGCTGAGTGTAATGTATTTTTTTATTTAATCCGGTATGGTTGGCTGAGTGTAGTGTATTTTTTTATGTAATCCGGTATGGGTGACTGAATCAGAGGGGCCCGAGCACATGCTCCGACCAGCCAATATCACCTCCGAGAAGACTTCCGCTTGGATTGCTGGCTATGCTGGACTAGAGGAGAATACAGCCGAGGCTGCTATGCGGCCATCTTACATCCAATACAGTGGTACCAACCCACTCGGCTACAATATAAGCCCACCACCTAGTAAGGGGCAAGGGGAATCTACAGTACACCCATTCTGAACGGTCAAGTGGAAAAAACTCAAGAGGTACACACCGGCCGGATTCAAACCTCGGACCTTTCGCAAGAGAAGCCGACGTCCAGACCACTCGGCCATCCGTCACTAAATTCGTGGTTGGTATGTTGGTATACCTATCTATGTACATACCCTTTCCTGATCTGAGGTACATACCAACATATTACATGTAACATACATATTGCAGCTTAATTAAAAGGTAGATAACGTAAATTTGAATAGATAATTATTTATTCCTTAATAAATATTATAGCTTGAATGTACCTGATACATATCCCAAAAAATATTTAAAACTTTTTTCGCGAGAGAGTTTGCGAGTGTAAAAACAATCGACCCTTCTAGCCGAACGAAGCGATGATGCACGACAATATTCTACGAACCCACTTTAAAACAGTCTCTCTACTGGATAACAGATGGCGCTGGCATTCAGTTTCTGAAGCGGGGAATTTCTCATACTACGTTTTTCGTTTCACGTTTCCTCTAAATATTTTTAACTCAAAAGTTTTGTAATGAAATTAAGATGCACAATTTAGTAGTCATGGTACGTTAGGGTTTATGTTAAAAAAAAAATGTGCGCATTAGTAAACGTACACAGGTAAGTTAGATTTAAAATTCACTAACAAAATACTGTTTTTGTTTTATGTGATCTGATAGGTAACCTCTTGAACTCAGGTTTTTCGCAACAATGATGAATATTGCCGTTGTAAATAATTGTAGATAGGTACACTAAGTAGGCAGGTCCTAACAAGCCATGATAACTAGCAAAGCTATCGAAAATGCGTCGTAATATTGTGCAATGTATGGCACAGCGGTGATGCTCAGTGCTTCCAAGAAATCATAAAGTAGGTAGGTAGGTACATACATTCCCTATCTTCCTACCTATAGGAACATGTTGGTTGTTGAACACATTTGATATCATGGGTATTTCTTGAAATTTAACCGTTTCCGTAATATTTTGCACTTCGGGGGCAAATTAATGTAGGGACTTACCTATATGATTCAAAATATTTTGTTTCTGGTTGCAGATTTGTTAAAGTTCCTGAGGGATTGACCAAGAGATGGCGTATGTACTTATGTATCTATGTACTTAACAACAATTTTATTATTTTCCAAATTTTTTTACAAAATGTAAGGCTGTTCTTTTTTATTTTAGGTAGGTAGGTCGACACGGCTATGTAAATAGTTCGTGTTTTCCGTCCAGTTCAGTGAAGCCGACATGAAATGAAGGGAGCACTGACATGGCACCTAGTTCACCCGGTGTTATGTGCTGACATCACGGTTGTTGTAGGTGATGTAGCCAACCGTGTCAGTTTCCATAAAAAACTGGTATATAGTTTTAAAAAGTACTATCTATGTTAGTAACATACGAAGTAGGTACTTTTTAAAAGGATTCGAAATAATTCCGCTGATAAACGTCTAGCCTTCTCTAAAATAGGAGATATCTTAGTAGGAACCTTGTAACGTACATGTTTTTGGTTTTAATACTATAATATCTATTTTATATGTTCACTGGTATAATAGTGTTGCAGGCTTATTTGGGCAGTTTGTTCCATTTAACTGTAAGTAAGTGTAAGTCGACTCGTTTCGGAAGACCCATATAAATTATTCACAAGTGTATATTGATATATAATATGCATATTTAAGTATTAAAATTTGCCTAAATTATTTATATGTTCGTCCTTAAAAAAAATTGAAGCCATTTTCAACCCACTGACAAATTATTAGTGTGGGACGAAACGTCGACAAACAAAAGTGAGTCGCTTTTATTATACCGCATAACCGAAAAAAAACATTCTACAATGTGTAACAGCGGTAAAAGCCTAAACGAAGAAATTATTACGGTTCATTGAAACTGAAATCGAACGAAATTAAAAACAAAACTCCTATGAAAAATTAACACTAAAACCTTCAACCTAATCAATAGTCAGTAAAATAACAAAACATAATTTAGGTATGTATCAATCGATACACTCAAAAATTACACAAATCACTTTAAATTAATCGGCGATTCCATCCGTAGGCACGAGTTGAATCAACTATGGCGACCGAGCACACACTGACTGTCTATGCGCCTGAGCATGTATAGACATACTACAGGTAGAAAAGACATATGGCCACAGAATACTTGTATGGCCTGCAGATACGTAGACACGATTGGTCTCCACCTGTGCCGCGGTACGGTGGAGGGGAGGGGAGGGGAGGGGAGGGGAGGGGGGGCTGTAGCGGGCAATGTAAAGAATGCGACAGATAACAAAAACTCCGCCTACTACATGTCGTCATGGCAGCGCTGCGCGCCGCCATTTCAATATTCAATCGTGTCAATGACGAATAGGTGTAAATAGGTGTTGTATACGGATTATATTAATTTGAATGTTTTCGTGTTTTTAACCCCCGACCCAAAAAGAGGGGTGTTATAAGTTTAACATGTTTAGCGTGTATGGGTGTGTCTGTCTGTGGCATCGTAGCTCCCAAACGGATGGGCCGATTTGGATGCGGTTTTTTTTATTAGAAAGCTGGTTTAATCGGGATGGATCTTAGCTATGTTTGTAATCAAGTAATTAAAAAAATATTTATCTTAAAGAGTGGACCAAATTAGCATGCCGTTTAAAAAAAAGCTTGAAATAAAAGTCAAATTAAAAATGAACCCCGACCCCTAAAAAGTCAAAAATAATTTCCGTTTACTCACTTAAAGGAGTCGAGGGACCGCTAAGTAATAAAATATAAAATGTCAGAGCTGCGTGGGCATTTATTTAGCGCACCCCCGACTCCTTTAAGTAAATGGAAATTATTTTTGACTTTTTAAGTATATATATATATAGCATAACTTTTTAGTGCAACATTTTTTATTATTTTAGACAGACGAAAAGCCGACAAAAAAGACAAAAAGTTGTCCCCGTCCAGAATTTCAGCCTGAAATTCATTGCATTGGAAATCTGGCGTGAACTCTCTGGCGGCTAATTTCAGAGTTGCGGATTCAAATTATATACAATGTTACCGTAATAATGTTTTAATTAATAGCTAATGTTCTTTGTTTTCTTTTTATTGTATTTTATTTTTAATTCGACAAAATATGTTTTCAAAATATGTATCCCGTACGGAAGCCTATTACTAAGCCTCCGCTGTCTGTCTGTCCGTCCGTCCGTCCGTCCGTCCGTCCGTCCGTCCGTCTGTCTGTCCGAGGGCTGTATCTCTTGAACCGTAATAGGTAGCCCGTTGAAATTTTCACAGAATATGTGTTATTTATTATGGCAGTTATAAAAAGAAATAATACAAAATTGAAAAAGTTAAAAATTAAGGGGCGTTTCCATACAAGAAACGTATTTTTTTTCAATGTTTTTTTTGTGGTGCGGAAACCTCGGTGCGCGAGGCCGACTCGCACTTGGCCGGTTTTTTATTGAAATAATAATAATAATACACTTTATTCCGCTCAATGCGTGGCAAAAAAAAAGCTCAATGTACAGTGCACGGCAGGAAATAATGTATGTCGCGCTTTAGAAAGAGACAATCCGGTTGTAGAGCGACGTCCCTGTCGCACGAACTCGCACGTCTCTGTGCGACAGGGACGACGCTCTACTACAACCGGATTGTCTCTTTCTAAAGCTCGACACGAATTATTTCCTGCCGGGCACTGGTACATAATTTACTGCTGCGTACATGTAGGTAAATACCTATCACCTTAGTAACATTCCGACATTTTTAATAATAAGGAAAATCCACATAATTTTTACTTATTTTTAGGACGCGGTTTTTTCCTGTTGGGTTTTATGAATTTTTTAATTATATAGGTTTTTTCACGGTTGGCTACATCACCTACAACATCCCTGATGTCAGCCCATAACACCTTGATGAACTATAGATGCCATGTCAGTGCTTCCCTTTGGTCGTGCCGGCTACACTGAACTCTGGACGGAAACTCGAACTATTCACATTGGCGTTTCGACCGACCTTTGATACCAACGCGGGCGGGTATCTTACCATCTAGTAAGGTAAGAAGGGTAGGGAGCCTACAGTTTTACGTGGAATCCGAACCACGGTCAGCCTCCAACGGTCGAACGGTCACCCATGCAAGTCTGACCTACCGAGGCTGACGAAAAAGGTTCTTTAGTATAATAGGTTCTAAATACTCTGGAACACTTTCCCTGCCCATATATTTCCCCCCAAGTACAGTCTCGGGTCCCTCAAGAGGAGCGGGAATAGGCACCTGTCAGGCCGGCATGGTACGAGAAATAGTCTACCTTGTGGTCCCATTAATGAAACAAAATAATGGGTACACTAGAAAACAACGGGCATACGTATCGTAACCCCCGCATTCAGCCGAACGTCCATGGGCGTCGTTAGATACCTTATGGGTGGCTCGGCGCCACATGTAGCGCTATCAATACAAAAAAAAAACTTTCATCTTGCGTTTAAAATTGAAAAGTAGAAAAATATTACAATATTTAGAAGTTTGTTTAATCGGGATGGTTGTTAGCTATGTTTGTAATTAAGTAATCAAGTAATTAAGTAATCAAAAAATTAATTATCTTAAAAAGTGGACCGATTTGCATGCGGTTTTTAAAAAAAAGCTAGAAATAAAAAAAAAAACCCGACCCTTAAAAAGTAAAAAATAATTTCCGTTTACTTACCTAAAGGAGTCGGGGGACCGCTAAGTAAATAAAATATAAAAACTCAGAGCTGCGCGGGAATTTACTTAGCGGTCCACCGACTCCTTTAAGTAAGTCAACGGAAATTATTTTCATTTACTTTTTAAGGGTCGGGGTTTTTTAAATTTGTAATTTTAACCTCTAGATCAGCGGTTATCAATGCATGGTACGCGTACCACCAGTGGTACGCAGAATGCTTCGAGGTGGTAGCTACGCGAAAAAATTGAACATTATGCTACAAAATGTAATAATAAGTGGTAATAAAAAGTGCCATAATCCTAATTTAGAAAGTTTTGTTGATGAACATAAATATAATTTGAATTCTGATGTTCTTAGCGATATAAAAACCCACTGTCAAATGCTCAGTAGTACCGAAGAAATTTTTAAACAAGATTTTTCAGAACTAAATTCGATAAGAAATCAATTTTTCGATTCGAATACGAGATCACTTGCATTCGAGGAAAGATAAATCATTAATTGCACTTTCGTGTGATGCTAACTATCAAAGAGAATTTAAGAATGTACCTACTAGTAGATATAGAAGATAAGTACAATTATTATTAGCTTCTTTTAGGTAAAGGTCGCCAAACATATTGGCTTTAGTGGTACCTACCTGAAAAAAAAGTTTGCGAACCCCTGCTCTAGATCATTTTAATTTATTCGTAGACTTCATTATATTTACAAATTAGGGCACTCGTAGGTACGTAACTCACTCGGAGTCTAGTGACTAAAATGTATTAACCGCAAAACTTGCATGCATAGCTCGCACAATACCGCTATAATAACAATTCCGCTTATTTCGCTACATATGATTCAAAATATACCTATGTATGGTGACATAATTCAGAGCAAGGTAGGCATTCTAATAATATTGAAACCGCAGCAATTTCAACCACAGGTAGATAAGTATTCCCTGTTCATTGTGATATAATAGGTACCTACCTATGTATGTTGTTTGAGTAAAATTAACATTCTCTACATTAAATAATATTGTCATGTTTCCTTGTTAGTTTTTATTTGTTTTGAGACACATATAGGTACATGTGAGAGAGTACGTACATACGTAGGTACCACACGCTGTATCCCGAAAATCGAGGTGGTCAGAATAATCGGTGTTGTGCTACAAGTACTCTTTTACGTTACAGCACAACACCGACCGCCACGTTTAGCAATGTATTACGAGAAGATAACTATTAAGCAGCTAAGTAAGGCACGAAGACCCAAATGCTGCATGACTCGGTGGAAGGACCGTGCCAATGTGAGAGGTGGCTATCCTGTCGTCATTTCGCACGGCATCCTTATCCCTTAATCGCCTTTTACCACATGCACGGGGTGAGATGCAATGGGGCTATCCTTTTTAAGTGTCGGCCCCACACGGAGTAAGTAAATAGGTAGGTATACAATATAGAGTTTATATAGCACCAGTGTTTGTAAGAGTCTAACATTAGTAGGGAGTAAACACATACATAATAGATCCTACTGCCTATGTCGATAAACTTCATCTATTAGTATTGTCAATGCAATTTTACTCCAAAAAATGTCATCAGTCCGCAATAGCAAACCCAAAAAATTCTATGAACAAAATTTCATTCACATAGATGTATTGACATGTCCGAATTTTTTCAAACCATAAATTGTATAAAGTAACAAAAAATGCTTTCGAATATTTCATAACTAGTTCGGAGTTTCTTTAGAGACGGATATAAATAATAATATATTGATTTGGAAATCCCAGACCTTATGATGAACTTCGCCCATAATAATGTACCTATCTAGGTAAGTTTCCTAAAATATATATTATATGTGTATGCTATTAAAACATAACGAAATTAGGTAAGTACCTAAGTACAAGTAGTATGCCTATATAGTATAGAAGATAATTTAGCCAATTTGATACCTACCAACATTTAAATACAAAACTACCTATAACTGACACTAGACAACTGTAAAATGTTTGCAGATAATTAGGTATCTAGTATTAAAAACGTCATTATTGAAAATGCATCGGTCGTTCCCGCTAAACTAATGTAAACAAACACATAATAAGTAGGTACACAATAGTGTGAACATTGACACGTCTAGCTTATCAATTGTTGTTAGTAGGTACGTAGTAGGAATTCTAATTACACACCTACCTACTGCAAAAGGTTTTATAATTAGGCAAAACGGAGACCTAAATGCTTATTTAGAAACCCTTAATAAAAAATCTGACACAAATTCTTCAGTAAGTGATGATAACGCAAAAATGTATAATAATGTACCTATATGTCTATCTAAATCGATCACCTGTTCAAAAAGTATTCGAACGTTCTAGAAACAATAAAAAACACTTCACGTCGTCGTGAATCCCTTCTTTACTGCCAGCAAACAATAATAATTAAAAAAAGAAACCGGAAAATTAAGCTCAACAATATAAATAAAAAGTGCACCTGTGCAACGATCTCGTCAAATAAATGCGAACAATATTAAAATAACCAAATTATTTATTCCGCGAGACGATAAAAGTAAACTTGAGCTTCCCCCCTCTGCAAATAAAAGTTTTCTTTCAAGTCTCCGTGTACCTGTTCCCGAGTCTCAAGTGGATGAAATACAGCGGGGGGGATCCCGAGGGAGACGAGATTACAGCTGCTTATTTATAATGAAGATGTGTTTTATTTTGGGCTCGCCTTAGGTGATATTCACCTGCTTTCTGTCACTTCGAGAGGGTCGGCCTACGCTTAATAGATACATGGCATTTTTATTTTTAAATTATGTAAATTGATATTGCCAATTCGAGTAGTTCAGAGCGTAGCAGATGGCTATTAAACGATCAAGCCGAGCGTATTTTTTTTATTATAATGAGATGCGAATAACATTTCATCGCAAAATATTTTACGAGCTTTTCAAGTCATCTAATTTCAGGTTCGCATGCAACTTTCTACCTACGAAACTTTTAATCATTGTAATCAATTATCATCTTGTTAATCATACCTAAATCCAATTATCTACATCAATGTGAAGATGGTCAGGTCAGACTAACCAGTTATAAAGACAGCGCTTAGAAAAATTATCGCTAATGAAACAATATGAAATGAAAGCTCAGACGCAAGCTTGTGAACGCCTTGTGCTTTTTTCAATCGTTTGAAGCTACAAATTCGAACAAAGCAAATTTCAACATAGAACATAAGAAAAAAAATAAGAAAAATAAATGAAAATAAAAAGAAAGCTTACACAAGGCCGCCAGCCGGGCGGAAGTGGTGGAAGTAGGGACTTGCTTACTCCGCATGTCTAGAAGCCAACCGGCCGCATAACGACCCAGCCAACTGTCTACTCCCATATGCCCTTGCACTTTCATTTAAACCTATCGTCTCAGATCACTGGCTTCATCCCCGACCTGCGGCTCCGCTCGGGTTCACTGCTGCGGCAATGTCCACGGTATACTAGCACTATAGGGAGCCGCGCAAGCAACACCGGACGCGACCGCCTCCGCGCGACGTATCACCACTTATGGACGTCTAATCGCGTTTACGCCGCACCGCTGAGATTTCGCAGCACCTCCGGCGACGTCAGCGGTCAGAAGTCCCAGTTTCGTTATCGGGTAGGTAATTGCGCGTCGCGAGTCGTCCCGTCGCGTCGCACGTGCGGGCCGAAGATAAGAAGATGAGATTCACAGCATCCGTCGGACGCTACTCACATTGGCAGGTGCTCCACACGTTCGCCAAGCTCCAGAGTCGGTACGAGTAACTGTCACCATAGCACCCGAACATGCTAGAGTCGGTTCGCGCTACCATGGCCCGGGCGGCCGAGCGGCGACGTGCGTGCGTGCGGCGTCGCGGCTCGCGGAGGAGTGAGCGGCGGGCGGGCAGGCGCGCGGCCGGCGGGCGGCGCGGGGGCGGGCGCGCACCGCCCTCTAGCCCGCTCCCGCTCGCGCCGCCGCACCGCGCGCGCGCCGTCCCGCTCCCGCGCTCTACCTATACTTAATTAGTGCCTCGTACAGCCGTGTATCACTACCGCCTCTAAATAAACTATATCGTAAATATTATAGCTTCTTTACTCGCCGCTAATGGGCGCTCGCGAAGGTGCCTCTCGCGAAGGTTCATCTTGAAAGCTTTCGCGAGCCCGCCCGCCCCAAAACTTGTCGAGCGCCTCGTCCGGAAAGGACTTCGCCCGAGGCGGAGATTACTTCACAATTTGTGCATTAAAAATTCGTTCTGCGCGTGAGAAATAAATTGCCGCAAAAATGTAGAGAGAAGCGGTGGAATAAATCAAAGTCGCCAAGGAGAGAAAAAAAAAATGTATCTCGTAACGCGAAATGTTTATAAATAATCTCACGTAAAAGTAGGTCACGCGTATGATTTGACGTAAAATCCGAATCGAAATGGAGCGTTTAGTGACGCGTAAATGTGTAATCACTTTGCTGGAAATCGCCGTTGGAAGTGGGCGAAGTTTCGTCTTTAAGGCAGATTTATTGTTTATGTACTGCTTGCAGTGGTCATATGTTTACACTGTTTAACATGTAAATAGTTCGGTCTATATATATAAATATATAATATCTACTCATAATATTGAGAAAGTATTGAATGAAGAAACCACACGCATTCAATGAAACCGCTAAGAACGGTGGGTGCGCGCTGCGGAATTTAGTACAGCTTTCGGATAAGAGATGGCGCCACGGGTCGGGCGCGGAGCTCTCGTGGGCGGGCGCGAGCTTTCGGCCCCGATACGATTCGTGGGCGGCGCGGAGAGTTCTTGGACTACAGCTTGGTTGGCGGCGGTTCGCCTTTATTCTGTGCATATTGTATGTAGCTGACACAGGTATTCAAATATGGATAGAGGGAGGGTTATATTAAAATATACTTCATTTCACAAAATAAGTGAGAAAAGGCGTCAAAGGCGAGTTAAAGGCTAAAGGCGTTCTTATTGTTTATTGTATAATTTCATCCACAGGTAGGTAACCTACGCTTGGACATGTCGAAAATTCCGCCAGTTCTAAATTCAATGCGAAGAAGAATAAATTCAATGTGTTTTGTTAGTACCTTATATGTATTATATTATAGTAACTTACAAATAATTAACCCATACTACCGCTCACGAGAGCATTCATATTTACAGCATAAACATGAATACTGAAGAATGCCTATTTACATTAAGTACCTATATCTGCATTATCTGGTGTATAGTGCCATCGTCAATTTGATACTTAAATATATCAAGTTCTCTACCAGTCATATGCCTGGGTCTAGCCTGCCTGGGATTGTGGCTAAGGTAGATGGTAAAGTAGATGGGTAGTACGCGATATTAAATGAAAATATGTACAGTAGAGCCTATATAATTCGGACAGGTAATCGAATCATTAATGTCAATACTAATAATAAATCTGTAAGGACCATCCCTTGGATGGATTGGATGGAGTATAAGTTACTTATGATACTAAAACTAAATTGGCGATTTTTTTACAAATATTTTCTGTATACTTCAGTATATAAATGAAATTAGCAGAAGGGTGAAATTAAATAAATGCTATTATTATTTATTTATACGTATCTCTTGTCTCGCCATAAAAATAAAATAAAAAAAAAGTATAAATTTAAGGATATAATATGAATTATAATAACGATTTTTTTCTAAATTCTGAATTGTTATTGTTCCCAAGAGCTTTGTTCGTGTTAACATATTGTCTTACTAAACTCGCGTCGCGCATGTGCAAGGGAGGTGCATTAGAGTTTTAGAATGGTATTCTTTGCGCACATGTTCACCGGCAGACGAGACTCGAAGTGGTTCGACAACCGCCTCATGGCATATTGTATATGTAACTATCTATTGTCACCTATTGAAGTTTCTAATGCTATATTTGTGTCTTATATTTTAGAGAGCCCAGAATTTTATAATTTTATAAAGATTTTTAAATTTGTGTCAAGGAAATTCTAATTGATAATTTTCGATCAAACACGTAACCATTAGTAGGTAAGTAGGCACCTTAGAATAATATTGTTATTCTATCTATGGCATAGGTACTTTAGTTAGAATATTAAATTCTATGGTAGGCACCATGTTTGTTTATTTATTTATTCCTTTGTTCACACATTTCTTAAACAAATTTTGGACATTTTTAAATATCTGTATATATTTATATTATTAGCATGGCATGACATGACACCTAGTTCACCCGGTGTTATGGGCTGACATCACGGATGTTGTAGGTGATGTAGCCAAACGTGTCAGTTTACATGAAAAAAAAAAAGTCTTGGTAGAGCTTTTTGTTTTCGATTTTAATTTTAGTTTTAAATAATTTTAATTTGGTAGGTAGTTTTAGTTTCTATTTTATTTTGTAATTAACCTTTCGTATGGTTGCGTCGCCTGAGAACTGCCTCCGTAAATTAAATTAAATTAAAGTATAAATTATTTATTGTAAAATGGTGTCTTCGGTTTAAAGAATCTTTATTATCTCAAAGAACGTGTGAACATTCGCTTATAGAGATTACAAATTGTTACAAAGCAAATAAGTACTTAAAATTAAATTTTAAAACTAAACATATGATATGATAATGCACAACAAATTTATGTCCTAGACGTATGTCACGTATGTACGTCATTCTATACGCTGAAAGAATATTTTCTTGACAATTGAATAAATGAATCCGCTGTGCTGTTGTTGTTATGTGTTTTATGAATTTTATGAATTTTATTCCGTTACTATTATTTTATTTTATCTTATGACTTTTATTCTATAAACTTATTTTAACTTAAACTGTGATAAATCAATTTGTGATATTTTAGGAAATAGTAGTTTTTAACATATTTTATAATTTTTTGTTGTTTGTATAATTGTTTATTTAACTGGATTTTAGAAGCCTTTTTAATGTTTTAGATTATGTGTGTGTTGCTATGAAACTATAATAGAAATTTAAATTAATTTGGCAATTAAAAGAAAAATAGATATTATGTTATGTTAAGTTATGTTATATTGTCATGTTATGTTAGGCTACGAAAATGTGAACTTGAATAATTAAAATGTACTTTAAACCTGACGGTGTTACAAAAGTGAACAAATAAACAAATAAACAAATGATTGGTAAAGATACTTAAGTAATCAAACAAAAATATTCAGTAAACAGACGGACAGACCAACAGACAGACAGACAGACACACAGAATTGAAATATTGATAAGATGCGTTTACAAAGGTAAGTATAATACTTTAGTCATTTTGGAAGAATTTTTTTACACTTAATTTAAACACATTATCTGATTCTATGATGATAGGTGCCTACACCTACATAATATATTAAGATTTTTATTGTGATATTTTATTGAAATATGGCATAGTTTACGTAAAATTATTACCTAAAACACTTTACTCATTGCACTTCCTCACCTTAATATTTTCTAACAGGGTAATTCTTACAGCAGATAGTGAACGCGATACAGCAGACTTATTAGAAATCAATCACCATCTGTACACCCGCTACGAGATGGCACCAGATGCTCAGCTCACACCTATTGAGAGGTGACAATAACTTGGGCGATCGTCACAAAAACAATGCACATGTGGGTAGGCTGGCTGAGCGGTTGTTGGTTATTGTCACCGGCGCGGCATTGTCTTCGCGGGAGAATACACGCACGTGTATTCCACCATATTGTTCACCTAAGACGCATCTGGGTTTCGAGGTGGTCTCCTGTTTTGTGCAAAATCTTTAGGGGTTAATTTATGGGCGATTTTTTGTTTATAATTTCTATAATTTATTGCGTCTACGAAGACGATGTGACTTTGGCCATCTTTGGCCTTTTATTCCTGTGGAATGCTTAATGTAAATACCACACGCTGTATTCTGACAATCGGGGTAAGCAGAGTAATCGGTGTTGTGATGCAAGTACTCTTGTAAATGTGCTCTGGTTTTCTTGTACTCGGTAAATGTACTTTGTCGAATATCGTCAGCTGAAGCGATCGACCTAAATAAAAACCTTTTGGGATCGACCAGTCTATCGCGTTTGTGCGTTTGGGCACCACTTGCAGGTGATGTCGCCAACCGTGTGAGTTTTCATAAAAAACCGGCCAAATGCGAGTCGGACCTAGGTTTCCGCACCACAAAAAAAAAAAACTGAAAAAGGTGTTTCTTGTATAGGGACCCCCTTAATTTTTGACATTTTCTATATTTTATTATTTTTTAAATATCCACCATAATAACACATATTCTGTGAAAATTTCAACCGGATACCTATTACAGTTCCAAACATAGGAGAGACAGACAGACAGACAGACGGCGTAATAGGCTTCCGTACGGGATACGGAAACCTAACAAGAAATTTTACGTACGTACGGAGTACGTAGACTTTGTCGTGCGTGTTTTCTGACTATTGCCTGACAATAAAACTGATTTGATTTGATTTGTTACACGGCCGCCGGTCCTCGTAGAAACCTCTTTATCTAATGGGATAACTCTCAAAAATATTTGTTGCACGAAGAGATCATTCATAAACCATTTGTAAGGAATCATTAGGTACGTAGACATCCATTCCAAGAACCGCACACCTACAGTATAAACGTATAAAAGGCAAATAAAACTTAGCAGTGAAAACTTTCTAAGAGACAGCGCGTCGCCGTCTTCAGGTAACACTCTACCTTTCCGATAACTTCATAGTTGTAAATACAACTGTTGTATTATTTATTATATATATCCTTTTACGCCTGTTGCGCATTCATAAGCTCATTTTAAAACTCGAACATCTGCTAGCCGGACAAATGCATTGTCAAGAAAAACAACAGGATCATAAGCCGACAATACCACAAAAGATATCCGCGCGATAATGTGTTTATGATCTTTGAAACGTGATTTCGTATTGTTTGTCCTTTATTATTTGAAAATATAATGAACCTGCTAGCTTCGAGAGTAACGACACGAAAGATGCCTGGTGGCCAGATGTTGAAGATGGAGATGCCACTTCATTCAGAGTCACCTCACAGAGCCGAGACAATTTTAAACAAAAGGGTTCGCTCAGTTTTTGTAGGTTTTTGTAGTGCAAGGGCGGCACAGTACATGACAATACTTGCCAAACACATGATTGTGCGTATGATTCCACAAATACCGACATATTGTGAAGAAATGTATGTCCATTGCGAAAGTATTTGAGGTTAAAGTAATCTTGTGAGAATGTCACGTTTACCGTCACATGTGCATACAGGCACAGATTACTTAATTAATAGTTACTTCGTAACAGATAAATCACTGCTTAAGAAAAAGTTCCATACCTTCGGCTTTAATAGCCTACTGTTTCACATCGCCAATCGCTGCGTGGGAAAAAAGGACCTAAACGATCGAGTGTAAAGTGATTATTGCTTTGCAGCTGCGCGCAGATGCGT
The DNA here is from genome assembly GCA_946902875.1 of Nematopogon swammerdamellus. Lineage (NCBI taxonomy): Eukaryota > Metazoa > Arthropoda > Insecta > Lepidoptera > Adelidae > Nematopogon > Nematopogon swammerdamellus. The sequence continues at coordinate 5,739,938 of OX336342.1, forward strand.
GGGCGAGCGTGTAGGTATGTTTCGCGCGGCTAACGAATTTCCACTGAATTAGACCGCCACCGGCGGCGGCCCGCCGGTAGTTAGCGCGCGCAAGTATATAGAGTGCGTGAGGCCTGATACAGGGCCGGATTAAGCCATATACAGGCCCCTAGGCGATGAAAGTCTCGGGATGTCTCGGGGGCCCCCTCCCCTTATGCAGCTATCTAGATAGGTAGGTAGGTAGGTAGTTTTTTTTATGGAAACTGACACGGTTGGCTACATCACCTACAACAGGTGGTGCCCAAACGGTCGATCCCAGAGCATTTTAGGTCGATCGCTGAAAATATTATGTAGAGCAAGAAGTGACTCGTGGAAACATAGAAGAATTCATAATATTTGATGTGACTTAACATTTTCCGGGTGGTGTCGTTTACCACAAGGACCGCAATAGTAACAAATATAAAGGATATGTAGTGAACATAGTTTTCAATTGAAACAAAAATTACTACAAATTATTTAAGAACGAAAACCTTTGGTACAGTGTCGAACTCACGACCTTTAATTTTTTTAAGGTAGATCTTCATAGAAAAAAGTATGGGCATCACTTACCTACCTACAACATTCGTGATGTCAGCCCATAACACCGGGTGAACTAGGTGCCATGTCAGTGCTTCCCTTCATTTCATGTCGGCTACACTGAACGTAGTAGTGTAGGTAAGAAGTAGGTATTTAAACCTTATACCAATACCTTATATAAATTTTAATGAACGTATGTCTTTATTTAAAACAAAAATAAAAATTCGTCTACTTACTGAAAGGAGTCGGGGGATCGCTAAGTAAACACCCGCGCAGCTCATAGTTTTTATATTTTATTTACTTAGCGTTCCCCCGACTCCTTTAATTAAGTAAACGGAAATTATTTTTGACTTTGTAAGGGTCGGGGATTTTTAAAATTTGTAATTTAACTTTTATTTTAAGCTTTAAAAAAACCGCATGCAAATCGAACCACTTTATAAAATAATAAATACATTTTTTGATTACTTAATTACTTGATTACAAACTAGCTACGAACCATCCTGATTAAAGCAGCTTTATAATAAAAAACCGCATCCCAACCGCGTCCATCCGTTTGGGAGCTACGATGCCACGGACAGACACACATACACACACATACACACACACGTTAAACTTATAACACCCCTCTTTTGCGTCAGGGGTTAAAAATATTGCAAAGAATAGTAATATTTCTAGGTAAGGTAGGTCAGCATTAGAAATAACAGTTCGCGGTTCGGCCCCAGCTGCTACACGTCACAATTGAACTGCCGACCCCACGTGAACTGAGGCAACAATAGGTAACGATTTAGAAATATCGATGCGGGCGAACGGAAACCAAATCGATCGGTATCAGTGAAACCCACAGCCCAATTGCCTATAGTCTGTAAATAAATATCGAACTAAACAAAGCTGCAGATAAACACCACCGATATTGTATTGCCGACTGATGTTTCAGATTTGACTTTCGATTGTACTTAGGATAAATTAGAGGTTACGTCACAGATTCAATAATAGTTGTGTTACGTTATTGTAAGAGTTTGTAACGGCTTCACAAAGCTTTCTCAGGAAAGTTAAGTTTTATGAACATTTTCGACAAAACATACAATGGATGGAGAGACAAATACGAGTTTTTTTTGTGTCGGCCCTTTTTATTTATGTAATCCGATATGGGTGGCTGAGTTGGAGGGGCCAAAGCACATGCTCCGACCAGCCAATATCACCTCCGAGAAGGTACGTGCCATACCGGAGACTTCCCTGGATTGCTGGCTATACTGGAACTAGAGGAGAACACAACCGAGGTTGCTATGCGGCCATCTTACATCCAGTACGGTTGTACCAACCCAGTCGGCTACAATTTGAGCCTACCACCTAGTAAGGGGCAAGGGAAGGGACCTACAGTTTTACACCGGTTCCGAACGGTGAAGCAGCAGGTGTAGGTAGGCACGTAAATTTTTTCGTCAGAAAAAACTCATTGGTACACGCCGACCGGATTCGAACCTCGGACCTCTCGCATGAGAGGCCGACGTCCAAACCACTCGGCCACCCACCGCTTACCTCGTACAAAAGCGAAGCCTTTTTATTAGTAGGTATTAAATTTTCAAAAATAGTTAATACATATTACATACTTTATTTACAGGGTTGCCAACTTGTGGAATGCACCTGTAGGCTTTTACCTTAGTAACTTAAAAAAAATTGAGATATATATGTCGAGATATGGAGTACCCACTTAGGAAAGCAGGTTCATACTTGGATTGATCACCTAAACCTATTTACCTATTATTATTTAAGTTTGTGAACATTTCACATCTACGGCTGATCTTCAGGATTGTTTACACCCCAAAGATGTTCTAAAATACAAAATGGCCCCCGAAAGTTTTTAGCCATAAACGGTTATATATAAGATCCAAGGTTATATAAGCGAATTAAATTAAGAATAGCCGAAAAGATTATCGTTATTTATAATTTGGCCATTCTAAAATAAAAAAAGGATAAATCCTTTATAATTTTTTTAAAATATTATTAGCCGGTTCCTACCTCACTTTGGCCATTGGCCTTGTTATTGTGAATGGGATTCGGCCAGTGTCATGAGCACGGCACCTTTCCGGCATCAGCCAACAGCGATGGCTATGCGATTATTTATTAATATTATTATGATAATTTTATTTTCTAATTAGTTTTATGGATTTTTTATATTTAAAGTAGGTTGTTGTATAATTATTCATTCAAACAATTAAATATGATAATATTTCAAAGAATGGTCAAGATAGCATCCTAAATGGAACTGCAACTTGAAGCTTGAAGTAGACAGCGCAGGCAGAGACTAGGTTGGCGTATAGTGTCTGCGCCAGAGGTGGGCTATTATTATGAATGTTTCGCTTATTTCGTTAGCGCGGCGGACATTTGGCTTCGGTTCCGTTTCCGGTGATTCGAGAGACGCCGCTTTTCGCGCCAAATACCACCCGAAAAGAAACAAGGCTGTAATAACTAGCGGACAATAAAAACAAGACACACGTGGAGCCAAGGATCCGAGCGGGCCGAATTCAAAAGTCCGTATGGTGTTGGAGGATTCCTTTGTTTGCGTGTGACACGTATTCATAGAGGTGTTACTTACATATTTCATCTGTATGTGAACAATTAAACCTAATATATAAAATATAATAAACTTACATAGCAATAATAATTCAAATATGGATTTAAAATTATATATATGTAAATTTTTAGTGTGCGTTCTATATAAATGTATATTGCCTGAAATAAATCAAATGAAATAAATAAATAATACTTACACTATATACCTAATTATATTTATCGTAATTCTCTCAGTAATTAGACGTTAGTTAAGCTAGGACGATAACCTGAAACTTTCCTAAGGCCCACTTGCACCAACACGAATTTAACGATATAAACCAGTTTAACTCGTTAAGCTAGTACCCGTTGACTGTGGGAAACGCGTTTAAATCCATAACTCGCTACTTAACTCTAAATTCGTGTTGGCGCAATTGGGCCTAAGTAATACAATATAATCAAGGATGTCTCATTTACCAAACACAGCAATTAAAATTTTACCGTGTGGGGCCGGTACTTTAAAATAATAGCCCCACTGCATCTCTCCCCGTGTATGTCGTAAAAGGCGACTAAGGGATATGACTCCCTTCTTATATTACTAGGTGGTAGGGTTTAACCCGCCCGGGTTGGTACCACAGCACTGAATGAAAGGTCGGTCGAAACGGCTATGTAAATAGTTTGTGTTTTCCGTCCAGTTCAGTTTAGCCGGCACGACCGAAGGGAAGCACTGACGTGGCACCAAGTTCACCCGGCATCACGGATGTTGTAGGTGATGTAGCCAACCGTGTCAAGATTCAATAAAAAAAAAAATACCTACCTATTGCCAAGCTAAGGTTCACTAAGCTTTCTTTTTATTAACCCCCAACGCAAAAGGAGGGGTGGTATAAGTATTTTGCCCAAAGCGTTTATTTCATACTTACGAAACGTTGCGCATATAAGTAAAGTCTTTCATCGACCGTCCATGGCTCCACGCGGCGTCCGTCGGAATAATGCGTTGCGCAACGAACCACCGATTTTGAGACCTTTATTGCCTTAGGTTTCCGCTGTTCGCGCCTGCATCGTGCACTTTAAGACCTCCCCTGCGCGCAATGCGATACGAAAAACTCTGAATTGAAAATATCTAGATACTAAACTGGTCCGTAGCGTAGACACTTGATAGGATAAGAATGTTGCGTTGATTCGTATCCCATTTCTGACAATAAAATATCTCGATACTAAACTGGTCCGTAGCGTAGCGTAGACACTCGTTAGGATAAGAATGTTCCGTGGATTCGTATCCCATTTCTGACAATAACATATCTCGATACTAAACTGGTCCGTAGCGTAGCGTAGACACTCGGTAGGATAAGAATGTTCCGTGGATTCGTATCCCATTTCTGACAATAAAATATCTCGATACTAAACTGGTCCGTAGCGTAGCGTAGACACTCGGTAGGATAAGAATGTTCCGTGGATTCGTATCCCATTTCTGACAATAAAATATCTCGATACTAAACTGGTCCGTACCGTAGCGTAGACACTCGGTAGGATAAGAATGTTGCGTGGATTCGTATCCCATTTCTGACAACAAAATATCTAGATACTAAACTGGTCCGTAGCGTAGACAGGTAAGTATGACCACTATTTCAAATCTGTGATATGGTGTACATTTTGCAGGAGTCAGCGAAGATGAGTTTCAACTGCGTGGTAAATTTCTTATCTGATAATATGCGTATAGGGTAGGTACTATGTTGTTAATTTGTTTTGTTACATTGTTTTTACGGTCACCGTAAATTGAATACGAAAGATTTTTCAGGTAGGTAGAGACACTCGGTAGGATAAAGATGTTGCATGGATTCCTATCCCACTTCTGACAATAAAATATCTAGATACTAAACTGGTAGGTAGCGTAGACGCTCGGTAGGATAAAGATGTTGCATGGATTCCTATCCCACTTCTGACAATAAAATATCTAGATACTAAACTGGCCCGTAGCGTAGACACTCGGTAGGATAAGAATGTTACGTAGATTCCTATCCCACTTCTGACAATAAAATATCTAGATACTAAACTGGCCCGTAGCGTAGATACTCGGTAGGATAAGAATGTTACGTAGATTCCTATCCCACTTCTGACAATAAAATATCTAGATACTAAACTGGCCCGTAGCGTAGATACTCGGTAGGATAAGAATGTTACGTAGATTCCTATCCCACTTCTGACAATAAAATATCTAGATACTAAACTGGTAGGTAGCGTAGACGCTCGGTAGGATAAAGATGTTGCATGGATTCCTATCCCACTTCTGACAATAAAATATCTAGATACTAAACTGGCCCGTAGCGTAGACACTCGGTAGGATAAGAATGTTACGTAGATTCCTATCCCACTTCTGACAATAAAATATCTAGATACTAAACTGGCCCGTAGCGTAGACACTCGGTAGGATAAGAATGTTACGTAGATTCCTATCCCACTTCTGACAATAAAATATCTAGATACTAAACTGGCCCGTAGCGTAGACACTCGGTAGGATAAGAATGTTACGTAGATTCCTATCCCACTTCTGACAATAAAATATCTAGATACTAAACTGGCCCGTAGCGTAGATACTCGGTAGGATAAGAATGTTACGTAGATTCCTATCCCACTTCTGACAATAAAATATCTAGATACTAAACTGGCCCGTAGCGTAGACACTCGGTAGGATAAGAATGTTACGTAGATTCCTATCCCACTTCTGACAATAAGGTACATACACTCAATAGTCTTACATTTTTTTTATTCGGCACGTTAAATAACCAGTGTGTTCAGTGAGGGGTAATAGCTGGGGTTGCCATATAGGTAAATCAACGGAAATATCTGTCTACTATCTATATATTTTATTTTTAACCGCCGACGCAAAAGGAGGGGTGTTATAAGCTTGACGCCTTTAACGTACGTGTGTTTGTGGCATTGTAGCATTGTCCCAAACGGATGGGCCGATTTGGATGCGGTTTCTTTATTAGAAGTAGCTGGGTTAACCGGGATGGTTCTTGGCTATGTTTGATGAAGATCAAGTCAGCTGATTCGAAGATCATCAGCACTTTTCCTAATTGGTGAAGGAATATATGCTGTAAAATGGAAATTTATTACGCATTCACTTGTCGTCTTTAAGTAAATGTAATAAACGGAAATTATTTTATGTACTTACATATAACCTAACATAACTTAACCTAAACTAAGAATAGAATAGATTATTTATTGGTATATCACATATACAAGTCACAAACACACAATCATACATTTCATAATTTTACAAACTTTTAAAATTTAATATTAAAATTAATAATAATAAATATGTAATATAAAATCGCAAAGATTATTCGCAAAGTTCGAATTATGTCTCTTAAAAAGCTTTAAATAAAAAAATTATTACAAATTAAAAAAAAACCCGATATGTCAACAACCCTTAAAAAGTAAAAAATGATTTCCGCTTAGTTAATTAAAGACGTTGGGGGACCACTGATTAAAAATAATTCAACTCGATCCCCCTGACTCTTAAAATTTTTTACTTTCTAAAGGCAGTGTAGTCGGGGGTTTTTTAAATTTTAAATATTTTTTTTTAAATGTGAAACACAAAACATCATATTATGGCGCAAATCATTTATTTATAGTCGTCACTGTGGATTTATAATTTAAAAACATATCTTATTATTTATGTCTTTTGCTGTATCGCGTTTTTTACTATAATTTTTACTTTCAATTTTAAATCTTATATTTGATTTTATATCTTATCGGCTAATGCTTAAAATCAACTAAATACTTAAATTGCAGTTATTAATAATGAATTCACTAGAATGCGACCTCCAATGCCTATGTGCCTCGGTTTGTGCATAATTGAGAGCGACTAGTGTAAAAGGGAAGATGAACTTTATTGTGCATTCATAATTATTTTGTGATGCTAATTTTACCTACTTCTTCTGAAACAATGGCGGATGCGGCGCGGCGGACACGACACGAACTTTGTACTCTTTGTACTCACTTCAATAAAAACTGCAAAGTCCCAATTTGCTTAGTTTTAGTGTATGACAATGGTCTGACGGAGGAAAGATTACCACTCGCTAGCAATTAGATACATTTTGTAGTTTTAAGCTAAAAAATCCTAGTAGCTAGACAACTAATTAATTACATTTTTACACCTAATAATATTAGTACCTACCTGGGCGACCGAGCTTTGCTCGGCGTCTACACCTATCTAGATAAACATGAAAAAAAAATTGTTTTGTTTTTATTTTTTTATTTTTCCGCCATTGTAACACACATTCTGTGAAAATTTCAACCGGCTACCTACCTATTACGGTTCAAAAGCTACAGCCCTTTTAATGTAGGACAAGACATACAACCGGACAGATGGACGGACGGCGTTGGCTTAGTACATAATAGGCTTCCGTCCGTACGGGTATGGAAACGACGAAAAACGTTTGATGGAAGGAAATTAAAATTTATGAAACTATTCAGTCGAAATAATTTTTTTTAGCTCCGGTGGTGTTGTAGGTATATTTCATCTATCCAAAAAAATGACAGAAACGTAGATTTGACTGTCCTTAAGACAAGATTTTAAATCGGCTAAGGTTTAGCAAGCTATAAAACAAAAATGTCGAAAGGCGATTTTCTATGGAGAAAGTTAACTTCCGTCTCGTCTTAAGGTCACATTGCATCGTAACTCGCTCTCAGTGCAATTTTCTAATTGACTACCAAATAGAATAGGAACAATGGGGGTGGAATAGGTTGAAGCAGGAGTACAAGTGGGCAAGTGGGTAGCATAGAGATGACTGTTGTGGAGTCGGGTGGCTTACGGGAAGGTACAATGAGTGGCGATGATTATCACATATACAAGTCACAAACACACAATCATACATTTCATAATTTTACAAACTTTTAAAATTTAATATTAAAATTAATAATAATAAATATGTAATATAAAATCGCAAAGATTATTCGCAAAGTTCGAATTATGTCTCTTAAAAAGCTTTAAATAAAAAAATTATTACAAATTAAAAAAAAACCCGATATGTCAACAACCCTTAAAAAGTAAAAAATGATTTCCGCTTAGTTAATTAAAGACGTTGGGGGACCACTGATTAAAAATAATTCAACTCGATCCCCCTGACTCTTAAAATTTTTTACTTTCTAAAGGCAGTGTAGTCGGGGTTTTTTTAAATTTTAAATATTTTTTTTTAAATGTGAAACACAAAACATCATATTATGGCGCAAATCATTTATTTATAGTCGTCACTGTGGATTTATAATTTAAAAACATATCTTATTATTTATGTCTTTTGCTGTATCGCGTTTTTTACTATAATTTTTACTTTCAATTTTAAATCTTATATTTGATTTTATATCTTATCGGCTAATGCTTAAAATCAACTAAATACTTAAATTGCAGTTATTAATAATGAATTCACTAGAATGCGACCTCCAATGCCTATGTGCCTCGGTTTGTGCATAATTGAGAGCGACTAGTGTAAAAGGGAAGATGAACTTTATTGTGCATTCATAATTATTTTGTGATGCTAATTTTACCTACTTCTTCTGAAACAATGGCGGATGCGGCGCGGCGGACACGACACGAACTTTGTACTCTTTGTACTCACTTCAATAAAAACTGCAAAGTCCCAATTTGCTTAGTTTTAGTGTATGACAATGGTCTGACGGAGGAAAGATTACCACTCGCTAGCAATTAGATACATTTTGTAGTTTTAAGCTAAAAAATCCTAGTAGCTAGACAACTAATTAATTACATTTTTACACCTAATAATATTAGTACCTACCTGGGCGACCGAGCTTTGCTCGGCGTCTACACCTATCTAGATAAACATGAAAAAAAAATTGTTTTGTTTTTATTTTTTTATTTTTCCGCCATTGTAACACACATTCTGTGAAAATTTCAACCGGCTACCTACCTATTACGGTTCAAAAGCTACAGCCCTTTTAATGTAGGACAAGACATACAACCGGACAGATGGACGGACGGCGTTGGCTTAGTACATAATAGGCTTCCGTCCGTACGGGTATGGAAACGACGAAAAACGTTTGATGGAAGGAAATTAAAATTTATGAAACTATTCAGTCGAAATAATTTTTTTTAGCTCCGGTGGTGTTGTAGGTATATTTCATCTATCCAAAAAAATGACAGAAACGTAGATTTGACTGTCCTTAAGACAAGATTTTAAATCGGCTAAGGTTTAGCAAGCTATAAAACAAAAATGTCGAAAGGCGATTTTCTATGGAGAAAGTTAACTTCCGTCTCGTCTTAAGGTCACATTGCATCGTAACTCGCTCTCAGTGCAATTTTCTAATTGACTACCAAATAGAATAGGAACAATGGGGGTGGAATAGGTTGAAGCAGGAGTACAAGTGGGCAAGTGGGTAGCATAGAGATGACTGTTGTGGAGTCGGGTGGCTTACGGGAAGGTACAATGAGTGGCGATGATTATCACATATACAAGTCACAAACACACAATCATACATTTCATAATTTTACAAACTTTTAAAATTTAATATTAAAATTAATAATAATAAATATGTAATATAAAATCGCAAAGATTATTCGCAAAGTTCGAATTATGTCTCTTAAAAAGCTTTAAATAAAAAAATTATTACAAATTAAAAAAAACCCGATATGTCAACAACCCTTAAAAAGTAAAAAATGATTTCCGCTTAGTTAATTAAAGACGTTGGGGGACCACTGATTAAAAATAATTCAACTCGATCCCCCTGACTCTTAAAATTTTTTACTTTCTAAAGGCAGTGTAGTCGGGGGTTTTTTAAATTTTAAATATTTTTTTTTAAATGTGAAACACAAAACATCATATTATGGCGCAAATCATTTATTTATAGTCGTCACTGTGGATTTATAATTTAAAAACATATCTTATTATTTATGTCTTTTGCTGTATCGCGTTTTTTACTATAATTTTTACTTTCAATTTTAAATCTTATATTTGATTTTATATCTTATCGGCTAATGCTTAAAATCAACTAAATACTTAAATTGCAGTTATTAATAATGAATTCACTAGAATGCGACCTCCAATGCCTATGTGCCTCGGTTTGTGCATAATTGAGAGCGACTAGTGTAAAAGGGAAGATGAACTTTATTGTGCATTCATAATTATTTTGTGATGCTAATTTTACCTACTTCTTCTGAAACAATGGCGGATGCGGCGCGGCGGACACGACACGAACTTTGTACTCTTTGTACTCACTTCAATAAAAACTGCAAAGTCCCAATTTGCTTAGTTTTAGTGTATGACAATGGTCTGACGGAGGAAAGATTACCACTCGCTAGCAATTAGATACATTTTGTAGTTTTAAGCTAAAAAATCCTAGTAGCTAGACAACTAATTAATTACATTTTTACACCTAATAATATTAGTACCTACCTGGGCGACCGAGCTTTGCTCGGCGTCTACACCTATCTAGATAAACATGAAAAAAAAATTGTTTTGTTTTTATTTTTTTATTTTTCCGCCATTGTAACACACATTCTGTGAAAATTTCAACCGGCTACCTACCTATTACGGTTCAAAAGCTACAGCCCTTTTAATGTAGGACAAGACATACAACCGGACAGATGGACGGCGTTGGCTTAGTACATAATAGGCTTCCGTCCGTACGGGTATGGAAACGACGAAAAACGTTTGATGGAAGGAAATTAAAATTTATGAAACTATTCAGTCGAAATAATTTTTTTTAGCTCCGGTGGTGTTGTAGGTATATTTCATCTATCCAAAAAAATGACAGAAACGTAGATTTGACTGTCCTTAAGACAAGATTTTAAATCGGCTAAGGTTTAGCAAGCTATAAAACAAAAATGTCGAAAGGCGATTTTCTATGGAGAAAGTTAACTTCCGTCTCGTCTTAAGGTCACATTGCATCGTAACTCGCTCTCAGTGTAATTTTCTAATTGACTACCAAATAGAATAGGAACAATGGGGGTGGAATAGGTTGAAGCAGGAGTACAAGTGGGCAAGTGGGTAGCATAGAGATGACTGTTGTGGAGTCGGGTGGCTTACGGGAAGGTACAATGAGTGGCGATGATTTGCAGATTGCCATTACGTAGGTATCCACTTCGGTGGCTGAGCGGTGTGGCCGCCGCGACATGTCGGTTGCTCTGCTTTCAAAACATTCTAAATATATATTTTTAATCGAACTTTTATTTTAATAAATACTTAACTATTGTGTTTTCTCGCCATAGATAATGATGCCTTAAATGTGTCTACAATCGGTCTATAAGTTACAGTGTCCTATAATTTGTGAATGGGCACCTGTCAGGCCGACATGGCATTCGCAAACCCCGCATACAACCGAATGTTCATGGGCGTCGTTAGACACCTTATGGGTGGCTCGGCGCCATTTGTCGCGCAGTCAATAAAAAAAAACTATTCTTGTACATACATTTATATCTATTTATATATAATTGGTTTCTCGGAAACTGTTCTAACGATTTGGATGACATTTTATATTTAGTTAGATAATGTTTTATTTTATAATGTTTTTTTAGAAAATGAGAAGATCCATTTTCACAAAAAAAAATCTGAATGTCATGCAGTGAGTGGCTCTGTTTGTTGTACGCCAAGCGAAGTTCGGTCTAGTATAGTAGTGACATCCCCCCATACAATATTAGTCTACGGTAGTGACAGGTTGTTATTTGCGTGTTGTGCATGCATGCATAGCCAAATGCATAAAGTTGAACCAATGAATTGATACACTGGAAACAGTTATCGTTAAAAGCTGAATTTAATTTAAAATTAGGCACATCTATTATATGCTTTGTGAATTACAACATAAAGTAGAGCATACTCACCTTCTCCGTGCGGTACACGAAGTACAGCCGCAAGATGTTAATGTGAGTGAGTCTTTGTGCCACCGTATACTATAACTCATCTAGGGCAATAAAAACAAGGGCATTGTACCCCCGCCCGCCCGACAGCTAATGATCCCGCCGGCTCATTGTTATTATTTATTAATTAAAGTCCCCACGCTAAGGAGTTTTATGAGTCGTGATGTCTGCATGCGCTGGCGACGCGACGCGACCGTAAATGTCGCTTGAAAAATACATTTTATTATATAGTTAAACCTCTCCGCGCATATTGCTGTGAAATGTTTAGAAATTAAATTGTCTGCACATTATTAGACGGTTTTAATGTAGGTACAGGTATAATTTTGAATGACCAATAGAAGTAAGTACCTACAGGACGTCAGATATGTTGAAAAAAGTCGAAAATAAATTTTATTCATCATATCCATCGTTCAAAAGTAAAGCACAGTATTTTTAAGGAGAGCTATGGTAGGTGCTTTTGCACGCCTACCCAGGCAATTTGGCAAAGGAACTGTTATACATATTTATATGAATTTTCAATTAAATTATTTATGTGTACAATACAGTATTTTTGGTGTACAATAAAAACAATATTGTAAAAAAAACATTTAATTATTACGAAAAGTTACACTTGTGCTGTGTAAACCTGTATCTATAGAATTCATTGTAATGTTTACATAAAATAAAATATTTCTAAAATAAATAATAAAATATTGAAATAGTATTGATATATTATATGGCACTTTACACCACTACAAATATGCAATAAATTATTTTGATTTGATTTGACTAAATTAAAGTAATTGAATTATTCAGGTTTTAGTTGCCCCGAAAGAAAGTGCGTCCACGAGATTAGGTCGCGCGCGACGCGGGCGGCGGGACACCCCGCCGGGCCCCAGCCCCGGTAGATACTTGACTTATCTATCAAAGATATGCAAAACGCTTATTATTTATTACGTACAAGTAAGAAGTGTAAAACATAACAAGACCCGCCTGCTGCCTGCACTGCACGTGTAGCTATCAGCAAGGACAGTTCAATCCTAAATGGTATTAATAAAACAAAAATTTAGTTTTTCGTAAAAAGAAAAATTATTCTTGAAAATGTTTTATGTTTCCCTCATATTTTAATCAGAAAAACTATAGGTACCTAAAACTCAAAGCGTAGGTACGTGATACAAATATTGTCTTGTGCCTGCTAGGTTGTATTGCGAAAACAAGGCCCAGGGTAGATATGTTATGTCCTGTTAAAGTCGACTTTGTCAAGGCAGTAAATGTATTTTGGTTTGATTGTACGCTAAGGTAGGTAGGTGGGTGTGTACAATATGTTCCGATAGTATCAACTGATAAGAGCAGCGCGATCAAATAACACAGTTTGTACATACTTAACTACCATCGTTGGGGAAAACCACTTTCTGAAACATTAGAGTTATGCAATTAAAATATTTTGACCACAAATCAACAAAAAAAAGTCAACGGCGATACATTTTGTCAATTCACAGTAGCTGGTGGCACTTGGTCGGAGGTGTCTGAATCTCGGGGTCATTTTCATCTACTACGTGACCATCAAAGTGATTTAAATCCACAATTGTTGTAAACGATTAAATTCGTTTTTTATTTGGCATAGGGCTTTAACCGATTTACAACTGTGTCAGCCTCATCGTATTTTTGAACCATTATTATGAACTATCTAACTAAAGCATACCTATGCATCTAACCTCTGGATTTCATTTGTACATGTGACAGACGCAAGAGGACATCATATTTCAACGGCGTTATCGACGAGACGGTCTCGTTTCCAACAACAATTCGATGGGGGTTAAAAGGTGATGCAGAGATAAACATTTATGTGAGTTTGGGTGATCAGGAAATTAGGACGCCTTCGGATGACGTCTCACGAAGTCACGACTACTTCGTAGGTGATACTGATAACACCGGTTTATCTTTTTATGACAAGAAATAAAACATTTGGAGCGTAATTACAGAAAAAAATCCTTATCGTGCTTCCTTTTTTGTCGGTTATATTTGGAATTTTTTTGCATCAGATACAGTCATTTTTATAAGTATTATGCCGAATGCAAGGTGATCCAACATTTTGGTATGGAAATTTTATCATATAGTTTTTCGGCGATTTATCTTATTCAAGCACTTTTCTATTTCAATAATTTCAATTCCTTTATATCCTACTAGCTTTTGCCCGCGGCTTCGCTCGCGTGAAACTCGTATTTCAAAGGAAGAACTAAGGGCGAGCTGGATTCATGTACTTAAACGATAAACCGTCTCGAAGAAAGTGAGTAACTTTTTGAGGCCGAAGGCGGAGTTGCGTTCAGGAAGACGATAAACCTTCTCGAAGACAGTAAGTAACTATGGGCGAGGCCGAAGGCCGAGCTGCGTTCAGAATGAGGGTAACCTTTTCGAAGAAAGTAAGTAACAGAGGGTGAGGCCGAAGGCCGAGCTGCGTTCAGGAAAACGATAAACCTTCTCGAAGACAGTAAGTAACTATGGGCGAGGCCGAAGGCCGAGCTTCGTTCAGGAAGAGGATAACCTTTTCAAAGAAAGTAAGTAACAGAGGGCGAGGCCGAAGGCCGAGCTGCGTTCAGGAATACCATAAAACTTCTCGAAGAAAGTATGTAACAAAGGGCGAGGCCGAAGGCCGAGCTGCGTTCAGGAAGACGATAAACCTTCTAGAAGACAGTAAGTAACTATGGGCGAGGCCGAAGGCCGAGCTGCGTTCAGGAAGAGGATAACCTTTCCGAAAAAAGTAACAGAGGGCGAGGCCGAAGGCCGAGCTGCGTTCAGGAAGACCATAAACCTTCTCGGAGAAAGTAAGTTACAGAGGGCGAGGCCGAAGGCCGAGCTGCGTTCAGGAAGACGATAAACCTTTTCGAAGACAGTAAGTAACTATGGGCGAGGCCGAAGGCCGAGCTGCGTTCAGGAAGAGGATAAACTTTTCGAAGAATGTAAGTAACAGTGAGCGAGTCCGAAGGCCGAGCTGCGTTCAGGAAGACCATAAATCTTCTTGAAGAAAGTAACTTCTTTGTTACTTACTTTCTTCGAAAATGTTTATCTTCTTCCTGAACGCAGCTCGGCCTTCGGCCTCGCCCTTTGTTACTTGGTTTCTTCGAGAAGGTTTAGGATCTTCCTGAACGCGGGTCGGCCTTCGGCCTCGCCTTTTGTTACTTACTTTCTTCGAGAAGGTTTATAGTCTTCCCGAACGCAGCTCGGCCTTCGGCCTCGCCATTAGTTACTTACTTTCTTTGAGTACGTTTATCGTCTTCCTGAACGCAACTCATTCACAAACTTTCGCGTTTATAATATTAGTAGGATGTATTTTGGGTAGGTTCGGAGTGAGGCCTGATTTTAGAAATTATTCCCAATTATCGGATGCATGCAAGTAAATCCGAAAGCAACAGCTAACAATGTATAAATTTTTGAAATGTGTTAATTAAGCCCTTTCATTTGATCCCCAAGACGACATCATTAAACAAATTTTTTTTAGGTCATGACTTTATGTCCTTTAGAGGGCGCCATATACAATTTTATGGGACGTCACATAGCCTCTATCCAGCGTCAAGACACCCCCGTATATTATTTCTCTATGGTCAAGACGCATCCAACGATACCTCATTTGTCAAATTATGATAAGTAGTTTCGAAGTTATGTATGAGGGAACAGATGAACATACATACATACATACATACATACATACATACATACATACATACATACATACATACATACATACATACATACATACCGGTCAAACACATAACTCTCATTTTCGCTTCGCCGTAGTCGGGTAAAAATAAGAATCTTTTCGCTAATAGTGCTACACTACGTACAATATAATAAACATACGATCAAATAACTTAAATCAAATAGGAACTCCAGTTAAGTAAATATCCGCTAGCATCGACTTGCAACAACACTTTTACCTAAAATTTGTTTGGTTTGCACCTAAAATTAATCACATAGATACCTAATGAAGTAAACCTCTGGCTCGAGACAATGCATACACACACCGCGCTCGGTCGGCCAGACCGCGCCCCGCGCCGCGCGCGCGCCCGCGCCTCCGCCTCCGCCGCCAGCCTCCGCTAGCTAGCCGCCACAAACCGCCGCCGCCGCGCCGCACCGCTTTTAATTCGATTCGATTTGTATGGGAGCCACATCTTAGCGTAGCCGGAAGTGAATTTTAGTTAGCCTATCCTGTGTCCCGTATAGTAAAATGGGCTTGTACTAAGTTTCATCAAATTCGGATGATGGCTTAAGGAGTTATGGAGGAACATACATACATACATACATACAGAAAAGATTTCTAAAAATCGTCAATATAGCTTTAGTATCATATATAGAGGCTACAAACTCAATATTTCCTAAAACAAAGTAACTTACTCCATGACCATCCCTTACAGATTTATTATTAGTATTGATTGATTGATGATGATTGATATATTATTCCTAATAAATATCAATGCAATTCATAATATGTACGTTTAAAACATGCAAATGAGGACTGGAAAAAAGATAAGTCCGCCTTTGACCCCCCTGCTAACAATGTTCTTTCATGCTTGTTTCTGTATTTTTTTTTACAAAACAGTTTTTGAAGCAATACAATTTTCCTATCTATCTATATACTTTTTTTCTGAATGACTTCAAAGCGAAATCTGAAACATATCTGCTCCCAATTCCACCAAAGATGCGAAACCTCACCATTGACAATAAAGTTTTATCACGCCCAAGGGACGCGTCTCTTCAAGCCTTGACTTCAGATAAGCGTCGCTGCTCCTGCCTCCTCCGCTCTGCCGCGCCGCAGTGCCGTGGCTCACACTGAACTGACGCCATTGACCCCAATTAAGACTCGTGTGCGGCGTTTGTGCGTCGCGTACCGATCACAGCAGCGACCGTACATTATGTGGCGTGCCACGCTAATTATCACACGATACAACACTGCTACAAGCCGGCGGCACAGCCGCGCGAGCCGCTGAACTGGAGACTCATAATGATGCGATGGCACGGAAAAGTGCGTCCAAGATGGCGAGTTACTGCCGATGCCAGGAATTAGAGGACAGAACTAAACCACATACCTGTAAAGAAGAACTTGGCGATAGAACGGACGATCCCTGAAATGGAGGCCAAAATAAATGAATCGGGAAAGGTGAAAGAGAATGTTGATTTCCCTACAAGAGATAAAGTATATAACTTTGTAAGAACCTTTTATCTAAAAGTAAAATATTCAACAATTACTCACAACGCACATTTAAATGAAACTAAATCAAACCAAAAATGCAACATACCACTCACAGAACGTTAGATGAAACGACTCTAACGCCTTTATAAGAATTCGTAGATCTACAAGTACAACACAAGAAACAATACTCATCGCAGATATTTCCGAAGGTACACTATACACATTACTGCAGTCAGGCACGTAGAAGCTTCCTGGATAAAATATTCCTAGACTAGGGAATGAATGCCACGATTAGTAGAACAAGTATCTCGTAGAATATTGAATTGCATGCCACTAGAAAACAATTCCAAGTTTAGTCCATGTCAACGAAAAGAGATAATATGACAGCTGTACCGCAGTCTTGAGGCCGGTAGTTGCGCAACGGTGCACGCCAGCTTCTCCCGCACTTACCAGAAGCTGTTTACATCATCTACACTCACGCCTTATGTCATACCACAAGTAATTGTGTAGGTACCATGTTCGATCTACCGCATAGATAGATACGTTTAGGTATGTCAAGCTGCATAGAGTTCGGGGAATATAGTTATGTAACCTGAAGAAACCTGAATATGGTCGAGCTTAAACTGGAAATACGGGTTTCTCTCAGAGGAATAGTTTAGGTATTAATAATTGTATAGTGTTTGAGGTTTTGTCCATAACACGGAAAAATGTCACCCGTTCGTCACCATGCCACGGGTCACTAGGTATCTAACATTGGTTGGTATCTAACATCAAATGGAGTAACTTAGACAGTATTACATACGAATAGTCGATTAGTTCCAAACGTTAGGACAAATCTCAGTTAGAATTTTATTATCAGTATCAGGCTCCCAGTTATGAAATTGTGAATGAGCAGCACAATCACTGTACAATATATGATACCTACCTAAGTTTTTGTTATGCAATGAGACAATTTTCATTGCATAATAAAATTTACTCCTAATAATGTCTTTGCTTTGCTTGAAATGCCTTTCGTAAGATAACTTTAGCCTTATTTATCATCCGGAGTATTTTCCTCTTCGTGAATCTCTATCACCTTAGTGTTGACGGAAAATCTCGCTCCGACCTCTTGTTATCTATCCCACCCACTGACGTACACATTGTTTTTCTGTTTACGTATACCCTCCCCGTATGTCACACGCGCCTTCACTAATTGCGTAGCTTCTTTGGACTCTGAACTTTTCCTTTTATCCGAAAACTTGTCGTTAGAGTTATTGAAGACACTGACTATGTAGAGTCAGCTTATTGAAGAAGATGAAAAAGAGTGTTTTTTTGTAATGAGTGCTCCAGCTCGATAGCATGGATGATAACGAAGAAGCGACCATCTTGGTTATCTGTGCGGTCGGGCCACCTTCATGGCAGCACAGTAAATAATAAGGCTACCTCAGTATCGGTACTCGCGTACGTCAGCAGAGGTGAAGAAGGGTTAAGAATATAGGTAGAGTTGATAACGAACACTCTTTGTGACGCGTGGTTAGAGCCGCATTTTAATTCCAAAATGGCGACATCTTGCTTATAGTAGGTAACTCATTTGTCTACAATATTTGACCCTTAAGAACAAACTTATAAATTAGAAAGTACAAATTATTGAATAGATTGTGCATATTATATAGGTAGGTTAGAAATGTTTAAACTTTCCACAATACACAATTTGGAATCCACCTTCTTTTAACATTTATTTCCAAAAATAAAAATGTCTAGACGCTGTAAAACCTTTTTATATATTTTCAACATTTCCCCCTTTTCCAAAATTTATATAATTTTGTAAATGTCCTCAGCACATTATTTCTATTTAAATAGGGCATAGTAGAATTTCGTATAGTAAATTAGTGATCCTATGTAATTTGGTACAGTTTGCTAGATAATTTTAGTACCCATGCCATATTGTGTAGAATATGTGTAGAGTAGAATACATTATTTATACCCGTTTAGTGGTTTGTAAACAGTTTTGTACACTTACCTAGTTTTTCCTTTTGAAATTTCTCCCTCTCCAATGGATGATTTAGCGCAGTCATAATTAAAGCTATGCCTTATCGAATTTGTGGAAACGAATCTTCGAACAGTTTCAACGACCCACAGTTTTCCGCGTAAACTTTATTTATATCAGCCGTATCATAGGTACCCGTTCGTCGGTGTGCCGCGAGATAACGACTATCTGCATTTCATTCACTCGCACGGCCGTTTACGCCTTGGTCCGTGACCCCGCGACCCGCCTACTCGCGCGGTGTTATCGTCCGTGCCAATACATATTCGGAGACGCCATCGTCATACATCTAGTACATTTCGACTGGCGAATAATCGGTTCTATCAGCCGATTTTACAGGTGTATACTTACCTATATAACATGGCCGGTGCTCTAATGAATTGGCTATCCCTTCTGCCCCATCCATGTTCGTCACACTCGCCGGAAAAGCTCGCACGGAACCAATGATATTATATTATGTTAACCATGTAATATCATTGCTCAGTGCTCGGAACATCCATATGTGGTCAACGCATTTATTTTCCGAATGCACCGCTTCTCGAATCGTCCATGTGTCGCAAAAATATGGAACGGTCTTCCGGGTGAGCGTGTTTCCTAACTGCCACTTACAACCTGAGTGTCTTTAAAATCAAAAGGCGTGTGAACAAATTGTCGTTTGGAAACATCATTTGACGAAAATGATGTACGTCCGTTGTCATCGTACGGCTAAACTATAGCATATATAAAAATTCTTATACCGCCTGAAAGAACCATTCGGTTCAATGAATAATATTAATAACCAATGCCGTCATATCCTCCGGAAGATTGCTCTGAAAATTTGTCGAGGCGCGGTCGTCGCTCATTAAAAAGCGAGCTAGCGACCAAACTACTTGTCTGTTTTGAACAATTCAACCGAGACCGCAAACATGGAAAAGCAAAATAAAAAAGCGTAATCCCATTTGCGACCGACCAAAACCACTCTTGGGTGGGGACAGGGATCGCCGCTACAGTTTAAAGAAGAATATAATGCCAACAAAATTGAACTAGCTCGAATCAGCTTGACCAAGATTTTCAGCGCCGACTACGAAATTCGACGTCTTCAACTTCGCAGCCCTCTATCTCGGCCCAGACGCTTCGAATGTGATGTCTATGGATGTGGATGTGGACGATCCCGCGGAGACAAAAAATAACGAATTTATCTCTAACCAATTGATCGAATTCACGATAAAAACTAGCGTGACTTCTATGAACTCCGATTTTTCGTTCACTTTTCTACCAGCTCGACTAGGTAAAGCCTCTTCTACATATATTTCTTTCCACCTTATCGAATGACAGCGAGACGCGCGCGCAACACACCTCGAGTCCACTGCCACTCGCCTCGCCTCGCCTCTGACCAATGAGACGGGAGACCACCTTACTTGGCGGAATGGGGCTCCGGATGGGAGGTCATTCGCATTAATAGATCTGTTTGTTGAAATATGGCAAATTCATTTGCATCATTGTGCGCCGCATCTCAAGCGAAACCACATCCGTTTAACTTCGCCGGTCCGGAGTCAACCTGCAAAGTTTCTTGCCAGTTCTTCTTCGCTGTGATAATCGAATTGGCGGACATGATTCTTATAGCACCACCGCCCTGGCGGGCGCCGGGGACGATGTCGAGCGAGGAGGCGGTTCGACGGACATTCGTGACTCATTCGCCAAATCTTCACAGTACAAGTCGAGAGACTGCGGAACGCGCCGGCAGCAGTAGCGGCTTCGTTGCCTTGCCGCTCGCACCTAGCCAGCAGTCGGTCACTGCGACTGCCCTAACCTAGGGCTGATAAAGTGACCGCTCTTCGTCGCCAGCCAGCCGGCCACGGCGACTGCCCTATGTTATATAGGGACGTATCAAAGTGACGGCAGGCCTCGCGCGTTTACCGTGCAAAAAATACCGGTTGCGGTATGATAGTCTTCCCACTGATACCTTTTTCCTTTTGCAGATTCCAGATTCAAGCGAAACCTACCTATCACGTGCGCCGCTGTAGGTAGGTATATATATATAATGTAGGTACCCGTCATATAGGTAAAAATACTGTTATACACACATAGATATTTCCTTGTGACATTCTGTTGATGATAACTGCAACCAGGATCAAGTTAAATACGAGTTCACCTATATATATTGGTACCTATATACAATACACGCATGGGTATTGGATGTTTCCTGAATTCCCAAAACGATCCTCTGTTTATTCAAAGCCTGAAATTATGTGCCATATATTAAGGAAGCCCATTTACTTTTAACATATCGCCTAAATGCGAGATTTTCTTGTATTCGCTGTGAAAAAGAATTGGTCGACGATAATTTTTCTCAACATAAATACCTAAGCCCGCTCGGTGCTCGCTACCAATAAACGAGACAATACTAAGCTCGCGCTTGACTGACTGAGGACATGACATGACAACAGTAATCCTCTTTGTTATTCTTATGCAAATGCCACCCCGGCCAGATTGCTGGGCTCCTCGCACACCGAGCCGCGCCCCGCACCCGCACGCCGCACAGATATTGTTTCCTACATCCTACACTTTTTGACATTGAAAATGTCTTTTCGATCGCTTCAGTCTAGTCCCCGATTTCCAGCGAGAGTGCGAATTCGCTGGTGTCGTGAGTTTTAAGGCTACGTGAATATTTATGGCGTCAAATGACGCGTTTCGACGAGGGCTACAAGACAGTGAAAAAAAATGTGATGTATGAGATTTGTGATTTTTTTTTTATTGAAAGCGCGCCATATGTCTCACTCGGACACTCGGTCGTAGGTAGGTATGTGGGGGTTGCGAATGCCATGCCGGCCTGACAGGTGTCCATTCGCGCCCCTCTCGAAGGACCCGAGACTGTACTTGTCTTTCAAGTGTCATTCTGGTTGAAGTGAAAAGAAAACGTATAACATTTTGTAGAAGTATAACAAGTTTTTCATACGACTAAAGAGTTTGGCGGACATCTCCATTGAAATAAGGCGCCCGTTCTTCAAAGAAGAAGTCTTCATGGAAAAACGAAAATTGGAAAAATCTATAGCCATATATTAGACATTATCAATTGACACACACGTAATGACAAGCGAAGGCGATATTATAGTTTATTCTAGAGACCGGAGACTAAAACGCCACAAGTAGGAAACGAAGAAGTGGTCCGGTGTTGGCAACCGCGAGGGGTTCGTTTGCGCGCATCTCTCCTCTCAACGTGAATTATGCAGCATTTACTAAGATTGGAAATTTTAATATTCCCGTCTCATCTCGCGTTCTTTAGGTACGTATTTTCTGGGCAATTCGTGCGTTAAGAATCGACGAAAAAAAAAAATCCTTGACATGTTGTGAACTTGTGACGTCTGATTAAAATCGGTCCATCCAATTTGGGCCGAATATTGGACGTAAACTTTGTAAAAGCATTGCGCGGACGTGTCTCTTACAACTATTCATTGTCTTATCGACTTGACAACTTTACTGCCTCTACGATTATTTTCAATGGAATCTTTAAAGATACATTGAAGGTGACATAGTTTATTAATTAGGAACGCTGGATTCCTTGTTAATTTAAGATAACCTCTGACTTGGCAGTCGCAACCACATCACAACACGTTATTGAGAATGACATGTATACTTTTTAAAGACCTGTAGGTCTACTTTACCTACTTGACAAATTAATAGGTAAGGAAACTATTCTTGTAGATATCTTGAATCGTTGAATCATTGCAATATTACCGCCTGAAATCTTATCTCCAGTCAGTCAGTCAGTCAGCGTGTAAGCCTTTTTTTTCTCTTCTCTTGATAGCTATAGTTGTCTAGTTTAGGTGTTGTAGATACCTAAATTTGAAGTGAAAAATAAATATGTTTTATTCTTATTCTTAAGCGTCCACTGCTGGACATACGCCTCTCCAATTTTCCTCCAGTCCTCCCGGCCTTCAGCGGTACGGAACCACTGCTTTCCGCCAACGCACTTGATGTCGTCGTTCCACCTGGCGGGTGGTCTTCCCACACTAAGTTTTCCTGTCCACGTCCGCCAGTGTAGAACACGATTACTTCAACGGAAATGTTATGTATGATATTCATTGGTAAGCTCATCACTTGAGAACGGCTGTACCGATTTGGCAAAAACATATTTTTAAATGTTTATAATAGTTCGAATGAGGTTTTTAGGGGCTGTGAACAAAAATTCACGCGAAGCGAAGCCGCGATCAAAAGCTATTTCCAATAAAATTGAAAAGATATGTATTTCCATGTAGAATTGCGAAATCGTTCTCGATCTATATTGCGATTATATTTATTGAATTTTTAAATATTATTGATACATTTGCTTTATCGTTCGCTAGATAAGAATTGCTTCTTTTAGAAAAGTTTGTCCAGTGAAATTTCTTGCCCTTTCTTCTTCGCTATGATAATAACGAAAATGAAAAAAAAAATCCAAGTATCCACATTGTAATGTGTTTAGTATTTTCATATAATCCAAGTATGTATATAGTAAGCACAACATAAATAAATTATGAAGAAATACTAAAATAACCTACGTGACAGAACACACAGCTCAACACCACTCGTACACAATAAGCGGTAATGCCGCGGCATGAAGTTAGCTACACACGAGGGTAGGTGAGTATTAGGAAGTAAAGAGGGGTAGTTAGAAGACGGTTATCTAGTTAACACTTGGAGGTGGCTATTTATACCCTCTCGCCGCTAAGGTGTGGAGCTCGCCTACTGTCCCCCGGGCTCGCTAGGGATGTCTTAGCTCTATCACGATGTGTTGTGTGTCGATAGTACGATTAACATACTACATATAAATCCGCACATCAAAAAGATATGAAATCTTTGTCTACATATAAATAATGAAAACATTTTATTTATTTTCATTAAACATAATGAAAACTCAAACTAAACAATACAGTATAAATAATACAGTATAGAGAAAGTTTACATACACACTACACGCTGTATGCTGGCAATCGGGGCAAGCAGAGTAATCGGTGTTGTGCTGCAAGTAGTCTTGTAAAACAGCACAACACCGACCATTAATTACGTTTAGCAATTAGGACAAAATAACTATGTAGCAGCAAGTAAGGCACGAAGACCCCACCTTTTTTTTTTTTATGTAATCCGGTATGGGTGGCTGAGTCAGAGGGGCCAAAGCACATGCTTTGACTAGCCAATATCACCTCCGAGAAGGTAGGTGCCATACCGGAGACTTCCCTGGATTGTCTGCAACCTGCTGCATCACCCGGTGGAAGGGCCGTGCCGAGGTGAGAGGTGGCAAGCCTGTCGCCATTTAGCACGGCACCTTGTCCTTATCTCTTACTCGCCTTACGTAGAGAGATGCAGTGGGGCTAGTCTTTTTGATTACCTAATAGTCCCACATGGTACTAGAGGAAGGTTATTGCTCAACAAACGTACGATAGCATTTGCATGAGTTTGAAAGGTCACTTTATTCCTTGAAGAAATTTTTTCGGGTTCCTTTGGTGGTCGAGATTTATATTCGGTGGCTCCCATCCTCCTAACATTTAGTTTCGTTTCATATTATCTCCTTTTTATTCTTTTAATCAAATAATAATAATTATGATTTGATTTTATTGTGTGTTTTCTGTGTCGATTTCTTTTTTGTGTGTTTTGTCTTTACCTTTCTTTCGCTTTCAGCGATTACGATAAGATTTATAATAGGTATTCGTATAACTGCTTCCTATCTGAATAGGTAAATTTGAAAAAAATATCTGATTACTTTGAATTTCTACAAAAGCTGCCACAGTCACTGTATTGTGAGTCTCAGTCACAATAAAATACACCCCGGGGTGGTACCACTCCTACTTTTTAGACGAACTAATCTCTTTGAGGAAAGTGTGAATGAACTAACTTTGTATTGAGTGTCATATCGATGGGAAACTGGCGACATCTCTACTACCTTTTGTCGATGGGTGCGGTGTAGACAATTCAATTAAGTGGGCAGCGGCGCACGTGCGGCCAAACGACCGCCACACGTGGCGTGCCGCCTAGCACGTAGCGCGTACTCCGGCCGCCCCGCCCCGCCCCGGCTCGGACACTACGCGGCGTGATATCGTAGCTGCCATCACTTTGCACTGTCCGTTTTAATTATGTTTATTGGTACTGAAAGTACAGTTCCAATATATATTTTTTAAATAAAATTTTTATTTACCTTTAATTGGAAAGTCAAAAGCTCTAAAACTACTATTATAGAATACTAGCTTTTGGCCGTGACTTCGCTGCGCCATCCCGCACCGCCCCGCGCCACCCCGCGCCTCCCTGCGCCTTTCCGCGCCGCCCCACGCCGCCCCGCGCCTTTCAGCGCCGCCCCGCGGTGCCCCGCGCCTTTCCGTACTGGCCATATTTTGTTTTCTGCAAATAAAAAAAAGAACAGAATTCGAAATTGATGTTTTTATGTGACGTTGATAGGCTTTTGTTTTTCTTGGGAGAAGAGATTAATGCATATTGAAAGATGGCGGGATTTTTTCCGACTTACTTGACATTTATCGTTATATTTTGGCCAATTTACACAATATCTTTATAAGTTATAGCCTATATGTTATTCTGATGTATAGGCTATATTACTGTAAAGTCTCATCAAAATCCGTTCAGTAGTTTTTGCGTGAAAGAGGAACAAAGATCCATACATCCATCCATCCATCCTCACAAACTTTCGCGTTTATAATATTAGTAGGATAGCTATTGCCCGCGGCTTCGCTCGCATATTATGTCCATCCTGAAGGGCCATTCTAAATATCGGTCAAAGAATTTTTACCTCTTTATAATATTAGTGTAGAAGTGTAGATAACATACATACTTATACTAGGGTCAATCACAGGCTTCCACAACATTGTTTTAAACAAATATTACAAAGAAGCTTGCATAGAAGTTATCTCACTCATTAGTGAATGTATGTAGTGAGTACCTGCGCATACGCAAGCTTGGTGTGAGTGAGTGTGTATGTATGTGTAATTAGTATTAGTATTACTTAGGGTTGTGTGTTGGGAAGTGTGAGAAGGATCAGAGGGAACTTGTGAAATGGATAAAAAAAGTAGCAGGTTCTCACTTCGGCCCTTGACATGGTTGGCTAGATATTATGCTAGATGTTTGGTGTCAGAATGTTACATCATTATCCTCCTGCTACTCGTTCGACATATTTTTAAGATAAGTAGATTTGAAATTCGTAATAATTATGAATGATCCTAGCTGGAATAGATCTATGGAATGAACACAATTCACAAAATAAGGGTTAGCACGCACCGCGAATATTATCCGTGCGGTATTTTACACGCGGAATAAAATCTTTGCTCTGACATGGCATCGTACGTCGCTTTTTATGAGCGCGCAAATTTAATCGCGAGTGTATGTACATATTATTATGCTCATTATAAATACTTTTAGTCTAGCATGGATATTCATATGGTTGGTGTTTGGCTTACCATGTTTTTTTTATTATTGATAGCGCGACATATGGCGCCGAGCCACCCTTAAGGTGTCTAACGACGCCCATGGACATTCGGTTGTATGCGGGGGCTGCGAACGCCATGCCGGCCTGACAGGTGCCCATTCACGTCCCCCTGTACTTGGGGGGAAATATATGGGCAGGGAGAGCGTTTCAGAGTTTACCAGTTCTGTAGAGGAAAGATCTGCAGAATCGATTGGTACGCATCCGCGGTAAGTCCAGCATGTGGGGATGCAATCGCTGCCCAGTGCGCGTAGTGCGAAGGTGGAGCTCCAATTAAATTACTGTCAGTACATTCTGTTCCTCGGCGGAGGCACAGATGACATACTACTCGTAGTTACTACGCGGAACGCAGCCCAAGCCGAATTGATGCCTACCCACAGCTGCAACTACAATCTTCGCATCCGCTCGCGTTTGACAGGCAGTGTTCGTTCTGTCAATCGCGGGCCCGGACCGCAGCCAGGCACTCGCCCTGAAGATGGACTGCACGCGCCGGGCAGGGATATTCGTAGGTACGCCAAACCGAGATTTTAACTAAGAACTCGTAGGTATGCCAAACAGAGATTATTAACTAAGAAATGAGTTTCCTATTTGATTTCCTACGAATAGACCTACCAGGCGGGACAGTGCTATTCGCAGGTATGAGGTATTCGTAGGTACGAAATGCACTATGCGATTTGGTTTGAAAAAAAAAATAACCAGGGTTAAATTAAAGATGCAGGTTTACCTACGAATAGACATTCCCGATCGGACAGGGCTATTCGTAGGTATACCTGCATGCAGGTATACCTACGAATAGACACTTCCGCACGCGCCAGTCCGCAACGTCGGCCATAGTGACCGCAAATTCCAACCATATGGTAAGCCCAACCATATGTTCATATAATTTATATAATTTCCTTATGTTACAAATTGCGGAAAAAAAAAACGCGCGTGCTGAACATAATATTTTGTTGTATTTGTCTAGGTAGCTACCTACATGTGGTTATATTTCCCATTTTAATTTAGTTTCAATCTAACTTTCACTTATGTCGAAACCAGCCTAAACTGTCCACTAATTAATGATAGAGACGGATGATCGCCGATTCCAACAATTAATGTCCCCTTTTTGCTGAAAGCCGCCCTCAATTTATTCAACCCAAAAGGTACCTATATAGAGGTAGGTACCTGAAGGGCGCGCGGGACAATGGTCGAAGGCAGATGGGCCCCTAAATCACGGAGGGCCAAGGTCCGACCCTTGCGGGCCACCGGCCACCTCGCGCCCGGTCTGCAATTCGGACTCGAA
Organism: Nematopogon swammerdamellus; assembly: GCA_946902875.1. Taxonomy (NCBI): domain Eukaryota; kingdom Metazoa; phylum Arthropoda; class Insecta; order Lepidoptera; family Adelidae; genus Nematopogon; species Nematopogon swammerdamellus. Next base: position 5,767,816 of record OX336342.1, read on the forward strand.
CTTACTTAATTCAATCATGATAACTGCGGTCAGAAACAGGCACAAGAAATAAATTGACCAATGACCGTCGTAGCGGCAAGGGTGAGGTGACCTAGGGTTGGCCACGAAACTTTCACTTGAAATCATTCATATCTTATTATTTATTCTTCGTCTGGTCGTTTTAGACTCTCAGCATCTTGTACTGGAATTACACCAGTGACCAGTACCCGTTCAAGCGCATCTCGCGAGATGGGATAGATGTGTGAAGGATGTTGTAAATATATCCTATATTATGTAATGTCTGTTCTTATTTCATTGTTTCATCTACATTTTCTTGTAGGTTGAGCTCTTCTAAAATATATCCAGTCATCACTTTTGTTACAATTTTTACAGTTTGTATTGCAGCCTCCTGTTGCAAAACTTGTATTTTTACATCTGCTTCTAGACAAGTTGTAAGGTTTTTGCTATAATTCTTGTAGTTCTAACTATTGTAGGTATAATTTTGGCAATTGTTTTCCGCAACCTTTGTATTTCGATTTTAAGAGCATAATATTTATTAAATTTTTCAGTTTATTTAAAGTTTAGTAAGTTTATTTATCATTTAAATGACGTAGTCATTACGATTATGCACGGGGACATTGTTCGTTTGATTGCTATGTGTATTACTTCTTCTGTTGAAAGTTTACTTGGATACAATTCTGGCTTACGTACGACCGGCTTCGCCATTTCCGGCTACAATGTAGCTGACAATTAATTACTGTAAGTAAAATGTTTGAGAAATGCAATTATATCCGACAAATAACTGCTATGAATTTTACTTAACCGGAGATGGTGAGAACGGGAATTATTAGCGAGTGGACAAACATTTTATGCATGCAGATTTTTTTGAAATTTTATTTATGTATTTATTTATTTTTACTTCTATATTTTAACAATTTCATACTATGCGAAGCCTACTAGGCTTATCCGCAAAGCAGTTTTGTCGCCGTCTATTATTTATACAGTACTATTCGTGATGTAAATGGCCTGATTTTATACATTCATAATTTTTTAAAACTTTTATGACAATCATAATCATTAATTTATACGACTAGGCTCAATACCTAAGCATACTCCGATGCGGCTTTGTTGTGTGCTGTGTGCTGCTGTGGCTGGTGCGAGTAGTGTCTGATTGCGGAGCCACTTGCAAAAGCTGTAATTCGATCCTATCCGCGGTAGCACCCCTAGTGAAGAAGAAAGGGCAATTGGCTCCGGCTACCTGCGGAGCAATTTGCCGTCAGCTCGGCCTGCGACCTCTCCGAGTTAGCCGATAACAATTGAGCGGGCGCGCGTCGATTTTACTCTCGCCACTAAATTCAATATCCGCTAGGTGTCCGCTATTTACAACCTCAGTTACTCAAGTTTCAGGTTACTTAGCTTTCAGGCTCTCTTGCGGTCGGCCTACTAATCTGTTCAGGTTTAATTTGAATACAATTTTAGATTAAAGAAAATATAACTCAAATAATGGTAACACTGTTGCGACATACTTTTTAAGCTTATTTACATATATTAAAACTACATAATTATTGTATTGCTGACGGATTACAACTCTCCTCTCTTACCTTTTGGCTTCTCCGTAGAAAAATCATATGACTCAATACAGCGCTGGCGGCGAGCCGTCTGTCTGGTGGGAGACCCGAAACTGACTGATTGGTCTAGCTAGAGTATTTAAGCCACAGACGATTTGTAAGGTCATTCAATATGTTCTACAGGTACTATCATGGACGCTGCTCGGAGGAACTTGCTTCCCTTATTCCTTGCCATCCAACCTATCTTCGCAGCACACGCCGCAGAGAAACTGAACACCCTTTTGTTGTCGACATTGGAGTCTTGAGAACCCATGTGTTCTCAAAATCGTTTCTTTTTCGTGAAACTGTCTTCTCGCGAGTGTGTTTCCCGAATCCTTTAACATGGGTGTCTTCAAACGTCGTATTAACAGGTTATACAGCCTATAGAAACAGTCCGCAAATCTGCTGGCACGGCGCCTCTCTGAGCGTGGTTTCGCGAGGAGGGGTGCATTTGGCTTTGTCGACTGCACTATTGGTTCCACGGCACAGCCACCCATGTTGGTTTACATAAAAAATAATTACTCCTTACATATTAACTGTTCAACGTGCCTTTACATACAACAGCAAACATAATTCCCTTAAAACCAATAACACCAATCGAGTTATCTCGAAACTTTCACATCCTATAAGTAATTTCACCGCTTGCTCTCAAACATCATAAATCCTACCTCTGCTTCGCCGACGCGACGCTTTAGGCGAGGAAATAGTTTTCCCATTTTACCGGACGCTGTTTATCAATTTCCCTTCTTCGATAAGCTTGGGTCACGGTCCACACTTAAACGGAATATTAAACGTTGATTAACCCTAATATCCCTTGAACTTCGGATCGCCGCCGCCACCTTCGAATCGTGCTTAATTTTCGTATTCAATTAATTACCTTAAATAGGAGAATGTTCAATTCAGTTGTGTGAAATATTTAATTAATATGTTTCGTACAATGGAATACGATTAACGGATTAACAGTAGGTACTGAAGACTTAGGCCCACTTGCACCAACACAAATTTAATATATAAACCAGTTTAACTCGTTAAACTAGCACCCGTTGTATGTGTGAACCGCGTTTAAATCCATAACTCGCTACTTAACTTTAAACTCGTGTTGGTGCAAGACGCGCTTAGATAAGTCCACGTTACGCGTTACGCCCGCTACGTCACGGGCTTCTTCAGGAACTGCGGGAGTTCCTGAAGTCTGGTGTCCGTTGTACCAGACGTCCAACTGACGTAACGTAGCGGGCGAAACGTCGACTTATGCAAGTTTTCAGTACCTACTGTTAATCCGTAAACATTTAAAATTAGTATAAAGCAATATTTCTCATATTTCTATAATTTCTATGATAATATACTTAATTCTGATCACAATATAATACTATTTAATTCCTCAGAGATAAACTAATTGAAACTAAATTGCAGATTCGATCCTACCCGCATACTCAGTCAACTACGTACGAATATACGTAACAGCGCGTTTACGCTGAAATATCTCCACATTGTCCAACAAATTAACAACAGCCATTACGGCGTACCTTCGTGCGGGTAGGACGAGCAAAGTTGAGATGTAGCCATTTGACAAGTGACAAAGTTGGCCGCGGTCACTGCGGTTACGCACCTCCGTTTGTCCCCGGTACCCACGCGCCCGCAGCCTCCACACAACCTCCACACCCCTAGACCTCGAGCATGCCGCCGCTTTGTCGCTCCCTTCAGAAGGAAGGCTTTTGGCACTGCGGCGTTTTGGGAACCTGCAATTCCAAATTTCTACCTACAGGATCTACAATTTGAATGTGCATAGTTACGTATTGGAACTACGAAGCAAAAATTATCTATGTCTGCCCGCACTTTGTGTCTGCCACTCTGTTAGACTGATTTTGTCCTATAGCCCGTAGTAGTTATAAGTATAGAAAAGATTTTAACCAAATCGAAAAATTTTGTTTATTTCAAAAATATTCGTATGTGTTGAGTTTGTAGATTATGATTACTTTGTTATTGTACTTCAAAGCATTAAATAGCTTTTGTTCGCGGCTGCATATTTGATAATAAATGATGCTTCCTTCCTTACCTTTAATAAAATCCAACGTCTGCTTTCTGTCTGTCTGTATGTCTGTCTATCCGCTTATAACTTGAGAACCACTGAACCGATTTTAATATAGTTTGCTTCTACGGATAGCTTGATTCTTCCCATCAATTATAGGCAACTTTTCATCACGTTAAATGGCTTATGAGGTTAGCAGAGAAGTCAAATATGAGAGCGGGCGGAGCCGCGGGCACAGCTAGTCTCTTATATTCTCTCTCTCTCTATCTTCCCTACCTCGCTCCCCCTCCCTTCCCCTTCGCAACGGAACAGAACTGATAATGCCATCTATTACAACATTCTGTTCATACTATACTTTCTTTGATACTGTTCAGCCCTAAGGCCATTTAGCGTGATGATATATAGTCAATAGGGAGCATCAAGAACTACTCTTTACATTGATGACCGTCAACCGCATCAAAATCTGTTCAGTGGTTCCGAGGTTTACCTCAAACACACATAAAGACACGTTCAAAAGGGAACAGAGATATCGTGAAATTGATAAGAAACAGAGATATCGTAAAATTGCAATATTGTAATAAAGAGGCATAATATGTAACTTATTTCATTAATTAATAGAGTAGAGAAGTCAAGATGAGCGTCAGATACAAATGTTTAGGAGCACGCCCCCGGTGTTCCATATTGCTACCGGAACAGGCTGTGGAGGCGGAGGGGTGGCGCGGCAACCTGCCCCGTGAGTTACTGCTGCGGTCGGCCGCACGGCACCTGCAACTTTCCGGAAACAGCGCCATCTACCGGCCGCGCCGCGCGACTCCGTGTTTTTGTTCGCTTCCGACGCAACGGCGCCACCTACCGGAAGAGATTTATCTTATTTTGCATATTTACCTTAGCCGACGAATAAACGTTTTTGCGAGTCATTTTCAGGGTAAAAGGGTCCGGTCAGCGCGAAGGTAAGTCTAAAGGCTATTTCGTGTTATGGGCGTATTATTTATGGCTTACGGAGGGCTGATATTTTTACGGGTTCTCAAAGGGGATTCTGTTTACTTTGTCTTCACCTTTTTAAACATGCGGGTATTTTGGTACTGGTGTATTAGATCATTTACATGTTCCATTGTTTGTTTATCTTGAAATTGTCTCATACTTAATTACCTACTCTTAGACTTAATTACCGTGCCGTGTGGGGCCGGTACTTTAAAAGAATAGCCCCACTGCATCTCTCCCTGAGTATGTCGTAAAAGGCGACTAAGGGATATGACTCCCTTCTTATATTACTAGGTGGTAGGGTTTAACCCGCCCGGGCTGGTACCACCGCACTGAATGAAACGTCGGTCGAAACGGCTATAGTTTGTGTTTTCCGTCCAGTTCAGTGTAGCCGGCACGACCGAAGGGAAGCACTGACGTGGCACCAAATTCATCCGGTGTTATGGGCTGACATCACGGATGTTGTAGGTGATGTAGCCAACCGTGTCAGTCAGTCAGTCAGTCAGCGTGTAACTGTCCACTGCTGGACATACGCCTCTCCAATTTTCCTCCAGTCCTCCCGGCCTTCAGCGGTACGGAACGACTGCTTTCCGCCGACGTACTTGATGTCGTCGTCCCACCTGGCGGGTTGTCTTCCCACACTCCGTTTTCCTGTCCACGGCCGCCAGTGTAGGAAGACCGTGTCAGTTTCCATAAAAAAAAGAAAAGAAAAATAGAGTTAAGTATAATTTACCATTTTCCAACAGATGTCAACATACATTTTCAAGATGACTGCCTTAATTTCTTAAAGATATTCATCTCATCAGCGCATTTACGCCAAACGCTGTGATATTCGCTGTTATTGGAAGATCGCACGTTACACTTGGCGAATGAGAGCTAGGCCGAAAAAAGTGTTAGACTTCGACCGTCACGACACTTTTGCTATAGTATCTGTGTTTTGTGTTTTTACAAGCGTATGTCTATGTTATGTTATATTACTGTAGTATAGGCTTCATTTTTTTAATTTTTCATTTAATTACTCTCAAACATTTAAGTGCCTGTTATTTAAATGTATAGCGAAAGGAACTTCGTTCCAACCGGGTGTCCCACGACATCTCTCGTCTTTTTAAAATATCTATACTAGCTTTTGCCCGCGGCTTCGCTCGTGCTAGACTCGGTTTAACAGCAAATCCGATTAAAACGCAAATATGATAATAAACGATCGCTTATCTTATATTTTCTCTCTTACTCTTCTCGTCCATGCTATAATTTCTTTGATACTGTTCAGCCCTAAGGCTATTTAGCGTGATGTTATATATAGCCTATAGTGAGCCCCTAAAACCACTCCTTCCATTGGTGCAAACCGAATCAAAATCTGTTCAGTGGTTCCGGAGTTTACCTCAAACATACATACACCAACGCTCCCTTTTATTATAAAAGAAGTAGAGATTAGCTAGGCATTTTTTCCCCAACTGAACTGGGTATTGGTGCGATGTCATCGATCGGTTACTAAACGCGACCACGAGCATCCCTAAACGTTCTAAAAGCAAAACGAGTGACATCCCGACGCGCCATCACCTCGGTGCAACGTTGGTGTAATGATCGATGCACGCTGGTCGCACTACTACGGCGAGAGGCCACCGCGCCGATTAATCACAGCGCGCGGCGGCGACGGAGCGGGCGGGCGGGAACGCGCGCAAAAACCGCGACATTATCGGCGGACGCTGATCGAGAACGGCGGCGGCGGGCGGGGAGAAAAAACAAACTCGACCGAGGTGCGGAAGTTATGCTAAGATGTAGGTGTATTGATCGGAAGGGGATAATGAAAAAAAAAAACGGAATAAACATATTTTACTCCATATGGTCTACACTGGTTGAAGTGTTTTATACAAGGAGAATACATGTATGCTCGGTGGTTTTATACCACAACAGCGTTTAGCAAGGTCGGGTTAATGAAGATCTGCATTATATTCAAGCAAACCTTTGGGATGTGGTGGAGGCAGAGCTAACTGTCACACTGAACCGATTTTAATACAGTTTCTTTCTGCGGATAGCTTGGTTCTTCCTATCAATTATAGGCTACATTTCATCACGTTAAATGGCTGAGGTTAGCAGAGAAGTCAAACATGAGAGCGGGCGGAGCCGCGGGCACAGCTAGTATATATATATATATATATAAATAATACCTAAATATATATTTATAAAATATAATAAATAGTAAATATGACTTAATACAAAAGTACCTTGTCATATTATTGCTCGTATGGTAGTTAGACGATATTGCCAATTTACTAAATCATCGTGACATTCAGACAACGCAACGGGAATAGATGATTGTTTTATATTAATTTCACTCGGCCGTCTCATTTTCATCTAGCCGCATCCGCAGCAGATAGCCATAGGGAAGCGACCATAAAGCCAAGAGCGACCTTATTAAGTTTTAGGAAGGGCCCGAGGCGCGCGCTGCTCTTATCTCGCGGTGCCCCGCGGGGCGAGGTGCCTTGCGCGCGCCGCGTCGTAAACGTGCGAGGGCCCCCAGGGAACGATAAAGGGACGCATTGTGACAACATTGACAGCTAAATAGTGGACACTCGTGATTTTTGGCGTACAGACCGAATTGCTTATGTGTTATACCACCCCGGCATTATGGCGATCGAGCTATGTGGTCCACGTCAATAGCGGTGGTGGGAAAATGGCTTGCATTTTGACGTGAATTTGATGAAACGTCTTTGGGCTCGGGTAAGGGGAGCGACTAAAAAAAATTAAGACTTTTTTGTACTTTGCGACGCTTAGTACTCAGCACCAGACTACTTACAACAATTCTAAATATGTGGGATGAAAGATCTATCTTACCACTTCAAATACTTAGTACATTTTTATTTTGTCATTCCATCCCTTCCGGCCCAAATCAGCCCTTCAAGTTGGCATGTTTTGAAAAATGAGAAAACACGCAAACTTCAAACACCTTTCGCGCTTTAGTCGTTAACGCTGCATAATCGAGACAAACTTTACGATTTTTTTTTTCAAACTGCGCAAACATCAAATTCTCGAATTAAGTTTGACGGCTGCATGTGTACATGCAGACTCCCTCGATTTTTTTTCGAGGAGTAATGTAGGTTTACTTATGAACCGGGTAGCTGGTAGAGACTGAAAACCTTTCAGGATTAGGATTATTTAATCTTACCAAATGATCAAGTTCCGGTGTTGCCAATCACAGAACATATTTTAGGTTTTATTTATTTATTATTTATTAACGCAAAATATTATACATATATTATTTACGTAGATAATCGTAGTTTGAAAGAGGTACCTAGATATGAAATATGCGTATGCACACAAATGTTACATTGTCTTGTAATATGTAGTATCATATTAGCTCCTACCTCGGCTTGTATCTTTCAAGCAATGTAAAATTATATGGATACATACATACATAGCGTCACGCCTGTTTCCCAGTGGGGTAGGCAGATACAACGGATCTGCACGTGCCACGATCCTAACACACCTCTACCGCCTCTTCCACTCTCCGTATACCGACAATCGTGGTAAGCAGAGTAATAGGTAAATCCACCTGCTGCATGACTCGGTGGAAGGACCGCGGCAAGGTGAGAGGTGGCTAGCCTGTCGCCCTTCAGGACGGCATCTTGAAATTGTATGGATTTATTTAACATATCAAATAGATACCCTCTCTGTGGTGCTGAGGTCACTGATTTACTTTAGGGTATACTCGTACAACAACACTTGTACATCTCTCCAGTTTTTAGGTTTCCGTATCTCGTACGAAAGCCTATTACTAAGCCTACGCCGTCTGTCTGTCCGTCTGTCTGTCTGTCTGTCTGTCCTACTGCTGTATCTTTGGAATCGTAATAGGTAGCCGGTTGAAATTTGCATAGAACTTATGCTATTTTGACGGATATAAAAACAAAAAAAATAATAGAAAAAGTAAAAAATTAAGGGGGGTTCCCATTCAAGAAAAGTGTTTTTTTTATGTTTTTTTATGTGGTGCAGAAACCTCGGTGTGCTAGTCCGACTCGCACTTGGCCAGTTTTTTTTTGTTCATGTTCTGTATAATGTGTGTGTTATGTAAATAAAACAATTATCTTATGCGGCGGGTGGCCGAGTGGTTTGGCCGTCGGTCTTGCAAGAGGTCCGAGGTTCGAATCCAACCGGCGGCGTGTACAAATAAGTTTTCGCTGATTTGAAAAAAAAAAAAATTACGTGTATACCTTCACCCACTGCTCCATGGTTCGGATTCCATGTAAACATTTAGGTCGACCGGGTTGACTGGAGGAAATTGCCTAATACAGAAAGGCCGCCCTTGCGACACATTAAGTGGCATAAAGTATATAGTAATATTATATTACTAGCTTTTGCTCGCGGCTTCGCTCGCGTGAAATTCGTATTTAAAAATCAGAATCTCGGCGCGCGGAACAATTCGGTTTGTATGAGAGCCACATCTTAGCGTAACCGGAAGTGAATTTTATTTAGCCTATCCTGTGACAAGTATAGCTAAATGTGCTTGTACTAATTTTCATCTAATTCGGATGATCGGTTTAAGAGTTATGAAGGAACATACATACATACAGAAAATATTTCTAAAAATCGTCAATTTAGTTTTAGAATCATACATATAGTCTACAAACGCAGTACTTACCTATCTCATAAAACAAAGTAACTTACTCCATGACCATCCCTTGCAGATTTATTATTAGTATTGATGATGGAATAGCACTATCATAATTTATATTCAAGAACGAATATTTTCCAGGAATACTCTAAGAATCTAAGTTAATATAGGTCGATGTAGAATGGGCCATTTCCATAGTTACATTATTCAATATTCAGTTCATCCTTTACTCAGAAGGTAGGTACGCAAAAGGTTCAGGTTGTGAAGTTTCCTCGGAGAATATTTATGTTTATTCAATACACAGGGCATGCGACGAAGGCACTGTCGGAACTTCTTTATCTCACTTCGTATCTAAAACTAATTCGCAATATATGCCGACAGATATCCAATCTCTTCGGGAGCTGGGTGTCTGCGGAGCGGAACCAACATTCACCCTGTTCTGTTGATCAATAAATACAGTTTTTTTTTTACTTTGACTTGCTTTACTTATTCAGAAATAGAAAATTATAATTCTAAATAGTCACTGACAATCCATCAATGATTGTCAGTGACTATTATAATTATAGTTGAGATAGATAGATACTAGATACTTGTTGAGGGCTATCGAGAAATTATAAGACTTAACCCAATATGGAATTTATTTTATATAAATTATTATAAAAGGATCAAAATGATACAGGAACAGAAATACGTAACTGATCCATCTGAAAGATAAAGTAGGATAAAGATATTGTAATTGAAAAAAAAAACGGTCAAGTGCGAGTCGAAATCGCGTGAAGAAGGTTCCGTATCATTCCGTTTTCCGTGAGAACTAATATCTTTTTAACCGACTTCAAAAAAGGAGGAGGTTCTATGTTCGGCTGTATGTATTTTTTTTTATGTATGTTAAGCAATATCTTCCCCAATTGTGAACCGATTTCGATGATTCTTTTTGTGTTCGGTTCAGTCTAGATCCAAGGTGGTTCCATTTTTTTTTGGTCAAGATCGGACTGGAAAGCGAGGCGGAATCGCGAGGCCGAAGGCCGAGCGATTCCGCCGAGTACATTAATAGCAAATAAAAATTACTAAAAAAAAGTGAAATAAAAAACCATTTAAAAAAATATAAAAACCGCCTTCAAAAATTTATGAAATAAAAAAATAAAAATCGAACCCTAGAGTTGAAGGCGGTGGTGCTAAAGCAAGCAAAAATAACCGACCGCCTTCAACTCTAAGGTTCGATTTTTATTTTTTTATTTCATACATTTTTGAAGGCGGTTTTTATATTTTTTAAACTATGCATTTTAAAATAATAAAAAAAAAAATATTTTATTTCTTATAACGAGTCCTTTCATTTGAAAGGCCACAAAAATCGAAATTCGTTCATTTACCCTATACTTCCGTGGTTGGGTCATCAAATTCTATATCTTAGTACGATTTTCGTCCAGTAGATTCGGAGAAAGTAAGGCGTGAGAGACGGAAAGACAGACAGGAGAGTGATCCTATAAGATTCCGTTTTTTCCTCTTTTGAGGTTATGGAACCCTAAAAATGATACCAGTGAACGTGATATTCGTAGCTTGATAGTTAATGTATTTTCCAAATCTATAATTTTGGACGTGAACGCGAAACTTAATGAAAACACCATAATATGAATTATTGTGTGTACAACCAAACGAAACACGACACATGATGTTCGTTCCGCGACGTTCCCTTGGAGTTGTCTTGGTTCAATATCGTCCCTCCTCCGCCACCGCGCCGACGACGATACCGAATGGCTACTTTCTGCCGCGAGCCATCCGAGGAACAAGCAAATAGTGTCTCAAGCAAGTTACAAGTTCCTCAGGAATTAGGGGTGCCCATTCATTAAGTCATATCTCCCACGGTCTCCGTATCTCCCGCGTGGCTCTCCGGAGGCCGCCATGTCTACCTCTCCTCGACCACATGTCGCCGGAGTGAGTTATACTACCCTGGGGACCCGGACTCGAGAGGGACCAGGCACCGCGACTCAACGCGGCGACCTATACCTACTCGCAGAAGTCGGGAAGTGTGTATTGCAAACGTAACGTGCCGGGCCCTCGCACGTTTTGGTATGTATTTCTTGAAACGATGGAAACGCAAACATTGCCGTTTAGAACACGTTTTGCTGGTACCTACGGAATACGGATTTATCATACATACATATCACACACGCTGAATCCCGAAAATCGGGGTAATCATAGTAATCGGTATTGTGCTGCAAGAACTCTGGTAAATTACAGCAAAACACCGACCACCACGGTTCGCAAAGTATTCGAACAAGATTAAATGGATCAAGCAGCAAGTAAGGCACGAAGACCCACCTACTGCATGACTCGGTGGAAGTAGCGTGCCAAGGTGAGGTGGCGGTCCTGTCGCCTTTTAGCACGGCATCTTGTCCTTATCCCTTAGTCGCCTTTTTAAGTACCGCCCCACACGGTACGGATTTATCAGTAAATTCAATAAGATGCTGGCGATGACACAGAACCGACCTCTTTGTGAGATCTGCAATAATTTCCGACGTGAAAGAAACCAATTTTAAAATAAAAATACTGTCTAAAATACTTAATAAATTTACTATGACCACCGTTGATGTTTGTTTCCTGACAGAGGCTTAGTAGACTTATAGAAAAATCGGCCAAATGCGAGTCGGACTTGCGCACCGAGGTATCACCACAAAAAAAGTCGAAGAAACACGTTCCTTGTATGGGGGCCCCTAATTTTTGACTTTTAATATTTTTTATTATTTGTTGTTATATCCGCCATCATCATGATCATCATCATCAGCCTGTATCGGTCCACTGCTGGGCATAGGCCTCTCCCAAGGCACGCCACCACACGCGGTTTTCCGCCATAATAACGCATATTCTGTGAAAATTTCAACCGGCTACCTATTACGGTTCCAAAGATACAGCAGTAGGACGGACAGACAGACGGCGTAGGCTTAGTAATAGGATTCCGTATGGATACGTAATCCTAAAAACTTTGGAATTGAATTTAATCGTTCTTTCTTTATACAGCTGGAAAAATTCTATAGATATGTAGGTAGAGATTATAATTAAAATTCAACGAAATACTTTTTAAGTTGATTCACAAAACTGAATCGAGTATGAGCCTACTCTTAAGGCACATCGACAATTGCTTAGATATTGACATTTAATCGGATCACAATTTATAGTTCCCTTCGAATCTAAACACCGCCCCGCGCTCCCCGCGCCGCGAGCACCGCCCCCACCCCGCGCGCGAGGGTAGTTCAGCGGAGCGGGGAGCAATGAGCTTGTTAAATTGCTTCCGACTCAAGTGTTGTTTTGTTATCTAAGAATGGTGTAATTTAGTTTGAGTTACGTAAGCAAGCACCCACGTAGCGTGCGCGATACCGACGAGATCTAGCTACCGTTTGATATTTACGTATAGACAACTTGATAACAATTGGACAGACTACGAATGCTGGAATCGAGATACTGAATCTAAAATCTCATTTCTGATAGCAAGGTGCGGAGGCGGCGACGCGGAGGAGCGTCGTCCACTGAGAATCCGAACCTCTCCTGCGAGCGGTTTTTCATTCGAAATCCAAATGTGCAGAGCTTTTCGAATATTGAATTATAAGTACAAAATAAAATAACCGTCATTATTGGCAACGAAAACCGGGCGAGGAAACCGTTAAATACAATAGCAATGAAAAAGTGTTTGTATATAAGAGAGACTGAAATAAAATCCATTCTGAAATAATTCCCCCTTCCATCAGGAGAAAAGTACATACCTATATATACTTAGTGTAGTTATAATATGTCAGCCTCGGTAGCTAAATGGTGCGGTCGGTCGACTGTTGTTAAGCAACGCTGAGCGCGGTCAGTACTTGGATGGGTGACCGCTCGACCGTTGGAGGCTGACCGTGGTTCGGGTTCAAGCTGTAGGTCCCTTCCCTTCTTACCTTACTAGATGGTAGGGTTTATCCCGGCCGGGTTGCTACTACCGCACTGAATGAAACGTCGGTCGAAACGGCTATGTAAATAGTTATGTAAACGGCTATGTAACGTGTTTTCCGCCCAGTTCAGTGTAGCCGACATGAAATGAAGGGAACTACTGACATGGCACCCAGTTCGCCAGGTGGTTGTAGATGATGTAGCCAACCGTGTCAGCAAGAACGTTGCGTGTCAGTTTCCTTAAAACAAAAAATTGTGGCGTTGATTTTTCGTCACGCGGTCAAGCAAGACCGAAAATGTTACCCCAAGTAAACCCGCTCAATGTTTGACATTTGATATTTCGAGGTTCCAGATACATATGACAATTATGATGTGTAATGATAACTTGGCGTTTCCAGAGATAATATGAATATGTCCAATCATAACAACCACCGAAATGAGATCGATCGCGGTACCGCGCACCTCCTCGCTATCTCGGATCTCTGTAAGTGCTCACATGTTCTGCCGGCGCCCGCGGGCAGACATCCCGCGTGGCTCGGATGATAGGTGATATAAAAAAATTGCGGTTTTATGTGGCACCTCGCGAGCGCTCCGGCCCCGAGCGTTGCTGCCTCAGCCGAACGCGCTCCCTCGTCATTCAGCGCTTTAGATCTCACCAGATATTGCGTCCTTAGCCTGTAACCTTCGCACTACCACAGATTACTTAATAGTTACGTCGTAACAGATAAATCACTGCATAGAAAAAGTTCCATACCTTCGGCTTCAATAGCCTACTGTTTCACGTCGCCAATAGCTGCGTGCGAAAATGTGCATTATTGCAGTTGTGCAGTTGCGTGGGCGAGCGTGTAGGTATGCTTCGCGCGGCTGACGAATTTCTACTGAATTAGACCGCCGGTGGTCCACCGGGCGGTAGGTAGTTAGCGCGCGCAAGTACATGGAGTGCGTGAGGCCTGGCACTACGCGTACTGCGCAGCGGATGCACATCTATTCAATCGACCTACCGCGGATAAGCACCAACCGGTTATGTAGGTCTTTTATTCACAGAAACGGAAATATGTGGAACGCACTCCCTGCTCATCTATTTCCTCCCAAGCGCAGCCTGGGGTTTTTGAAAAGGGGCGTGACTGTCAGGTCGGCATGTCATTCTCAATCCCCGTGCATCACAGAATTCCTTGGGCATCGTTAGAGACCTACTTGTAGGTGAAACGAAGCCACAAGTCGCGCTATCCCTAAAAAAAATCAAAACATCAATGTCAAACTTATATCTCCAAGGTTTAAAGGAAATCGATAAGAAATGCAGAATTCATTCGTCACCTATAAATAATTATATCACGAGACAAAAAACCAAAACAACAACAAATGTGAACTGTTCAGCTGACACGAAGTCACTGCTCAAGATGGGTTTCAGTTCATACAACAGAAAGACTTGACGCCATTGAACTAATAAAGTTTTATTATGTCAATGGATTTGCCCATTTCACAAAAAATCGACGATACGGCCTAAACCCGCCACTTCGATCTCCGGAGACAGTGTTCATTTATTGCAAATCGTCTAATACTCTGTTGCAGAGCTCAAGGTGATGGGATGCTGGCCTCGAGGCACTCCCAGCAGACTTATGTACCCCCTTCCTACAGTCCCGTGCAGAGGACTGTCTACTCAGACCGAACAGTGCAAAATTATGATTGGTGTGGGTGGGTCGTACCTTAGTAAATCTTGAAACTTATATTTTTCAAGACAGGACAAGTATATAAAACTAAAATACGATAGCATCGTGATCATAAGCACACTTGGGCGCGGTCTGTATTTGGATGGGTACTCGGTCAGTACTCGACCTTGGAGGCTTACCGTGGTTCGGATTCCACGTAAAACTGTAGGTCCCTTCCCTTCTTACCTTAATAGGTGGTGGTAGGGTTCAACCCATCCGTCTTGATACCATCGCACTGAATGAAAAGTCGGTCGAAACGGCTATGTAAATAGTTCGCGTTTTCCGTCCAGTTCAGTGGAGCCGGCACGACCGAAGGGAAACACTGACATGGCACCTAGTTCACCCGGTGTTATGGGGTGACATCACGGATGGTGTAGGTGATGTAGCTAACCGTGTCAGTACACTACAGTTGCACTATATTAATCGAATCTAAAACGTCCAAAGGTTCAAAAGACTGAAAGAAGTCTCTGTAAGGGATAAGTTCGCCTTTGCACCTTATGTAAATATTCCAATGTGCTTGTTACTGTTGAATGTTTCTTAGTGCAATAAAGCATTTTATATTCTATTCTTTTAAGTGGTTTCTACCTTTTTGTTCTGTGTACATGTAATTACTTAAAAAAATATGAATAAAATGATCAATATTTGAAATGTCTTAATGCTTTAATTTAAGGGGTGCTGGTATCGTCTGTACAATAGTAACTTTTTAATTTAGAATCAATGCATTCTCTCTAACAGCCCCGCCGCCGCCGCCGCCCCGCCGCTAATAATTTAATTATAAACAGAAGGCAAGCACGAACAACCAACAAACAAGTTGAAGTTATTTTTTTTTAAGTTATTGAAATTATTAAAACTTCCAATTTGTGTTTCTTCTTTTAATTTCTTTCACGAAACATTGGTTTAATTCATATATTAATAAATTATATAATTAATATTTATGTATTAGTAATTAAATAAATAATAAATAAATTATAGGTATTATATACCCCTGCGAGGTTTCTTGCCGGTTCTTCTTCATGGGTGTAATCGAACCGGGTAGAACAAATTGTGACAAGTTCGGGTGCAGTTTTTCTGCCATAAATCAATAAACAATATAAATTAGTGCTATAAAAACCACATACATTATAACATAATATTCATACTTACATTACCCATAATTTATGATTAGGTAGGTACTTATCCTTTATTTATTTACACCTCATCATCATACCTTATTAGGTACTAGCTGAGCCCGCGGCTCCGCTCGCGTGAAATTCGTATTCCAAAGAAGAATGTAAGTAACTAAGGGCGAGGCCGAAGGCCGAGCTGCGTTCAGGTAATCGAAAAACCTTCTTAAAGAAAGTAACTAACTAAGGGCGAGGCCGAAGTCCGAGCTGCTTTCAGGTAAACGATAAACCTTTCTCAAATAAAGGAAGTAAGTAAGGGCGAGGCCGAAGGCCGAGCTGCGTTCAGGAAGACGATAAACCTTCTGGAAGAAAGGAAGGAACTAAGTGCGAGGCCGAAGGCCGAGCTGCGTTCAGGTAAACCAAAAACCCTCTTCCGCCTTCAGGCCTCGCCCTTAAAGACTTCCTTTCTTCGATAGAATATAATATCGTTTACTCAATCTATTTATTTCATAAAAATAAAAAAGTAATATTAATAACTAAAGAATTAAACCTACCTAACAAACATTAAAATAACTATCAAAACGGGCATTTTCAAATGTTCTTAGAGCACTTGCGGCATTACCCCGCTGGATGGCAAGGCTTACCCTTTGAATGAAGTACATAAGCCCTTGATGGCGGGACACCAGTTGCGTCAACCAGCTCAAGCCTCTTTTGGCTTCACTGCTCCACGGACCGAGGGTTTCAACCGCAAACGCAACAAATTCGAAATCTTGAATTATATTTCTATATTTGCTGCGTTTGAGGCTCCCCGCCCCAGCCTCGGCCGCGCCAGCCGCTCTTGAAGATGTCCTAACGTGACTTGGAGCCAATGTGAGAACAAAAGTGGCGTCCCACATCAAAGAACTACCCTTAGTCCATGGCACTAAGGTGATAGCATCGGGCCTCTTGCCATCCAGCCGGGAATAACCGCGAGGTTCTAGGATGCACGGTATATTTGCCGTTAGAAGCGTGGACTTTATAATAAAATTTAAATTAAATTAACTCAATCTTAATATTAATTAACTTTATTCGAGATGGTTTAGCTTCTTCCTGAACGCAGCTCGGCCTTCGGCCTCGCCCTTAGTTACTTGCTTTCTTCGAGATGGTTTATCATTTGTCAGAACGTAGCTCGGCCTTCGGCCTCGCCTTAGTTGCTTACTTTCTTCAAGATGGTTTAGCTTCTTCCTGAACGCAGCTCGGCCTTCGGCCTCGCCCTTAGTTACTTGCTTTCTTCGAGATGGTTTTTCAATTATCCGAACGTAGCTCAGCCTTCGGCCTCACCTTAGTTACTTACTTTCTTCAAGATGGTTTAGCTTCTTCCTGAACGCAGCTAGGCCTGCGGCCTCGCCCATAGTTACTTACTTTCTTCGAGAAGGTTTATGGTCTTCCAGAATAGAGCTCGGCCTTCGGCCTCGCCCTTAGTTACTTACTTTCTTCAAGAATGTTTTTCTTCTTCCTGAACTCAGCTCCGCCTTCCGCCTCGCCCTTAGTTACTTTCATCGAGAAAGAATATCGTTTACGTGAGCGCAGGTCCGCCTTCGGGCCCGCCTTTAGTTACTTACTTTCTTTTTTTTTAATACGAATTTCACGCGAGCGAAGCCGCGGGCAACAGATATATAAATTTTATTGCACCAATGACAGCGACATAACTTCGACTTTCAATTATTATTTTTATTTATCAAACAATTTGTCACCGGCCAGCTCACGTCGAGATGACAGTTCTCCGTTGTCAACATGACATTTAAAATTGTTTTTTACCTTTACTTTGGATTACGTGATTTTTATTATATTTTTTAATATACACTGTCACTATAAAAAGTTTCGTCAAATTCCGTTCAGTGGTTTTTGCGAGATGCGCGTACAAATAGACATTTTTGCATTTACGATTTTATGATATGTATAGAAAGAATAGATATGTATAGACTATTGTGTTCAAGTTATAAAAAAGAAGAACTGTCATTTTCGTTGTATCTACTTATTTTTAAATTTGGAATGAATATTTTATTCAAATTGTATTTGCTGCCAGTTCTCAAGATATAATTATGTATTTTGGACTACGTGATTTTAAACGCGCAATAATGTTTATAATTGTTAAATTTTTTTAATTTTTGTTATTTTTTTTTACGTATTATGTTAACCCGGCATATAAACTGCCACTATACAAAGTTTCGTCTAATTCCGTTCAGTGGTTTTTGCGTGATGCGCGTACAGACAAACAAACAAACAAACAAACAAAAATTTTAAAAACTGTTCTAATATGTTCAGTATCTCATTTTAAGCCACCCTGGTTAGTTTTTTTCCGAATACATTCAATGTACAGACTTTCTTACCTCTACGATTTTATTATATGTATAGATTTATTAAAACTAACACCTACAATCAATCCGCTGTGACAGTAATAATACTAGCCGAGAAAGGGGCGGCGCGGGGGCCTTGTCCGGCAGTTTCGAACTACTGTCAAAACACTTTAGTGACATACATTTTTGTAATAAAAAAAAATTACTCCACTTTTTGCATCACATTATTACCCTACGACCATACGTAAGTACGAATATTGTTGTACCGGCCATTTCTTTATTTACCCGACTGAGTGAAGCAAAAAGGAAGGTTATGTTTTTTTATCTATTAAATTTAAATCAGTAATTGTTTTTTCTCCTACGAAATTTATTTTATTAATGTAAATAATTTCTTTATCTTTAATATATTAAAATCAGTAATTTTTTCTGCTCCTAAGAAATTTATTTTTATTGATTATCATACTAAGTATATTACTATCGATTACTAACATTATGACAGTGGAAGAGGTGGCAGAATGATATGGCACGTGGAGATCCGTTGTCTCTGCCTACCCCACTGGGAAACTGGCGTGACGCAATTCATGTATACACTATCAATTTAAAATAATAATCTATTTTAATAACGTTACTCGCTATCTCCCTCCCTCGCGTACCTTATAAACACACAGCCTCTTTGTGCTCCGAGTTTCTTAACTCGCATATTTATTTAGCTCTCGTTACGGGGCAAGTTTTTGTCTTTTTTTTTGTGTTTTTTCGACGTAGAAGAAGTCTGCAGAGCCAGTCAAAGGGAATACGAATGAAGTTATGAGATTGTTCGAGCGTTAATTAAAGAAGAGACGGTGGTGGACGCCGGGAATATTAAACTGGACTTGTGGCTCTTTTTTTTCAAAATTTTCTGAGATTTCACCGCCGAAGATGCTGCGGCTCGGACTTTGCTTTGAACGACTTATCTACTATAAGTTTGGTCATATTTTAACAAGGCAGTTTTATTAAACTTTTAATCTGACAGAAGGCCGTCCCCTTTCCACCTCCGCACAACGCGCACTGGGCAGGGAATGCATCCCTATACGCTGGACTTACCACGGATGCGTACCAATCGGTTCTGCAGATCTTTCCTCTACAGAATTGGTAAACTCTGGAACGCTCTCCCTGCCCACATATTTCCCCCCAAGTATAGTCTCGGGTCCTTCAAGAGAGGCGTGAATAGGCATCTGCCAGGCCGGCATGGCATTCGCAACCCCCGCGTACGGCCGAATGTCCATGGGCGTCGTTAAACACCTTATGGGTGGCTCAGCGCCACATGTCGTACTTAGTATAAAAAAAGGCGATAATTATTTAGGTGTAACTGTTAAGACGAGACGGAAATTAACTTTCTCCATGCAAAATCGTCTTTCGGCATTTATGTTTTTCACCCCCCTAAACCTTATCTGATTTTTATAATTCTTTTTTTGTTGTAATAAGGACAGTCGAATCTACGTTTCTGTTTTTTTAATATCTAAAGTGATTGATGACTCAATAAAGCTTAATGAACTTCATGACATCAAAAAATTTAAAATAATTTTTTTTTTCAGTGGAAATACAAATTTTTAGTTCCGGTGTTGTAGTTATATTTCATGTAAACAAAAAATGACAGGAACGTAGATATTGTAAAAATCGGATAAACTTTAGGGGACTAGAAAACATAAATGCTGAAAGACGATTTTGTATGGAAAAAGTTAACTTCCGTCTCGTCTTACAACTTCAACATGTAACAGACGAAATCTGAAGTACGGTTAGTGAAAATATATGAAAGGATTTTAAGTACATACCTACATTGTAACGATTCCAGCTTGTCATAATGTCCTATTGCTAAAACAGATAAAACTTTATTACTTGTCTCCGTTTTATTGTAATTAAATTGGCCATTTATATTTGTATAAATATGTTTTTAATAAGGTCTGTATCATCAATCAATCAATCAATACTAATAATAAATCTGTAAGGGGTGGTCATGGAGTAAGTTACTTTGTTTTAGGAAATATTGAGTTTGTAGTCTCTATGTATGATACTAAAGCTAAATTGACGATTTTTAGAAATCTTTTCTGTATGTATGTATGTATGTATGTATGTATGTTCCTCCATAACTCCTTAAGCCATCATCCGAATTTGATGAAACTTAGTACAATCCCATTTTACTATACGGGACACAGGATAGGCTAACTAAAATTCACTTCCGGCTACGCTAAGATGTGGCTCCCATACAAATCGAATCGAATTAAAAGCGGCGCGGCGCGGCGGCGGCGGTTTGTGGCGGCGGCGGTTTGTGGCGGCTAGCTAGCGGAGGCTGGCGGGCGGCGGAGGCGGAGGCGTGGGCGCGCGCACGGCGCGGGGTGCGGTCTGGCCGAGCGCGGTGTGTGTATGCATTGTCTCGAGCCTGAGGTTTACTTCATTAGGTATCTATGTGATTAATTTTAGGTGCAAACTAAACAAATTTTAGGTAAATGTGTTGTTGCAAGTCGATGCTAGCGGATATTTACTTAACTGGAGTTCCTATTTGATTTAAGTTATTTGATCGTATGTTTATTATATTGTACGTAGTGTAGTATGCGCGCACTATTAGGGAAAAGATTCTTATTTTTACCCGACTACGGCGAAGCGAAAATGAGAGTTATGTGTTTGACCGGTATGTATGTATGTATGTATGTATGTATGTATGTATGTATGTATGTATGTATGTATGTATGTATGTATGTATGTATGTATGTATGTATGTATGTATGTATGTATGTATGTATGTATGTATGTATGTATGTATGTTCATCTGTTCCCTCATACATAACTTCGAAACTACTTATCATAATTTGACAAATGAGGTATCGTTGGATGCGTCTTGACGCTGGATAGAGACTATGTGACGTCCCTTAAAATTGTATATGGCGCCCTCTAAAGGACATAAAGTCATGACCTAAAAAAATTTTTTTTAATGATGTCGTCTTTGGGATCAAATGAAAGGGCTTAATTAACACATTTCAAAAATTTATATATTGTTAGTTGTTGCTTTCGGATTTACTTGCATGCATCCGATAATTGGGAATAATTTCTAAAATCAGGCCTCACTCCGAACCTACCCAAAATACATCCTACTAATATTATAAACGCGAAAGTTTGTGAATGAGTTGCGTTCAGGAAGACGATAAACGTACTCAAAGAAAGTAAGTAACTAATGGCGAGGCCGAAGGCCGAGCTGCGTTCGGGAAGACTATAAACCTTCTCGAAGAAAGTAAGTAACAAAAGGCGAGGCCGAAGGCCGAGCTGCGTTCAGGAAGATCCTAAACCTTCTCGAAGAAACCAAGTATCAAAGGGCGAGGCCGAAGGCCGAGCTGCGTTCAGGAAGAGGATAAACCTTCTCGAAGACAGTAAGTAACTATGGGCGAGACCGAAGGCCGAGATGTGTTCAGGAACAAGATAAACATTTTCGAAGAAAGTAAGTAACAAAGAAGTTACTTTCTTCAAGAAGATTTATGGTCTTCCTGAACGCAGCTCGGCCTTCGGACTCGCTCACTGTTACTTACATTCTTCGAAAAGGTTATCCTCTTTCTGAACGAAGCTCGGCCTTCGGCCTCGCCCTTTGTTACTTGCTTTCTTAAAGATGGTTTATCCTCTTCCTGAACACAGCTCGGCCTTCGGCCTCGCCCATAGTTACTTACTGTCTTCGAAAAGGTTTATCGTCTTCCTAAACGCAGCTCGGCCTTCGGCCTCGCCCTCTGTAACTTACTTTCTCCGAGAAGGTTTATGGTCTTCTTGAACGCAATTCCTGTTACTTTCTCTGTTACTTTTTTCGGAAAGGTTATCTTCTTACTGAACGCAGCTCGGCCTTCGGCCTCGCCCATAGTTACTTACTGTCTTCTAGAAGGTTTATCGTCTTCCTGAACGCAGCTCGGCCTTCGGCCTCGCCCTTTGTTACATACTTTCTTCGAGAAGTTTTATGGTATTCCTGAACGCAGCTCGGCCTTCGGCCTCGCCCTCTGTTACTTACTTTCTTTGAAAAGTTTATCCTCTTCCTGAACGCAGCTCGGCCTTCGGCCTCGCCCATAGTTACTTACTGTCTTCGAGAAGGTTTATCGTTTTCCTGAACGCAGCTCGGCCTTCGGCCTCGCCCTCTGTTACTTACTTTCTTCGAAAAGGTTACCTTCATGCTGAACGCAGCTCGGTTTTCGGCCTCGCCCATAGTTACTTACTGTCTTCGAGAAGGTTTATCGTTTTCCTGAACGCAGCTCGGCCTTCGGCCTCGCCCTCTGTTACTTACTTTCTTCGAAAAGGTTACCCTTATCCTGAACGCAGCTCGGCCTTCGGCCTCGCCCATAGTTACTTACTGTCTTCGAGAAGGTTTATCGTCTTCCTGAACGCAATTCCGCCTTCGGCCTCAAAAAGTTACTCACTTTCTTCGAGACGGTTTATCGTTTAAGTACCTGAATCCAGCTCGCCCTTAGTTCTTCCTTTGAAATACGAATTTCACGCGAGCGAAGCCGCGGGCAAAAGCTAGTATATAATATAATTATATTAATATCCTGTCTTAATGTGTGCACTACCCCTGCCATCATTCATCCTTACTCTAATCATCAGGTTGATTGGAAGAAATCACTTAAAGTTATAATTCCGCCTTTGCACGCTACTGTGTGTCTTGTTTCTGTGTGAAGTGTTGTAAATGTAATTTTTTTCAATGTAAACCAATATGGGTGGTTGTGTTGAGGGACCAATGGTACAGTCGACAGAGCCAAAAACCTCTCTCCTCGCGAAACCACGCTCAGTGAGGCGCCATGCCAGCAGATTTGCGGACTGTTGCTGGGCCGTCTAGCCCGTTTATACGACGTTGAAGACACCCAGGTTAATCGATTCGGGGAACACACTCGCTGGGAGACAGTTCCACACCCTAGCGGTGCGAGAAAGAAACGATTTTGAGAACCGATGGGTTCTCAAAAGCCCAATGTCAACAACAAAAGGGTGCTCAGTTTCTCTGCGGCGAGTGCTGCGAAGATAGGTTGGATGGCAAGGAATAAGGGAAGCAAGTTCCTCCGAGCAGCGTCTATGATAGTACCTGTAGAACAGACTGAGTGACCCTACAAATCGTCTGTGACTGAGTCTGTGTCTATTGCTCTTCTGTATGTTATCTTCTGTCTTCTATATATACAGGGTGTTAAAACGGCGAGTACATTAATTTCTCCAGCGCAATCCTCATGTTTTTTCCTAGACAAAAAAGCAAATAAAGTTTTTCTCTAAAGTGTCTTGTTTTCGAGATATGAATTTTTGAAATGTATGTTTTCGTCTAGTGTAATTTAACGCGTTGTTGCCGCTCCGCACCCTCCACCTGCCGACCTCCAGTCCTCCACTCACAAAGCTAACCCCCGCCCCTCCCGCTAACACCTCCGTTCAAGGCGCTCACGACTCACCGCTCTTCCTCCCTCCGGGCCTCCCTGTTGTCATTAGATCATTTTTACAGTAAAATAATCAATTAGTTTGTATGAAAACTGTAACTTTTTATTTAAAGGGAATTCAGGAAAAAGTTATTTGACTTTTTTGTTACTCTTGATCCCAATAATCATTTCCTAAATTTAATGTACTCGCTGTTTTTACACCCTGTATAATAAAGTGTTTCTGTTCTATTGTCATATTATTAGTAGTACCTGGGCGACCGAGCTTCGCTCGGTGTCTACACCTATCGCAGGAATAGTCATGTCTTATCACTTCTCTACTGCACATTGTTTAACCCCAATGCTCCTAAATACCTAAGTGATCGTTTTTCCTTTCTCAGCTCCCACGGGCTATCGCTAAGGTCAAATGATACCTTGGTGCTGACTATTCCTTCCCATTCTACTACATCATATTCGGACTCATTCACGATACATGCAGCTCGTCTGTGGAATCAGCTCCCTGTCAATCTCCGTCTCTCTTCTTCCATTCACACATTCAAAATTCTTTTAAAGAAGCACTTTTTGTCAACTTAATTTTTCTGATCCAAAAGTATGTCTCTCATGTTCAGAGTTAGTAAATATATATTATATGTAAAAACTAAGTATATTTAGTCTATCTTATGTATATATCTGGTATATAGGTATAGTATTTAATTATTCATATTTAATATCATACCATAATATTTAAATTTCTCTTTCCGCCACTCACCTAGCAGTCATCATACCCCAAAGGTACCCTGTTAGAAAATGCCTAGAGGCATTAAGTGTTACCTTTTGCCCATATTCTATTTGAGTGCAATAAATATATACAATACAATACAATACAATACAATACCTATATAGATAAACTTAAAAAAATAACATTATCTATACACAAAATTTCATCCAAATCGTTAGAGCCGTTTCCGAAACACCAATTGTATATATATGTATGTATACAAGTTTAGCTCACCACTATTACCACAAAATGTTTTACGCTGTCCTCTACAGCACAGCCCGTCTAGATTACTGTAGGTATAGGATAGAACCTACAGCGGCACGTGTATTTATTTAATTAATAAACAATTTTGAATTTGAATTTTCAACTATCAAGAAGAAAGGGCAATTTAAATTAATTCCCGTTAGCATTAATTCACTTTATGTAGCGAACCTTCGAATAGCAACAATGTTGTACAGTGTTTTACCTGTATTGTCTCGTGAGTTTAGTTTTCACGACCACTTCAGTCCGATTGCATCGTCCATCGTGTTTAGGGTTCGGTATCCGGTACGGGACCCTATTACTAAGCAAGCCTACGCCGTCTGTCTGTCTGTCCGTCTGTCCGAGGGCTGTGTCTCTTGAACCGTAGAATAGAATAGAATAGATAGATAGATAGATAGATAGATAGATAGAAATACTTTATTGCTCCAAAACATTTAACAGTAACAAACGATAAGTAATTTACATGAGGGGCAAAGGCGGACTTATCCCTTACAGGGATTTCTCCCAGTCAACCTTTGGATGTTTGAGAGTCGTATGTTGTGAGATATAAGTAGGTAGTAGCAAAAGACTTGAGTGTGGGAATGTAAAATATAATATATGGAAAATAACTATGATAAACTATAATATACTTGCACTACATAATATAAGTACATACCAGTTTAAACGTAGAAATGGCAAATTATAAATTAAATTAAATACATAAAACTATAAATTAAATACATATGTATTAAAGATTATATAATACATAATACCTAAATATATACATACATACATACTTGTCCATACATACAAGAATAGAATAGAATAGTATAGAATAGAATAGAATAGAATAGAATAGAATAGAATAGAATAGAATAGAATAGAATAGAATAGAATAGAATAGAATAGAATAGAATAGAATAGAATAGAATAGAATAGAATAGAATAGCGTTTATTTCCTCTTCACATTAGTAACACAGTAGGTACATTATATACACATGGGCTAGGAGGAAAAGGGAGCCAGCTCAGCTTGTATGCTGCGGCTCCCTCGCGATGAGAGCGCCGCAGCGCTGATCTTCCGCTGGTCCCAACCCAACACACGTAAGTATACAACATTGCAAAATAACGTCAGCTATCACCACTTAAAATCCGTAGTAAAATAGGTAGCCCGTTGAAATTTTCACAGAATATGTGTTATGTGTGCCTTGGGAGAGGCCTATGTCCAGCAGTGGATCGATACAGGCTGATGATGATGATGATGTGTTATTATCGTCGATATAAAAAAAAAATATAAAAATAAGAAAAATTAAAAAAATCAAGTGGGTTCCCGTACAAGGAACTAAAAAGTGTACACGCGCCATCTACCGAAAAGAGTATAAGCATTTTAAATAATCATGAATATTTTAACTAATATGAAGCATTTAATAAAACGCGCCATAGATGGCGTGAGTGGCGCTGACCATGACATGGCGATACGGAACCCTCGGTGCGCGAGTTCGACTCGTACTTGGTCGGTCTTTTCCTGAAGAGCCGAATTAATTCTTTATCGCCGCCATTGATTTCCCAAAACGCGGCGGCGCGGCGGCGCGGCGGCCGTCCGTCTCGAGACGCGATCTCTGCCAAATCCGAATTATTATCTATCTAGCGATATTTTTCGGACCATTAAGCCTAGAAAAAAACAAAGGTTTTGGCGGCCGGCTCCCTCTAATGACTGGAGCGATTACCAATCACTGCCGCGGTGTGAAAACGTGAAAATGTGAAAAAAATGCGATTCAACCGCCCGCCCACAGAACATGGAAGCGACCGTCGCGTCGTCGTACCCGCCTCCGATGTCTCCCCGAAAGATCCCATCCGGCCGCGTCTACTCCTCTATCCTAGCACGGCTCTGTCAAAATGTGTTTGCTGTTTTTAGGGTTCCGTATCCGTTGTACGGGACCCTATTACTAAGCCTACGCCGTCTGTCTGTCTGTCTGTCCGTCTGTCCGAGGGCTGTATCCCTTGAACTGTAATAGGTAGCCTGTTGAAATTTTCACAAAACAAGTGTTATTATGGCTCTTATAACAACAAATAATAAAAATAAGAAAAAGTAAAAAATTCACGGGGTCCCAATACAATAAACTAAAAAGTGTATGCGCGCCATCTACCGAAAAGAGTATGAAGCATTTTAACTAATCCATAGATGGCGTGAGTGGCGCTGACCATGACATGGCGATACGGAACCCTCGGTGCGCTAGTTCGACTCGCACTTGGCCGGTTTTTTCTTTACGATAAAACACTTGTGGTGTTCTTCGGTTTAACGTGACGTTTTTTGTGAGTTTTTTTTAATTGATCCGTTTTCCTCCTTCCAAAACATTATGTAGCTAGGTAAGCGGGTATGGTAGAAATAATGGTAAATGATTCTAAACATAGTCAATTGGATAAGCTTCAGCTATTATAGTCATTGAATCGACTGTTTATTTAAATAAGAAAGCACTGAACTAGATCCGTCAAATACCATCGCATAAAACGAGTTTAAATCTTTATTTACGATTAAATCGTTTAAGAACATTTGAACTTGCTGCGAAATCGAGAAATTTAGGAAAAGTTCTTCATAATAAAGGAATTTTCTTTTAAATTTAACGACCTTAAACGATTCGCAAAAAATAAATCTCACTGCAAGACGTATGGCACTCGCGCTCTCCAAAATACCATGGCAAAATACGCACCAAATTTCCGACACAAATTTCCTCCGGCCAAGAGAAGTTTCCCAGGCCCAAGTAATTTAATTACGAAACTCCAATAAAACCAATTAAAAGCTAATTGACCACCGCGATTTTTGAACATTAAAACGAGAGCCAAGAATTAATTAGACAGGGCAGGACTACGCGCCATTATTGGGGCGAACTTGTACGAAATAATCCACGTTTTTGCACTAATTACTCGGAGTTGAGATATAAATCAATGGTAATTGTGGGACCGGAGGAGATTTTTTTTCCACGATGAGGCAAATCGTTTTCTTATTAGAAATGCCGGAGTGTCTTTTAGGTTTTGTAGGGCACCTAAGCAACCAGATTAAATATGTTGTGATATCCTAATGATATATTTGATAATAAATAATATTTATATGTAAGTACCTTCATGATATATACCTTTCCAAGTTTCCAAACTCTATGTAAATTAGTTCATATTAAAGGTTAAATATTGTCTTCTTATTGTAGTGAAATTAAAACCCGGATTTGTACTCCCCACAACTTACTGAATCTGAGATGAAACGCCCCAGAACTCAAATACTTACGGGAAGTGCAAAAAACTGCATCAAAACCTGATTCAAATTCAAATAAAATTAAAAATAACGGAAATAACGACGACACCTAAACCGGATTACACAAACAAGATTAAGAAAATTTCCGATTCAATAAAATCTTAAACAATAACGAGATTAGCCAAGTGCCGGGGTATTTACCTAGCATTAGTATTCGTGTATATATTCATAGGCATAGATAGAAAAATTAAGAAAGGAGAAAAGGGTTGCGAAAGAAAGGTAGAGCATGGATGAAGGAACATTTTGTGGAGATATAACTAAGGACTTTAAATAATAATTTTATTTGTAAGAACAATGTAAAACCAACCTATAGGCATTGCAGTTACGAGTCAGTCAGCGTGGACGCGGCCACTGCTGTACATAAGCCTCTAAAATGTTCCTCCAGTCCTCTCGGTCTTAAGCTGTATGGAACCAATGCGCTTTCCGCCGACGTAATTGATGTCGTGGTCCCATCTGGCGGGTAGTTTTCCTATACTTCGTTTTCCTGTTCGCTGCAGCCAGTGTAGGACATGGCTACTACGCTGGTCGTTGTCTCGTCGGCTCACGTGCCCGGTCCGCTGCCACAGGTGCTTAGCTACCTGGTGTCGATGTCCAATATCGACTACATTGGTGCGTCGTCGGATCGCCTCGTCACGCACCATATCGCGTAGCGATAGTAACGAGTACACTATAGATATACAGAATATTAATATTGAATGTGGAATTATGATCTTAATACGAGTATAAACAAATTCTCGTATAAGATCATAATGGCCAGTCCACCAATGAACTACTCACTCGAAACGATTCTTAAAAAATACATGTAACCAGTGTCTTCTTCTCCTTTTTTTAAATAGTGGCAACCAAACGAATAGGAAATTCGTTTATTACTGCCAGTATCCAGTGACGAGTAACCAGTCTCTATCCGGCATTGAGAGCAATGTCATGTGACGAATACTGAACGGCCAAAGATCGTCCAAGAGAAGTTACGAAAGTTTGCTATTAAGTGTTATTATAAGTTAAGAAAAATAAATCCGAGGTACTCCTCTTTTTATACATCTATCCGAAGTAGGAAAGGCGCTCAGTGGGAATGATTTAAATATCAAAACTAATTTGTTCGGTTCTTCTTTAAATCTCTCGCTGGAGAGAGGAATGAGTAAGGAAGGGCAAGGAAGGATGGAGGGGGCCTGATTGCGGCGGATGTTGACGGTAAATTAGGTGAAGCCTTTCCACCTAAAGGGGAAGAAAAAGACGATTGGCGGGGAGAAGAAATCAAAAATTAAAATATCCCTGTCGAATTTGAGGGGATTGTTGTAGTGGTCGACGGATGTGATCGATATAATTTTATGAAGTAATGGCAAATGAAAAAGAAAATTGGTAATTAACGAAAGAATTAAACATTTTAAGATCTTTGACTTGTTTAGTGACCATTGCTAACGAATAGAATATTGATAAAGAAATATTTATTATTCAAACGTAGATAATATTTTATATTAAAACTATTAAAAGCGATCAAACAGAAACAACAACCACAAAATATATTTTACATCTAGTAATACTAATGAAATAAAATTAACCTAATAAATAAATATAAACTAAATACTAAAAGAAATTGACAATATATGCATATTGTAGAATGTAGAACCAGGAGACAATACTGAAAAGTCAAAAAAGTTATTGGTTCGTTTATTCTTGAAGCTGTATTTAGGTCCAACTTTCAATACAATCTATTAGACGTAAAAATATATTCGTACATACATAGAGTAAGCGGTTGAGCTGCACGAATTCAGAGGTTCAATCATACTAATTTATATTAAAACTACAATACGTACTTCCAGCTCTCTTAAAATGTTGAGCCTTTATAGTAAATAAAAATAAAGTTCTTTAGATTCCAAAATAACACAGCATATAAAATCAGATATTAAGAATTCCAAATTTAAAATATTGAAACTACTTTAAACACTTTCAAATCATCATTCATATAAAATATATTTAAAATAAAATTATTGAGGAAAAAACCGTTAATTATAAAATATATTTTGAAATTCTAAAATTAATAAAACGCTATCATTACATAATTACATTTTAATATGTACATGTAGAACCAAAAAAATAAAAGATGTCATGAAATTTAAAATCAAGTATCGATGTCTACCAAATGTGCAATTTCAAACCACTATTATAAAAGAGTCGGCACCTCACCAAAGCGACAGATGGAAAGGTAAAGAAATTAGTAAGGATCTCAGGAAGGGGGTAGCGACCGGGGTAGTAATGACCAGTTTTATCATCAGGCCAAAAATTACTCGAGAGATTTCGCAGGACATTTCATTTGAGGTGTCAAAGTTTTACGAGAAAGGGAAATTTACTAATTATACAAATGGAAAACGGAAATGGCGCTAGAAAGGTTTGAAAGTTCACTTAAAGTTGATTTGATTTTGTTGAATTATCTGTCCAAAGTTTATAATTAAGTAATTTACGATCATCAAATTTTGCAGGACGTTCGGTGGCGCCGCTCCTATGATGCTTTGTTTGTCAGTTTTGTTACGCTGCTGATTAAATTCGGCTTATTTATTGACCAAAACACTCCTAGCTTAGTTAATTACGCAGTAGCTTATTGTCTATTACATCGTTGTATTATTTTGTTTAAACGGAAGGCGTACACCGAGGCATATACCCACATGTGCGCCAACGTAATTAAATAATCTTAGTGAGTTAGATAGGATTTTTTTTATAACAAAGAAAAAATAAGACAAAAATAGTAGTAGTGATATCTATTTTTATCGTAGGCCGTATTTTTTTCCTGGAGCCCTGCTTCCCAAGCTAATTCTAGCTTGGGAAGCAAGGTCTTTCGTTAGACTCTCCAAGTATAGCATGTAGCTGTGTCTTTTGTGTGTATAATAATTACGCATTTTAATGTACCTATATATATTACTTATATAAGTATTTTTTACTTATTTCTTTGAAATCTATTGGGTAATCTGTGTTGTATGACAGAAGAATAAAAGATCATGATATATTAAAATACTTCTAAATATTAATGAAAGCGAACGAACACCCCTTAATTACAATTTATAAACATTTAGTTTTTCGTGGCATCCGAAATCCGAACTAGAGCAGTGTAGGCGGTAGCTTGTGATTGTTGAAATAAATAAGCATGTATTTTCAAAAAAACCTCTACCTACCTTGATTATTGAGACCTTATTAAAAATAATCCGCCGGAGGCTGTGCGGCGCGGGGGCGGCGGGGGCGGAGGAGGCGGCGCGGGGGCGGCTGGCTGCGGCTCCCTCCCACTCTCATTCTCTTATCGTCGTCGCGGACCCAATTAGTCGTGCAGCTCGGAATAACTCCTCAATCCCGATAATAACTCCAAATCCTTCGGATCGAGAGCTCCGGGGGCTGTTTTTAATTAATTTATTTTATTATTTTTGCTCTCGCAGCGCCGCCTTGCGTTTATTGGGGAAATTCTCGAGTAATTAGTCTTTTATTATTATTATTTAATTTTAAGCTAAGAAAGAGTTGAGGGTAAGGTGTGGCCGCCCGGGCAAGTTTCACCCAGATGTTCCTGCGAAGGAGCGCGGATCGTTTCGCTCCGGTCATAATTAAAAGTAGCTTTCGGTGAGTGCTCGGGGCGGGGCGGCGCGGGGGTGGGCGGGGCTGCTTCAATTTTGTGTTTACTTTCGTAGCCCGTGTTATTGTTTCAACGCAAGTGGGCCCAAGCACGTGCCTAATGCCGCTGGCATTAACTTAATGACGCTTGAAATACGCTGAAAGGCCGGACAAATTGCAACTATTAACGTCTGCTCCTGTACCTAGTCGTATGTCGCTTCATATTAATTTTCTTTGCTAACATATTCCTTTGCTAATATATTACATTATATCGGTTTAATAGCAAATTAATAATTACACTCTGTACACCGGCCCCACACTGTACAATAATTACAGTTTAACAATTTCTATGCAATAATAACTATCCTACAGGAACCAAGCATTTTTCCGGAATAAAAATTACCCTATGTTGACCTATGTTAATTCAGTGCTTGATCGGAACAATTCGGTTTGTATGAGAGCCACATCTCAGCGTAACCGGAACTGAATTTAATTTTATTTTATTTCAATTTGAATTTAATTTAGCCTTTTTCGCCTATCCTATCCTCTGCCACGTATAGTTAAATGTGCTTGTACTAAGTTTCATCGAATTCGGATGATCGGTTTAAGAGTTAAGGAGGAAGGTACATACAGAAAATATTTCTAAAAATCGTCAATTTAGTTTTAGTATCATACAAAGAGTCTACAAACGCAATATCTCATAAAACAAAGTAACTTACTCCATGCCATGGCCACCCCTTACAGTTTTATTATTAGTATAATATTTATGTACACAATTCATATAAATTAAAATGATTACGTTCAGAAGTAAAAACATATCTTATGTATCACTTGATATGAACATTGAACATACATATTACATTTCTAACCGTATTCCTGCCGGAAGGAAGTAAACACACGCAAAGTTTCATCGGTGACAAACAAAAAACAATATTAATTTAATAAAAACACACTAATTGCACTAATTACTTACCTTCAAGCTCTACGCAAATCGAGTTAGCCGGAACTAATCCATTAAATAAAAAGTCATTACGAAAAGTTTCTCAGGAAAAAATATATAAAAGAAGAAACACCATACATCAAGCCGGCCGCGCGGCGGCGGCGGCGGGGCAGTAGTGCTATCACCTACAACTCTCACGCTATATCGTTCGACATAACCTCAGCACTACGTTATCTGTCATCCTAAAATCATCTCTAATGTAATACAAATACACTTCAAAATCGTCTAAACATGTTTCGTCAATTGGAACTATGTCAGAGTGACTGCTGCTAAAATAACAGCACATAATAAGTGCCGCCCCCCCACCCGGTGAGGGGTTTAATTAATGACTTAAAGTTGTGAAGCGAACGCTATTGGTCGTGAGGTGGCGTTGCCGTGCGGTCGAGGAACTATGCGCCATGGTGATAGACACCACAGGCAGTCTAGACTTCGTATTCAGGGTGTTTCAGGATAGGGTTTCGTAACTTCAGGATTCGAAAGGGGTCCATATTTGAAGACGAAAAGCTCTGAAACTTTTTCCCAGATTCGGTCATTTTATAGTACTTTTTGGTGAAAATTGTTCATCGAGATTTGGTGGACGGTTAACGTCTGCCTTAAACAATAAAAATAAAATGACTAACTTACATGCTTTAACTAGTAGAATTAAAGTGCATACATATTTGTAAATTCCAAACACTTAAATTTGAATGAAATCAAAAGAAAATCATCAAATGGGGACTTCCCTAGACCTAGACAGCACTATTGACAAATCTCCCCACTGTCTATCGAGTTTTTACTTATTAAAATTTTCAATTTTTGTATGGAAAAAAAATTATACGTTATTTCGATTTGAGTGATAAATACTTTTTCTTCTAATAATGAGTACTTTCTTTTCCTGAAGTTTCTCAAGCCTATCCTGAAACATCCTGTATAAGAGCTTGGACTACGCAGATCTTAGCTGAGGTGAACACGGGGATTGATATGTGATTTGCGTACTGCATTCATTCTATCTGTCGTATCCGGCTCGAAGGATCAAATGTAATAAAATATAATATTATTAATAATATGTAATAAATAATGTAGCAAAATAATAATTTTCGCTTACAATAATCCTTTAGCAATTTTTCAGCTATGAGCTTAAGTACTCATAATGTGAGAACCGCAGCGTAGTAGCGTAGCGAGTTCACATACTTCAAAAACCCCCGACTCTTAAAAAGTCATAAATAATTTCCGTTTAAAGTAAATTCCCGCGCAGCTCTGAATTTTTATATTTTATTTACTTAGCGGTCCCCGAACTCCTTTAAGTAGACGGAAATTATT
Source organism: Nematopogon swammerdamellus (assembly GCA_946902875.1). Classification (NCBI taxonomy): domain Eukaryota; kingdom Metazoa; phylum Arthropoda; class Insecta; order Lepidoptera; family Adelidae; genus Nematopogon; species Nematopogon swammerdamellus. The sequence goes on from OX336342.1 coordinate 5,801,665, forward strand.
TTTGAATTTTTAAGGGTCGGGGTTTTTAACGTTTTTAATTTAAGTTTTATTTCAATTTTGAAAAATAAACCGCATGGGAATCGGTCCACTTTTTTAGATAATAATTTTTTTTATTACTTAATTACTTGATTATTCGATTACAAACATAGCGAAGAACCATCCCTATTAAACCAGCTTTTTAATTAAAAAAACCCTCATCCAAATCGGTCCATCTGTTTGGGAGCTACGATGCCACAGACAGACAGACACACCCATGCACCCAAACACGCACACACATACAAACACACACACATACAAACATACACACACACGTTAAACTTATAACACCCCTCTTTTTGCGTCAGGGGTTAAAAATGGAATCGAATATGTAGTTCTAAAATTAAAATTCTTTGAATTTTAATAACATATTTAGACTTTATTTTCTTTATTTGTATTTTGTTTATATTTAAGCACTCTTCATTCGCAGTTTTTGTGTTGTATTATTTAATAAGTAGGTACTAATATTTTCTTCAAATTTAATGCAACTTTTATACACAAATTTCACCAAAGGCAACACCTAACCAATCCAACCCACACACTCAGCTCGACTGCGGGTCCCGCCCACCGGCGGCACCTTAACTCAACTAAAGTAGCACCTCCATCCACCTTCCTCGAGAGCCTGCGACACGAGATGGGCGGTGCGGGGGGAGGCGCGGCGGGGATGCGACGCACTCAGGTGGACGCCTAGTGGACGGCCGGCCTTATTTACGAGCTGTATTTGTGTTGTGCTGCGCTTTTGGATGGCAGAGACATTATGGAAAGAAGAACAGTACACGAAAAGAAATAAGAAATACAGGAGTGATTTCATAGGCAGTTTTTTTCAGCCTGATTTTTTTTCCTTTGGGTGATGACTTGATGAGGAATACAATTATAGAGAAAAAAGTGTATGGTTAGTGCAAGTGAAAGGGAGGAAGAGTACATGTTTTATTTTATAAATATACCTACACATAACATCAATATATACCTATTTATAAAATACGAACAGCGTCAACATAAATACACATGGTATAATAGAATATATATACTACATAAGAATCACTTTTAACAGGCTTATTCCTATGTTTTTACATATTATATTCAGTTAAGAAACCATTCCGATATTTTCTAGAAATTTCAGTAATATATTTCAAATAACTTGAACTTGTTTCTGTGTGATGGAAAATTTTATGTAAGTTTCTTTTTATTAAACTTATTTTTAAAATGTTAAAGAAATTCACATACATTGTTGGTAGGTACTGAAATAAAAAAAAATATGTAGGTACATCCGGGTTTTTCAGTTCACGTATATTCCAATTAGGTATATCAATAAAAAAACTGAAGTTCAGATTTTTTTAAGAATATAATATAATATGGAAACCCAAAAAATCTACTCACACACGTGTGCCCAAAATGAACAATATTGAAATATTAAATTCAAGCCAAAAGCCCTTTTGTGAATTGTGTCATCACAATGTGTGCCCGTCGCGTCGTCGCCGTCCCGCACGCCTGACGTCACGGCGCGCGGCGGCACTGCTTATGAAGCCCCACCTTTGTACATGTATTTTTTGTATCGCGTCCGCCCACCGGACCCTTTCCCGAAAGAACACGGAAAAGGAGTTCCTGTCTTAGACACGCCCGGGTTCGCATGCCGGCGCGGAAGGGTTTTTGAGCCTTTGTCTCCGCTGACCCTACACTCGTAAATAAAAGGACTCTACATGTGGGTATTTCGTGGACGCCTATGCTGAATCGGAGGTGTGTTGAATCTGTTAGCTATAATGTGTACATGTTTTTGTTGTTAGCCTCGGTAGCTCAGTGGTGCGGTAGGTCGACTTGTTGTTAAGCACACTTGGATGGGTGACGACTCGACCGTTAGGGGCTGAACGTGGTTTGGATGGCACGTAAAACTTTAGGTCCCTTCCATAGAGAAATAATATACGGGAGCATTTTCCTTCTTACCTTACCCTTTTCTTCTTACCTTACTAGGTGGTAGAGTTAATGCCAGTCGGGTTGGAACCACCGCACTGAATAAAACGTCTTTCGAAACGGCTATGTAAATAGTTCGTGTTTTCCGTGTAGCCGACATGAAATGAAGGGAAGCACTGACATTGCACCTAGTTCACCCGGTGTTATCTCCGGGCTGATATCACGGATGTTGTAGGTGATGTAGCCAACAGTGCCAGTTTCCATAAAAAAAAACTACGTGAATGTTTAGGGTTTTTAAAATTAATAGGTATAAAATATTATTGGTTGTCAGTAAAACATTTCAAAACAAAACACGCAAACATTCAACGCACGCACCTCACATTATGCAAACCTGCTTGTTTGTCTATAATTTAGAATTAAGAGTCACTCGAACATGTTGAGTGTTGGTTTTGATAAACGCGTGGGTGGATGTTGCGGCGGCAAGGAGGCTTACCAACACAACACCGAGATGAGTGAAAATGTATTTTGTTGTGGTTTAGGCACGTGGTAGTGGTGTCTATGTGCGGGCATGCGCGGATAGAGTGGTTTTATAACAAGTTTCACATTACTCATTATAAATAGTAGGTACTAAAATATATTGTAGGTACCTACTTAAATTCTATTAGGAATTCTTGTATATTATTTTTAATTTAATTGGTTTCTCGGAAAGGGCTCTAACAATTTCGGTGAAATTTTGTATTTAGATACATACATACTTACATACTATACGCTATATTCCGACAATCGCGGTAAGCAGAGTTTTCGATGTTGTGCTGCAAGTACTCTTTGTAAATTACAGCACAACACCGGCCATTACGTTTAGCAAAGTATTAGGACAAGATATTACAGGCAGCAAGTAAGGCACGCAGACCCACCTGCTGCACGACTCGGTGGCGGTGGAAGGACCGTGCCAATGTGAGAGATGGCTACCCTGTCGCCCTTTAGAACGGCGTCTCGTCGTTATCCCTTAGTCGCATTTTACGACTTGCACGGGGGGAGATGCAGTGGGGATATTGTTTTTAAGTACCGGTCCCACACGGCACGGTGTAAGTAAATATGAAGTAATCTGTGACGGTGTATTTACATAATGTTTTATTTTCAAGTTTATCTACATAGGGGTTATCTCTGAAAAAATCCGTTATCAATAATATTGTTTTTTCTAACACCATCTCTTAATGGCGTCGAGAAAAGATCCGTCCACTTGAATGATTAATTGAGACAAATGTAGATACGAGTACCTTGATAAAACCTGAAAAAAGTGTCCGAAACCTAAAAGGAAATTATGCTAATTTTAACGAACTAAGCTGTCTAAATCCACTTAATCTCAGTCAGTCAGTCAGCCTGTAAGTGTCCACAGCTGCTGGACATAAATCTCCAATTTTCCTCCAGTCCTCCTGACCTTCAGCGGTACGCGTACTTGATGTCGTCGACCCACCTGGCGGGCGGTCTTCCCTCACTCCGTTTTCCTGTCCACGGCCGCCAATGTAGGACACGCTTACTCCAACGGCCGTCTCGTCTCTAACATAATCTCAGAGTGCACATAAATAATTATAGCCTATATTCACACTAACAACACGGCTCCAAAATCAATGACGACATCTTGCATTAGCGCGAAATTGTTGTCGCCTAAATTCCTAGAATGAGTCTGGTGATATCACAGAAGTGACCTTATTTTTTTTTTAAGTCAACGGTTGATATTGATTCTGCCGTAGATTATGCATGTTTGGCTTATGATCGAAGATGTTTATTGTTTATTGTATAATTTCATCCATAGGTAGGTAACCTACGCTTGGACATGTCGAAAATTCCGCCAGTTCTAAATTCAATGCGAAGAAGAACTGACAAACAAACTTCGCAAGTCACAATGTTTTGTTAGTACCTTATAAGTATTATATTATAGCAACTTACAAATAATTAACCCATACTACCGCTCACAAGAGCATTAATATTTACAGCATAAACATGAATACTGAAGAATCTGACCACACTGCCTATTTAAATTACCTATATCTGGTGTATAGTGCCATCGTCAATTTGGCTATGCTTTGAATAGTTCTTTCTTCACAACTGTGCTCTGGAATAATTTGTAATAATATAAGGTTGGTACTCGGGTTGGTATAATTAATATAAATAATAGGAGATTCAAAATTATTGCAAAGTGAGAATACTTCTTACGCTTTCTACAAAATTTGTAACATCGCAAAGAAAGTAATAGGTACGTACTATATGTAGGTAAGCACGCAGGCTGATATGTACGTTAGTAAGTACATAGAGTATGTAGGTATCAACGCGCGGTGTGCTGTGAGAAAGTGACTGTATGAATAAACAGTATTTAATTTGAATGCGCAGTCGTGAGCCGCCGTTATTTCGATAAGCATGTTTTCTCAACTCCCCTAACACGAGTCCCGTCCACGTGTGACTCGAACGCCGAACGCGTATTCGCTTCTTCACCGCCACGGGTAACTTTTCGCTTGTCGCTGAATCGACAAGTCGCTGATCGCATCGGCCAAGCTAGGCCGTGCGCTTATCAGCGAAATTTTCATATTTGTATTTTATTTTACTTTATTTTTATATATTTGGAAAATCAACAGTTTATAGTACCTACATACATATAGTTGCAAGCGATTTTTCACATAAATTACTAAACCAGTAAAAGATTTTCTCCTGTTTACATTAAAGACATTTACAAAAATTATTGTACCACAGTGCCGTGAAACAAAGAAATTAATACAGTTGACATTTCGTATTTAAAATAAAGAAAAAAAAAATAAGAAGTATAAATAAATAATGTATAATAAAAAAATTTAATAAATAAAGATAATGAAATGTAAACTATAATAAACATTTTAATTTTTAATTTTTTTTTTATTATAGGTTATTTATAATGATTACTGTTTTCTTTTTACTTTTTATTATTTACTATTACTGTTGTCTCCCGCCGAGACCCGGTACGCACCTGAAACCTCGTCTACGGAAACTACCCGCACTGGCCACCGCTACAATCTTCGTCAACGACGGACGGAGATTTGATAGTTCTCTGCCAACCGTCGGACTACGCAGAGTGCTCATGAAGATGGGCCATATGCTTGGCCCGAAACGTCGAGCCACATAGCTCGGAGTGGAACCGTGAGTAAAGCTGCTTTGATTTAAAACGATGTTGTTAATAATCATAACTGCGGAAAGGGTAAGTCGACAGGTTTATTGCTGGTGCGTGCTCAGTCAGCGTGTATGCGTCGACTGCTGGACATACGCCTCTCCAATTATCTTCCAGTCCTCCCGACCTTCAGCGGTACGGAACCACTGCTTTCCGCCGATGTACTTGATGCCGTCGTCCCACCTAGCGGGTGCACAGATGAGGTAATAGCTGCTGTGGTCTTCCCACACCCCGTTTTCCTGTCCACGGCAGCAAGTGTAGGACACGGTTACTGCAACGATCGTCGTCTCTTCGGCTAAAACGGTGCGTGCAATGCCTAAGCCAAATATTTTAGTTTCATCTCCTTTTAATAGTTTGTCAGAGCGAGAAGAAACTAGAAGAAGGCCACGTACTAGTCTTACTTCCCAGTAGGTTTATGCGGCCTAGAATCTAGTAGTAGTAATACAAGTACAGTCTCGGGTCATTCAAGAGGTGCGTGGGCACCTATCAGGCCGGCATGACATTCGTAACCCCCGCATATGACCGATGTCCATTGGCGTCTTTAAACACCTTATGGGTCGCTCGGCGTCATATGTCGCGCTTACAATAGAAAACCGGCCAAGTGCGAGTCGGACTCGCGCACCGAGGTTTCCGCACCACAAAAAAAAACATTGAAAAAAAAAACATTGAAAAAACAACACGTTTCTTGTATGGGAACCCCCCTTAATTTTGAACTTTTTCTATTTTTAAATACATCGAATATCCGCCAAGAATATCCGCCATAATAACACATATTCTGTGAAAATTTCAACGGGCTACCTATTACGGTTCAAGAGATACAGCCCTCGGACGGACAGACGGACGGACAGACAGGCGGCGTAGGCTTAGTAATAGGATTCCGTACGGGATACGGAAATCTAAAAAATAAATCGTACAATGATTTAATCTGTTGTGAAATTATAGGTACTTTGAAGTTGAATCCTGTTTAATTATTTGTACTGAAGGAAGATTGGCTCATGTGTGAACGGGCATTGTCGATGTAACGTGAAATTACCGATTTGTATACAGCTGTGATGGAGGCGGCTGATGGAAGGTGCATGTGTACCTATCTGCGCCGCCGTGTTCCCTCTCAAGTGTTTTTGATTCCAAATTGAGTGAGTCGCCGAATGGGGATGTGATTGTTGGAAAAATCAAAGAGTTACATCTGTACGGAGGGGAATTCTGGATAAAATAAATTCTATTGCGCTGTGAATATAAATTCAGTGACGAAGATTTCGCAATTTGTTTTTGTTTTGTTATGCTCAATGTTGACTGAAATAAATAGCATTCGCAGTAAGTCTGCCTCCTGCACCGGAGAAAACTATAATACATGAGTACAAACTAAACTTAATTTAATATTAATAATTATTTGGTGTCTGCCCCTACGTGTTTTCCACATCCCAAAGGTTAGTTCGTAAAGAATGCCGCAAGGCATTAAACTCGCCTTTTGTAACCTTTTTATTTTTTATTTTTTTTTATTGACTGCGCGACATATGGCGCCCAGCCACCCATAAGGTGTCTAACGACGCCCATGGACATTCGGTCGTATGCTGCGTTGCGAATGCCATGCCGGCCTGACAGTGTACGTACATATTATCCGGTGTACAATAAAGTATATTTTCATTTCATTTCATTTCATTCAAAAATAAGTTAGGATGTTTTTTTATATTCGATTTGTGCCAGATTATAATTTGATTATTGTCTTTGTATCAGATTGCGATTATCAGTATCTTAGAACTGCTGTTAGACCAAAAATATATTAATTAATTAAAATATCCAGGAAACTAACGAAATTAATTTTATGGAGCGAATGTGAGCGGAAGAGTCGGGAATGGTCGCCCTAGACGCATGTACCTGGAACAGATCGGGCATGTGCTCAAAAAGGGTCAAGTGCGTAGTACCCGTAACCGACGAGCATGTCTGAAGAACATTATGAGAGCGGAAGAGGCGGCCGGGGTGTCAGGCAGGATCGTGGCACTTGGAGATCCGTTGTCTCTGCCTACCCTATAATAATAATATCCATAATGTTTCTCTGAGTCAACGTCAATATACCAAAATAATCCAATTAAATAAAAACAGGGTGCCTGGTTTCACTACGGGACCCTAAAAATGAAAATACTTCAATTTGTATAAAAATAAACATATCGCATCGATATCGCTATCGACAAGCCGGGCGGGGCGGGGCGGGCCGGCGCGGCGCGGGGTCGTGCTATGATTTTATTAAACTAAATCAAATATTTGCTCCACCTTATGGAGCGCCCAAATTCTCTCGCTACCTTTATTGGGTGATTTAATTTGCGACGCTAGTCTTTATTAATTTTTAAATAAAATTTTGGAAATATTAGTAAATATTCAGATTATGTAAACAAATTCTGTAAGATGTTTAGAAATTGGACATAATACTGGAGATATTCAAATTGACTGAAAAATATATTTTCTTTTGCTATGATACTTCTAGGCTAGGGTCATAAAATATATTCCCTGCCACCCGTCCTATCTCCGCATGACTCGTCGCAGACAGACTCAGCACACTTTTGTTGTTGACATTGGGCTTTTGAGAACCCATCGGTTCTCAAAATCGTTTCTTTGTTGCACCGCTAGAGCGTGGAACTGTCTTCCGGCGAGTGTATTTCCTGAATCCTTTGGTGTCTTCAAGCGTCGTATTAACGGGCTAGACAGCCTAGCAACAGTCTGCAAATCTGCTGGCATGGCACCTAACTGAGCGTGGTTTCGCGAGGAGAGGTGATTTTGGCTCTGCCGACTGCACCATTGGTCTCTCGGCATAGCCACCCATGCTGGTTTACATAAAAAAATAATTATAAAAATACAATACAATACAATATATGTATATTTAAATGTAGGTAAGAATGTTGATTGACCAAACTAATATTAAATGAAAAACTAAAAAAAAATCCTAATGAAATAATTTTATTGAACACTTCCGATCTACATAAATTGTTAAATACAATTTTAAAATTAAAATTAAACAGATAATAAGACTTGATTGGTTGTGTGTGTTAGCACATTGTGCATGTGTCTCGGTATTGTATGCAGTGCTCAGCTCAGTGGTGCAGACAGTCAACTGTCGCTATTGAATGTTAAGCAACGCTGGGTGCGGTCAGGGATGGGTGACCGCTGACCGTTGGAGGCTGACCGAGGTTCGGATTCCTCGTAAAACTGTAGGTTCCTTCCCTCCTAATCTTACTTGGTGGTAGGGTTTAACCCGCCCAGGTTGGTACCACCGCACTGAATGAAACGTCGGTCTAAACGGCTATGTAAATAGTTTGTGTTTTCCGACCAGTTCAGTGTAGCCGGCACGATCAAAGGGGGAAGCACTGACATGGCACCTAGTTCACCCGGTGTTATGGGCTGACATCACGGACCTTGTAGGTGATGTAGCCAACAGTGTCAGTTTCCATAAAAAAAAAAATAAAAAAAAATCTCCTGAAACACAACAAGAGAATTTGTTCTGAAGAGCGTCTTGAACTGAGGTCTTGAAATAAACAGGGCAGATAGCTAGGGAGCTGGCGAGCTTTACCAGAAGGACAGACGGCGCAGGCTCAGTAATAGGATTCTATACGGAACCCTAAAAACCACTACGATTCTAGTTTAGAGTTCTTCAAAAATAAATATTTACATAAATAAACCGTGCGAAAGCTGCCTTCTTAGCTCTACACAGACGAGAATAATGAATAACAAAATTGTCTTCTCATCGTAGCACCGTCATTCGCTTGCAAATCTCCACCTTTCTGCTTTTCATATCGAAGCTTAGATCCGCCTTTAGAACTTTGTCGAACGCACGCTTTCACCACACGTAGGGTAATAGAAGCAGGCGTCACAAGATTAGTGAGTATGACAGGGTTTTAAACCTGCGTCTCCACGGTAAAAAGCGATCTGCACATTCGTCAATATATTTCCCCGACTACGGAGGCGAGCGGTGGAGGTAGGACGCGACCAATCAACGGGGAGCCAATAAAAATAATAAAACGCGAACAGGATAAACAAGATCAGCCGCCATGACAGTTCGTCGCTTTACCTAGCGAGGAGCTCTCTATTGGCAGGGCTGCTTCTGAATAAAACTGAATAAGAATGATAAGCCCTAACATATTTTTTTTATGGAAACTGACACGGTTGGATACATCCATCCACTACATCTGTGATCTCTACATCAACCCATAATACCTTGTTGGTGAACTAGGTGCCGTGTCAGTGCTTCCCTTCGGTTCGGCCGGCTACACTGAACTGGACGGAAAACACGAACTATTTAAATAGCCGTTTCAACCGACCTTTCATTCAGTGCGGTGCTACCAACTCGGGCAGGTTAAACCCTACAGTAAGGTAAGAAGGGAAGGGACCTACAGTTTTACGTGGAATCAACGATCAGCCTCCAACGGTCGAGCGGTCATCCATCTATCTACTGACCGCGCCCAGGTGTGCCTATGATCCGACCGACAGTCGACCGACCGCACCACTGAGCTACCGAGCGAGTTTAGTTCGATGTGTGTTTTGGGAATCGTTAATAAATCCTTCTGATAACGATATCTAATATGTAGAGACAATTTAAATATATTGTGATTTTAGGGTTCCGTATCAAATCGAACTAAGCCTACTTCGTCCGTCTGTCTATCTGCCCGTCCGTGCGAGTGCTGTAGCTGTTTAACCGTAATAGGTAGCCGCTTGAAATTTTCACAGAATATGTGTTCTTATGGCGGACATAAAACAAATAATAAATAATATAAAAAGTAAAAAATTAAGGGGTCCCATACAAGAAACGTGCTTATTTCTCTTCATGTGATGTGTGTGATGTGAGATTTTTTGTTTTGTTTGTAATGTTAAAATTCAGATGTTGTTTGTCTTCAGATGATCTGTATCTTTTCTTGTCACTTATTAAAGACACGCTGTCTAGATCTCACACGTTAGCTTGAAATTAGCAATTAAGCGCAAGCTAGTTAGGTACCAATATTTTTATGATATAAAATAATTACAAAAAAATATTTTATAGCTAAGACAATGGTTCCTATCAATATTTAACCAATATTTCTATCCCTATTAGATAACTATATATTTTTATGAAAATAGTATATTTAGGTTTCTTCAACTTTCACCCAAAGGTTAGGTTAAGGTAGGTTATATTTCTAAGTAACCACCTATATAACAAATCTATAAAACGCTGAAATCTTCAAGAAAAAAACTGGCAAAAGTAGCACACGAGAAATTATCTCATGGCTGAAAACATTAGATTACGACGCTACTGAAGACTTACTTAACATTAAATGGATAGCTAACTAAAATAGTTAATAAATTATATATCTAACAAATTTAACTAATGCTCAACAAACAATTAAAACACAATACATGAAAGAAAAGCTAATAGAAAAACAAAAAACAAACAACTAAATAACTAACTTTCCTATTACTAAAAAATTGGTTGTCTGTAAAGTCGGTTTACGGACGATAGTTTTACGTGATGACGCTTGGGCCGATTGTGCCTCTCTATCGCTTGTTACGCGCTCTCGCTTGCACACACAGGCTCAGATGGAACGTGACACTTTTTCGTGTGTGCAGCCGGTGTTCATCAATTTATAAGACGTGACGTCATCACGTCAAAACTAACAACACAATTCTATCCCATCTCAGTCTTAATTAATTATAAGAGCGCCACAATGTAATTAATTAATAAATATGTACGTGTTATTCTATAAAACAAGTCTTCCTGCAAGACAGAGTTTATCTAGAGCAGGAGACATGATTACATGTCAAATAGGTTAAGAAACTTTTCTAAATAAATAATTATCTACAAAAAAAAAATCATTTTCATTTTAATTTTCAGGTAAATCTTTGCTAAGCCCTGGCGTCGCCCACCCTCCGCATACCTCGCGCCTCGCTCGCTCCTGCGCGTCTTGTATTGTTTTACAGCTGCAGAGACCTAAAGCAATGACGTCTCATTTCCAAAAGAAAAACAACAAAGTGCCGCTGATTTGTTTTCCCGCAAGAAAAACAAGTGTTTTCATTTTTAAAGTGAAATTCTAGAAAGTTCGGGGTGAGCCCGCGCTGGGGTGGATTTTTATTGGTTTAATGCGTGTCGTCTGCTCGTTGGGATGACTTTAAAAGTTACGGGGGCCCCGTGTTTATCAAAACACCGCGGCAATTCTTTTGTTATTTACTCAGTTATGCGACACTGGTAGATAATTTTCGCAACTTATTTTGTTTTTGTTGTTTCATTATTATTGTAAGCTCGATGGACAGACGAAATTAAAAAGCCGACTGCAAAAAAATTATTAAGGAATCATGAGAGATCAGTAATGCAATAAATAAATAAATAAAGGAAACAAGGAAAAATGAGTAGAAAATGCTGTAGTCGGGCTATCTGTCTATTCGAATCCTTCTACATACACGCCCGACTACAGCATTTTCTACTCATCTTTCCTTGTTTTCGGAATTTTTTTAGCATTCGGGTTTTACAATATTTTTTATTTAATTCATTTTAGTTCCAAATCATAAAGGTGGTATATTTTTGACCATGATACCATATTATGACTAATAAAAAATATATTAAAGAAAAACTATTGTCAATGTTTGACAAGATGACCCCTGACGGCGGCCATTTTGAATTTTCACATTTTAATAGCCTATAGCACCTCCACAATTAATATAAATCCAACGACACCTCATATGTTAAAACACATCAAGCAGTTTAGGGTACACAGCGTGCCAAATAAATAAACATTATACATACATATATCCATACATACATACATACTCTACCATACTCGAATAACCCTCCATTTTGCTTCGCGCAGTCGGATGAAAATCAGGTCTGACTAACTTTTCATTCTGCGTATTCTTTATTCATCATCCATAGACAGTACACTGCACTCGGATTCGTCATATTTTAACATTTAACATTTTTGCCTGTTCGATTATCACAGCGAAGAAGCACTGGCAAGAAACTTCGCTGGATACCTTTTTTTTACTTCCTCTTAGTCTACATTTACAAAAATGTTTGCCACTGCCACAGCCAACATAGTACGAGTCATCACTATTTCTAAAAAAATATCACAAATATATCTTTCCTGTCCAAATATCTGCACTACCTTGCCATATTTCTTTCTCACTTACTCTCACTTAAAGTGATAAGTCCGCCTTTGCACGCTACTGTGCTCTTGTTTCTGTGTGAATTATTGTTAGCTTCTATTCTTCTTCTGCATATTATCTTCTGTCTTGTGTATCTCTGTGTTTTTGTGTGCAAGCATTTCTATTCTATTTTATTTTTCCTATAATCGTAAACCTTTCATATAACACGTTGGAGCCAATTTGTTTAGCCAATATTATTTATTTATTAGTGAGAACTGCATGTAAATTAGTTCAGATATTTTCGATTTCACCCGGTATAGACAAGCAGGCGTGGCATTTTATAATAAATAGGGAATAGATAAAAACAAGTATAAGAGGATGTAGTATGACGTATTGACGTAGGTACACAATAAATAATATAAAATGTAAGTACCATTAGTCCCATATGCAATTTAATGTACTTATCATTGGTCCCATATGCAATTCACCATCATCACTCATAGCGTACCCCGTTCGCGCCACACTTCCAGACGATTTCTAATTGCCACATGGCAAAAGGTGACCCTAACGGTCCAGAGGCAGTCGTTCGCGTCCAATGTTGGAAGTTGCAGGGGCATACATAGGGGAAGCAACGAGTTTCAAGAATATTAATTTGCTGATATTTATCAAGCAGACGATACACGCGCACGGTGTTAAAATCATACATCTATTCGTACGATGCAAGCCGACGGTGTTGATATCATACATCTGTGTTGATATCATACATCATAAGCAAGTGTTGATATCATACATCTATTCGTACGATGCACGCTCACGGTATTGTAATCAATCATACATCTATTCGTGCGATGCATTCTCACGGTATTGAAATCATACATCTATTCGTACGATGCAAGCTCACGGTGTTGAAATCATACATATATTCGTACGATGCAAGCTCACGGTGTTGTAATCATACATCTATTCGTACGATGCAAGCTCACGGTGTTGAAATCATACATCTATTTGTACGATGCAAGCTCACGGTGTTGAAATCATACATCTATTCGTACGATGCAAGCTTACGGTGATGAAATTATACATCTATTCGTACGATGCAAGCTTACGGTGATGAAATTATATATATATTCGTACGATACAAGCTCTCGGTGTTGAAATCATACATCTATTCGTAGGCGATATAAGTATTTTTATCTTCGTAGGTAATTATGTCAATTTGTTATAGAGACCTGCCTGCCACTTTCAAACAAGGTGATAGTGTTTTGTACTTTCATAAGTTTTACTGAAAAAAAACCAAGTTGGTACTTTGGTGGATTATAGATTTTTTTAACAGACACTACCGATTGTATTTTATATTCGCGTTTGTTCGGTGCAGAAGTTTGACTTTCAGGAGAGTGAAATCTCTCCCAGTCAACCTCGTATACGATCACACTTTATCATTGTTAGTGACTGATTTACTAATTCGGAAACCCACTAACGTCCAGAGCCAAGATTCAAAACGCAGTTTTCTGTAATCGCACAAAACTTTGTTTTTGAATCTAGACCCCGAATTGTCCCTCGATCTAGAACCATTGCAACTCCGTAGAGGTATCGGCTCCCTAAGTGTGTTCTATCGCTTGTTCCATGGGGAGTGCTCGGAGGAGCTGTTTAACGCGATCCCCTTTCCACCTCCGCACCACGCGCACTGGACAGGGATTGCATACTTACACGCTGGACTTACCGCGGATGCGTACCAATCGGTTCTGCAGATCTTTCCTCTGCAGAACCGGTGGTAAACTCTGGAACGCTCTCCCTCTCATATATTTCGCTCCAAGTACAGTCTCGGGTCCTTCAAGAGAGGCGTGAATGGGCACCTGTCAGTACGGAATGGCATTAGAAACACGCGCATACCTACGTCTCGGCGCCATATATCGAGCTTTCACTAGAAATAAAAAACCCGCATCCCGTAGTTGAATGAGACGTAACGTAACACAGCAAGAGGGACTTATTCAATCTCTTCCAGCCCGCGTCCCCTGCAGCGGCCACGTCACTTGATCGTTATTTATCATCGGTGGTCCGGCGGGGGGCGGGGGTGGGAGGGCACATGTCGTGACGGGGGAGTGGGTGGGGGGGGGGGGGGGAGGGAGAAAGGGGTCCGTGTGTGTCAGCAGGTCGCCCCGGCCGAGCGGGATGAGGCAGTCGTGATCCATTCCAATATTTTTTTTTTTTATGGAATCTGACACGGTTGGCTACATCACCTACAACGTCCGTGATGTCAGCCCATAACACCGGGTGAACTAGGTGCCATGTCAGTGCTTCCCCCTTTGATCGTGCCGGCTACACTGAACTGGTCGGAAAACACAAACTATTTACATAGCCGTTTCGACCGACGTTTCATTCAGTGCGGTGGTACCAACCCGGGCGGGTTAAACCCTACTACCAAGTAAGATTAGGAGGGAAGGGACCTACATTTTTATAACAAGTAAAATGTTTACGTATATAAATGTAATATATTCAGGTGCCAATTTTGATAATGGCACAAATCTGCCAGTGTCGTACACCGGCGGCCGTGGACAGCAAAACGGAGTGCGGGAAGACCAGCCGCCAGGTGGGACGACGACATCAAGTATGTCGGCGGAAAGCAGTGGTTCCGTACCGCGGAAGACTGGGAGGGCTGAAGGCAAATTGGAGAGGCGTATGTCCAGTAGTGAATGCATATTATACACTGACTGATTTATTTACCATTCTGTAAATTGTATTACAGATTCAGGATGTAGTTCGACAAACAGTTCTTGTAAGTTTGTACTTTACATGATAATAAAACATCTGCGAAGTTGCTTGTCTGTTTCCTGGGATATAAAAAATCTGCGAAGTTGCTTGTCTGTTTCCTTGGATATAAAACATCTGCGAAGTTGCTTGTCTGTTTCCTTTGATACAAAAAATCTGCGAAGTTGCTTGTCTGTTTCCTTGGATATAAAAATCTGCGAAGTTACTTGTCTGTTTCCTTGGATATAGAAAATCTGCGAAATTGCTTGTCTGTTTCCTTGGATATAAAAAATCTGCGAAGTTGCTTGTCTGTTTCCTTGGATATTTTGAAAATAATGTTCCAATTTGAGACATTTCAACAGCCTGCATTGAATGGGTGCACAAATATATCTGCATTTCACCAAAGCAGATACTCCATCATTTCATTATTGTGAATTCCATCACTACTGCGCGTGCGCAGATTCCGGAATGTTCTAGATAACAATAATGGCCTAGCTTCACGTGTTCGCTGTCCACATTATATCTGTCAATTAGTTGTGATAGATTATTTCTAATTAATGCATCTGCGACGCAAACTACTCCAAATGTTACACACTTAAGGCGGTGACAAACGCCAAATACGCAAAACATGCAAAAAGTGCGACAAAGAAGGTCCAAAACTGACCAATTGACACACATTCAGAAAATTAAAAAAATACCAACCTATATTTTGGTTCCTTACCAACAAAGTGCATTGCTGGTTTTTTTAATAATGAGTAAAAGTAAGTAATAAACATAAAATTAAAAATATATAAAAAAAGCATGAATTTTTGAAAATCTGAGTATGTGTGTATTATTACAATTTTACAATACCACCGATTCAAAGGTCACAAAGCTCTGAGAAAACTCTATTCAATTTGTTTTATTATTTTATCCACGAAAGGAGATAAAAATAAAAAACAAAAAACGCCTACATGAAATTATTGACGTAATTCTTCAGTCGGAAGGGTAAAATTTTTGCCTTCGTCAATTTAGCAGGCACTTCAATACTAGATACAATTTTAGTTCCGGGCTCGCTTGCTCGCTCCTGCCCTGCTGCGCCCGCGTGTCGGTCGTCATTTCTGTCTTCTGTGTTTGGATCGAATGGAAAAAAGATAGGTAGGTTAGGTATATTTGTACCGTGTGGGATGGTAATTTAAAATAATAGCCCCACTGCATCTCTCCCCGTGCATGTCGTAAAAGGCGACAGGGATTTTTTTATGTAAACTGACACAGTTTGCTATATCACCTATAACATCCGTGATGTCAGCCCATAACACCGGGTCGTGCCGGCTACACTAAACTGGACGGAAAATACAAACTATTTCGGGATATGACTCCCTTCTTTTTTTCCGTCCAGTTCAGTGAAGCCGGTACGACCGAAGAAAAGCACTGACATAGCACCTACTTCACCAGTTGTACGAGCTGACATCTCGGATGTTGTATTGTAGGTGATGTTGCCACCGTGTCATTTTCCGTACCAGTATACAGTACGACCGTATCAGTAATATCTCTCTTCTGTGGTATCTATCAGTATACGCTCCGGTACGTAACTTGAAGGGGCGTTATACGCATGGCTTTCGTTGGTATAACCACAGAATAACTAATAGGTACTGTGGTATAACGCTGTCTGCGCTTGAGATGCAAGGACTATAGAACCGTGCCTAAATAAAAGTAGCCTAGCAACAGCGGCGCGCTGCGGAGCGGGGGCGGCGGCGGCGGCGGCACTGTGGTGGCGCGGAGCGGAGACGACGCGGTGGCGCGGCGCCTCCCGCGCCTCCACCGCGCCGCCGCCGCCGCCTCCGCCGCCGCCGCCGCCGCCGCCGTGCCGCCTCCGCACCGCACGCTGCTACTGAGTTACCGCACCGCACCGCACCCCACCGCACCGTGCCATGCTGCCGCCGCGCGCGCCGGCCGGTACCTATGTTGCTATGATATTTGCCATACATACCTAAATGCCTATCTACCTATTACCTACCTACCTATTTTTATTTTAGTTTTCATCGATAGTCTATTTAGAGGTTTATAAAAAGTGGTAAGTACATGAACTAAAATAATTTGGAAGAAATTACAATAAAATGTTATTTAGGTAAAATAATAAAAAATAAAAAATTAGAATCACGCATCAGTTACATAAGCCACAATCATTTTAATAATTAAAATAATAAAAAAGCAAAAAAAAAAACATACGAAAGTGGGATTCGAACCCCGAACCATCAACTCTTTAGGCTGATAGCGACAAACTACGCTAAATGTGACTTGAACGTGCGAAGCGAAATTAGCAGTCGCATGGTACACTAGCTGTTGCCCGCGGCTTCGCTCGCGTGAAATTCGTATTTCAAAGAAGAGTAACTTAGGGCGGGGCCGACGGCCGAGCTGCGTTCGGGAAGACCATAAACCTTCTCGAAGATAGTAAGTAACTGAGGGCGAGGCCGAAGGCCGAGCTGCGTTCAGGAAGACCATAAACCTTCTCGAAGATAGTAAGTAACTGAGGGCGAGGTCGAAGGCCGAGCTGCTTTCGGGAAGACCATAAACCGTCCCGATGAAAGTAAGTAACTGAGGGCGAGGCCGAAGGCCGAGCTGCGTTCAAGAAGAGGATTAATTTTTTTGAAAAAAATAAGAAACAAAGGGCGAGGCCGAAGGCCGAGCTGCGTTAAGGAAGACGATAAACCATCTCTAAGAAAGTAAGTAATTAAGGGCGAGGCCGAAGGCCGAGCTGCGTTCAGGTAAACGATAAACCATCTCTAAGAAAGTAAGTAATTAAGGGCGACGCCGAAGGCCGAGCTGCGTTCAGGAAGAGGATAAACATTTTCAGAGAAAATAAGTAACAAAGGGTGAGGCCGAAGGCCGAGCTGCGTTCGGGAAGACCATAAACCTTCTCGAAGAAAGTAAGTAACTGAGGGCGAGGCCGAAGGCCGAGCTGCGTTGAAGAAGAGGATTAACTTTTTCGAAGAAAATAAGTAACTGAGGGCTAGGCCGAAAGCCGAGCTGCGTTCAGGAAGACCATAAACCGTCTCGAAGTAAGTAAGTAACTGAGGGCGAGGCCGAAGGCCGAGCTGCGTTAAGGAAGACGACCATCTCTAAGAAAGTATGTAATTAAGGGCGAGGCCGAAGGCCGAGCTGCGTTCGGGAAGACCATAAACCTTCTCGAAGATAGTAAGTAACTGAGGGCGAGGGCGAGGCCGAAGGCCGAGCTGCGTTCAGGAAGACGATAAACCATCTCTAAGAAAGTAAGTAATTAAGGGCGAGGCCGAAGGCCGAGCTGCGTTCAGGAAGACCATAAACCTTCTCGAAGAAAGTAAGTAACTGAGGGCGAGGCCGAAGGCCGAGCTGCGTTCAGGAAGACGACAAACCATCTCTAAGAAAGGAAGTAATTAAGGGCGAGGCCGAAGGCCGAGCTGCGTTCAGGAAGAGGATAAACCTTCTCGAAGAAAGTAAATAACAAAGGGCGAGGCCGAAGGCCGAGCTGCGTTCAAGAAAAGGATAAACCTTTTCGATGAAAATAAGTAACAAAGGGCGAAGCCGAAGGCCGAGCTGCGTTCGGGAAGACCATAAACATTCTCGAAGGTAGTAAGTAACTGAGGGCGAGGCCGAAGGCCGAGCTGCGTTCAGGAAGACCATAAACCTTCTCGAAGATAGTAAGTAACTGAGGGCGAGGTCGAAGGCCGAGCTGCGTTCGGGAAGACCATAAACCGTCCCGATGAAAGTAAGTAACTGAGGGCGAGGCCAAAGGCCGAGCTGCGTTCAAGAAGAGGATTAACTTTTTTGAAGAAAATAAGAAACAAAGGGCGAGGATAAAGGCCGAGCTGCGTTAAGGAAGACGATAAACCATCTCTAAGAAAGTAAGTAATTAAGGCCGAGGCCGAAGGCCGAGCTGCGTTCAGGTAAACGATAAACCATCTCTAAGAAAGTAAGTAATTAAGGGCGACGCCGAAGGCCGAGCTGCGTTCAGGAAGAGGATAAACATTTTCAGAGAAAATAAGTAACAAAGGGTGAGGCCGAAGGCCGAGCTGCGTTCGGGAAGACCATAAACCTTCTCGAAGAAAGTAAGTAATTAAGGGCGAGGCCGAAAGCCGAGCTGCCTTCAGGAAGACGATAAACCATCTCTAAGAAAGTAAGTAATTAAGGGCGAGGCCGAACGCCAACCTGCGTTCAGGAAGAGGATAAACATTTTCAAAGACAATAAGTAACTATAGGCGAGGCCGAAGGCCGAGCTGCGTTCAAGAAGAGGATACAACTTTTCGAAGAAAGTAAGTAATATTTAAGTACAGTAAACGAATTAAGAACCTCTTTGTATACTACATTTCTGGTACGGCCCTCATCTGCGAATATCACCAGATTGCTTGCGGAACTGACTCTCGAACAGGCTACATAAAACTGTCCGTGAGAAAATCAGTCCTCTTTTAAGTCCACTCCGGCCATCTGCAGCGTTTGCCCCTGAGCTTTATTTATAGTCAGCGAAACAGACTTTAAGGGGGAACTGCAGTCTTTTTAACTCAAATGGGTATACGAGGTATGAATACCCTGAAACATCTCATTGTTTATTTATGATGAATAGCTACAATTCAAATTTTCAAGTTCCTACCTTTAAAAAAACCGATACACCCTTACAACATTTCGCCCCCCATTTCCTCCCCTTAAAATGTGAAAATCCAAAAACCCTGAAACACCTCATTATTTATTTATGATGAATAGCTATAATTATGATTTTCAAGTTCCTACCTTTAAAAAAACCGATACTCCCATACAAACTGTCACCTCCCATTTCCCCCCCCCCCCTTAAAATGTGAAAATCCAAAAACCCTGTCATTTTTTATTTATGATGAATAGCTATAATTATGATTTTCAAGTTCCTACCTTTAAAAAACCGATACTCCCTTACAACATTTCGCCCCCCATTTCCTCCCCTTAAAATGTGAAAATCCAAAAACCCTGAAACACCACATTATTTATTTATGATGAATAGCTATAATTATGATTTTCAAGTTCCTACCTTTAAAAAAACCGATACTCCCATACAAACTTGTCACCTCCCATTCCCCCCCCCCCCCCCCTTAAAATGTGAAATCCAAAAACCCTGTCATTTTTTATTTATGATGAATAGCTATAATTATGATTTTCAAGTTCCTACCTTTAAAAAACCGATACTCCCTTACAACATTTTGCCCCCCATTTCCTCCCCTTAAAATGTGAAAATCCAAAAACCCTGAAACACCTCATTATTTATTTATGATGAATAGCTATAATTATGATTTTCAAGTTCCTACCTTTAAAAAACCGATACTCCCATACAAACTGTCACCTCCCATTTCCCCCCCCCCCCCCCCCCCCCCCCCCCTTAAAATGTGAAAATCCAAAAACCCTGTCATTTTTTATTTATGATGAATAGCTATAATTATGATTTTCAAGTTCCTACCTTTAAAAAACCGATACTCCCTTACAACATTTCGCCCCCCATTTCCTCCCCTTAAAATGTGAAAATCCAAAAACCCTGAAACACCTCATTATTTATTTATGATGAATAGCTATAATTATGATTTTCAAGTTCCTACCTTTAAAAAAACCGATACTCCCATACAAACTGTCACCTCCCATTTCCCCCCCTTAAAATGTGATAATCCAAAAACCCTGAAACACGTCATTATTTATTTATGATGAATAGCAACATATAATTATGATTTTCAAGTTCCTACCTTTAAAAAAACCGATACTCCCTTACAACATTTCGACCCCCATTTCCCCCCCTTAAAATGTGAAAATCCAAAAACCCTGAAACACCTCATTATTTATCTATGATGAATAGCTATAATTATGATTTTCAAGTTCCTACCTTTAAAAAAACCGATACTCCCATACAAACTGTCACCCCCCATTTCCCCCCCTTAAAATGTAAAAATCCAAAAACCCTGAAACACGTCATTATTTATTTATGATGAAGAGCTATAATTACGATTTTCAAGTTCCTACCTTTAAAAAAACCGATACTCCCTTACAACATTTCGCCCCCCATTTCTCCCCCTTAAAATGTGAAAATCCAAAAATCCTGAAACACGTTATTATTTATTTATGATGAGTAGTTATAATTATGATTTTTAAGTTCCTAACTTAAAAAAAAACAGATACTCCCATACAAACTGTCATCCCCCATTTCCCCCCCTTAAAGTTAAAATTTTCAAAAATCCTTTCTTAGCGGATGCTTACGTTATGAAATAAACCTATGTTCCAAATTTCAGCTTTCTAGACTTAGTAGTTTTGGCTGTGCGTTGATAGATCAGTCAGGACAAACAATTTTATAAGTATAGATTATGTAGAATTCCCGAATGCTCAAGGTCGTTGGCGTTTGTCACGGCCTTAACGCGTCATCCGCGCCACACGTGCCCCCTGATAACACTTTGATGAAGTTGTGTGTGTGCAAAAAGTTAAATTTCTGTAGTAAGTTTATGCTATCGCCAATTATAGCTAAGCAGAAACCGTGCAATTTACATTAATGAATGACATCCATTGAATCAACGAGTATTTTGTATGCGTAATCTACGTAGTTCGTCGTGTTATACGGACAGACAGACCAAGTTATCTGTAAAATGGCAAATCGACGAAAAAAGCCACGTTGGAAACAAAAGCGTTTGCCAATGTGCTTACCAATGCTCTGGCAGGCTCCACTACACGTTGACGAAAACGTTGGTCAGTGTTCAAATACCTACCAAATCGACAAATGACACCGACTACATGTTGGCGATTGCATTGGGCAACGCGTATTGGCAAACGCCTTTCCGGATGCATTGGCCAACGTATATAGGCCCCTTTTACTCAGTAACATATTTATGGGATTCCTGAATCTAGTCATCATTTCATCTTCTACAGTGTTACGTATTTTTTAAGGTTTCCGTACCCCGTACGGAAGCCTACTATTAAGCCTACAACGTTTATTGTCAGTCTGTCTGTCCGTCCGTCCGATCGCTGTATCTTGGAATCCATAAATCTGTATCCATAAAAAAATCTTTGGACTGAGAAAAATGTTATATCATGGTGAATTGATTACTAAACTTTAGTTGGAGACAACCAAACCGAAAGTTTAGTAATCACCTAGCTATTACGGTTAACCGTAATAGCTAGCCGGTTGAAATGTTCACAGAATACACATATTATGGCGGATATAACAAATAAGAAAAAAAATTAAGATCCGTGTTTTTTCAAAAAATTAAGATCTGTTTTTTTTTGTGATGCGGAAACCTCGGCGGAAACCTCGGTTCTCTAGTCCGACTCGCACTCGGCCGGTTTTTTGTTTGTTTATATATATTTAGGAAACGCCAAAATAACATCTGAGTATCAAGGAGTTTCGGTCGCAGCCACAATATTGTCGCACCACACGTGATGAAAAACTTTTGCTTTCATCGTAGCCGCTAATTCCACCAAAGTGCAAGATTAAAAACAATCGACCACAGCCACCAGTCCCACGCCAGATAAATAAACAGAGAGAAATGCAAAGAAATAAGCACCCCGAAACTGCATTACCATTTTTTTTTTATGTAATCCGGTATGGGTGGCTGAGTCGGAGCGGCCAAAGCGCATGCTCCGACCAGCCAATATCACCTCCGAGAAGGTAGGTGCCATACCGGAGACTTCCCTGGATTGCTGGCTATACTGGACTAGAGGAGAACACAGCCGAGGCTGCTATGCGGCCATCTTACATCCAGTACGGTGGTACCAACCCAGTCGGCTACAATTTGAGCCTACCACCTAGTACGGGGCAAGGGAAGGTACCTACAGTTTTACACCGATTCGGAACGGTGAAGCAGCAGGTGTAGGTATGTACTTAAACTTACTTTTCGTCAGAAAAAACTCATTGGTACACGCCGACCGGATTCGAACCTCGGACCTCTCGCATGAGAAGCCGATGCCCAAACCACTCGGCCACCCGCCGCTCCATGTCACTGAATGAAACGTCGTCGGTCGAAACGGCTATGTAAATAGTTTGTGTTTTCCGTCCAGTTCAGTGTAAACATGAAATGAAGGGAAGCACTGATATGGCACTTAGTTCACACAGTGTTATGGGCTAAATAGGTGATGTAGCCAACCGTGTCAGTTTTAAAAAAAAAAGTAAAGCATTAATGGGGGGAGGGGGGGGGGGGCGCAGTCAGACTTAGAATGGTGAGTAGGAGTACTATGTTTGCCAGGCATCTAACTGAGCGTGGTTTCGCGTGGAGAGCTGATTTTGGCTCTGTCGACTACGCCATTGGTCTCTTGACACAGCCAAAAATGTTGGTTTACATAAAAAAAGCAGGACCACGATCCGAGTCACTTGGCAGGATCCAATTCGACGAAGAAGATTTTTTTTTTATTGAAAGCGCGACATGTGTCGCCGAGCTACCCATAATGTGTCTAACGACGCCTATGGACATTCGGTCGTATGCGGGGGATACGAATGCCATGCCGGCCTGACAGGTGCCTATTCACGCTCCTCTTGAAGGTCCCGAGAATGATAAGAAATGAACTGGAAGAATACCGATTTCGTATTTACGCACTTTTCTTTCGCTTCTTTAACAAGTTAATGCCTCTTCTGAATATTTTACTACTCAGAAGCAAATGAAAGAGTGGACAAATGTGGCGTCGGTGCGCGATCCCTGGACGCGAAAGAATTAAAAAGTTGGCAACCCCTGCAGGGTTGGATTTACGGTGAGCGATTAAACATATGAGTCACTTGTAACTTTGATATTATTGGACGCTGATGTTCGTAATAAAATGAATGATGGATTTTTTAAAATAAAAACTGACACGGTTGGCCACATCACCTACAACATCTGTGATGTCAGCCCATAACACCTTGTTGAACTAGGAGACCATGTCAGTGCTTCCCTTCGGTCGTGCCGGCTACACTGAGTTGCACGGAAAACACGAACTATTTACATAGCCGTTTCAAGCGACCTTTCATTCAGTGCGGTGGTACCAACCTGGATGTCCAAAGACACTGATATTACTAGCAATCATGTGAAGTTAGCATCGATAAACCACAATTACTACGTATGTAATTTGGTCGGAATGTTTGAAGACAATAATAATTAATAAGTGATCTACATGCTAAGCATGTTACATAAACATAATCACCAATCTAAGAGAATAGCAAAAAATCATTCAAGTGTGAGTTTTACTCACGCATGGAGGGTTCCGTAGATCCGCTATACCATATCTATTAAAAAACCACATACGTCTATCTTTTGTGTGCCTTCGATGCAAACTACTTGTGGCGCCATCTAAGATTTAGTAGCGTAAATATCTACTAATCGATTCTTAGCATGCTTCTTGTACGGGGACCACCTTATTAGTTTCTATTTGTTGGCATATCTGCTATAATTAACTACGCATATTCTGCGAACATTTCTACCAGCTGCCTATTACGGTTCAAAAGACACAGCCCTAGGACGGACGGATGGACGGACGGACAGACGGACGGATAGACAGACAGACGGCGTAGGCTTAGTAATAGGCGTTTCTACGCTCAGAATAATTCGATTTCTAACTAAATTAAATAATGTATTATAACTATTTTTTAAATAAACAAATAATAAATAGGTAACTTAAAATGGAATGAAACCAAAAAAGCATAAATACGGTTATGTATGTAAATTCTTCAAAATTCTTAAATGAACACAACTGAGATTCGAACATTCAACCTCTAGCATGAGCGCCACGCCAAGGATCTGCCGCAGTACATCAGTCGACGCGTAGAACTCGCGAGGTCGTCCAACTTCCCCACTTCACCTATATCCTGACCGCGAGTTTTAATCAATTAAAAGTTGGCATAGCGGGCGGCAACTTTCTCGGCTTAGCTCCGGAGTGCCTGATAATTTGATGCTACCGAGCGCATAGGACCGCGCCCTGAAGAGGAGTCACATGGAGCCAAGTGTGAGGTCACTGTGGGGTCAGTCAGATATGGGATCGGGCCTTATGGACATTTTATATGGTACATGGCTGGCTGCATCACCTCATTTGCTAGGTATATATGTTGTGTTCTCCTTTAGTCCAGTATAGCTAGAAATCCCGAGAATTCTCCCGTATGGGTTGGCTTCCTTCTTGGCTGGTCGGAGCATGTTCTTTGACCCCTCCGACTCAGCCAACCATACAGGATTACATTATCTATATGACAACCGTGTAGGTTAGTTTAGACGGAAGTGACTAAACTAGCATACTACGAGTATTTTGAATTTTCATTAAATTGTTTATGTATGTTATATCATGTGTTATATTAATAAAGAAATTCTTGATTAGATTTGATATGATTTGACATAAAAAAAAATTTGAGTCTTGTTCTTGTTTAGAGGTGCTGTGTCAGGTGTCAGCGCTTCTCTTGGTCGTGCCGGCTACACAGACAATAATTTTTCATTGAAATTTCGATCAGCCTTCGTTCAGTGCGTGGGCATGCAAGCGACTGGAATGCTACCTATGACAAAATGGTTATTGCTCACTTGATTGAAATCAAATTTTAACAAGCGCAGTTTGATTACGGAAACTTTTTTACTGATGCTGACTTAAAGCCCGATTTCACCACTTTCGATTAAAATGTAGCTGCCGGTTCTGTTAACGCCTATCAAGTATCAAATGTATCAGAAATGTAATTTAACCGACAAATAACTGTCGGACTAGACTAAACCGGAGATGTTAAATAAAAAGGGCATTAGGTACTGTAAGTGCTTTATCTATTTTCCGCTATTTATTGAATGTTTTCTGCAGATTCAATCCAGAACTTTCCACATTAAAGTTTCTCTGCCAGTCGGTAGGCCAGGACC
This sequence comes from Nematopogon swammerdamellus, assembly GCA_946902875.1. Taxonomy (NCBI): domain Eukaryota; kingdom Metazoa; phylum Arthropoda; class Insecta; order Lepidoptera; family Adelidae; genus Nematopogon; species Nematopogon swammerdamellus. Next base: position 5,827,435 of record OX336342.1, read on the forward strand.
CGCCGTGTCGCCGCGCCGCCGTCGTCGTCGCCTCCCTCTGTTAGCTAGGCAGCAGAGAGGGGGGAGGGATCGAGGGGGGGGGGGGGGGGGGGGGGGGGCAGGCAGGAATACCGACGTGTGTCGGTGCCGAGTTTTAACGGGAATTTATCATAAAGCTGGGACTCCACAGCGGCGCACGGATGTGCACGCACACGCATGGCCTAGCCAAGCACACGGATGCGCGTGTACGTGGGCGACTCCACAGCCAGCTATGCCGAGCCACGCGCTTCATTTGTTGGAACATTTCAAACGAAGCGGACGTGCCTACTGCGGCGTACTACCTATGGCGGAGGCGGCGCAAGCGTTGATTTTACTCGATCTCGACAGTTCTTCCGACGATAGTGACAGTGACACCGAATACAACGAAAATGTACCCAAAAGAAAACATCGATTTTGGCTTGAAAGTCATATCGTGCGCAGAGAAAACGAAGGAGAATTTCACACATTGTTTCTTTCACTTTCTGATGAGAAATTCAAAAATTATTACCGATTGACTAGATGGCAGTTCGCTGAAATTCATCAACGCATTGCAGACGCGCTGCGGCAGCGGGAGGGGAGTGCGTGCGCGGGTGGAGGGGAGCGAGCTGCGTGGGTCTGGCTTCGCTCGCCTAGCAAAGCCAAACACACGCGTAGCCGTGGGTGTGACGTCACACATCCACGCAGCTGCACGCAGCTCGCAGTGGAGACGCCTCCATATAAATCCATAGAGAGCGAATCTAGACACACGTGCGCAGCGTGGCCGTGCGCCGCAGTGGAGTCCCCGCTTTACTTTGACTTTTCCAGATTTATTACTAGCGATCCTCATCGGGAACTAATCAATTTATTTTAATTTCATAAAATTTTCGCTTCGAACATTGAACGTTTTTTGTCGAGAGAATAATGATGACTCGTACTGTGTAGGCATCAGTGGCAAACATACTTTTGTAAATGTAGGCTAAGTGGATGTAATAAACAAAGTTTCCAGCGAAGTTTCTTGCCAGTTCTTCTTCGTCGTGATAATCGAACTGGTTAAATGCTAAGGCCCACTTGCACCAACACGAATTTAACGATATAAACTAGTTTAGCTCGTTAAGCTAGTACCCGTTGACTGTGGGAACCGCGTTTAAATCCATAACTCGCTACTTAACTCTAAATTCGTGTTGGCGCAATTGGGCCTAAATGTTAAATGTTAAAACGTATCGACTACGCGAGGGTGATAAAAATACCTTTCCATAATGATTACTTCATCTTAGAATAAGATCAGTAGAGAGTTACCAAGTTCCAGAAATTAACCGATATTTTCACATATTATTACGTACTGTTTGTTACACAATACTAGGCCTACATTCCCAGAGGCGATAATTCAGACGCCCAAACAGTAAAGCGGCCATTAGAGTCCGGTTCAACCATACTTCAACGGTGCCCAAAATAGTAATTTATAATTAGTCGACTACAAGAAAACCGGTCTAAAGTCACGTCTTCGCCGTTGCTCTAGCGCGGTCCCAACTTCCGCACACGTCCGTCGGGCAGTTGTTAGTGGATTCTTAGTCGCCGCGGGGGCTTGGGACATGCATGCGGGATGAGAGGCTGCAAGTTTGGATCACTTGAATTAGTTATAAGGACCGATGGAATTAGAAGCGGTCAGCACGGTACAGTGGCGAAACAAACCGAGCCATTTGTGCTCATTAGTTTTCAGGTATTTTTCATTTCTTTGATATGAAAAATATTATTATTTTTTACATGATAACGTCACGTCTTATACATTGATGAACACCGGCTGCACGCACGAAAAAGTGTCACGTTCCATCTGAGCCTGTGTGTGCAAGCGAGAGCGCGTAACAAGCGATAAAGAGGCACAATCGGCCCAAGCGTCGGCTTGTACACATTTATCTCTCTGGTTCTAAAGTACCAGGGCAGCACAAATTGAAAGGAGGTTACTCGTACCATAATATATTAAGCGCATCTGGCCGGTCGGAAAAGATTTCAAATTTAGAATATTTACCACTTTGTGACGTTATCACGTAAAACTATTGTCCGTAAACCGACTTTACAGACAACCAATTTTTGTATTGATTTATTTGATATGGTGGACTACACCAATCCCAATAGGTTAATTAATAGGAAAATCTGTAACGATGCACCGACTGACCTATGCGTCGCCATCATTCTATCCCAATCGTCGTGCGAGAAGCACACAGAAACAAAATCATAGCCTCATTTTAAGACGTGTCTTATTGTAACTGTGCCCCTAGAAGCTCAACGAATTGATATTTCTGAGTGGTATGTGACAGTTTGTGTCCACCAAGTTATGTCCGCTTGGTGCGAGAAGCGACCAAAGACGGGTATCGGGAATCTGCTTCGGCACCACGACAACGCTCGCCTCACACTTCTGCCAGAACCATCGCAATATTCCCCTGACCTAGCCCCATGTGATTTTTATCTCTTCCCGAAAATTAAAGAAATGTTGAAAGTGAAACGATTCGAGACGAGAGATGCTGCACTGGCTGCCTACAATTTGGAAATTTCGGAGGTGTCTAAAGAAACGTGGGCAGAGGTATTTGTACAGTGGTTTAGATTGGAATTAGAATGGAAAAGTGTATACATGCTCAGCGAGAGTACTTTGAAAAAGAATGTACCTATACCTGAAATGATCAATAAAGTTTATAATTTTTGAGTATCTAGATTTTTTTGCATGCCCCTCGTGTATGTTCTCTTATAAGTCGAGAACTACTCACCAATTAACGACTGCTGTGTTCTCTAGCGCAGTACAGCCAGCAATTCAAAAGTGCCATACCGGAAGTTTCGGGTATGGCACCTTTATCGAAGGTCATATTGGCTGATCGGAGCGTGTGCTTTGGCACCTCTGAAGCCACCAATGCCTGATTGCATAAACAAAATCAAAGAGTAGGAGGAACTTGTCTCGACCTCTGTACGGATACAAGGCAACAGTCCGAACTAGAAACTCGTCGCATGCAAATACGGCGAGTGGGGAAATTAGACATGTAAATTTTGGCGATCAGGTCTTCGAAGGAACATCATCAGCTTTCGTTAATTTATCTTTGATCTTTGGACAAAGGCTTGTGGACGTGGAGGCAGCGTATGACGTCAATGCGGAAAATTAGTGGTAGGTACAACGAAAGAGTTTATTTTTGTTATGTTAGTACTAAGCGCGTTGGAGTAACCGTATCCTACACTGGCAGCCGTGGACAGGAAAACGGAGTATGGGAAGACCATCCGCCAGGTGGGACGACGACATCAAGTACGTCGCCCGAAATCAGTGGTTCCATATCGCTGAAGGCTGGTAGGACCGGAGGAAAATTGTATAGGCGTATGTCCAGCAGCAGTGGACGCTTACTCGCTGACTGACTGACTGACTGACTTAAGTAGCATGAGCTCGCTTTATAATTCTTCATTAGCAATATGAAGATGCAAAGCCGAAAGTAAACTGAAAAATACGTCGCGACCATGATTCGAACCTGGACCACTGACATGAGCCGCCAACGAGTTAACAATTTCCTCACCACCGGTTCGTGACGTTATTCTCTAATTTAGAACAGTGGCTTTTTCTATAGTGTGTCACGAAAGCTCCTGCGTTCTATCAACTTCCAAGATTTCAAATGGTATCCTATTCAGTTAATGAAGGTTTTATGTTTCCGTACCCCGTATGGAAACCAATTACTAAGCCATTAAGGGGGGTCACCAAAAAAAAAATTTTTTTTTCAACGTTTTTTTTTTGTGGTGCGGAAACCTCAGTGCGCGAGTCCGACTCGCACTTGGCCGGCTTTTCAATATATTTTTAAAAACTATTATGCGATAAACGAGAAGGATGAAATGTATGATTGATAATAGTACACTGGCATGAGTAATATTGTCTTATTTTAAAATGTCTAGAAAAATTACAGAGAAAATAACCAGAGATATAAGAAAATCGTGGCTGTAATTAAATACAAAGTAAATAAATGAGAATTTACGAGTATGATATTACAACCAAAACGATATTATGATTCTTGATTTCTTGAATTTAATAAAACCGTCGATTAAATTTAAATTTGAATTTAATTAATCGTCATCGTCATTTCATCGTCTAAATAAATTTAGACGATCATATTTTTCAATCATGAGTTTAAATAAATGAAAGAAGATTAAAAATATTGTAACGTATCTCGTCTAGGTAGGTAACGTCGGTACTAAATTATTCGGGTGCCCGTAAGTAATTCATTGCGAGATTGCAGGCCCATAAATAACGCGTGGAAAGCGGGCGCCGAAACAGACCAAAATGAGCGAACGTACTAAATGAATTTGTAAAAGACAAAAGTAAAAACGTAGGAACAAACAAAGCATCGGCCATTGTACTACACGAACCGCGCAGATTCCGCTCATACGCCCTACCTACATTTCGAGTAGATAAAGCGAAATATAAACCCTATTCGCGTTTACGTTTTCGCCGTTATATACGCTCCTAAGACACTTCAGTCGAAACGTGCAAGTTAAAGGATGTGCTGCGATAGTGAGTGCGCTTTCGTGGGCGGTTGAGATGTCAGTAAAGCTGGTGGTTTTACTTAAACTGAAACAAATTCGTTTTGTTGGCGATTTATTGCATGTTTAATGTAATTTATCTTAGCAGAGAGCTGCATTCGGATGCAGTACCAATGAGAAGCAAGTATTAGGGCTCGATGGGAATTTCAAGGAAAATCACTAGTTTCTTATCTAACTAACAGAATACGCAGTGCTGCTTGGTTCTATATTTTAAAACTTCGAACATACATACCTACACCGAAGGGGGTGGAATAAATTTATTCAAAATGTAAATATTGCATTAATAAAAAAATTTAATAGTAATAATGAAAGTGAATTTTATTCCTCACCCGAGACCAGCTTTAAGCGATCGCTGTTATAATGAATAATTTGAACTGTGTCGGTTTATTGTACCTTAGTGGGCGTAGCGAGGTTTTGCAAACTCAAAATACGTATACAAATGATAAAATTTAATTTTATTAAAGGTGAGAGATGGCTATCCTGTCGCGCTTTAGCACGGCATTGTATCCTTATCTTTAGCGAATACTTTGCTAAACGTGGTGGTCGGTGTTGTGCTGTAACTTACAAGAGTAATTGCAGCACAACACCGATTACTCTGCTTACCCTCGGGATACAGAGAAACTTACATAACTATATGAAAAATTTCACTAAAATGTTGACTAAATCGAATAATAAATTTTTTCGTTCAAATACCCCCTTGCTCTTACTAGGTGGTAGGCTCAAATATTGTAGCCGACTGGGTTGTTATCTATCACCGTACTGGATGTACCTAAGTTGGCCCCATAGCAGCCTCGGTTGTGTTCTCCTCTAGTCCAGTATTCAAGTCTCCGGTATGGCACTGGCACCTACCTTCTTAGAGGTGATATTGGCTGGTCGGAGCATGTGCTTTGGCCCCTCCGACTCAGACATCCATAACGGATTACAAAAAAAAAAAATGTTTTTGTTAATTTCAGAACACGGTAGATAAAATACCGAAAAAAAAAATCTTAGTTTGATTCATGAATAATAGCTTCCCGTTTGCATATTGAATATCAGCATACTAGATCGCAAGTTGAGAGGAATCAACGAAGGAGATTGCCGACAGGAAGCTACTGGCTACCTATAAACTGGGGGAAGATCTGTCATCGGAAACACTCAATTACTTATGAATTATTCTTCCTCAGGCTTTGTATGTAAATTGAAAAATTACAATTTATTACTTTCTTCGAATAATTCATTAAGATATTCAGCGAATTTTAGTTAGTACTTACAATATACATCAATTTGTATAGTTCACATTTTTACATAATAAGATTTCAAGATACATATTTTATGATCCATTGTTATTACTAAAATAATAATATGTCCATTACATTTATATACATATAAATATACAAAATGTTTAAATAGGGTGCTTGGCCGGCAGAGATTGCCTTAGGCAATAAGTCTGCCATTTGTTGTATAATTTTTATAAAATAATAAAGTATATTAAATAAAAATAAATAAATAAACATTACTAAAGAAGTATGTACATACTCCTAAAGTCAATAAACTCTTATTTTTACGGTTAATATAAAATCAACCCCTTGATTTTTGTATGTATATGTATATAAGTATGTATGTATAGTATATATAAGAGTTGATGTAGGTATATTATAATATGTATATTTCTTATTGTATATATGTAATTATGTATATGTAAGGATTTATATTGATTGTATGTATCTTTGTACAATTTGTATATGTGTGTATTTATATTTCATACAACTGTTACCTGTTTAGTACTGCATTGTCAGCCCCTACGTCTGTTCCACATCCCAAAGGTTAGTTTGTAAAGAATGCCGCAAGGCATTAAACTCGCCTTTTGTAACCTTTTTATACGGTGTACAATAAAGTATATTTTCATTTCATTTAATTTTTTTTATTAATTTGCTCAGGTTAAAAACAATAAATACATTCAATTTTATTTTATTCAGCAGTTAATTACAGCTTTTTTATGTAATCCGGTATGGGTTCCTGATTCCGGAGGGACCAAAGCACTTGCACCGACGAGCCAATATCACCTCCGAGAATGTAGGTGCCTTATCGGAGTCTTCCCTTTGGATTGTTGGATCTCAATATTACTATAGGTAAGGTAAAAACTAAAATACACATACAGTCCGTTATTATAAGATGCAAGGAGCGCACAGAAACACACCCTCGCGCCCTCGCAGGCAGAGAGGGACACAGAGTATGGAATCTGGACAACACGTTACCGGCTTGATAAAATCACAATCGTGCACAGAGACGCGAAAACACTTTGCTCCGCACCATAGAGCTGCGCTGCGGTCAGACGGTGCATAAATAAATAATTTCTATTTATGTATCTAATCTACACATTGTCAAGTGTCAAGTGCGTAGTACCCGTAATCGATGAGCATGCATAAAGAACATTATGAGAACCACATACAATGTTCATACATAGCGTCATGCCTGTTTCTCGGTGGGTTAGGCAGAGACAACGGATCTCCATGTGTCACGATCCTGACACACCTCTGCCGCCTGCCGCCACTTCCACTACCATAATGTTCTTCATGAATGCTCGTCGGTTACGGGTACTACGCAGTGCGTAGTACCCGTAACCGACGAGCTCAAAAAGAGTCAATTTGACTCTTTTTGAGCACATGTACGTTCTGGTCCAGTAAAAGTATATCTACTGAATTTTGTATCCGCCCGTTCTATTAGCACGACGAGAAAGTCCTGGTAAGAAAACCCGCCCGCAGCCCATACTATTATTTTGCTCGACTTAAAGTTTAGGCGGATTGATTTTTTTAGGGTTCCGTATCCGTCGTATAGGGTCCCCTATTACTAAGCATACATACGCCGTCTGTCTGTCCGAGGGCTGTATCTCTTGAACCGTAATAGGTAGCCTGTTGAAATTTTCACAGAATATGTGTTATTATGGCCGATATAACAACAAATAATAAAAATAACAAAAGGTAAAAAATTCACGGGGTTCCCCATACAAGAAACTAAAAAGTGCATGCGCGACAACTACCGAAAAGAGCATGAAGCATTTTACCTACATATGCGGCGACATACCTATACATAGATAGGGTGAGTGGCGCTGACCATGACATGGCGATACGGAACCCTCGGTGCGTGAGTTCGACTCGCACTTGGCCGGTTTTTTTTACCATTATGCTTTGCAAGATTATTGAAGGTTTCGATGATACTTCTGGTTTTCTACAAGCTCTGTGCACCGTTCCTGGGCAAACATGGTACTGTTCGGTAAAATGTACCGGCAAGCCAAAACTACCGCAAGCTAGAATTAACCAACGGGCCAGTGGGTTCTTGTTTTTGTTTTTTTGTTTTTATTTATTCGCCTTTGTTGCGAGATACGGCCCACTCTCGTGGAATTCCGATCCTGCGATAGAAAGAAATAGAATAGAAATGAAATTACTAGTGTTAGTGCGGTAAGCTTTGTAACGCTGAAAGAAGAGTTCGTTGTGTTGTTGGATTAGGAAAATATAGAGCAACTAAAAATTAAAGTAGGATATTTTAATTAAGAAATTATTTTTTTTAGGTTCAATAAATGACCTTAAAATCGATCACTGAAATGTCAATCGATGTTGTAATCTATACTATTAATATAATAAAGAGGTAAAGTTTGTAAGTTTGGATGTACGAGGTAATCTCCGAAAATACTCATCCGATTTTATAAATTCTTTGACAAATATGTGCCTTGGACCTTCAGAATTGACATAGGCTATGCGAGCGAAGCTAAACCAAAATTAAAAATAAATACAAATACACTTTGATAAATCCTGTTCTAGTAAGGGATGGAGAATGGAGAAGATGAGTACTATGGGGCTGATATTAACAAATTATTGTTAAAAACCACGAAATATTTCATTAATAAATGTGCTTTTTTATTATTATTAATAAAATATGTGTTTTACATAAAAACCACAGTGCATCAAATACCTACCGCGCGCGCCCCCTACTAGAGACGCCCTAAGCGATAATATTTGAAACCCAAAAACTACACGCAGTGCTGCTAGCGCTTCGTATGTGTGTGTGTGTGCTAGTATCGACTCGACACTACACACAAAGAGAAGCAAGTTAGGCACACGCACAAAACAAATGCACACGCACAACACACATATGTAAGTCATAGGCCACGCCCACAGGCTTCAACGGCGATGTAGGGAAATCGCGCTCAGGGCGCCTCTAGGAGGGGCGCGCGCATTTGATGCTCTGTGTTAAAAACCCTAAAAATTGTTTTTGTATATTTTCCATTTTACCATTTGAAATTGAGAGAGTGGACATGTTGTTTGGCGAACTGTACGTATTTGTGCTTGAATAGAAACACTAAGATAAGCCCCATTACATTTGCATACTAAAAAGCAGCTTTGAAGAGAGGCCTGGAGTCTGGAGGCGCAGTGGACGCGGGACGACGAGGCTACTTTTCATTTTTTATTGGTCTCTTTATGACCTGTTGTTTGGTCAAGTGGAAGATATCTTTTTTCCGGAGCTGATATGATTATTTTGACGATATGAGCAGTAGAGTAGGGAAAGTTTCCACTAACATTTTGCTTGCATCAGGCCTCGCGAGGTCCTGCCCGCTCAGTCGAAAATTTTAGCACACAATTTTTTAGGCATCTTCAAAAATTTATTTCAGTTTGTTCTTAGCCTCAATTTCGTTACTGATTCAAATGTTCAAATGTTTTGTAATTCTCTTATTCAACATGGAATTTTTTTTTTAGTTTTCAATGGTAATATTATTATTACATATGAGTATATATTAATATTACAATGAAGTAAGCGTCATCAAATCGAAATTATGCGATAAAACAGTTTTATTGATAACTGCGAAGCGATGAGCAAGTCCAAATGGCATTTCTCACGTTTTTTTTTTCATTTTTTTTTATGTAATCCGTTATGGCTGGCTGATTCGGAGGGGCCAAAGCGCATGCTTCGACCAGCCAATATCACCTCCGAGAAGCTAGGTGCCATACCAGAGCCTTCCCTGGTTTGATGGCTATACTGGAATAGAGGAGAACACAGCCGAGGCTGCCATCTTACATCCAGTACGGTGTTACCAACCCAGTCGGCTTTATAAAATTTAATTTTTAAAGAAAAAATTTGAACCGGAAACCCATAAGTAAAACTATTTCAAAATCCATCAGTAATAATAATTGGAAATGTGTAAAAACTTCAATAAAAAATTTTTTTTTTATGTTTTCGCACCTGCAAGTTACATACATTTTTTCAACTTCTAATCTGTCCATTCTTCGGCTATTGTTATCATTAAGTGAAAAAAACCGCAATTTTATCTATGTTCTGCCAGCTTCTAAATGTTGACACATTGTGTTCTCTTACATCTGAGCGGAGCTGCTCATCTCTCAGTAACGTCGCCCGGCCGAGTCTAATCCTCAAGCGGGGGAATGTATGGTCTACTCTATTGCCTCTGGTAGTGTCGATGCATAGATACGATGCGAATTAACATATTTATTCGCCTAATATTATTGTGCTGTGGTGAGGCAATGTGAGGTGATTTTGATATGATTTGTGATCCAGAAAGAACTATTTGGAGACAGTTTGATCCGGTCGAGTTGGCATCGCTCGCGACGGCCGCCATGTGTAAGCGGGGACTATCTCTGTTTGAGTGAATTAATGGCTTGACCGAATTGTATTGTCGGCCGCATTGGAGCTTATTGTGGCTTAGATAAGAGGTTTTTTTTCATATTTCCCTTGATGAAAGAATTGCTGATATAATTTAGCGAGAGTAGAAATTATCAACTTACTTTATATTCATTGAACGAGAGAGCCTTGAAAACGAATTATAGTTAACTTAATATTTATAGCTTATAGCAGTGGTGACCATACTTTTTTCTATGAAGATCTAACTACAAAAAATTAAAGGTTGTGAGATCGACACTTGTACGTGTGTTCTTTGCATTATGTTCGTTGTTCAATAATTTGTTGTCATTTATGTTTGAATTGAAAGCTATGTTCATTACATCCCTTGTATTTGTTACTATTGCGGTCCTTGTGGAAGACGACACCACCCGGAAAATGTTTGTCACATCAAATATTATGGATTGTTTGATGGGTCTACACTACAAGTCATTTTTTGTTTTTGCCATAAGCACATGCTCCGACCAGCCAATATCACCTCCGAGAAGGTAGGTGCCATACCGGAGACTTCCGTGGATTGCTGGATATACTGGACTAGATGAGAACACAACTGAGGCTGCTATGCTATCTTACATCCACTACGGTGGTACAATTTGAGCTTACCACCTAGTAAGTGACCTACAGTTTTACACCTCTGCTCTACATATTTTCAGCGAACGACCTAAAAGCCTCTTGGGATCGACCGTTTGGGCACCACTGGCTTATAGCGAAATGCCTTTTATATCCCAGAGCAATTCTTGAAGCGCTGAGCATTTTCTGCAAAGGGCGTCTGTGTGTTTTTGGAGGGGGGTATTGTTTAAGACGTTTGTGTATTAGTGTGCGGGAACACGCGTCACTCGTACGATTTCGTGAGCAATATTGTCTACAGCAATTTGTATGTAAATCTATTGTTGTTAATAGTATTTATGTCGATGGTTACTGTTGTACACATCACTATTTGCATAAGTGGATAGCATCTCATATGTGCGGCGAACTTAGATCCTTAAGGCAAAGGGTGAAGTCTTAAAATGCAACAATGCATCAACGAGGTGGAAGCCTGGAGGCTCAGTTAGTGACTGTCACCAACGTGAAGACGTGTCGTTTATGAAAAGAAAAATTACAACTTCTGTTTTGCCACTCGGAAAAGTGTACATGCCATAATTTGTTCCTATACAAACAATCACGACCTCAGATCACGACATAACACATATGTGATTATTTTCTTATTTTCAACCGACTTCCAAAATGGAAGAGGTTCTTAATTCGTCTGCATGTTTTTTTTTACAGGGACGTTTCCGAAATCACTGCGAAGGGCAGTCTTTTCTTAATCAGGTAAAGTAATAATTCGTATAATTTAGAATTGTTTCCACGACATTCATAGCTTAAAAATAAAAAAAATAAGCTTCCATCCTAAATCCAAAATTCAAGTTCAATATCTTTAAGCAGGTAGTTAAAATGTTTTTATTATACTTTAATTACCTACTAGCTATACCCGTGACTCCCCTCGTCGCTATCATACCAAATCGGATTTTAATAGGAAATCATAGAATTGTCTCCGAATTAATTTGCTTTGGGCCTCACTGATCAGCTCACATGAATGAATAATATGGCGGGATGTTATATAGTCCATAGCCTTGCGGAAATTATGTCGTATTACATAGGTCAAAATCATAAGTTAATAGAATAGGTTGAGGTTGAGTCGTTCTCTGTTCTGTCTACACACAGACGGCACACGTTGGATTTTATATTATATAGAGATAGAGAAGAAGAGAAAAATAGAAGATAGAGTTACATAAATTACAATTCAGTTCAATGTAGCCGGCACGACCGAAAGGAAACACTGACAAGGCACCTAGTTCACCAAGGTGTTATGGGCTGACATCACGGATGTAGTACGTGATGTAGCCAACGGTGTCAGTTTCAATAAAAAAATATAAATACAGACATACATTATTATAAATAGAAGATAGGTATAATTCATACTCTACAATCTACGATCAGGCTCACGAAGCGACAGCCACAGCGCTATTCTATATTTGCTGAGTTGTCAACAACTAGATATTTGCCGATAGGTGGACAGACAGGAGGAAAAACAACCCAATACTCCAGTTTAATTAATAAATAGGGTAAGGGTATTGTCTCTACGCCAAGACACGTAGGGCGCGACGTTCACTTGGAAATAGAGGAAGCTTGAAAAATCACATCACAATAAAAACTAAATTAAAGAGGGTGTAAAATTGCTCACGTGATTTTTACTCAGCATACTCTAAAAGTTTCTATCTAATACGTATATAATTTTATCTACCAATATTTTTTTTTTCATAGGACATAATAATTTAGTAAAAATAACCCCACAGGTAGGCAAAATTCTAAATTCTTTAGTAAAACAATCGGGATCAAAATATTTCTAAAAACATTAAGGGCCGATAAGATCGAACAGGTCTGAAATATATTTTGTAATTTGTCCCTTGAAATCGTTTACCATAAGTATTTGATCAGCAGAGATCCTACTTATGCCACATCTATTTCCGCACATGATCAAAGATCGGTGTTTACCGAAGGAGCTCCAGTTTTGCCCGCATTCTGTTTATAATAAATCAGCCACGGAAAAATGGGTGTCAACACTATTCCGGATAACTGAAGCGCAATCTCCTGAGAGCCAACGGCTCGGATGCGGAATCGCAGTCTCGCTCGCGGGTTCGATTTCTTCTCCTCAGCTTTAGAATGTTTTCCCTGTTCACAACTCAGCCTCCTACATTTTAGAAAGTTTTCGTTTGTACATACTCAACTAAGCAACACGTGAACTTATAAAATGTCTTGATCACATTTTCTGTTTCAGATGTGCGAACCTATTTCATTGGTGTTCTATTATCAATTTATCATTTATCATTATCACTTACGACTAAAATATCAATAATGTGATAAAAAATCTCATGTTTATCATATTTCCATAGGAAGTCGTGGTGAATGGTAAACGTACTATTGTGCTAAACGAAATATCCCTGGATTTTTTTTTATTTAATTTTTTTAACGAAATAAAACATTCAGTTACTTTCGTTTACAAATTTTCTTTTGTCCACCATTATATTATGTATTTATACTTACCAATTTTTTTTTATGGAGACTGACACGGTTAGCTACATCACCTACAACATCCGTGATGTCAGCCCATAACACCGGGTGAACTTGGTGCCACGTCAGTGCTTCCCTTCGGTCGTGCCGGCTACAGTGAACTGGACGGAAAACACAAACTATTTACATAGCCGTTTCGACCGACCTTTCATTCAGTGCGGTGGTACCAACCCGGGCGGGACAAACCCTACCACCTAGTAATATAAGAAGGGAGTCATATCCCTTAGTCGTCTTTTATGATTATGACATAAACGGGGAGGGATGCAGTGGGGCTATTCTTTTAAAGTATCGGCCCCACACGGTACAAGCCCGGCCCCATATGGTACATGTATTATGCAGAGGTATAATTAAAAAAACTGGATATTCCCTCAGAGGCAGTGAAGCTGCCTCTCACAGTCGCGCTGATGTTTTTTCTGTTTACCCGCGACATCTCCATCGCGGGCCCCGCTAAGGAGGTCGCCGTATGCCGGACCACGCGCCTAATCCGCCCCTGTGTTCAGAGCCACTTCGCCCCCAGTCGGCCACACTTTATACCGCCACTAGGGATGCTCGTGTGTCCGCTCGGCTCTGATCTCATTTCTCTTCTCCGCCTTATAGCTGGCCATCATCACCTTTCCGCCTTAATTCCACCGCATGGGTGTGAGGCGAAATTACTTCTCTTGTTAGTGGTTTAGTTAATTGTAGTGACCCAAACAACATGTGTGTGAACAGTTTATGTGAAGCGCGATTGGTACAATTACTTATGTATCCACTATCCTGGATTCCAAACAACACATCATTTCATGTCAACATTTATTGATTTTTTTATGAAAACTGGCGCAGTTGGCTACACATCACTTAGAACATCCGTTATGTCAGCCCATAACACCTTGGTGAATTAGGTGCCATGTCAGTGCTTCCCATTAGTCGTGCCCGCTACACTCAACTGGACATGTTTATGGTTGGTTACACACTTGTTCATGCCGCCGGGATGAGGTGTCATGTCACTCCTTTCGTTTGCAGACTACACTGCACTGGCCGAAAAGCACGCAATGTGAACTGCGATTGGCGAGTTAGTTGATAACTTATCCATGGACGAACCACCACAGACGTCAAAGTGCGCTAAACTGAAAAACGATTCGGAAGGTTACAAAGGTCATGTAACTCAAACTATACGAAACCCAAATAAACAAGCGTATTCAAAACAAAACTTAAGGTCACTTTAATCCAATATACAAGAACATAAAAATGAAGAGGTTCGCACTAATCAAGGCCGACCGCGACCGACAACATTAAAAAGCCCCGGGCCACGGACGTTAAGCGGCCATATTTGAATACCAAAAATGTCTCCAGATTCAATTTACAGATTGGGATACGCGAAAGAAGCCATTCGAACGTCAGTAGCCAGGACTAAAGGTGTTTGGTTTGTAACGCGACTTCAACTACTAATTTGGTTATTCTCAGACCTATCCTAAGATCAGGTTACGCTTTAAAGTCGCCGTCAAATCAAATATAATGAAGCATTGGGTTTGATAACAGTCGCGACTTAACTACTAATTTGGTTATTCGTAGATCTATCCTAAGATCAGGTCACGCTTTAAAGTCGCCGTCAAATCAAATATAATGAAGCATTGGGTTTGATTACAGTATAGTTACCTACTTATTAACGTATGGTTTGAGTCGAAACTTTGATGGTGATAATCATGTGGACCTAGATTTAGTAACATTTAAAATTAATTAGAATGTAATTGTTCATCTAACTATGGGTATATTTTCTCAAGCATAAACAAAATACTTGAAAGTGAATTAGTCGCAGTCGCTAACAACAAAAAACTTGAAAGTGAATTTAGTCGCAGTCGCTGAGAGGGGTCGCGTTGCTTGTGATCGCGGCGGTCCGCACTGCACCCACTGCTCAAACGAGGCTGTGATGTCACGTCTTGAACACTTTGCTTTTTTCCTCCGAATGAAACAAAAACAAATGGTATCTGTTTATTTTTTCCTTTGGCGGTTTCCGACGAGCCATACGCATTTGAGTTCATTTATATGCAATCGCCGGAATTGTCTCCTTATAAAGATAATAAAACCTTTCGTCCTTTCTCCTCGGACGGTCGGACGGCGGACGGTATAGTTTTATGGTGTTTTCTTTTCAACAGCTCACTCCGTACACTTTTATTTTCAGGAATTTGCATTATGTAAGAAACCAGACGTAACAACGATTTTGGAGTTGACATCTTGTAATAGGACACCTAGTAAATTTTTATAGTATCTACTGATACTGATTGATTAGTAAGGATAAAATGCAACTTTTTTAAAATCCCTAAAATATAGCATGCGTTGCTCTGCGTTGTTTGTTACATACTTTAATATTCTGTAGCATTACAGCTCCCATCCCGCAGTACTCTCGCGGAACACACCTTTGTAGGCGACAGAAGAGTTCTTCGAACTCACTGAATTGGGATTTCGAGCTGCATGATTCTCTAAATCGTTCATGTGTCGCACAGCAAAGGTATGGAACGAGATTCTGGGGATCTTTCCCTACTCTTACAATCCACGGATCTTAATATCGCGGGTTAATGGCCTTTCCCCAGCGACATTAGTCCGCCTCCAAGCCGGACTGGCAACTCCTCGGGGTGAAATTGGCTGCGCCTGAGGCTTCGACCTCGGGCACAGCCAACAAGTTCGAAAGCATTACAAAAATTCCGAATATGGTCGGGGAATTGGCTCTAAATTTAAAGTAAATTTTACGTGTATCATAAAGAGACGATCCAAAATGAAGGCATTCCTTCAGATTTCCAATCTTTGTTAGAGCATGTCACAAAATGCCTATCTCTTTAGGTATACACCCACAAACTCCCGCTTTCTCCAGGCCATTCTCCGTCTTTATACCTGCAGGCAGGCGTACCCAAACGCATAAAGATTTATTTATTTGATTCGTTCTCGGGGATATCTGGGCGTGGATCTGGGCGAGGATTCCGCGGGTCCGGGGATAAAATGCAAATATTGTTGGTGGCGGCACCTAGCGGTGGCAAGTGATTCCGCGCTATGACGTCCTTCGCGAATTGACGGGGTTCATAGTGGTGAGACATGCGGCGATCTCTTGTCGATAAAAAATTGGGAATCGAGATCTGGGACGACACTTGACACAGTTCAAAAATATCAATCATTCACATTTTCGACTTCGTTAGATACCTAATCAGGGCACCAGAACGTCTAGGAAAAAACAGACTACGCTTCAGACTCACATTACGGCCGTTTTTAAAGTTTCGTCGAACTCGGATGTCACCCACTAACTAAAGTGACAATTTTCTTATCGGCCAATTTTCTCGCTCACCCTAATAATGTAGATCTGCCAAAAGAACTCAACTTGGAACATTTTATATCAAATTGGCATTATATTTTGCAGATTGTAATTGTTTCAGGTTCCATGTAAAGGTTATTTAGCCCAACGAATAAAATACATTCCTTTGTTTTGGATTTTTATGCTATTTTATAAAAACTCACTAAATGTACATGCGACACAATGAAAAACAGGCCTAAATTGCATGGACAATAGGAAAGAGTGGTAGGTGTAACACCAATTACTCATACCACTCTTTCGAGATAGTTATATATCGATAGTTATATATCGACTTCAGTCCATCACTTACTAACAAATCGCTGATTTGGTCCGGCGTGTAGCGCTCTTTACGAGTTGGCTCGTCGATATAAAATAAAAAAGCTACCCAAAAAAAAAAATTCTCGCAGCACCTACATACTGAGGAGCCGGTGGCTGTAAAACATTTTGCGAACGGCTTATTGCGGTTTAACTGTTGCGGGGACGACTTGCAATTCTTCTGGCAGGGTAAGAGGTTAGGTTTATTCATGCACGCTCGTGATTTCTCTATCAAGATTACACCAAGATTAGTCGCAGAGGAAAGATTTTTTTTTATGGAAACTGACACGGTTGTCTACATCACCTACAATATCCGTGATGTCAGCCCATAACACCGGGTGAACTAGGTGCCATGTCAGTGCTTCCCTTCATTTCATGTCGGCTACACCGAACTGGACGGAAAACACGAACTATTTACATAGCCGTTTCCACCGACGTTTCACTCATTGCGGTGGTACCAACCCGGCCGGGATAAACCCTACCACCTAGTAAGGTAAGAAGGGAAGGCACCTACAGTTTAACCTGGAATCCGAACCACGGACGTATTAGAATAGTGTATTAGTGTACCGTGTGGGGCCGGTACTTTAAAAGAATAGCCCCACTGCATCTATCCCCGTGTATGTCGTAAAAGGCGACTAAGGAATATGACTCCCTTCTTATATTACTAGGTGGTAGGGTTTAACCCGCCCGTGTTGGTACCACCACCGCACTGAATGAAAGGTCGGTCGAAACGGCTATGTAAATAGTTTGTGTTTTACGTCCAGTTGAGTGTAGCCGGCACGACCGAAGGGAAGTACTGACGTAGCACCAAGTTCACCCGGTGGTGTTATGGGTCACAGATGTTGTAGGTGATGTAGCCAAGCATGTCAGTTTCCATAAAAAAAAAATTGTAAAGTGCGTGCGTAGATATGAAGGCTGTGTTTGCTTATTTCCGTTTTCGGTTCTTAAATGACTCAACCTTGCGAAATGAGAAATCTAAACTTGCATCGTTTATTTTATTTCTCTATTGGGTACGCGGTTCTCTCGTTTTATCATAAGTGTCAAACATGAGTCGCGTGAGCTAATCTTTATAAGTGCTCAGTATATTTATTTATTCACACTGAAATAATATACGCACATACAATGTACCTTAATTAGTTTAATGGTGGTTTGAATTAACTAACGTAATTCGCGAAGCCCGACATATGGCTCTGAGCTACCCATAAGGTGTCTAACGACGCTCATGGACATTCGGTCGTATGCGGGGGTTGCGAATGCCATGTTGGCCTGACAGGTGCCTGTTCACACCCCTCTTAAAGGACCCGCGGCTTCTTAACATAAATTGTACATCGTATTTGCTTCATCATCATCATCATCAGCCTGTTATCGGTCCATTGCTGGACATAGGCCTCTCCCAAGGCACGCCACCACACGCGGTCTTCCGCTCTTCTCATCCATCCACATAACAAACATATAACATTACAACATATAACATGTTATAATTAGAATTATATCAATAACTGTCTCTTTATATATTGTACAGGATAGGTGATAGAGAACCACCTCATTTGTCAGAACACCACTTAACGTCTACCTCGTTCGTTGCGTGCTGTCCGACGCGATTGAAAGCGCTTATTTAGCGTTTTGATAATTTCCGACAAAGCACGTTGAAATCTGTACGAGGAGCTGCCCAGTGCGGCCGGTAATTGTACGGACGGACAGACGGATCGGACGGTTCGGCGTGCGCTATTCGTTCAACCTGAACAAAGACTGCTGTAAGCGGACTGCGAGATACATCGAGTCGTGTACATACTCATTTAGGTCAAAACAAAATTTATATTTGTTTTAGGGGAATTACTTAGAATTAAGTATTAATGAAATTGTTCTAATAAAATATTCTTTCTTCCTTCTTGGTCCTTGAATTATTTTCTCAATAATAATTTACTAAGACAGTTTTCGCAAAAATGTATTTTAAATTGTACTCAAATAATACAAAATTCTAACTTTAAACACAATCAATAATTTCAATGTTTAAAACGCATTTTAAATTATGGCACAGAATAGCGCTCCATTCTTACATACTAACTAATTTTAAATTACGAACGCGGCTTCTTTTGTGAAATAATTTAAAATTGGAAGCATTTAACATCTTTGCCCCTTAAAATAAAAATTTGAACTTTTCGTAGAATACTTTCATAATTTAAATTTCGAATTGTGGTCAACATGAGCGCTCACGCGTCTTCCACGCCACTCGCCTAATCCGTGGGTGGGCAGCATCTAAACCGCACCTTGTCAGCGCGTTGACAAATTGACGGGAATTGTTGTCCGGATAAATCTGGTGATCTTTGTCAATGCGTCTATAATTAATGCGTTATTCACGCGATGACGCTCGCCGCCGGAATAGGTGTTCGGCGTTTGGAATACGCGTCGCCACGAATTGCGGATGGCGAACCGCACATCGCATTTGTACGATTAGAACAGACTATAATTACTGACCTAGTTGGTTATATTTATATATAATGTATGGTTCCTGTAGTGATTCCTGATTGAACTGACCACCGCACTGAATGAAACGTCGCGTCGGTCGAAACGGATATGTAAATAGTTCGTGTTTTCCGTCCAGTTCAGTGTAGCCGACAAGAAATGAAGGGAAGCAATGACATGGCACCTAGTTCACCCGGTGTTATGGGCTGACATCACTGATGTTGTAGGTGATGTAGCCAACCGTATCAGTATCCATAAAAAAATCGAAAAAAAAAACAGTATGAGTTACTTACATATAAATTGCTACATTATCGTATTCCTACTTTTTTTTTTTTTTTTTTTTTTTTTTTTTTTTTTTTTTTTTTATACATGACCTTACAGAGTTACCCAAAACATCATATATAGGAATTACCGATTCAGGTGCTTCATGACAGTATTTGCGAACTCCCGAACTGAGGAGGCAAATATGTCCAACTCCGGAACCTGTGCAGTCAATTCATTGAGCAGTGTCAAGGCACGACTAACTGGTGAGTGGCGTAGTAAGTTTGTCCGCGACTTGGGCACTAGAAACAATGGATGACTCCTCGCCCGACGGTAGTTGTCAGGCACGAACACTGATACAGAACCAAGCACCGAAGGGTTGTGAATGGAGCCGTTCAGTAGTTTGTACACGTGAACAAGAAGTGACAGAGTCCTTCTCACTTCCAACGTGTCATAACCCACCATGCCTAGGACATATAGTGAGGGATATAGAAAGGGATAGTAACCATACTGTTTTTTAAAGAGGAATCTTAGAAATCGTTTCTGGACTTTCTCCACCATGAGAGTATAAGTACTTTCATAGGGAGACCAAACAATTGCATTCGACTCCAATTTACTGCGTACAAATGAATTATAAAGAAGTTTTATTACTTCTATTGTACGAAAGTCGGCCGATTGTCTGAGGACAAATCCAAGGTTCCTAAAAGAGGCCTTGCAAAGTTTATTCATGTGAGAATGGAAGTTTAATTTGGGATCCATAGTCACACCGAGGTCTTTGACTGATGTAACAGTTGTTAATTTGGCACCGGACAGCGTGTAGTCGTATACAAGAGGAGCCGACGACTTGGTGTATGTCATCACTGCACATTTGGCCTCATTGAATAGAAGATTATTCTCGATACTCCATCCGTGAACAATATCGATATCGGATTGAAGCAGCTCACAATCTGAAGGTTTTGATATTTCTAGGATTAGTTTAATGTCGTCAGCGAACAAAAGGCATAGCGCCGAGAAAACAAAATTTGGAAGATCGTTAATAAAAAGAAGGAAAAATAAGGGACCTAAGTTGCTACCTTGACTGACGCCTGAACGCGTAAAGTATGAGTTTGATCGATAAACTCCGTACTGCACGAACTGTTTCCTGTCGCGGAAGTAGTCGGCGAAAAAGTAAAGCAATTTAGGTGTAAAGCCCAAAATAACTAGTTTCTGGAGCAGAATATCGTTATCAACTCTGTCGAAGGCCTTCTTAAAATCAAAATAGGCCACATCAACTTGGCGGCCGGCATCCAAACTAGTAGTTGCATAATTCACAAATGTGGTAAGGTTCGTCACGGTTCACGGTTCACGGTTCACGGTTCTTAAATAATGTAATAATATACAATTTCGTAGCATCTACAACTAGGTATATAGTATACATTTTTCACAGATTTACTGGTACAGCCCTAAGAACGATTTAAGCCAAATATAAGGCATATAGGTACAAGTATCTATTTACTTACAGGTCGGTATAACCAAACGCTTGTAAATGAAAGAATGTGGAAAAATGTGATTCGCTTTTCCTTATGGCTAGAGTTGCTGGCCCGAGTCTGCAATTTACATAAAAAAAGTTTTGGCGAAGTCATCCCCGTCTTAGGTATACAAATATAGGCATGTAACATGTCTAGGTGAACCTATATGTACACCGAGATCCGCATTAGGTGATTCCACGAGTCATAAACATTCGAAGATGAATTCCTCGACGTGAAATGGCCTATTACGTCAAAGGGAGGAAAGTGAAGAGGCCATTTGCATATAACGTCTATAAAAATATCGCAGGAACGCGCCACAATGCCGGTACACCAGTGTACGTGGCGGGATTACACTTGCTTGAGACATTGCTTGCTCATTTGGTACAAATTGTTCTAGAAACTTGCAGAAGAAAGTCGTATTACTAAGGTCTGCCTGTTCAAAGGAGTCAGATCAATTGACAAACCGTCCTGATAGGAACTGGTGAGAGGCCGTGCACAAAGAACAGATCCACCATTTGGCGAGCTAAAGTTCCTACCTACCGAGCGGTAATGCATTTCAGCCGAGTTCTTATAATTAAGGAGGTAAGTATAGAGAAATAAAAAAAAAATTTATAAAAAGATGTTCGCAACAAAATACAAACGGGACAATAAAATAATTTTTAAAATATTTTAAAATATATAATTAAATCATCGAAACAAAAAAAAATACAATATGCTATATGCTTGTTCCTGGTGCCGAAGGTGTCCGCGAAAGTGCCTATAAAATAAAATAGTAGACTGAAATGACACTCAACCAATAAACCCAATCCAACTTGTTCTTAGTGCCGAAGGCCGCACCTACCCGCGTCCGCAAACATTAATGCAATACCAAATTAGCAGATGAAAATGCAAACCAAACAATTCCATAAACAACAGCGAATGTTCAAGACAAAAATTATTGCAAAATAAAATATCAAATGCGAAATGCAAATCAATCAATGCTCTTCACAACTGACTTTGTTCCGCAAACATTGCTCTCTTGCAGCAGATCCCACGGGTTCAGGTTCAGGAATCCCCTACTCTTTATTTAAGTCAATGCGTGCTTGGTTTGGTAAATTCCAGTTCGATGATGGAGAAAAGATCTCCAAAATCAATCACAGTTCAGAAGAATTTGAGCTTTCAGACGCATACCTTCCTTCATTCTCATCCGGGCCTTCGTATTGCACAGGTCATTATGTGTCAGCCATAAAGTGATCTGGCGCGCTGGCACGACTCGCATTCGCCAGCATTTCCGCGATAGTGTGTTCCCGCGCATCCTCAATATTGTCGGTAAATGTTGGCAGCACGTAACCGCCGCGCCGGGGAGCACAAGTCATGCTCACCCAAATGACGCGAGGAAGCTGTGCAAATCTATATTGCTTCGAATATTCATTCCGTTTTATATAACAGTTCTTGCTTAATAATGTTGCGTACGAGAAGTGTGGGAGGCATGGCATGTGTACTTACTTACTGCTTTCTGTACATAATGGGTATAAAAATTTACGGATCTCTTCAGAACTGTGTAGAAGTGTTTTTACTTAGAGCTGTGAGCTCTTTAGAGCATTTAGAACATAGCAGCATGTATTCTTTGAATAAATATGTTAGCTATGGCTGTACAACAGGAAGAATTAGATTTCGATGTCCGTCTGTATATTATACTAAAATGAAAAATTAAATTATGAAAAAAAAAATTCGTAATAATAAACAAAAAAAAAAATCGTAATTAGTTTTTGGATTTGTTTCAAATTCAAATTCACATATTTTATTGTACACCTTAAATAACATTTATGTAAACAGTTTCATAATCATTTGACAAACATAAAAGTAATTCACTTCCGTCTAAACTAACCGGAATAAAACCGTTTCAATTGGTATTTGTACAAAAAAGGATGCCCCCTTGCTTTTCCGAAACTAGTGTGTGTAAAAATATATAAAAAAGTGCATTCATATAACGAATACCTAGATTAAATGAAAATGATCGAGGAAGTCAGATTGTAATATTTTCTTAGATTTAATGGATTTACGCATGAATAAATTTCATGCTTGACCGGTGTTTTTTTTTTATTTTACCATTATACTGGAGGTTTACAGACATTTAACTACATATCGAATGTCCATGGGCGCTTTATGGTGGCTCGGAGCAATAAGTCGGGCTTTCAATAAAAAAAAAAAAATTCTAATTATATTTGTTTAATTTTAAAATATCTCGGGTATTATTTTAAACACATAACCACCTAAAATAACCCGCGCGTATTGTTTAACTTTGAAATAGGTATGTTTTCCTACACACCACCTACTCGTATACCACTGCCGGGCCGGCTGAAAGCGCAACCTAAAAAAAGACTAGCAGAAAGTTTTCATCAGAAGGTAGGGCGTGTTTTAATAACCTGGGAAGTGCACATAATGCGGAGCCGCCCGCGGCGGAGCGCAGGCGGGGGCGGCGGAGGTGCAGCGGCGGAGGCGGCGCGGTGTGGTGTGCCAACACACACCTTCCCTCTGAGGGTTCTGCTACATCCGATGACATTCACAAACTAGAGGACAGGCAGTCAGGCCAGGCATGCCATCGCCATGCAAACTAGTGTATGGGTATTATTTTTGTATAATTATATTTATTGCACTCAAGTAACATATAATATGGGAAAAAGATGACATTTAATACCTCTAGCTAGGCACTTTCTACGATTATACCTTTGGGCAGGCCTCACGCACTCTATGTACTTGCGCGCGCTAACTGCCTACCGCCCGACGGGCCGCCGGCGGTCTTTTTCAGTACAAATTCGTCAGCCGCGCGAAGTATACATAGACGCTCGCCCACGCAACTGCGCGCAGCTGCAAAGCAATAATCACTTTACACTCGATCGTTAAGGTACATTTTCGCACGCAGCGATTGGCGATGTGAAACAGTAGGCTATTAAAGCCCGAAGGTAGGAACATTTTCTATGGAGTGATTTATCTGTTACGAAGTAACTATTAAGTAATCTGTGCTTTGGGGTTTGACAACTGCTAGGTGAGTGGCGGAAGGAAATATACTTAATATGCAATAGGCACAGTAATACAGCACATAAAATATACATAAATATTATTAAAAAATATCTCGGTTTTACTCACGGTCGTCTGAAAGCTATGTGACTCGATATTTCGGGCCAAACGTATGGCTCATCCTCATGAGCGCTCGTTCTACCTGGTGTGACGGTTGGCAGAAAACTGTCGGTCCTCCGCCCGCGGATGACGAAGATTGTAGCCGTGGTCGGAAACTTCGAGCCACATAGCTCGGAGACGGTAATTCGAAAACCACCTACTTACATAGAGAAATAATACGTCTATGCCTATTTAAATTAGTTTGTACTATACATTGTACACGTATACATAGATATTATGTATATCAGACCAGAAATTATACATATGTATATGTATGTAACCAGTCCGACCATAAATTGTTACAACTTAAAACTTCTGATTTTAATTTTTTTCTGAATTCAAATTTGGAACGCGGATATTATGCCATAACTAAGTATATTTACTATATCGTAGGTACATACATAAATAGCATGTCACATCACGTAAAAGTTCCGACTATTGCCCCGTACACCTCGATGGCTCGCCCCTTCCGGCCTCAGGCGATGCTCCAGCTGAATACTTCTCGCACAAGGGGCTACAGTACTAACTACTCGGAGCTGTCTTTTTGATATGAGAAAATACTTGAACATACGCTTTTGTAAGAAATATTACGTTCATAGGTACCTACGTGTTGCACACGCACACGTCTGCCATTAGCCCGCAGCGTGTTGCCAATATCTTCAACGTAGAGTTCGTTCAGATTCAGGTTCAAATCCTGGTCGGGGATGAATTCGATTTTTATCTTTATTTTTAGCATTTAGTCAACATTATTGAATCTATGTATGTTTAAAAATAATAACAAATTGAAAGGGAAATGGAATGCTTAAAGATAAAAAAAAACCCCGAAACATCAAAACATTAAAAAAGTAAAAAAATATTTCCATTAGATGCGTCGGGGACTGAGTAGAATTTTTTTACTTATAGGTCCCCCGACGCCTTTAAGTTTAGTGGGTTTTTTATGTATCGGGGGTTTTAAAATTAGCAATTTAACTTTTACTCCAAGCTTTTTATGAGACATAATTTGAAGTTGTAATAATTTAGCTATTTACATAGCTAAGGACCATCCCAGTTAAACCAGCTTTCTAACAACAAAAAACCGCATCCAAATCGGTCCATACGTTTGTGAGCGACGCCACAGATGCCACAGAAACACAGACAGATAGACAGACGGAAGCGTCTCTACGAGAAATTATAACATAAAAACTTAATCTAAGCTTAACTAGGTAGGTAAAATATAAAAATAAATTAAATTTTACCTCACGACTTGATGATGTACCTATATACAGGTTGTCCCAGAAACCGGCGATAATCCTTTGACAGGAGATAGGGCTGCTAATTACCTCTGAGAATATCTATTTTAGGTTTAGTAAAAATGGCTTAGTTTTTGAGATATTGTCATTTTTGTAAAAATCCAAAATTTTCTCCCTCAGCTCATTTTTTTAAATGCCACAAGTACAAATGTAAGATTTTCTTAAATCTAGTTGTTGTCAAATATTCCTGAAAATTAAGGCTTTCACACGGTATAATTTATTTTTTCAAGTTTAATCCTGTTTAGCTGAAAAACTACTTAAGAGCCACATGTTAAATTTTTTTCAGCTTCACCCTTGAGTTTGGCCCTTCGCGGTGAAAAAAAAAAATAACTACACTAAAGTGGCATTATGCAACAAAAATACGCCCATCTAATGTAGTTTTTAAAATGGCACATCACTTACCAATTTGCCCAATAATTTATGGGATATTGTTATTTAACTGCAAAAGGACCTCGGAATTTGATAACTGTTCTACCAACTACGAATTGGAATAAAATAAACACTTGAAGTAATTGGTCTTTATTAACCTGTTAAAGTAGATGTTCAAATTGTTTACAACCTGCACAAATGCTAGCTCGACATCTTCTCACAAATGCCCGGTTGATGCGTCAAGCAAGTACTTGATGCAAGTGCAGATACGTCCACCTATGTAAATAGTTTGTATTTTCCGTCCAATTGACTATAGCCGGCACGACCGAAGGGAAGCACTGACGTGGCACCAAGTTCACCCGGTGTCAGTGGCGTGCACAGACATTCTAGACCGGGTAGGCAGGCAGCAATTAAGATTCAAAATAAGTACTTAATTTAGAAACAAGTTGAATTCATTTAAATTTTTACCTCAGCGCGGTTTTCATCTCTTACATCTTCATGTCCACATGAAGAAGTTCCAGCAGATTATAATTTTTTCAGTGCACCTCAGATCTATCCTTTTGAAAATATATAAAAACTTCTTTATAAAGTGTAGAAACAGACAACCAAATTCATTGACTAGAATTGCTCGGCGCTCCGGAGCGCGCGCGCGGGAAGGATGCTAGACCAGCTGCACCTACTTTACGAGGCATTGTGGTGTTAGTGAAAGGCAGTCCTGCCCTGGCGTACTAAATCGCGCATCGAAACACGCATACGCACGCAAAATTCCAGCGTATATGACGCAGGATTTGAGTAATAGTGTGAGTGACCACCAGGCAGCCGTGTTGTGTGCTTTTGCCGCGCGGTGGCGTTGCGTCCGCGCCTCCGCGCGAGCGGCCGCGCCGAGCCGAGCCGAGCGAGAGTGAGGAGTGCGCGGCAAATTTTAAATCATTTGTTTTGTAGTGAAGTCGAGTAGTTCTATATGTTTTAATTCTATTGTTTGGGTGGTGGAATTAGGACTTTATTCAGGGTAGGCAGTGCTTTTCTGCCTTTAAGGGATGCACGCCCCTGCCGGTGTTATGTGCTGACATCACGGATGTTGTTTACATTTAAAAAAAAACGTGAGCTACTGCCTTAATTCTTTCTTTGAGCTCTATCAAGTTTTCCACCGGTTTCCCGTATACTTTTTCTTTTAAATAGCCCCAATAATAAAAATCTAACGGATTTAAATCCGGTGACCTAGACGTCCAATCCATCTGTGGGGATAAGCTTGGTCTAAAAAATTACGCAACTCTCTAGCGTAATGGGCTGGGCAGCCATCATTTTGCAACCACCTCCGTATGACCAATGGTACATCTTCTAAAAGGCTCTGAAGCTCCTGTTGCAGAAACTCAAGATAATTCGCGCGTTTAAAGTCTCTACAATTCAACGGACGTCTTGTGGCCTCCTAGCCACTTGCATCCCCATAGATAGACCGGACGTCTAGCAGCCCTAATCTCCTGTTAAAGGATTATCGTCGGTTTTTGGGACACCCGTATATGTATGTATGTTCGTACCTCAGATCAGGAAAGGAAGATCCTTTCCTGATCTGAGGTTCGTACATACCATCGTATACCAATCATGTGACGACGACGACGCGACGTCGTCATAGCGAATATATTTTTCCTGCGAAAGGTGTCATGTTACAAGCGTTTCATTAAACCGTTGCACTTTAATCTACGAGTAATGACGACAAGATCCACATCGTAACCATTAAAATTATCAAAACCACACCGTTGGGGCTCTTTAACCGTTTCAGACGACTCTCAAGTCACGCGACTCCAGCGCACAGTATGATTTGATTAGTGATTATGATCAGGGGTTTATACTGCTGTCATTCTGATTACGACTAGCTTTCGTCGAGCTCCGCTCGCGGTATTGTTGGGTTTGGGTAAAGATTTCTAAGCTGGGCTTGGCCAAAGTCAAAGTCAAGTATATTTATTTCAATGAGCTTAAAAAAATACAATAAATTATTTAGTTTGGCAGTAAAAGCGATAAATTAAAGAATTCATTTATTTTGTAAAATGATGTTTAGTTGAGAAATCAATAATTTTGAATCAACACCAATTTGGATAGCCCTCGATATTTTTTTAAAGACCTTACTGAAACGCTACACATTTCCGTCAACATTATTTTAATATTGGTGTATAAAGATAAATAATATATTATATTCTATTCACATGGTGTATTCTCATGCTCAGCCTCTTAGTGATATATCGTTATTATAAGAAATAAATATATACATACATACATACCACACGCTGTATCCCGACAATCGGCGTAAGCAGAGTAATCGGTGCTGCGTTGCAAGAACTCTTGTAAATTACAGCACAAAAACGATCACCTCGTTTAGCAAAGTATTCGGACAAGATAACTATATCAAACAGCAAGTAAGGCACGAAGGTCCACCCGCTGCATGAATCGGTGGAAGGACCGTCCCAAGGTGAGAGGTACGTACACACACACGCGTAGGTCTTTTATTTATGTTGTATTTTATTTATTTTTCACTTTAATATTTTGTTATACAGTTCTGGTTAGTTTTCCATATTTATGATAAATTTTGTTTTTTAGTGTTTTTGGTAGGAATTTAATGTCATCTTTCTTTTTTTGTTATTCTCACAATTGTTTTTTGCCATCAATGTATGTCTAGTCTGTAAGTAAAAAAAATGTATTTCCCGGCAAAATGGGTTCAACTGAAAATCAGCGCAATACGTTATCAGCACACGCTGAATTGAGCCCAATTTGTCGCCAATATTACTGATTAATGATTGTGTTGTATTTTAAATTGTAATACGAAATGGCGATAATTAAACCATTTCATTTCATTTCATGTGGCTAACCTGTTGCCCTTTAGCAAGGCATTAACAGATATGGCCAATTCCATAATTAAAAACATTCAATTGAAATAGTTTAATCCGCGTTAGAGTTTATCCGTTGCAGACAGATATACAGAGCTTGCGTTTTATAATAAGAGATATGATCAGGGTTTACTGCAGTGATTATTATGATTGTGTGCGATGCGATTTTATAATTTGTTCTAGCCGGTTTATGACATTTTGTTTTTATGTCGCGTCGGCGGATTTATATAACGAAAATAATTTGATGTCCCCCTTTTACGGTTTAGAGGATGTTTTTTACTGTTCAACTTTATTTTATTTACTGGTGAAGGCGTTTACTGCGCCGTGGATAATTGTTTTTTGGAGTTTTGTGGGCGCGTTTCGGTGTTCAAGTTGCGGAATGGAAAATTGGTTGTTACCTCTTTATGGCTCGATTCGGGATGAATCCTCGTTTCGACAGTTTGTGAGGCTATGTAGAGTAAAGAATGAACTTCGTCAGGGGCCTTGGCTCAAAAATAATGAACTCCATACAAATAGTAGTGTTAATAGGTATGATAAAAGAAAAAAAATCGCTCTTAGAAGTAAAAGAAATAAATACATACGCTGTATCCCGACAATCGGGGTGAGCGGAGTAATCGCTGTTGTGCTGCAAGTACTCTTGTAAATTACAGCACAACACCGACCACCACGTTTAGCAATGTATTAGGACAAGATAACTATCAAGCAGCAAGTAAGGCGCGATGGAAGACCCACCTCGATGACTCGGTGGTAGGCTCGGTGGTAGGACCGCGCCAAGGCGAGAGGTGGCTAGCCTGTCGCCCTTTAGCACGGCACATTGTCCTTATTCATTAGTCGCCTTTTACGACATGCACGCGGGTGCAGATGCAGTGAGGCTATTCTTTTTAAGTACCGGCCCCACACATTGCTATAAAAATGTTAAAATACTTAAGTTCATAAGAATATGTAAGTATAAAAAGCTAAATTAAAAAGAATAATTCCTCCATTGGGACTATGTTTCAGTTTATGTATAGCTAAGTAGAGTATAGATAGGGTGACTGGAAATTCGATCTATTCCTTGAAAGAGGTTATACTAGAAACATTTTAAGTCCCATCAACAGGGGGTCGGAAATGAGCGGTTTCCGAGATATCGGGGTTTTAAGATTATTTTTTTAATTTCTGACTTGTAATAAAAAAAAAAGTTGTACAGAAATAACCTTATTTTTGGGCACTCCATTGATATTTTTCTGAAAGCTGGTAAGCTACCAATCATTTCAAATATAAATATCGGCCCAAAATTCTCAATATCTCAGAAATAAGAGGTCTTAAATGAAATTTTATTTTTATTATTATGTAAATTTTTATAAAAAAAAATTTTATGTTAAAAAAAAACCAGTTGATGGAGTTTAAATTGTTCCAAATAACCTCTAGTATAACCCGTTTCAAGGAATAGATCGAATTTCCAGTCACCCTGTATATTGGCATTTTTTTCTAGTTGAAATAATTTTTCAGCACACACGATTTCATTTATTTTTGGTATTTAGCAGTCAGCTCGTAATCGATAGCATGCGACCGATTTATCCTCAACCGTGTAGATACCATAAATAAATAACCGAGTAAATAGCAACCATTCGATTCGTTCCCGGTCACTAATTGATATAGACTTCCTCTGATTGCCACAAACAACCGATCGTGCTTATCTTTCGTTAGTTGCGATCATCTTTTATCGTGTTCCTGGTTAGTGACATGGAGCAAGTAAATGATAGAAAAGGACAAGAAAAATAAATTATCTACTGCGGGGAAAAAAAAATTACTTATGTTTTATTTTTCAATCATATCAATCATCATCATAATAATAATCATCATCATCATACTAGTAATAAATCTGTATGGGGTGGTCATGGAGTAAGTTACTTTGTTTTATGAGATAATGAGTTTGTAGACTCTATGTATGATACTAAAACTAAATTGATGATTTTTAGAAATATTTTCTGTATGTATGTTTCTCCATAACTCTTAAACCGATCATCCCAATTCGATGAAACTTAGTAAAAACACATTTTTCTTTACGGGACACAGGATAGGCTCAATAAAATTCACTTCCGGTTACACTAAGATGTGGCTCTCATACAAACCGAATTGTTCCGCGCGCCGAAATAAAGGTACGGTAGCGGGCTTACTTACTTTCTTCTTTTTAAATACGAATTTCACGCGAGCGAAGCCGCGGGAATAGCTAGTATTTTATAAGAAAACTTGACAGCTATTTACATTTGCACAACTTTAATAAAAAAGAAACGGTTCAGCCAATAAAAAAGTTTCACTTTTTACAATATAAGTATGTACTTACAACTAGATCGTATTAAGACGGAATTGCTAAAAATCGGCAAAGGACTGATATACCATTCTCTCCCGACCAGAATATTGTATATACGGATATAGATTCCCTTCTTACCTTACTAGGTGGTAGGGTTCATCCCGGCCGGGTTGATACCACCGCACTGAATAAAACGTCGGTCGAAACGGCTATGTAAATAGTTCGTGTTTTCCATCCAGTTTAGTGTCGCCGACACGAGACGAAGGGAAGCACTGACATGGTACCTAGGTCGCCCGGTGTTATGGGCTGACATCACGGATGTTGTAGATGATGTAGCCAACCATGTCAGTTTCCATAAAAAAAAAACACGAGCTAATCGAAGCGCTAACGTTGACACCTATTTCATACAGGAACATAATTTAAATTATTGACTTGACATCACGAATGTAGCAAACGGTACATGGCGGGTTCTATATAATTCAAATAAAATATGAAACTAGAGATCCAAGAACACTCTGAACCAGTGGCTCCCAATTGTATTTTAATCGGTACCCCTTAACGAATTTTCTGAGACCCAAGTACCCCTGAGTAAAATGCTTAAATAAAAAAAAAAATTATATGGTTTTTATTTTTACATAGGTAATAATGTTGTTTATCCAATGTATCAGTCATTTATTGCGTTATAATATCTACTTAGGTCTCTTCTCCTCGGGTCATCTGTACCGTAGGATTGATGCAGACATATGAAAAGTTAAAGATATGTATAGGAAATGTTCTAGGTTTTCAATCTACAGGACTATTTTTAGTGAACCAAAACGTTGAAACAGCAATTTTTTTAACTTCGCTCGATAGAAAAAACATTCCGAATATTCCTCTATTTTTACAACAATTTCTATTGTAAAAATATAAAAAATTAGTGATAATTTTTTATAATTTTTCTCCAAATACAATTTTATATACTTTAGTAAACCATCATTTAAAAAAGTCAACGCTAAAATTTTTCATACTTATTAAAATAAAAAAGATTTGCGCGTTATTCGCCTTCGCTTTGATTTATCGTGAGCGCCTTGAGGCGATTCAATCCCGCTCTAGTAAAGAGGAAACGTGGTGGCGGCGCCCTTGTCCCCGCTCCCCATTCCGCTGAGCGCATGACGTAACTATGAGTGGAACAGGCTTACTAATCACAATATAATAGGAAATAGGTCCCACCCAATCAACCATTCATCAGTTTATGTTCTTCCTTTCTCTTTACTTAAGATTGTGGAGGTTAACGTGGCCATTAAGTACAGCCACGCGTACCCCTACTCTTGTGCTCGCGTACCCCTGGGGGTACGCGTACCACTATTTGGGAACCACTGCTCTGAGCCAATATTGAATTTCTACTACGATAGTTACTTTGTAGGTAGCAATTAGCATTATCACCTCGAAATAATTAAGGAAAATAAATAATGATAATGTTGGAAGCACCTATAGTCAACCCGTATAGAGTTGTGTTGGTGTGGTCAACATTTGTACAGTGTAGCTCAAACAGTTAACGAGCACCTTCATTTACCTTGTCGTCTTCTCTATCGAAAATCAACAATAGTCTACCGCAGGCCCAGGGCCAGATGGTTCCGTTGAAAAAAAAAATGAAAATTTTTCATCAAAGGGCCTTTGATGTTTCAGGTACTTAAAAAATATGTTTCATGACCTTTACTTTTGAAAATGAATGCGAGATTGAGTAATAAATAAAAGGGTTGAATTCATCGAACTGATTGCAAAATCGAAGAACACAGTAAGATTAGTATTAAAATGTTCTGAAAAATATTACAAGCGTTATATGTCGAAAAAATCGGACGTTTTGATGTCCGATTTTTTATTATTTTGGAGACCGGAAACAAGCCTCAAAGGCCGGACTGTCCGGTTCAAAACCGGACATCTGGTAACCCTGCACAGGTCACGTGTGAGGTGGATGGTCGGTGAGTGATGGTTAGACTTAGATATGGTATTCGTGGTAAACATTTTTAACCGACTTCAAAAAAAGGAGGAGGTTCTCAATTCGACTGTTTTTTTTTATGTTTGTCCCCTCAGAACTTTCGACTGGGTTCGAAAGTTCTGAGGGGAAACCAAATCAAAATCAAAATCGAAACTCAGAACCGATTTTGATGATTCTTTTTTTATTTGAAAGCTGGTGCTTCCCGTGTGGTCCCATTTCAATTTGGTCAAGATCGGAGCGAGATCGGAGCGAAGCGAGGCGGAATCGCGAGGCCGAAGACCGAGCGATTCCGCCGGGAACATTAATAGCAAAAATTACTAAAAAAAAACTGTGAAATATAAAACTATTAAAAAATATATGAAAATCGCCTTAAAGAAATGTTTGAAATAAAAAAAAATCGAACCCTAGAGTTGAAAGCGGTGCTAAATCAAGCAAAAATGATGCATGAAAGAAAACATGAGTGGATGATATCCTTTGTGATTTGTGTAGTCTTCTTTAGCACCGCCTTCAACTCTAGGGTTCGATTTTTTTTTATTTTATACATTTTTTGAAGGCGGTTTTTTATGGAAACTGACACAGTTGGGTACATCACCTACAACATCCGTGATGTCAGCTTCGTAACATCTTGGTGAACTAAGTGTCAGTGCTTCTCTACGGTCGTGCCGGCTACACTGAACTGAACGGAAACCGTTTCACCTTCGCGCACTTCTGTACCTATTTCTTGTAATTAAGGTTTCCTATTGCGATCAGTATTTTAGAGTTACGAGAGCCACAGCCAGTGCCTACAAGATCGTTAGATAATAAGGCTGTGGTTTTGACTAAACCCTAATATAAGGCGGAACAAAATAAGTGTCGAAAATACAAAATACGTTTCTTATTTTGTTTTGAGCATAGCAAAGGTTTTTTTTATGGAAACTGAAACGGTTGGCTACATTACCTACAACATCCGTGATGTCAGCCCATAACCACAGAATCCATAACACCGGGTGAACTAGGTGCCATTTCAGTGCTTCCCTTCATTTCATGTCGGCTACACGAACTGGAAGAAAAACACGAACTATTTACATAGCCGTTTCGACCGACAGGTAGGTAGGTACAAGGATAAAACTTCAACAATATTATGTGATCTTTACACACACAACAATAATGTCAAACAAAACAGATGTAAGGTGTCCACAAAACATCACCTAGCTGACGAGCTGAAAGAATCCACAACACCGCAAGTCCGACCAACAAAAAATGCTTCAGCCAAAGAAATCAATATTCCAGAAATGTCATGCGTTGCACACATTTTATCTCGCTGCCAACATTTTGTCGATATCCACTGAGCTGGTAACAGAAGTTATAAATGTGAGCAAACAA
Source organism: Nematopogon swammerdamellus (assembly GCA_946902875.1). Classification (NCBI taxonomy): domain Eukaryota; kingdom Metazoa; phylum Arthropoda; class Insecta; order Lepidoptera; family Adelidae; genus Nematopogon; species Nematopogon swammerdamellus. The sequence continues at coordinate 5,861,941 of OX336342.1, forward strand.
ATGCGACAAGAGATAGATTTGTTTATATTCTTTATATTCTATAGAGCCGTTTGTAATTATTTAGTCTTTGTGGACTTTTCACCTAACCAATTTTCACCACCTCGACAAGCTGATGCCCTTACCACACGCCATATCCCGACAATCGGGGTAAACAGAGTAATCGGTGTGGTGCTACAAGTATTCTGGTAAATTACAGCACAACACCGACCACCACGTTTAGCAAAGTATTCGGACAAGATAACTCAGATCATGCAGCAAGTAAGGCATGAAGGCCCACCTGCTGCTTGACGCGGTAGAAACACCGTGCCAAGGTGAGAGATGGCTAGCCTGTCGCCCTTATGCGCGGCGTCTGGTCCTTATCCCTTAGTCGCCTTTTACGACATGCACGGGGAGAGATGAAGTGGGGCTATTCTTATTAAGTACCGGCCCCACACAGTACTACCAGCCCCACACAGTACGCAGTACCCAGTAGTATGCTTTTTGTCTTTTTTCATTCCTTGATTTCGGCTTAACACCGAATTAACTCTTGCACATCGCGAAAATCTACAAAGCTTTAATGACAGAACACGATTCATGAACGAAACACGAACGAAACAAGGACTCGTGCACATGGCCCGTTGAACATTAGTCGTACATACGGAGCTGCGGGGAGCTGGTACATTAACATAATTGAATATTTCATTGTTGGAAGGTAATATTTTTACTTCTTCTCTATCGGGCAGCGCTTTAGCTGTGTAGATGAGCGCTTTTGAGTGACTATAACATCGCTGCGAACTCTACATTCCATATGCGGTGTAATAGAGGGTTTCTTGGCTGAAGGACTATCAACAAATTTTGTATGGTGAAACCCGGCTGCTACTTTGAAATGTAAAATTATTAACAACTTTGTACCTACTTAAATTTTATAATCGTGTGCACAACAATTGTATTTTATTGTCTATTTATTATTTTATCCATTTATTTACACATTTTTTAAATATTAATTTTACATATTTAGAAACTTAAAATCTAAAATTAATACAAAAACAAATGGAGTTTCCACCACCGGCGGCGGGGCGAACCCAAGCTACCGATGGTCGGGCCCTAAGGAGAGAAATCTCCGAACGATGCGTGCAGTGTCGAGCAGGGCTGCCTTCTGGATCTGGCCCTTGACCCAACCACTCAGCGAGAGCTTCTCAAGGTGATCGTCGAGGTTCTTCGCTATCAGCCCGTGCGCCGAAACGACTATGGGCACAACGATCGTCGAGTCGACGGGCCACATTTTGGTAACCTCGTGCTGCAGATTATTATTATTATCTATAACTTCACATGGAGTTCCGATGTTCCGACAGTCAATGATCGCTACCCTACCAGTACAGGTACAACGATCGAAGTGCATGCATATTTCAGCAGCAGGCAATCTAAACTCAAAGCGCTGCTTTCGATGGCTGCGCACATGGGACCGGGTTGAATTACCTGTAGGGAGGAGACGAGTGCTGCCCCCTATCGGCCATCTGCCGCGATCGCAGCGCGACAATGCACCCGATTTATTTGTTGCGAAATGCGTTTACCGCGCTCTGCAGAAAATCCGTTATGCGGGGTGTCGGATTACTGTTTTTGTCTACCGTTGATATATTCTTCGCTTTTTAAACGGTAATAAATAGCTTTATGATATAAACGTTTTTTGTATTTTGTGCGAAAAAATCTGTTTTCTATATTCTCGCAAATTTGAGTGCACGTGCCAAGCCGATACAAGAATGAATTCGCGGTTCACTTAATTTTTACACACACTTTGAATTTGCACCAACATAATAAGTACCTATAGGTATCATTGGTACCATCGCACTGAGCGTAACGTCGTCGGTCGAAACTGCTATGTAAATAGTTCGTGTTGTCCGTCCAGTTCAGTGTAGCCGACATGAAATGAAGGGAAAGACTACAGAAATCTGAATAAATTGCTATTTATTCATATTTTTGTGGGAAGCACTAACATGGCACCTAGTTCGCCTGGTGTTATGTACTGACATCACGGATGTTGTAGGTGATGTAGCCAACCGTGTCAGTTTCCATAAAAAAAATGTATATTGAAAGGAACAATATATGCCTACTTGTATTTAGGTCGGTAAGTACCGCGCCCCTTTTGACAGTAGTTATTTTAATGTTTGTTAGATAGGTTTTAATTCTTTAGTAATTTGTATGACTTTTTTACATTTTCTTGATTAAAGAATATTTTCTCCATTTAAAAAATAATAATATGTACCTATTAAATATAAAATATTCTAATTTTCTAAGATTTCTTATTACTTGCTTTCTATAAGTAATTGAAATCAACAGATTTTTAAATTTCGGTTTTAAATTCGCTCATTGTTTTCAATATAACTTGTGTAGATAAATGCTTCTCATTTATCAGATCTGCGTCATTGTTTCTTTCTTCCATGGAGCAACCAACCCAACTAGATGCACTACAGTAGTCAGCTAAGTGCATTCTAACCTAACCGTCCAACCGACAACATTTACATTTAAACAGAGCCCCGAATGCGAACGCAGTTCGAATTAATCCTTACATAGAAGTATTCAAAGGTGATTTTTAATAAACATAAATTTGCAGTCAGATAAGTCACGTGGACATCAAGCTATTAGCTGATGACTTGGTAACATTCAATCGCACGTAACGTAATTTGGAGATGTTCACATTCGTAATTGGAACTGTTTTGCAATGAAAACCTTCGTTTTACATAGGTCGTTTTCGAATTGATTGTGATTACATGTTGACGGTCCAATTTATCAAATTTTATTTGCAGGGGAGTCCAGACAATAGGTAGGAAAGTCGAGACATGTGCGGGCTGCGTGGAGTGGAGGGCACCGCTCGAAATTTAGACAATCGAGTGTTCTACACACTCTATCCAGACGCTGAGCACCTGTGACACCTGTTCGCGGCAGTGTCGCCTATACAGTATACACAATTTGCGTGCGCTGGTTCATTTAGAATTTGCATACTGTTTGCCAGAATAGGAAGGTAATTTAAATTGAATTTGTCTATTATTAATCGGGTGAATATTTCTCCGAACTCATAAAAGAAGAAAAGCTAATAATTAAAGAATTACAATTTTAAATTATTTGAATTTGTAAGGAATATGTTAAGAAAACAAGGTGTAAACTTTATTTTTCTAAAAAAATAAAACGTTATACACGGACACACAGTGCCTACATATTGTCGCATGTGTGCATGTTACGTTACAAAACAATTTCTTCAATTGAAATAAGTTTCTAAATTTCTCATTACAGTTCTTCGAACTGCACGATTATCTAAATTCTAAATCGTTCTTGTGCCGCACTGGAAAGGTGTGAAACGGGCTTCCGGGAATATCTTTCCCCACTCCTACAATTAATAGCCTTTCCCCAGCGACATTAGTCCGCCTCCAAGCCGGACAGGCTTGGAGGCGGACTAATAAAGACCTCTTCGGGGGTGAAATTGGCTGCCAGGCGCAGGCTTCCATCTCGGGCACAGACACCCGGTTCGGAAGCAGTAAACGAATATTTTTTTTTTTGCATGAATACTTACCATACGATATTACTTTCTCTCATATCCTTTCTCGCAATCTAATGAGGTGTTTTTCATAAATGTCTGCACTAGTCGGGAATTGACTCGCGGTCTGACTTGCGCGCGCATCCCTCAGCATTACGCACAATTGGCCAGTGTAGGAGGGTTGCTCTAAATGCGATCGGCACGAGTGGAGGTGAGTCTGGTAATGGATTATGTGGAAATGAAAAATGTATTGAGGTGCTTAGCCTTCTGTCGCTCGCTGCGCAAATCTATTCACTTCCCTTTTTTTTCAAATTGGCGATAAAAAGCGAAGTAGAAAGTTTTATGAATGAGGCAATGCTTGCCTATTACCCATGCAACAGTAAGTGTAGATTTTATAAACAGATGTAGTTACAATTAAGTCAGCGAGTTTAGTTCATAGTGGTTTGGTTTGGTACTCACATATTTGTGACTTGATGGCAAGCATTGCTCTGCCGTATAGTATACAGGAATATTTGTATTGTATTATACTTTTATGTTGTGTACATTGCGTAATTACTGAAGAATGTTATTTCTTTCACTCAATCATCGAATATTTATCAAGGTGTGAACTTAATATTATAGTTTTTTTAATATTAGAAAGTCGCCACTATAACGCAACATCACACACTATCGCCATAAATGTTCAAATGTCATACATACTCTTCTCTATTATATTTCTTTATTTCACGTTTTTAGACATTTATATTAATTTTACATACATTTTACAAAAAGTAATGAAAATACACAAAATTAATACAAAATCAAAATAAAAACGGTAATTTCCGCATTCAATTACGATACATTAAAAACAATAGATTTTTAATAATATTTTATGTTTTATATGTTAGTACTAAGCACGTACTCGCTTTTTATATATATTTTTATTAGAAAAATGCAAAGCGAAAATCATTGGAAAAAATACATCCCGGCCAGGATTCGAACCTGGGTCTTTGGCTTGAGCCGCCAACGCGATAACCAACTACGCCACCGGACCGTTACGTATTATCTCCAAATTTTCGCTCTCTTGCACCTTCATGATGACGTCGCATAATTTTTGCGAACAGTCAACTTGCACGGTTCAATGTTGAACCTTATGCTGTCGTCACCAAAGTCGTATTTGGCATCGGACACTAGAAGTTGACTTGAGGTTTTTAATAATATTTTATAATTATAATTCCAATGATTTTCGCTTTGCATTTTTCTAATAAAAATATATATAAAAAGCGAGTACGTGCTTAGTACTAACATATAAAACATAAAATATTATTAAAAACCTCAAGTCAACTTCTAGTGTCCGATGCCAAATACGACTTTGGTGACGACAGCATAAGGTTCAACATTGAACCGTGCAAGTTGACTGTTCGCAAAAATTATGCGACGTCATCATGAAGGTGCAAGAGAGCGAAAATTTGGAGATAATACGTAACGGTCCGGTGGCGTAGTTGGTTATCGCGTTGGCGGCTCAAGCCAAAGACCCAGGTTCGAATCCTGGCCGGGATGTATTTTTTCCAATGATTTTCGCTTTGCATTTTTCTAATAAAAATATATATAAAAAGCGAGTACGTGCTTAGTACTAACATATAAAACATAAAATATTATTAAAAACCTCAAGTCAACTTCTAGTGTCCGATGCCAAATACGACTTTGGTGACGACAGCATAAGGTTCAACATTGAACCGTGCAAGTTGACTGTTCGCAAAAATTATGCGACGTCATCATGAAGGTGCAAGAGAGCGAAAATTTGGAGATAATACGTAACGGTCCGGTGGCGTAGTTGGTTATCGCGTTGGCGGCTCAAGCCAAAGACCCAGGTTCGAATCCTGGCCGGGATGTATTTTTTCCAATGATTTTCGCTTTGCATTTTTCTAATAAAAATATATATAAAAAGCGAGTACGTGCTTAGTACTAACATATAAAACATAAAATATTATTAAAAACCTCAAGTCAACTTCTAGTGTCCGATGCCAAATACGACTTTGGTGACGACAGCATAAGGTTCAACATTGAACCGTGCAAGTTGACTGTTCGCAAAAATTATGCGACGTCATCATGAAGGTGCAAGAGAGCGAAAATTTGGAGATAATACGTAACGGTCCGGTGGCGTAGTTGGTTATCGCGTTGGCGGCTCAAGCCAAAGACCCAGGTTCGAATCCTGGCCGGGATGTATTTTTTCCAATGATTTTCGCTTTGCATTTTTCTAATAAAAATATATATAAAAAGCGAGTACGTGCTTAGTACTAACATATAAAACATAAAATATTATTAAAAACCTCAAGTCAACTTCTAGTGTCCGATGCCAAATACGACTTTGGTGACGACAGCATAAGGTTCAACATTGAACCGTGCAAGTTGACTGTTCGCAAAAATTATGCGACGTCATCATGAAGGTGCAAGAGAGCGAAAATTTGGAGATAATACGTAACGGTCCGGTGGCGTAGTTGGTTATCGCGTTGGCGGCTCAAGCCAAAGACCCAGGTTCGAATCCTGGCCGGGATGTATTTTTTCCAATGATTTTCGCTTTGCATTTTTCTAATAAAAATATAATAGATTTTTAATTAAAATATTAACTGGCCTGGCCCCTTAATAGGTGGTAGGCTCAAATTGTAGCCAACTGGGTTGGTACCACCGTACTTTATGTAAGATGCCCGCATAACAGCCTCGGTTGTGTTCTCCTCTAGTCCAGCACAGCCAGAAATCTAGGGAAGTCTCCGGTATGGCACCTACCTTCTCGGAGGTGATATTAGCTGGTCGGAGCATATGCTTTGGCCCCTCCGACTCAGCCATCCATACCAGATTTACTGCTTCCCTCACTGACCGAAAACTCCTGCGCAGCAGGCAAACTAAATCATCGTATACGAGCGAGCGGAAATAATTTTTTTTCGAAAACTGTACCTACTTTAGCAGATTATTATGGATAGAGAAACTCTTAAGGTTCAGCAGTCCCAAAAATCGGTTTCTCCCGATTTATGTTTCACGTAAACCACTGTGAGTTTTATCTTACAAAAATATATGGTTACAAAATATGTGTACCGACTGCTTTCCAACAAGGAGCCTAAAACGCAATTCACTATTTGACTCGATAGAAAAAAATCGCAAAGTATGCTCTCGAAAATTCGAAAAAGCCGTGCTTCCGTGCCTTTCATGATGTTATAGTCATATAATTTTACACAGTACATAGATAAAAATACAATACTTCTTCTTAATATTAGGCTTTTTCTTATTATTCTTAGTATTAAAACTTAATATTAGGCTTATAATAAAATATTAATTGATTCTGCACTTAGGCCCTCCAAACGCACAGGGGCTTACGAGAAACTTCAATCGGGAGAAACCGATTTTTGGTATTGCTGCGTCTTAAATAAAGTACGCACAGAACGACATTACGAGATTAATCAATATAGCTGGACAGAAGTGGGCTACAAGTGTAGTTTCATTAGAGCCGCACGGGGTAGGTACAGGGTGGCTCATGTCCGCTGCTCCTAATCGACTCTGTAATCCATCACACGGCACAGGTCCGGCGGGCCACCCTACTCGCACGATAGGTGAGATCATGATGTACCGTCTGCAAGTTACGAGATGGAATAAATTAGGATGGCTTGAAGTAATTTTGTTTTTTTTTTCAGAAAAAATTGGAGATACACACTTCCGGCTGTGGACTCATAAACGCTGATTGACTGACTGACAATCTGTATCTGGGGACACGGTCGTGCCCCAGCCAAGTCGAACAAACATATGAATTACCTGCTTTAAAATAGCAACATTTTGGCTGACATTCTAAGCCTATAAAAATGTGAAAATAATAACTGAATGAAAGGTCGGTCGAAACGGCTATGTAAATAGTTTGTGTTTTCCGTCCAGTTCAGTGTAGCCGGCACGGCCGAAGGGAAGCACTGACGTGGCACCAAGTTCACCCGGTGTTATGGGCTGACATCATGGATGTTGTAGTTAATGTAGCCAACCGTGTCAGTTTCCATAAAAAAAAAATGCTTTTTAGATCTGGATTTTTACAAAGGCAGTTCGTATTTAACTTTTTGCATCAATCGAGCGCTAAAATCTAGAACGCTCTTCCTGCCCATATTTTTCCGTATTTGAGGGACTCCGAGTCTCGGGTCCTTCAAGAGGAGCGCGAAGGCGCCTGTCAGGTCGGCATGGCATTCGCATACATACGACCGAACGTCCATGGACGTCGTTAGACGTGCGGAACACTAGATAAACTCAAGAAATCTTCCATAATATGCCCAAAATCTGTTTGTATATATACATATTTTTTTAATCTTTATTTTATAGGGGCTTTGGTTCACACAGTGACCATGCCAGCCCCAACTGTTTGTATATAGAATGAAATTAAAAAATTCAATCGAATACGAATTTTAATAGTTATACTCTGTATACCCATTATTTCTGCGGATCTTACAGAACCTGGTACAACGGATGACGGTGTAGAAATCAAACAACGTGCGCCCAAAATCATAGCTGCAGGCCGGACGTGTCCGCGCGAAATTAGGCACCAGCAGGCCGATTCACGGCACGAAATCGAGAATCCAGTACAAGATTTTCTTGAACTTGCAGCACCTCCCAGCCAGGAGTTCTCCCACAACGGTGTAAGACCGAAGACACCAGGAGGTGCGTTTATTCTTCAGGATTTTAGGAAGACACGCTCGAGGATAGGTGAGAAAGTGAAATAATCGACCGGCTTATGTTTCAGCCTGAAGCCAATATGGGAGTATGTGGAAAGACGGGATATTGGGATTTGTTGGAATGAGCGTTGCTGCGTTACTGACTCTTCTTTTCTTCTGTTTTCTGGTGCACTATCGTCTGATCGGCTCGCTGCTTGTGTCTGGTTCGTTGGTGCCCTCCGATGATTCACTTGTCTCTGAGTCCGTTTCTTCCTCTTGATTTTTGTAGATCTATTTTGCTTTTTTCATTACCTCGTGGCCTTCTTTACTCAGTTCTTCCATAAGTAAAAATTAATACATTGTTCCGTAGTGACATTTCTACCGAGAAAAATCTTCTGGATCCTCGATTCAGTACTGTTAACACTGTTAATTGTAAGTAGTACTGTTAATTGACCTGCTGGTTACCAATTTCGCGCGGGCACGTCTGGCCTGCAGCTATGATTTTGGGCGCAAGTTGTTTGATTTATACGCCGTCATCCGTTATACCAGGTCCTGTAAGATCTGCAGAAATAATGGTATACTGTAACACTCTTTAAATATCCTGAATTTTATTTGAACTTTCATTGTTTTAATTCAGTTCGGTATAGAAATTGATATTTTGGGGTTCCGCTATTTTATTCGAAATATTGTATTCGATTCTCGATTTGCTTGTTAGTAAATTGTCCTCCGGGGTCATTCCGTCGCCATGGCAACCTCGAGGCGTCACTAATACTGAACCACCCTAAATGACTATGTACGCTTCCCGATTATTAGGTCCGGATACCAGGACCAGGTATCGATTGATTCATGCGCTTCCAAACTATCGATTTATAGGATTAACATAAGTAGGCAGGTACGTAATCTGTGTTTTACGTCATTATATGATTAAGTTATTCCGCCATATTAACAATATACAATATTGGCACAAATGGCACATACCACATTGTGTACCGGCGAGTGTGTTTCCCGATACTTTCAACATGGGAGTGTACGTCGTTCAAGCCAGATAGAACTTCTATAGTCCGCAAATGTTCTGGTATCCGTGTCCCTCTGAGTGTGGTTTCGCGTGGTTAAGTTGATTTTTTTTATGTAATCCGGTATGGGTGGCCGAGTCGGAGGGGCCAAAGCACATGCTCTGACAAGCCAATATCAACTCCGAGAAGGAAGGTGCCTTGCCGGTGACTTTCCTGGATTGCTGGCTATACTGGACTAGAGGAGAACACAACCGAGGTTGCTATGCGGCCATCTTACATCCAGTACGGTGGTAGGTACCGACGTACCGGTGGTCGGCTACAATTTGAGCCTGCCACCTAGTAAGGGGCAAGGGATTTGCCTGTTTCCAGCCATTTTCATAAAAATGGCTTTTGTGGTTCATCATTTCTGAATACTAAATTACAAACCATATTGAACCGTGAATATTAATTACTTATTTTCAGTAATTATTATTCATAAAAGCTGCATCGCACAAACAACTCTGTATAGCTTGTAATTCGTTTAGATACCTAGTTAGTTAGTTGCTATACATAATTCGTAATGTTAATAATTATGTATATAATATGTTATTATTATGTTGTTATGTTTTTTTTTTCCATAAAAAAAATGTTTATTGTTTAATGTAATGTTTGTATAGTACAAGATTGACTGGAAACATTGCATTAAACAATATATCCGCCTTGTTCACCGCATTATCGGCATCGAATTTATCGGTCACTGCAATTTCCATAAGAAAAGCAAGTTGGAGAAAACTCCAGCCACTGCCTCCATTTGCGAATCCTCAGTCATACGTCGCCGCCTATGGGGGATATTAAGAAATCAATTTGACAAAGTGTTACATTTTACCGCGACATTATACTGGCGCTAGCTAGCCGGTCCGCTGTCGTTAGATACCATGCGGAACTACCTACGTCCTCCGACATCGATACTTGTGAAATGTTGAAAAAAAAACGCTTCAAATTTATAAAAAAAGGAAACTCTTTGCAGTTGAAGTTATTTTGATCAAAGCCTGGGGTTTTTCAAAAGGGGCGTGTGAAAAGGCTCCCGTCAAGCCGGCATGGCATTCGCAATCCCCGTGCATTGCAGAATGTCCATGGGCATCGTTTGACACCTACTCGTAGGTGATCCGATGCCACATCTCGCGCTTTCCATAAAAAAATTATACGAGCGAGCTGTGCAGCCGAGACGACAAAACTGAAGCACTGACACGGCACCTACTGTTGTTCCGTGAGGAGTAAGGTGCATAGCAAGTCACGTTCCATAAAATAACCGGCCAAGTGCGATTCGGACTGGCGCACCGAGGTTTCCGTACCAGCGCGTAATTGGCCCGTTTTTATTATTTGCAAAGAGTTTGCATTAAGTCTAGGAGCGCAGCGACGTTTTTTTTTTTACGGAAACTGACACGCTTGGCTTACATCACCTACAACATCCGTGATGTCAGCCCATAACACCGGGTGAACTTGGTGCCACGTCAGTGCTTCCCTTCGGTCGTGCCGGCTACACTGAACTGGACGGAAAACACAAACTATTTTACATAGCCGTTTCGACCGACCTTTCATTCAGAGCGGTGGTAGCAACCCGGGCGGGTTAAGCCCTACCACCTAGTAATATAAGAAGGGAGTCTTATCCCTTAGTCGCCTTTTACGACATACACGGGGAGAGATGCAGTGGGGCTATTCTTTTAAAGTGCCGGCCCCACACGGTACAAAGACGTAATACAAACTCTTTTATTATAATATGTTGTTTTACTTTAGAATTTGTACTATAATGATACCAAGTTTGACGCTATTTTAAAATTTTTCAGATGACAAGCTTGACGGAGCAGATGGGTAAAACGGGGTAATTGGAGAAAGTCAACTTTTATTTTTCTTATTTCATACATTTATTCACACATTTTTTTTAAACTTATTTTATTTGTTAGAATATAAATATAAAACATATGCAATAATTTTTTTTCTGGAAACTGACACGGTTGGCTACATCACCTACAACGTCCGTGATGTCAGCCCATAACACCGGGTGAACTAGGTGCCATGTCAGTGCTTCCCCCTTTGATCGTGCCGGGTACACTGAACTTATTAAATTTAACACTAAATGGATTTTGCGCCACTGGCGGCGGTGGGGCGATTATAATTATTAAAATGTCTTATCTCATAATATCCTTCCTTACCTAATAAAATCCAACGTCTGCTTTCTGTCTGTCTGAGTGTCTGTCTGTCCGCTTATAACTCGAGAACCACTAAACCGATTTTAATCAAACAAAATTCTACGGATAGCTTGATTCTTCCCATCAACTATAGGCTACTTACTATCACGCTAAATGGCTTATGAGGTTAGCAGTGAAGTGAAATATGAGAGCGGGCGGAGCCGCGGGCACAGTTTGTATATTTATAATTTATAGTTTTGTATTAGTGGAAAACTTGAATGTCGCATCCGCGATTCAAAATGAACTTCGAAAAGGCATGAACAAAATATGCACACATTTTATCCATTTTGCTAAAAAGCAACTCGGGCTGCGAACCCCGCCAAGTCCACCGCCCCGGTATATTTCACCAGTGAGTATTCGCTACAGTTTAGTGCCACAGACGGTAATCAAATAGCACTAAAGCACACTTTTCTTCTTTCGCAGGAAATAAATCTCGGCTCCAGTTCGGCATATTGCATAGGAAGCTGTGTGCGCGGAAACCCGGTGTCGCGGTTGGTCGAGATGGCTTCATATGTGCTGCGCGCTTCTTTTGTGAGCTCTTGCAGCGGTAGATATTATATCTAATTCATTTCTATATGTTATTTTGTTCAAATGGAGCCATAATTTGGCATTGTATTGCTTTGCAATTTTTTTTATGGCAACTGACACGGTTGGCAACATCACCTACAACATTCGTAATGTCAGCCCATAACACCGGGTGAACTAGCTGCCATTTCAGTGCTTCCCTTCATTTCATGTCGGCTACACTGAACTGGACGGAAAACACGAACTATTTACATAGCCGTTTCGACCGACGTTTCATTCAGTGCGGTGGTACCAACCCGGGCGGGATTTGTTTTTAATCAATAAAACAATTCTAAGTCTTTTCAATAAGTATAACTAATGGAACTTAAGAATGTTTAGGTTACCCACAGGTAAATTTCAACGATGTCCTGTGATAACATTATTAAATGCTGGTTTATATTTATATGGCCTAGAAACATAGAGAGACCTATTCTATTATTGAGAAACGTTGTGTCATTAAAATTACAATCATAATTTCAATCAATAATTATTCCTAACTTCGTAGTTTCTGACAATTGGAAAACTTATATTTATAATAATTAATAACGGAAAACATCGCTCAAGCATCCCACAGCCACCTGAAATGGTTTCCAATGAACATTTTCTCCATATGAGCGATTGTTCCGGTCTGCTTCGCACATTGCCGAGGCAGTGTGGGGCGAGTGTGTCCGTATTGAGCAGTAGGTACAGTAAGTAATTAATCTAGCCCCGAGCGCGTCGCTGTCATGTCGCTTCGTCGCCGCCGTGTCCCGCTGCGCCGCCGTCGCCGCTACCTGGATTGTTTCATAATCGTTGTGTCGCGACCGTGACGCGGAGGCGACGTGACCCCGGATTACCCCGACATACTCTACAAGGAAGAATTCACAAAGATAGAAGGGATATTAAATTATCGGGCACGTGAAATTAATTATAAACTCATTAAAACAACACAAAACAAAACATCACACCGCGCACATCTGATACCTTTAGACATCTAAGTTTATGCCCAGCGCAAGCAATTAAAAAAATACTAATCAGGGAAACATGGAAACATGTAATTGGTCATAATTTATGTATAAAAATGTATGTACATTAAAAGTGAATGGGTGTATGTTTTCTTCTATAAATACATAAATAAATTATATTGCAAATATCTGGCAGCCTAACATAACATCTTGACTGACAGCGAAACGTGGTCAGTGTTTGAACACTTTTTCGTTATTTTTGCTTTCTGTTGATTTGATACTTCGTAATTTTTCCAGACGATTAGACAGAGGTTCAGTTCAGTATGCTAATGAGAGTTGGCAGAGCTGACGTCACTGCGCCACCTCAACGTTCCACCGCCCTTTTTAGAGTTCCGTATTCATACGGAAGCCCATTACTGAGCGTACGCCGCCGTCACGCCGTCTGTCTGTCCGTCCGTCCGTCCGTCCTAGGGCTGTATCGTATGAACCGTAATAGGAAGCCCGGTTGAAATGTTCACAGAATGTGTGTTAATGGCGGATGTGCCAACAAATAATAAAAAAAGCAAAAAGTAAAAAATTTACAAGAAACGTGTTAAGAATCTATTAGTACATATTCACGCAGTGCATTATATATATAAGGTCTTTCATTAGTAGGTAACGATACGCTAAGGGGTGTATGCAACGAATTAAATTATCGGGAAGTGGCATACAACGCACCGAATTGAGGCGCGCCATTGGTGAGCATTCAGCACACTCTCCAATCGTTGTCTCTCCTTTATACGTATCAAATAGCCATTTAACCGTCTTACTCTATCGACGTTCACAGAGCGGAAACGTAACGTGAACGTGATGTATGAGGCGCTCGCGCACTTAGGCTGTTTTAAATATTGGCAATATATAGAACTCCAATCGCACCTTTCTACCGGTAAAATGTATGACGAGGGCCCGTCCAGAAAGTAGAATGTCGTTGGGTGTATGTGTATCAGATACTGATCACGTTCCCATACCAATTTTCTTTTACGATATAAAAAACCTACTCACTCCTCAAATTTAATACCTGAAGTGTGCGTATTTCACCGTAATAAGTATGTTTTTTATATCGTAAAAAAAAATTGATATGGGAACGTGATCAGTATCTGATACACATACACCCCTTAGCGTATCGTTACCTACTATTGAAAGACCTTATACAAAAACAAAATATAGACGCATATGATTTTTTTACAGGTATGGTATATCTACGGAACCCTCCGTGCGCGAGTAAAACTCGCACTTGACCGATTTTTATGTCACTTGACATGGTTGGATACATCACCTAACACACCCGTGATGTCAGCCTTGCTCGGCACATTGTCCCTTTAGGACAGAGCTCCTAATGTCAATTAGTTTGAGAGCGATTTCACTGGATACAAACACTCTTACCATTTACCACCCCTAGCTGACATCCACGAGACTGTAACGTAACAGTTAGGGGTCGTCCGTAGATAGGTAGGGGATAGGTAGGTAGGTAGGGGATCGTTAAGGTGGCGCGGTGACGTCACCGCTGCCAGCTCGCATTAGCATACGGACCTGGACGTAGCGCCTTGATGAAAACGCGTTCTTACACACCGGCAGGGCACCTCAACCTTGTGTCGTGTGTGCGTTGGATGGAAAAATGCGAATTATGAATGTATGATTCATGTCGTACCGTGTGGGGCCGGTATTGTACCGTGTGGGGCCGGTATTGTACCGTGTGGGGCCGGTACTTTAAAAGAATAGCCCCACTGCATATCTCCCCGTTTATGTCGTAAAAGGCGACTAAGGGATATGACTACCTTCTTATATTACTGGGTTCAACCCGCCCGGGTTGGTACCACCGCACTGAATGAAAGTCGGTCGGTCGAAACGGCTATGTATATAGTTTGTGTTTTCCGTCCAGTTCAGTGTAGCCGGCACGAATGAAGGGAAGCACTGACATGGCACCAAGATCACCCGGTGTTATGGGCTGACATCACGGATGTTGTAGGTGATGTAGCCAACCGTGTCAGTTTCCATAAAAAAAAAAAAAGGAATGGAGAGATGGCGTATTGCACATATTATATACAAAATGTATGTCGTAAAAGGCGACTAAGGGATAAGGACAAGATACCGTGCTAAAGGGCGACAGGCTCGCCGCCTTTCACCTTGGCACGGTACTTCCACCGAGTCATGCAGCAGGCGAGTCTTCGTGCCTTACTTGCTGCTTGATTGATTGAATTTTCTTCGAATACTTTGCGAAACGCGGTGGTCGGTGTTGTGCTGTAATTTACCGGAGTTCTTGCAGCACAACACCGATTACTCTACTTTCCCCGATTGTCGAGATTCAGCGTGTGTGATATGTATGTATGTATGTATATATACAAAATGTTTGTACATATTCTGATTAGGTGATAAATAATATTGATTAAATTTACGACTCTTTGCTGACCACTTCGCCAACTAATCGTATGATAGATAATATTGAAAGAAAGAAAGAATGAAAATTTATTCATTCGTTACAAAACAAATAAATAAAAACAGCTTCCTATAAAAGGAACACTTTTATTGCACACATTTACAGAAAGACAGTACACGATAAAAACCAACAAAAATACAAGAGAACGCAAAGGCGGACTCACAATAAGTGTGATTTCTTCCCGTCAATCTTGGATGATAAAGAGCGAAATTATAAAGCACCATGATATTCTTTTAATGTTCATATTATTGACGTTCATCTTTTGTCTCTCTGTACCTAATGCTATTCAGATTCTTTATGTCTGTCAACCAGCTATTAGAAAAAAAAAACATTTTGTTTTAAAGATATAGTTAACGACAAAGGAATACATAAACATGAAATAGTATGAGTTAAATCCATAGTTCACAGTACGTATAATGATTTTATAGAAATGAAATGAAACGAACGGAGAAGAAAGAACGTAGAATTCACAGAAGTCCCTTAGTCTCTTTTAATTGGTAAACAATTAAACTAAGTAAACCATGTTGATTTTATATTCTGAGAATTATGTTACAGGTCAACAGACAGACACAAGGACAACGGAGTAGGGAAAAAGTGTTCCTTTATAAACTTTTATTTAACCCAAAAAAATTGGCAAAAATTGCTCCTATATTTTCCAAGCAACTACTTATACTTGAAGGTCATTTGAACGATTGCTTGATTTCTTTCTTACTGTGAGTTACGGTGGAGGTAGTGCCGAGCCAAAGGTTGCAGACGTCTCGTTCTCCTGCGGAGAGCTAAATACGTGGCGATTGCCGCGGCGGGCGCGGCATACAAATCGTCGACTCTACAGATTCATATGCCGCATGCCGCAGACATATTTCGGAAGACTAGAGCGCGGTAGGGATGCAGGGCAGGCTGTTAGGTAATTTTACCCGAGTCTTTTACCACATTTTGTTGGGATAGGACCATTTTGGTAAGGGAACATCACAGGAACGACTCGACCGACAGGGAAAATTAATTATTTCTTTTTCTAAATTGATCCTAAAGAAATAAAAAAAAAAAAATAAACGTTCTGCCGACTTTGATAATTCAAATTGTTTGTATGCATAAACTCAAATTTTATTAATAACTTGACTGAACCCTATGTTCTTTGTTTTGTATTTTATTATCTTTTTTAATGGGTATATCTTGACTTAATATTTTTAATTTTTTACTTAGATATAGTATTGTTATATTTAACATAATGAAAACTTATTAGGTGAGTTATATTTTAAAAAAGCTCTGTAAGGTTTTTTACCCGGTTCTTCCTTATAGATTGCACTGCTGAACGGAATATGACAAAAAAAATTATGACGAAACATACTGAATATGCATAATATATATCTCAATGAAATATTGTTATTGTTGTGTGCTCTTTATGGCGAAATAAATATCTGAATCTGAATAAAAATTATACATAAGGATGTTAGAACTAACTAAAGTGGTCAAACAAAACACATCACTCTTAGCTGCCACCTACCTACTCACTTATGAATAAGAAAATTAATGAAGATCTCAGACAACGTAATATGTATCCTAAATACTGTTTAAATACATTTCTTTATTTTACCGATTTTTTTAATGAACTAAATGGTAAAATTACCCCCAACTTCGCCAACCCTACTAGGTGCAATGCAATCCTCCAGTTATAAGCGTCCATAAGGCTTTATTACGGCGACGATGACGAAGACGTGAGTTGACGGCTGTAGTGTGAATCCACCCTTATTGCACGTCGCGCCCGGTGTCTGCATGCCCTTATTATAATTGCACGCCGTTCGGGCGTGGGTTAATTTTGAGGAAGGACCTTAATTTGGAGCGTTTTTGATCATTTTGTTAATTGTTGCTGTGAGCCCTACGGCGGCGAAGAGGTGGGAAGTGCTTGCGTTTCTGTAGACGTCTTAGGCCGAGGGCACACTCATGGAAATTTTGGACAAGTGCTTTTCTAGATTTGTTTTCTTATAAAACAAAGAAAGATTCAAGGACATTTATCTGGCAAGTGAATGCGACGAAGGCTTAGGTAGTTTTGATTTCAGACCAAGTGAAGTGAAAATACTTTATTAATTTTACTTTAAATTACATTATTTAATTTTGAATAAAATATTTTTGTTACTACCAATATTTGGGTTTTATATTTTTATATTTATATCTTTAATTTATACTTACAGAGCATCAAATGCGCGCGCCCCTCCTAGAGGCGCCCTGAGCGCGATTTCTCTACAACGCCGTTGAAGCCTGTGGGTGTGGCCTATGACTTACATATGTGTGTTGTGCGTGTGCATTTGTTTTGTGCGTGTGCCTAACTTGCTCCTCTTTGTGTGTAGTGTCGATACTAGCACACACACACACACACATACTAAGCGCTAGCAGCACTGTGTGTAGTTTTTGGGTTTCAAATATTATCGCTTAGGGCGTCTCTAGTAGGGGGCGCGCGCGGTAGATATTTGATGCTCTGTGGTATTAGCATAACATTGTACAAAAAAAATCCATTATTTATTATATTCTGTGTCTGTCTACTACTATACAGTCAGTCAGCCAGTCAGAGTGTATGCGTCCACTGCTGGGCATACGCCTCTCCAATTTTCTTCTATATTACTATAAAATATATACTAAAGTAAACTCCATACTAAATCTACGTTTTTGATAGCAGAGTTTATTTGAATGATGTCCACACGTTTCGTCGTTCGCACATCACCTATTCGTGTAGCCAGCATGAACAAAAGGAATGTACTGGCATGACACCTAGCTGCGGCAGAAATATGGTATTTATTTCTTAGAGATATTTTGAATTTCAATATTTTATTTTATTATACTTGAGCGGGTAATGTAGCGTCTGGTTAACATAAACAAAAACCAACATTAGAAAACAATAATCTAAATATTATGTCTTCACTAGCTGTGCCCGCGGCTCTGCCCGCTCTCATATTTCACTTCACTGCTAACCTCATAAGCCATTTAGCGTGATAGTAAGTAGCCTATAGTTGATGGGAAGAATCAAGCTATCCGTAGAATTTTGTTTTATTAAAATCGGTTCAGTGGTTCTCGAGTTATAAGCGGACAGACAGACACTCAGACACTCAGACAGAAAGCAGACGTTGGATTTTATTATAGGTAAGGAAGGAAGGAAGGAAGGATAAGGATTAGATGATGCAAAGACGAAAATGAAAAATACGTAATTTTATTTTATTATTCTTGAGTAAGTAGTCGATATGGGATACCCGGTGGCTAAGCTCAAGTGGCAGTGGGCTGGGCACGTCAGCCGAAGAGACGACGACCATTGGAGTAACCGTGTCCTACACTGGCGGCCGTGGACAGGAAGACCATCCGCCAGGTGAGATGACGACATCAAGTACGTCGGCGGAAAGCAGTGGTTTCGTACCGCTGAAGGCCGGGAGGACTGGAGCAAAATTGTAGCGGCTATGTCCAGCAGTGGACGCTTACACGCTGACTGACTGACTGTGCGGGTAATGTAGCGTCTGGTTAAAATTAAAAAAAAAAACAAAATAACAAAACAATTATCTAAATATGTCTTCACTAGATAAATGCAAAGCCGAAAATGAAGAGAAAAAAAAAATACATCCCGACCAGGATTCGAACCTGGAACTCAGGCGTGAAATAAAATTCAATATTTAATTGTGAGATCGCGTCATACCTACTAGAGCAGATGCGACGGTTAGAAATTTAGAGGGAAAACGTTATCGACCCGGTGACGAAATGGTAGGTAACGCGCTACCGGCTCAAGCCGGAGTTCCAGGTTTGAATCCTGGTCGGGACGTATCTTTTATCTTCATTTTCGGCTTTGCATTTATCTAAAAATAACGAGCGAGTACATAATTGGTACTAACATATAAAAATAAAAAAGAAATAAAATAATAATCTAAGTACCTATATGAATTATGTAGGTACGCATATAACTATGGGTCCTCTAGAAACTATCTATTACATACATACATACATAACACACGCTGTATCCCGACAATCAGGGTAAGCAGAGTAATCGGTGTTGTGCTATAAGGACTCTGGTAAATTACAGCACAACACCGACCACCACGTTTAGCACAGTATACGGACAAGACAACTATCAAGCAGCAAGTAAGATACAAAGAACCCACCTGCTGCATGACTAGGTGGAAGGACTGCGCCAAGGTGAGAAGTGGCTAGCCTGTCGCCCTTTAGCGCAGTATCTTGTCCTTATCCCTTAGTCGCCTCTTACGACATGCACGGGGAGAGATGCAGTGGGGCTATTCTTTTTAAGTACCGGCCCCACACGGTACACACTACTATCTACTATCACACTACTATATACTATCCACAACTATCTATTATTCCTCTAAAAACTATCTAAACTATATTATACTCCACAGATGTTCTCAGAATTGTATATTTATACAATAAAACTTCAATAAAAAGAGCTATTCAAACTACCGGTCGGTATTCAGTGCGGTGGTACTAACACGGAGTATAAACAAAAGATAATGGTGTCAACTGCTACGTATGAGTAAGGCGCTTGTGTTTGTAATTCGGGACATATTATGAGCAATAAATATAATTTATATCTGGCGCTTAAGAGCATGTGCCGTAATGATTATATGTAAGAACTTGTAGGTACGATCTCGTCTCGTTCTGAGTTCGTTATAATATATTTTTATTATAGCTATACATTTAAATACATTGATACCTTGATAAGTTCAGAGTAAGGATGGATAAGCAGTTTTTCTCGGAATATATTTTCGGGCTCATATAAATTTATTCCTGAGTTTTATTTATATGAAAATGAAATAGTATGTTTTTTTCGTTGTCTTTTTCTAGAGTTTTTGTATGTTATTATTATTTAAAGGCTTTTACAGATACTTTTACAAGGGCTTTAACAGATTTTAAGTTTACTAAAAAAACTAAATTATTATTACAAAAATGTACACTCTCACGCACGCGTAATTATTCTTCAAGAGGGGCGTGAACCTTCAGGACAGCATGGCATTTGCAACCTCCGCATACGATCGAATGTCCGTGGGCGTCGTTAGACGCCTTATGGGTTGCTTGGCGCCATATGTCCCGCTATCAATAAAAAAAAAAGGTTCCAAATTTAATGAGAATTGTGAATCGAACTGAACTGTTTAAAATAATAATTACACTTAGATTATGAACTTTCTATCAATTAAACTGTAGTGTAATATTAATTGTATCCTCTAAACTTACATTTAACTTATAATAAAACCAAATGATAAGATAAATATTAATTTATTCACTACTTTAAAGGTCGTCAAACGCAAAAGAATATCGCAGGAGGTGAAAGTCCAATTGACATTTCCTGCCGAGAACTCATCAAAACAAGCTGCAGCATACGTTACTGCTTAGTCACTTATTTAACCCGCCAATGAAGTGCGTGTAATAAAAACAGAACCGTACGCAGCTAACCCATTAAGGAGTTTAGAGTTGAAAGTAGTTGACGCGCCGATATGCTGGTACGCGGCGGCCACGCGGGTCATTGAGACCCAGAGAGGGAGCGAGGTCGACGGAGACAGGTCGAATGTTAGCTGACAGTAGACTAGACAATTGTAGCAAGCAATAAATAAGATGATCGAAGGGAAACACTGGCATGAACCCTAGTTCAGACAGGAACTAGATATAATGGGATTACATTACGGGTATAGCAGGTGATGTAGTTAACCATGTCAAGTTTCATAAAAAATACTAAGTACCTACCTACCATACAACAAATTGTTTCCTTGTCAAAGCCGAACGAAATACAGTGAGCCTCTTTGTAAAGTTGTGTGTGAGTCTATACAAAATATATGTGTGGTCGAAAAAGTCGAAGAAATTTAAACGCCTTGTCGACAAAAGCCAAGACGACTTTTCGTACTAACTCCATACAATTCATCATAATATCTATAGTTCTGTATTGGTAACACTGCCGCACGCACGATGCGTTGTGCATGGGTCAAATTCAGGTTAAATGGTTAAATTCCTTTAGAAATAAAAAAGGTTAAATCTCTCTATATAGAAAAACTCGATGATAGGTGTATTTAGGTGGGGATGACGACGGAGTGGTGGAAAAAAAATTATGGTACTGAAAATATAAAAGATGGAAATTACAAATATTCAATGTTAAACACGATGTTTATGTCATTAATGTTTATAATTTTGCATGCCATGCTCTTGTGATAAGTGCCGAAGATAGATTTTTGGATTTAAAAAAAAAATTAAAAAATATATTTTGAGCTGTAAATGTTTTATTTGTTTTGATGTATAAATAAACCTTGATAACTAAAATAACAAATTTATTCTCTTCTTGCAACAAAATAATTTATCAGTCGAATGTTTCAGAGTGTTCCTATTGGTTGTTTCTCGCAAGTATTCTTTCGTCTTTTCGAGTTAGTGCTGGCACGGGCGGCGGAACGAAGAAACATTTCGTCACCAATCTTGGAGCGTCGCCGTCGTCGCCACCGCTGCCGTAGTAGGTAACAATTAAGTTTAATAAAGTCGGCGTGTGAGGATCTGTCATGGCACGCATACCGGTCAATTTGGCCAATTGTAGTCGCGCGGTTGTGGGAACGACAAAAATGCCCCAGTCGCGGTTCATGGGTCAATTGGACCGTATGGAGGCTGACTGCGCGCTGTTTACACGTGGCTAGTGTGGGGTTATGTATCATATGTGTAATTGTGTACCTATATTTGGATTTGTACCTATATTGATGGGCTGAAAGTTGGTGATTAATTAATTTATTATTGTAGTAAGTACAGAATACCGATGAATCTTCGTGGTCTCAATGTTGTTACTTCTGTTTTTGTGGTTAGTCAACAAGTCAGTTTAATTTTAGATTATAAGTACTTACTTAGTTGTAATTACCTTACTGATCGTTACTTTACGGCGAATTAGTTTAAAAAAAATTCAAACTGTGACATTTTCCTTAAGGAAAATATAACTATTGGTATTGCAAATTGTATGACCCTGCTTAACACACAATCTTATTTTAAGCTTTTTCAGTAAGTTTAATTCATTGCTTAGTAATGCGATCTTGTCTTTCAATTATATTTTGCAATTTTTGTCATCATCTTGCCTATGGCACTCTTCTAGATACTGCTTGGAATGGAAAGGAATAATGGTGCTAGTAAGTCATACGGTGTTCTCCTTTTTTAACCCCCGACGAAAAAAAAAGAGGGGTGTTATAAGTTTGATGTGTGTCTGTCTGTGGCATCGTGGCTACCAAACGGATGGACCGATTTGGATGCGGATTTTTTTATTAGGAAGCTTGTTTAATCGGGATGGTTCTTAGCTATGTTTGTAATCAAGTAATCAAGTAATTAAGTAATAAAAAAAAATTATTTTAAAAATTGGCCGGACGTGGGTTTTTTTAAAAAAGCTTGAAATAAAAGTTAAATTACAAATTTAAAAAACCCCCGACCCTTAAAAAGTCAAAAATAATTTCCGTTTACTTAATTAAAGGAGTCGGGGGACCGCTAAGTAAATAAAATATAAAAACTCAGAGCTGCGCGGGAATTTACTTAGCGGTCTCCCGACTCCTTTAATTAAGTAAACGGCAATTATTTTTGACTTTTTAAGGGTCGGGGGTTTTTTAAATTTGTAATTAAACTTTTTCTTTTCAGACGATAAAGCGATTATTCTGTCTTCTTTCTTCTTCTGTAACCAAAAGTCCAATTCAATCATTGCCTGGATAATATTTTAAGAACTTTACAGGTCCCCTCTTGAGTCGACACTTTTGCCATCGTTCACACTTTCAGATTTAAAATTTACTGATATTATCTCATCAAGAGGTTTAAATTTTAACACGAGGTACATCGAACGCCCATAAACTTCAGCGATGAAATAAAACGAGTGCACACACCACACGGTGCGAACAGGCCAACACATGTCCTCGGATTCTCACGGCACCCGCTTGCGATCGAGGCCACCGACACATAACAGGGCACATGACACGATGTGCTTGTGAGAGAGCTCTCTCTGTGAATCTAATCAAGACGTTTTCTTGCGCAAGCGACTCTTGAATTAGGAGATTAAGCGCTACATCGGCACATGTGAAGTGTTTAATTAGATACTCCATTGGGATGACTATTGAATGGTACGCGAAGGGGAAATAACTGCACTGAATGGCCATGCTACTAATTGATGTGTATTGTTTTGTTAGTGTCCGCAAATCATAATTTACCTACTCAATTTGGTTGCTATTTCTCGGGATTATCTCACACGAAGGTATATTCTCGGTGTGACTTAGGCAGTTCATTAGTTAACCAACTTTGTCTGCAACCTCATATTATCTTAACATCCTAGGGGATCCCCATGCTTCCCATGGTTCTTTATACTCAAATTTTGCACCTAAACATAATGCACCTACCTATATTGACGTATTTACTTCCATCTGAAGTGCAGATGCTACCAAAGAAAACACATGGACAACTTAGCACTTGCATTTCGTTCCCGTTAAAATTAAAATGTCGGAGGCATGCAATGCAACCGGATAGAAAGTGTGTACGGAGAATTTGCAATTTATTTGATTTAGTAATCCATATAAACAAACATACGTAAATACACACTTATCGCAGCGGAACTAACGGCTTAACAGATTGCAGCAGTCCTAGTTACTGGGTAATAATATCTTTGGGGGTATGGCGCGCACATGCATCTTCCTGTCGCGATATTAAAAACAGGGACATGTTCCCCTGGGTCCAACGACCGACCGCCGTTGGTCGGACAGGACACAGACGGGCGGCATCCTGTAGGTTCACCGCCACAGGACGCAGATATGTTATCTTGCAAGCCGTGAGCGCGCACCGGGTTATCGAGTCAGAGGAAACGGTCGCACTAGTACTATCACCTCTCTGTACCTCTCCTGTCACTCATCGATACTATTCAGCTCTTCTGCAATGACGTGCTCTTTGGCAAGCCCTATAACCGAGCCGTAGTAATGCTATTATAGAGTATGTATCATTATTATATAGCTGAAGGTGATCACCAGTTCTACGGAAAACAAATATATCTTTGGTGTTATTGTTTTGGTTTATCTACTGCGGTTTTCTGTGAATTCCGCCAAGTACGCTTCTATTTTCTGTATTTTGTGTTCAATTTCAACTATAGCATTGAGCGAATTAGTTCGATTGTTCTTATTTCATGCTCATTTGGTATGAATATTTATTGTGTCTACTTCAGTCTCTACATCACGATCTTCAGCATTTCTACTGGCCCAACCAACGGGAGGGTTTTCCAGGCTATAAAGTTTAAGGCTATTGATGATTGAGAGGCTACTGAAAGAAAATAGTGTCTTTTAATTACAACATAATCATATCTTTGAATTTACCTTGTGTGTTTCCCGAATCCTTTAACCTGGGTGTCTTCACCAAATCTGCTGGCTTGTTACCTAACTGAGCGTGGTGGTTTCGCGAGGAGAGGTGATTTTGGCTCTATCGACTGCACCATTGGTCTCTCGGCAAAGCCACCCATGTTGGTTTACATTTAAAAAGAATACTTGTACGATTTATTTTTCTTGAATTAACATTTCTAGGGCATAAGTTCTTAGGAAATTAAACATCAAGTAACTAAATAAATATACTTGTTTTTCCTATGTCTGTGCATGTTACACGAGTTACCAAGCTCCACTGTACATGACACTGGCAGGAGCGTCTCATAAATAACAAAAAAAAAGAAAAAGATTATCTA
The DNA here is from genome assembly GCA_946902875.1 of Nematopogon swammerdamellus. Lineage (NCBI taxonomy): Eukaryota > Metazoa > Arthropoda > Insecta > Lepidoptera > Adelidae > Nematopogon > Nematopogon swammerdamellus. Next base: position 5,887,008 of record OX336342.1, read on the forward strand.
ATTATAGACGCGTTTTTCTGTCAGGTGAAAATTACAGAAAAAAACAAATTAATAAAAAGACGAGAGGTGTTGTGTTGTGAGACACCCGGTTGCACAGTGTCAAATATGACCTTAAAATCGGACACGTTCTTTATATTTCAGAAAATAATAGATTTAGTTATTTAAAATGCCAGAGTAAAACTCCCCCGCCTCTGCGACTTTTAGTTTAGGAGAAATAAATTTTTGAAAATTACACTTTTTTAGGTTCGGAAAAACGAAAAATAATTCTACAATTAAAACTAAGATAGTTATAAATTTCACTCAGCCTTATCAAAGACCCTTTCGAATATCCACATTTTAAAAGTTATTGGAGGCTGTGAAAGTTTACAGAAATCGAATTATATATTTTTTTAATTTTTTTTATTTTATTTTTTTTCTCCTAGATCCCGTCGTAGTAGTCGGAGATATTTATACCGAAAATAGTTCACTGTTTTCTCTGTCCGTTAAAAAAAAACCGACGCCTAATTCCATGGGTTTAAGAAGTTATGCTCATTTTAGTGCAATTATCAAGTTTCGGGCAATAGGGTTGGCACTTTACAAAATCTTTAATTTTTCCGGAAAATAATGATATGGTCCCAGCAGTGGATGTATATGGACTGGTCAGTCAGTCAGTCAGTGTGTATTTGTTCACTGCTGGACATACGCCTCCCCAATTTTAAACATAGTAGCCGACATGAAATGAAGGGAAACACTGACATGGCATGCATACCTAGTTCTCCCGGTGTTATGGGCTGACATCACGGATGCTGTAGTGTAGGTGATTTAGCCAGCCGTGTTAGTTTCCATAAAAAAAAAAAACAAAAAAAAAACAAAAACAAAAACCAAAACAAACTAATTATTATTAAAAGAAATCACGAAACAATACAATAAAATTAATCAAATATCAAAAATAAATAAATAAAAAATGCTAAATTTTTATTCATTCTAGTAACAACCCTAGCCCATAGCGAATAACTCCTGTCTTTGATAAGGCTGAGTGAAATTTAAATAAGTAGTTTAGTTTTAATTGTAGAATTATTTTTCCTTTTTCCGAACCTAAAAAAGTGTAATTTTCAAAAATGTATTTCTCCTAAACTATAAAAGTCGCAGAGGCGGGGGAGTTTTACTCTGGCATTTTAAATAACTAAATCTATTAATTTCTGAAATAAAAAGAACGTGTCCGATTTTAAGGTCATATTTGACACTGTGGGTTGGAACGAAGTTCTTTTCTCTATATATTATGTATTAAATATGTAACAAGCACAATGAAATAAGTTTAAGAGTAATTAATTGAAAAATCTGAAAAAATAAATTAATGACGTCTATACTGCAGTAATATAACAATACATAGAAATACGCTTGTAAACACGAAAACACACATACTGCAGCAAAAGTGTCATGATGGTCGAAATGTTACAATTTTTTCAAGTGTCTGGAGTCTTAACGTGCGATAAGGAACTTCGTTCCAAAATTATTATCTTCATTATGTACCGTTTACAGATAATTGGAAAATGGACAGAACATGAGGAAAATCAAACTGCAGCTCTTATCTCCGTTAGCGGGGCTAAGTGACTTAATTAAGTGATACTTAATTTTAATTGGTATATTTACTTGATTGATACTAAATAAACAAAAGGCGAGTTTCTAACTTAAGAAGAGGTCGGTCATCGTCCGCTTCTTCGCAGACAGTCCACCAGCCAGCGGCGGCGGCCTCGTCGGTAGGCACCAGGGCCGGATTAAGCCATGCAGAGGCCCCTAGGCAATGCAAGTCCCAGCGCCCCTCTCCTCTTAGGCAGGTAGGTCTCTAAATAGGTAGGTAGTATTTAAACCTTATACAAAAACAAAATGTTAGTGATTTATTAAAAAAAAAACTATTTATAGGTAATGTTAAATTGTTTTAGTGAAATGGTTTGTCCTATAAAAAAAAAGCCTAATACCTTAAATTAAAACGAAAACATCGAATTAAAACTACTTTGACGTATTTTTCTCACGGGACGCGGGGCCCCTTGGTGGCGCTGGGCCCATAGGTATAGGTCGTTCGCTCTAACCTGAGGCGTACAAATACATTCACGCATGACAGTGGGCATAAAATTCTGCGAGTGTAGTAGTGCTCAGGCTATGTATAGGTGCATGTCAAGCATTTGTATTAGAGAAATGCATTTGTGTGCGTACGTGTGTTCGCCTCAGGTTAGGCCGTCCATGCTATAGTTGCCTACATTGCCTATATGCATAATCCGGGACTGGTAGGCACGGCGCGTCGCCGTCGTCGTCGTCGCGTCGTCGTCGCCGTGTGGCGCGGACAGCGACAACATCGCGCGCGCTTTAATTGCTCCATACAGGCGGCACGAGTGGGTCATGCGGGTCAATGGCCTCCTCGCTGTACCATCACGCCTCAACTTGAGGAGCAGGCAGTAACGGTGAAACGTTTCTATAGAATGTGTGATCGGGAAAGAAAAGCTACAAATATCTGCTCGTATTAAGCATTTCTTAAAAGCTAGAATACTGCATGGGACCACGGGTCAGTGTGAATGTTGAACTGTTCGAGTGTTTAAAACCAGAGAAACTGACAACAGAGTTGACCGGAATGTCCCGAACGCTTTCATAAATAGAAAATACTTATCTGGGAAAACCCGAACGGGTAAAATCCCTAGGTGTTCGTAGTATCAAATTCAGATTTGAAATACTAAAATGAATGAAGGTAATAGTTATGTCATGATGACCTCTATGAAATTCTATATAATTTATTATTACTTGTATAGTAATAATAAATTAATATCAATAGCTTCATCGAAATAATTTATCAAAATTCCAGAACATGTGCTAACTGCTAACCACGTCTGTTATTGCATTAAGCTGTACACCAGTCGCACCTACTGAGTCACCAAAAAGCTTCAATAAGGTCACGTTCGTCTGGGCACGAAACTAGAGCGCGGTCTGAGTTAGTCTATCTTCAGGTAGGGTTACCACAGCCTCTTTGGTTCATTCACGGACAAAAAACTAGCAGCACGATTCAATATTATTGAAAATGTAACGGCTTTACTCACGGCCGTCTCCGAGTACATAACTCGGAGACGGCTCGAATGTTTCGGGCTAAACGTATGGCCCACCTTCACGAGCACTCTGTCCTTTGCGACGGTTGACAGAGAACGGTGTGACGGTTGACGGAGAACTGTTCTCTGTCAACCAGAGTCTTGCTCTCAAGCTGTGTTTTCGATTTACTTACTGTAGTCTGTGTTATTATGTGGCTATAGTCACTAAAGTAGTTGTACTTATATCTATGTAAAAAAAAATACTCTGCGAAGTTTCTTACCAGTTCTTCGTCGTGGGTGTAATCGAACCGGATAGAAAAAATTGTGACAAGTTCGAGTGCCATATGAATGATCAGTAAACAATAAATAATAAACCGTTGCACTGGGCAGAGTGCTCATGAATATGGGCCATACGTTTGGCCCTAAACGTAGAGCATAGCTCGGAGACGACCCTGAGTAATCCGAGAAACCCACTTCAAATGAACGTCTTACGAAAAAAAAACATCGAAATGGGTGCAGCCGTTTTGAAAACCAAAAAATGGGAAAAGTCATACACACACATAAGCCAACTCTACTATAAGGTTGAATAAAGGTTGAATGCAATATCTTCTCCGTTCCGTCGGCTTCGTGGGTAAAGAGAGTGTTTTTTTTTCTATTTCACTGTCACTGTCACTTCTTTCTTCTGCCACTCACAATCTTTCTGTGCTGTAAATCGAACGCCAAACAATATTATATTTAAATAAAACAATATTTTATTCGGACTCCGGGTGGACAAGGTGTGCGGGTGCCGGACTGTCCGGGCCATTCCCGCACGCGTGGTAACTCTACCTTCAGGTCGGCCGTAAAGCCAACAAAGTAATATTAATTACAAAATGCTGGTCTTTGTTCAGTGGTCTGGCGCCGGCCGATGAGCTCACTCTGTTTAGTAGGTACGCATGCATTTTTACAGCGCTACTGAATTACTTATCCTAAGCTAATAAAACGGAATATAACAGCAAACCGAATAGGTACGCTTCGAATGGAAGCATAATTTAGTAGGATTTATTTGAAGGCTGCCAGAATTTATATGACCAACAATTTTTTTTTTTTTTATGGAAACTGACACTGTTGGCTACATCACCTACAACGTCCGTGATGTCAGCCCATAACACCGGGTGGACTAGGTGCCATGTCAGTGCTTCCCCCTTTGATCGTGCCGGCTACACTGAACTGGTCGGAAAACACAAACTATTTACATAGGCGTTTAGACCGACGTTTCATTTAGTGCGGTGGTACCAACCCGGGCGGGTTAAACCCTACCACCAAGTAAGATTAGGACGGAAGGGACCTACAGTTTTACGAGGAATCCGAACCTCGGTCAGCCTCCAACGGTCAGCGGTCACCCATCCAAGTACTGACCGCACCCAGCGTTGCTTAACATTCAATAGCGACAGTTGAATGTCTGCACCACTGAGCTATCGAGGCTGACAAATTAATTAATAATAAAAATAATCAATCATAGTAGACGCATGCGTTGACTTGTAATATATTCATAATATAAACCTGATTTATGTCTAACTGAAAAGATAATACCGTGTGGGGCCGGTACTTAAAAATAATAGCCTCACTGCATCTCTCCCCGTGCATTTCGTAAAAGGCGACTAAGGGATAAGGACAAGATGCCGTGCTAAAGGAACACGGTCCCTACATACTACATGGCTATGGAAGCACAGCTCCATGGTGAGAGGTGGCTAACCTGTCACTCTTTAGCACAAATCTTGTCCCTTAGTCACCTTTTAATACAAGCATGGGGAGAGATGTGGTAGGTCTATTATTTCAAAATACCGTGTCCGGCCCGCACTGTGTATAATTATCTATGTAAAAAGAACTCATTTGTTTAATTGTAATAGTTGTATTTAATTTATATTTTATTTTATTATAATTAATTTTTCAAATAGTTTAGTTTTTAATATTAATTCTTCTTTTATTATCTAATATTAATAATGTAACAGTTAATAAAACCACTAATACATCTAAATTACCAGATACAAACTGCAAAAAAGAACTCTCGATAAAAGTGATTCACCGATCAACAAGGTGAATTTTCTCCAGTCACTATCTCGCTGGCCTCTCACCTCTTCGGCTGAATCAACATGAGATCACCTCTCGGCCGGTGACGTCACCGCGTGACTCATCCACCCGCACCGTCGTCGCAGAGCTTTCGGTTTGTCACCGCGAAGGTGACGAGGTTAGTCACGGCTCGGAATAGGGAATCGGGAGCTGTTGAGCGTTGACCGCAATGCTGGCGCCAGCGGGTCGCATATCGGCCTGGCAACAGTAGTGGTGGTACCACTCTGGTTGAAATTGGGGATCTCAGGGTGGTACGCTGTGGTAGCGCTATTGGTATTTATTTGGTACCAGCACCGCCAGCAGCAGTAGCGGCTTCGATGCCGCTCGCCCCTAGCCAGCAGTCGGTCACGGCGACCCTCCTAACTTAGGGAGGACAAAGTGACTGACCATTATAACGCCAGCCAGCCGGCCACGGCGACCGCACTATTTTATATAGAGCGGACAAAGTGACGGCAGGCCTCGCGCGGTCTACCGCGCAAAAAAGACCAGTAACGGTGTGATAGTCTTGCGACTAATACCTTTTTTCAGATGCTGACTCCTGACTAACAGCACCGCGTAACGAGACAATCCGCCGACCCACCAAAGTAGTCGATATTGGACACCGGGTGGCTAAGCTCAAGTGGCAGTGGGCTGGGCACGTTAGCCGAAGAGACGATGACCGTTGGAGTAACCGTGTCCTACACTGGCGGCCGTGGACAGGAAAACGGAGTATGGAAAGACCACCCGCCAGGTGGGACTACGACATCAAGTACGTCGGCGGAAAGCCGTGGTTCCGTATCGCTGAAGGCCGGGAGGACTGGAGGAATATTGGAGAGGCAGCAGTGGACGCTACACGCTGACTGGCTGAGTGACTGACTGACCGCACCCGGGGCGGTGCGTAGGTTAGTGGCAGTTTAGGTAGTGCAAGTGGAATGAATGCGAGAGCGAAGTTACCTACCTTTTTTTTCTTTTTATGTTAATTATTCATTATTGATAATTATCTTGTTCTAATATTTGGCGGCGTCGTCGGTGTTGTGCCTGATTTCGCCAGAACTTGCAGCACAACACCGATTATTCTGCTTACCTCGCGATGCAGCGCGATAGCATGTATGTATGTATCTATTAGCTATTGATTACTATTGGACTTTATTCACCTTGCCACCGGACGTACGAGTATATTTCAGTGATGAAACGCTCGGATAGAATGTGAAACATTGATGTTTTTTTTATGTATTCCGGTATGGGTGGCTGAGTCAGAGGGGCCAAAGCACATGCTCCGACCAGCCAATATCACCTCCGAGAAGGTACATGCCTTACAAGTTACAGGGAGACTTCCCTGCATTGCTGGCTATACTGAACTAGAGCAGAACATAACCGAGGCTGCTATGCGGCCATCTTACATTCAGTACGGTGGTACCAAACCATTCGGATACAATTTGTGCCTAGTGCTCAGGGTTGCCAGATGGTCCAGATAAAAAAGAGGAAATTTTTCATCAAAGGGTAATTTAGCCCCCCTTTGATTTTTCGGGTAAAACTTTTACGAAAAATCTATCCCCCCTTTGTTTTGTCCGCGGAAGTCCAAAAACTTTTCCGCGGACAAGACTTCAAAAAAGACGACTGTCTGCGGTAAAAGCGGACACCTGGCAACCCTGGCAAGGGAAGGGACCTATAGTTTTACACCTGTTATATATAACCTTGACTAGGGTTGTACCTACTTATTATCTACAATGTAAACTATGTAAGTGCACACCTAACACATCAGTGTCGCACACGCATCCAACTCGCTTAAGGTTCAAAGTTCAAAGTTAATCCACAATCGTGTGGACCACAGAGAGCGGCATTCACTAACGACTTTTGCGTCCGACATCGGCGACGACGACGACACGGTAGGAGATTTTATAGACATGTGGCGGTGACTCATTGGGCACATTGCACACTAGACGACAGTGCAGCAAGGTGGGGCACTTTCCCCCACGCGCCCGCGGACTTACGTGCAGTACCCTGTACCACCACGTCGCCTCAGCTCCTCAGTCTTCGGCTAAGCAACCTAACGTGTATACGTGTACTGGGCCTGGGCATCAGGCTCGTGCTTGCGTTGCACTTGTGGAGAATATAAAGTGTTATATCACTCGAACACTTACAGACATGACGGAAAGTGGCAATGACACCGATGACACCGGTGTCATTGCTGCCGGTCGCATGCCCTAACGACGACGACGACGCTTCCAGCGACAACTGGCGGATTTGTTGAGATTGTAGTGTAGGATAGAGTTGACAATTTTCAACCGTTGGTGTCTTGTTGTCTGGGAATTCGGATCAAAACGGAAGCTACCGCTAAAGTTAGTGAATGCCGCTCCAGTGCTTCGTATCATTCGTTATAGTTCCGGACGTACATTCATTTGGGTATTCCCTTCATAATATCGGACGAGATACACCAGCTGCAGCATCAATCTAGTTTTGGAAAAACAAAATTTTTGTATTTTTGTACTTTTTTATTGAGTGAAGGAAGCAATCAATAATCTGTATGTGTATAAGGCAGAACTTGGCAAAGTAACTAGATACCTGAATATTTATTTAAGGGTTAAAAAGACATACATACTATGGCAATGCTTGGTGGTAGTAAGGTGAATGCTTGACTGGATGTCACTGGCTGTTAAATAATGCTATAAGTAACGTAAATCTAGCAACAACCCATTCTGCAGATTCAGCTTGCCCACAGACGCCACAGAGGCTTTGACAGGTTTTATTTGGTTCTTGTCTTCGGAAATACTTTCGATCTAAAAACCCTTTTGATTACGTACAACGTGTACGTACAGTCGCACAACCATTTTGATATTTGAGCGTTATTTCCAGTGAACCCATAAATTATGTCGGCATTCTTGAGTTTATTGCGACACGTAGAATAACCGTGGATTCTTTCATGGTCGTAGAATAACCATGGACTCTCTCATGGTTGTTGAATAACCATGGACTCTCTCATGGTCGGAGAATAAGCATGGACTCTCTCATGGTCGTAGAATAACCATGGACTCTCTCATGGTCGTAGAATAACCATGGAATCTCTCATGGTCGTAGAATAACCATGGACTCTCTCACGGTCGTTCTTGTTCATACTCTTGTTTTTACAATGCCGCCGTCATCCCGCCTCTTCACCTGATTTTCTTTGATCCCGTTCTATTTTCAAGAAGTAGTGCCTGGACGACCGAGCTTCGCTCGGCGCACATACAACAGATGGCACATAAACATTTTGAAAATAAAATAGTTTTTTGTGAAAACGGATTTTTGTCAGGGATGACACCTATCTAGGTAAACTTGGAAAATAAAACATTATCTAAATTCAAAATGATATCCAAATCGTTAGCCGTTTCCAAGAAACTATATATATGTAGGTAATACGATATAATACAATACAAATACAAAGTAATACGATAAAATGCAAATAATTCAGAAGCTTAGAAGGGGCATCATGTCGTCGAGCAGGCGAAATGTTATTATAAGTGGTGTGAAAAACGCTGGTGGAGCAATATTTCTGTCTAAGTTATTATATTTTGTACATGAGTTAACTGTGAGGTACGATTTGTCTAGACATGACTCTGACACGTCTGAAGGGTACACTGTCGTTCTTGGGTTACAGGAATAATTATTGGTTGAGAGTTACGACAGCTAGTTTCAAATTAAATTTGTTCTTTAATTATGTGAAATGAAATGAAGGGAAGCACTGACATGGCACCTAGTTCACTCTGTGTTATGGGCTGACATCACGGATGTTGTAGGTGATGTAGCCAACCGTGTCAGGTTCCATAAAAAAAAAATGTTTTAATTAAGTTATTTAATTAAGTTTGTTCCAAGCGAAAATGGATATATTTTTATACAGTATACGAACGGGCTTGCGCAGAGCGTACTCGAAGGGTTTCCAGTCTTCTTTTCCGTTGCTCGTCATTATGTGAAGCTCGAAAATTGAAAAAAACCGGCCAAGTGCGAGTCGAACTCGCGCACGGAAGGTTCCGTATCGCCATGTCATGGTCAGCGCCACTCACGCCATCTATGGATTAGTTAAAATGATAGACAGACAGACGGCGTAGGTTAGTAATGGGATCCCGTACGACGGATACGGATAACCCTAATAAGCGATTGGTCGATCTACCTACACCATAAGCTTGTCATCGCGATCAATCGCTTGTTTTTTTTTTTATATTTATTTTGTGTTATTTCGGAAACCTTCGAGGCTTTCGCGGACGTGCGAACAACAGCTCACCAAAGTTACATCGAAATCGGATGTTTATTATACCGGGTGTTCGGCACATCGAACGACAACATTTTTTTATAGGTAAGTGGGGTCATTTGCAACGTTTTGACCCATGATACCTTTTGTCAGATGTCACGTGGTATCGAGATACGATTTTTTTTTCTTTATTTTTGAAAATTACCAAAATTCCAGCAAACCTGACATCACGGCTGACATCATGGACGTTGTAGGTGATGTAGTCAACCGTGTCAGTTTCCATAAAAAAAACCCTTGTAACTTTTTTGTTTATGATTGTATCAGCACAAAATAAAATTTATTAAATTTTACGATGTATCCGTTTTCTAGAAAAAATATTATTTGATGAAGTTAATACCATGAAAAGGTTTTATGACCTCCCAAAGCCCCGAGAACGAGTAAAAATGTGTCAGAATCTTAATTTCTTAATTCATTAAAAAAAAACTAACAGCAATTGAGTGCTTCATTTTCTTTTAAAAAGTTCGCTAGTTTAAGCCCTTTCCAACGGTATACCACATGTCATACAAATAATTCCGTATGTGGTCAAAATTAGGCACAGAGACAGAACAGAACGACAACACGGGAACTAATCGGTGGTCGCTTCCCGTATTGAGAGCGTTTTCGGGAGCATTTTCAAATTTAGAACATGTACCGGTCGCGCGGGCTCTCTTGCAAATTATCCCTAATTTTGTCGTTCTGTTCTGTCTCCGTGCCTAATTTTGGCCACATAGTGAATTATTTGTATGACATGTAGTATACTGTTGGAAAGGGCGTAAACTAGCGAACTTTTTAAAAGAAAACCAATGTTGAAGAAAACGAAGCTATAAATTGCTGTCAGTTTTTTTAATGAATTAAGAAATTAAGATTCTGTCATATTTTTACTTGTTCTCGGGACTTTGGGAGGTCATAAGACCTTTTCATGGTATTAACTTCATCAAATAATATTTTTCCTAGAACAAGGATACATCGTAAAATTCAATTAATTTTATTTCGAGCTGATAAAATTATAAACAAAAAAGTTACAAGGGTTTAAAGCTGGGATTTTGGTCATTTTCAAAAATAAAGAAAAAAAATCGTATCTCGATACCACGTGACATCTGACAAAAGGTATCATGGGTCAAAACGTTGCAAATGACCCCAATTTCCTACAAAAAAAATTGTCGGTCGATGTGCCGAACATACTGTATTTAAATAGTTATATTAATATTTAGATTTCTGAAAGTTTTGATGATCTCGTGCCCTGGAGCCGCTACTGCTGTCTATCTATCTTAGGTACAAACTCTTATAAATTCACGCATCTTTATCAACGCCGTACCAGTCCCGTCCCGTGTAAATAATGGTGTGCATAATGTATGCATTTTAGAAATGAATGAAATTGTAGTAAGCTGGTTGTGTTACAGTGCGCGAGTTCTTTCTAGTAATGTCATGTGCGGTATAGTAGTTCCGGCACGCCGCCGCCGCCGCCGTTCGCCGGTGTTCGAACTTGGGCGCACGTAATAGCAGGTTCAAGCAGGTCCATTGCTTTTGAGTTCTTTTCCATAATGTAAATGAATATAGAGTGGTCTGGTCACTGGTCAGCCGCACCGAGGTGAGGTGCGTCCGGGCGGAAGCCGTCTATCTGTCGCACCCACTGCTTCCTCACATTATTCATCGTGAACAGATTGCAGCGGAGCAACACCGCCGCATGCAGTCGGGACCTAATGGACTGTAGAACGCGTCTGTCCTCGACAACGATTACGGCCCTTAGAACATTTGAGGTTCAGTTCAGTCGACTCTGAAAGTCGGGAGTTCGGCACTGGATAGGCTTTAGGACGCGTCTGTCCTCGATGAACGATTACTTAGGCGCCTTAGAAGATTTGAAGTTTAGTCAGGACTTAACAGGCTGTAGGACGCGTCTTTCCTCGACGAACGATTAGGGCTCTTAGAGCATTGGAGGTTCAGTCGACTCTGAAAGTCGAAAGTTCGGGACTTAATAGGCTGTAGGACGCGTCTTTCCTCGACGAACAATTAGAGCCCTTAGAGCATTTGAGGTTCAGTCGTCTCTGAAAGTCGGGAGTTCGGGACTTAATAGGCTGTAGGGCGCGTCTGTCCTTGACGAACGATCAGGGCCCTTAGAAGAGTTGGTTCAATTGGCTCTAAAAGTGGAAAAGGAGTTAAAGAATAATGAGGTAAAGACGATGCAATCTTGAAAATACGATGAAGTTTTCAAAAATAAAATTACTAAAAATCGAATATACTTCTGTTCACTTCTATAAATCAAGGTATACATTAGGTACCTGCGTACTACTACTTAAAATAAACATATTGGGAGCTTGGGGAATTCTTAACCGAATCAGCTTATCCAATACGGTCATGGACGACAAGTAAATCCGTAATCCATATAAGTACTTGTACATTAGTACACAAACATAGGTATGGACATACTCGTACAAGCTCGACCAAACCGCAACCACTTAGGAAGTCAAACTCCAAAGTCGTGTTTTCATCGTGCATATATTTAGGTGGCCAAACTTGCAAAGTCGGCAAGCGAAGGAGTATAACCAAGCAAAATCTAATCCAATATCCCTTGCCTCCTTCGGGGGATACGCGGCTTAGATCTACATACATCAGGCGAAAGTCGACACGGCCAAGGTCGACGCCGAGCGACGGTCAACCAACGCCTCCGTCGCGTCGTCGCCGCCGCCGTCGCGTTTTTAAGCCGCGACTCTGCTTGACGACAAGTTTTGAGACGCGTTACTATTCTAAATTCGAAATAGCTTAAACTGAAGTATGTTCACTTTATGCATTACCTATATAAGTTTAGGTTAGGTTAGTATTCGCTGTCGGTTTTCGCTGTTTTTTCTAGCCTCCACAAAGTCCTTTTATGTATCAGACTACGGGTGTCAAGTCTATTTCGGTCTCCGTTATTTATTGCAGTCCAAAGATAGCAATAACAATATTATAGTCGGGAATATTTAGAACTACTCTCTCTCTCTTTTTAAGTCCAAGCGTGTAGGGATGCCACAGGATGCGAAGGTTGAAAGGAGACAGTGGGATCGCGTTAAACAGCTCCTTCTAGCACTCTCCATGGAATAAACACTTAGGGAGCCGACATCCTTACGGAGGTGCAGTGGTTCTAGATCGCGGGACACTTCGGGGTCACCCACTAGTTGCACGGCTCGACGCTGGATCAAGTCCAGAGGCGCAAGCTGATATTCGGCTGAGCCATCCCATAGGTGCGAGCAGTACTCCAAGCAGGACGTAATCTGAGATTTGTACAAAAGCAGATCTTCTTTTCATTAGATACTTAAACGAAATCGGTATCGTTCATTTATCATCGTCATAATTCTTGACTTTATTTTGTAAAAAAAATTATCTGGCAGTTTTGTATACACTGACAATTTAAGGAACTTTGCTTGCCATAGGACGGTATTGCGTTCAAGTACGCCTTCGGCATATAACGATTATTCACGAGTGTCAGAGTCTCCTAGTCGACCGACAGTCGACCAGACAGCACACGTACCCAGAAGTTTCCTCTAATTCAAATAGCGAGGATATTCAGCCCGTCGTCGTCTCCGCGCCACGGTTAGTTTACCTAAGACGCCGGCCCGCGTCCCAACTTTAAACACCTCATACAATTTGCCGGACGCGGCTTGCAAACCCCTGACCGGTGCCTCCCTCGGCCTTCTAGAGATACAGGCTGAGTGAGAATCTAACTAAACCTATTTGGGATTAATATTATGTGATAAATTCTGTGAACTCTAGTAATGTATAGAGTAGATGAAACTTTGTCATAGTGACGTTTTCGCATAAACATAAAAACACATAAAACTATTCTATCTTCTTTAATTGCTTAATTTTAACTAAAGGTGTCAATGTTTGATATTTATTGCATTTTGTACAGCGCTTACATGCCTACCAAACATACCACACGCTGTATCCCGACAATCGGGGTAAGCAGAGTAGTCGGTGTTGTGCTGCAAGTACACTATAAGATTACTTGCAGCACAACATCGACCGCCACGTTTAGCAATGTATTAGGACAAGATAACTATCAAGCAGCAAGTAAGGCACCCACAAGACAAGAGGCAAGGCAAGACTCGGTGGAATGACCGCGCCAAGGTGGCTAGCCTATCGCTCTTATGCACGGCATTCGCCTTTTACAACATGCACGAGGAGAGATGCAGTTGGGCTATTATTTTTAAGTACCAACCCCACATGGTACATTGTACGCACAGCGCAGCGCTTCTGATGTCATATTTTCTCAATGGCTCTTGTCAGTGAACTGCTGCTTCGATAAAACATTCTACGGGTTACTTCCTTTCCAAGCCTTCACATGTCTGGCGATCGGCAGTCCATCTGACTAGCCCACATCTACTACCATACCCGATCATCAGTCCCTCTGACTAACCCACATTTACCACCATACCCGATCGTCAGTCCCTGTGACTAGCCCACATCTACCACCATACCCGATCGTCCTGTGTAGCGGGCGGTAATTTCCCTTTAAGTCGCGGCCAGTTAACCCCAGCCTAGCGTCGTCGCTTCGCTCTACTAAAACTAACAGCAAATAACACTGCTTTACAACTCCTATACACCTACATAAAGTCGCCATAAACAGAACGTCAACCAGAAGCGGATGTGTTTACGCGAAGGAGGAAATACTCCCCCCTTCCTTTCCCAAGCACACCCCCAGAAAAAGTGGGAGCTCAAAACACTCAGAACAGATGGACAGTTTTGATTTTTCAGTTGGAGGTCGAAAAGGGAACGCTGAACGAAGAAGAAAATGGAACGCTGAACGAAGAACGCAAGCACGCCTGCAGGTGTGTTCGAAATCCGGAAATCTTGAAATTTCGAATGTTTGAGTTGAGTTGACACGTAGACATGTATAGTTAATGTATTTCAGATAAAGCTTGAATAAAGGGAAAAGGTTTAACTATGCACGTACATATTGGGACAAATGGCGGTTACTCTTTTTATACTTACTACCATAATATCTACTTGTACTTACGAGGTAGGAGACCCTGAAGAGTAAGAAGAACTCAAGGAAAGACAACACAGGATCCAAGTTGAAATTTAATGCTATGAAAGTTACATAGGACATTATGATTTAGAAGTAGGGTACAGAATCTGTCAAAAGAGCTGGAGAGAGCTCTTTTAAAGGCTTGGGAAAAACCGTGAAGCTCTAGAGTTTCTAAAACCATTTCTCCAACAGATACAATAATCTGTGAATATATTCTCGTTGGAAAGATAATATTTAAAAGTTTAGTTGCATCGGCCAACTGTCAGTGCAATATGTTGCACCAACAAAAAAAAAAAAAAAAATTAGAGAAAGTAAGGAGAGAAAATGGCTCCCGCCCCCTTCCTTCAAGGTAATGTTCGAGGATCCGCCAGTGTTAACCGAGGATATTCGTATTTGTTGACCGAAATGTTTTGCCGAATTTGGAAAGTTAGAAAGTGTTATGAACTGTAGACGATACTTCACATATTGTAAATAATATAGTGGTTCCGTATCCATACGGATACATATTACCAAGCCTACGCCGTCTGTCTGTCTGTCTGTCCGTCCGTCCGTCCGTCCTACTGCTGTATCTTTTGAATCGTAATAGGTAGCCGGTTCGAATTTTCACAGAATATGTGTTTTTTTATTTTCATATTATTCTTTAGATAACTGTGAATTTAAGTTGAATCGGTACAAGATAAAATTATATGTCGGTCAGTCAGTCAGCGTGTAAGGCGCTGGACATACGCCTCTCCAATTTTCCTCCAGTCCTCCCGGGCTTCAGCGGTACGGAAACACTGCTTTCCACCGACATACTTGATGTCGTGATCCCACCTGGCGGATGGTCTTCCCACACTCCGTTTACCTGTCCACGGCCGCCAATGTAGGACACGGTTACTCCAACGGTCGTCGTCTCTTCGGCTGGCGTGCCCAGCCCACTGTCACTTTAGCTAATTTAAAATTCTATAGTTTGTTGGAATCGCGTGAAATGCATGCCGTTCCCACTGTCCTGCCTGACACGCCCAGTAGGTACTGGTGAATTTTTTTCATACAACTCTGGTTCAAGCCATTGCCCCTATGGTTCTAAAACTGGTATTGCCACTGCGCATTCTCCCTGGATGGAAAGCGGCGTGGAAATAATTAGCGGACCCTGGAGTGTGGATATTTGTCAAAGGCCCTGGTGGACGGAAACGGAAACTGACCGGAGACTTCCGTGCGGCGGCGTTACCGCTGAGAGTGTAGCGCTGGAGATGCTGGAAGACATTGTATGTTAGGATCGTTCATCGTCGAATTCAATCATGCGATATAAAAGAATAGCCCCACTGCGTCTCTCCCCGTACACGTAGTAAAAGGCGATTAAGGGACAAGGACGAGATGTCGTGCTAAAGGGCGACAGGCCTGCCTCTCACCTTGGCACAGTCCTTCCACCGAGTCGTGCAGCAGGTGGGTCTGCGTGCCTTGGTTGCTGCTTGATTATTATCTTGTCCGAATACTTTGCTAAACGTGGTGGTCGATGTTGTGTTCCAGAGCTTTGTTCTAGAGTTCTTGCAACACAACACCGATTACTCTGCTTACCCTGATTGTCGGGAACCAGCGTGTGTGGTATGTATGTACACAGAACAGGTGATAGCCCATTTATTGAAATGGGAATAGTGATGGTTGAGCCTTTACAAATTAAAAGGAAGAATGAATAAATGTCAGCCTCGGTAGATCAGTGGTGCGGTCTGTCGACTGTTGGTCGTGATCATAAGCACACCTGGGCGCACTCAGTACTTGGATGGGTGACCGTTCGACCATTGGACGAGATCCCCCACCTTCTTATCTTACTAGGTGGTAGGGTTTAACCCGCCAGGGTTGGTACCACCGCACTGAATGAAAGGTCGGTCGAAACGGCTATCTAAATAGTTGTGTTTTCCGTCCAGTTCAGTGTAGCCGGCACGACCGAGGGGAGGCACTGACGTGGCACCAAGTTCACCGGGTGTTATGGGCTGACATCATGGATGTTGTAGGTGATGTAAGCCAACCGTGTCAGTTTCCATAAAAATAAAAAAAACGGCTATGTAAATAGTTCGTGTTTTTCGTTCAGTTCAGTGTAACAGGTATGACCAAAGGGAAGCTACTGACATGACACCTAATTCACCAATGTGTTATGGGCTGACATCACGGATGTAGATGTGGTAGGTGATGTAACCCACAGTGTCAGTTTCCATAGAAAAATAAAACATAGAGTTGAAAATTAAAATAACTGAATATTTTTCGCTTTACCTCTTGTGAACATGCTTAATTTTGATCGTTTTGATAGTGGATATGGTGATTATTTTACTAAATTTTGTTTCCCCAACATTATATCAAAATAAGATATAACTTTAAACATCCGCTAAAAACAAGAAGATTAACTTAAATGTGAAAAAAAAAATATATATACCTAATTTAGATATTTTTTAAGCATTCATTCTAATATACCAGTGTGAGCTCCAGTTCTATTAGGGTCACATCCGGTCGCCTGAGGTAGTGTCACTAGCAGTGCGTCCTGTTTCGTGCCTTCAGTCATTTGTTTTACCAAAACATCTAGCCTGCACTCCGACCTGTGACCCTTATATTCATACAAATAAAGAGCATTTTCAGATGGAAGTTTCTACGATCCTTCGGCCGGGTGCCAAGCACGCATGGGATCGGCGAGGTGTCATCTGGTTAAATGACGTAAGTTTATGCTTGGTGATCTCTTGTCCTAAGTTGGGTCATTTCCTTTTGTATGCTTGAGTGAAAATTTAGGGGTGAAGTAGGAGTGTTATGTGTTTACGTGAGAGAGGCCTATAAACAGTTTTCCATATTACGAGTGTGTTTACTTTTGCCAGGAAAAGTGTAGATTTTATTATAGTATTGACTCAATCAACTCGTATTATTTTCATTACAGGATTGTCTTACAAAATCTGTTACTATTGAGAACAACACAACTAAGGAGAATCTTGAATACATGTTTGGTAAAGTACTGCGTGACCATTTTCTATGCAATTGCTATATATCATTGCAAATTTTGCTAGTACCGTTGCTACGAATCATCCGAAATATTATTTTTTACCTTAGCACATAGAAATAAATATAAGTCAATGGCTTGGAAACAGAAATAAAAAAAAAAAATATAGAATTTTGAAATGTAAGGTTCATTCTTTGTAGTTTGTAGTAGGCATTTTGTGTTAGTACTAGTGAAGAGAGTAGAACAAAAAATAATATTTTTAAGATCAACGCAAGAATGCATAACACCCCCCCCCCCCCCCCTCCCTCGCCTCTCTTTAAATATTCATAATGTGTTATAGAATGTCTAATATAACGTTCATTAAGTAATGGGAGCATACATATTATGAAATATAATACAGATTCATATTATGAAACATACAGGCAGTATACATAACATAACAGACGAGCATACAGGCAGGTGAGAGCGTCGGAAGGGGAAGATGGGGCAAATTAGAACACTTGTCCGGAGCATTTTCGCGCCAGTGAGCAAAGGGGAGAGCCGAGCACTTCGGAAATGAATAAAACATCAAAGGAGGCCTCTTCAATTACCTACGTAATTGGCTTGACCGCGGCGCACAATTATGGGGCCAGATTAATTTCCAAGACTAATTTTCGAAGAAGAAACTTCGCTCGACTATTCGGTTGAGCGATTTTAGAAATAATAATAATTTTCAGAGTGAACGTTTAAATTTTATTTCAGCGTGTGTGAGAAAGGGGAATAAACATGTTAATGTCAACATTTTCAGTCAACTTAAGTTTTGTCGACCTTCCGTCGTGCAACAATCTTGAAAGAATTGACATTTGGACAAGTACGCGTTTTTGAGAAGCTTAATCATATGTAGGTCGGTTTGGAATGAGAACAAAAGAGGCGACACCGTTTGTTTGTGATTTTTAATGGGTTTATAGACAAATCTTCCATTCATATTAATTTAGCTATAGTAGGTAATAATTCATTAAAATGAATTTTGTGATGCATTGACAATGAAACATTTGAAATTAGTAGTTCTAGACATACATCCAACATTTTTTCAAAAGTATTCACGGACGTACATACCTCTATCATACATAAAGTTATACCTATTTTCCAGTGGGATAGGCAGAGATAACAAGTCTCAGCCTTTTTTATAAACATTCCAAACAAAACAACTTACTATCGTTCAATAAACTGAAGTGTCCATGATTTGTTCCCAGATGGAGGTCATTTCTAATCCGGCAGAGGGAAATAGAGAGCCCTGGGCCCTGGGCCGAGCTGTTTGTAGTGCTAAGTGTTACGAATGGGGATGGGAGATTATTGTATTAATTACGCGAATAAATATACATTTATCCACGTCCTTTGCCGAGATATTGTTTACAAACAACACCGTTCCATAGTGACGCGTGGGGAATACGCTTTAGACGTGTCGATGAACATATATTTTGCATGCATGCTATGTTTACCATGGCCCCATACAAATAGGTATATAATATCCTAAATCAACGCCACACAAATATTTAAACATTGATACTTTTTTTTGTGAAATCAACAGTGAATGCTGGTTTTCTTTGTCGGATTAAAAATGACCTCGATCTGGGAACAAATCGACCTACCACGGATGCGCACCAACCGGTTCTGTAGGTCTTTTATTCACAGAACTGGGAAAATGTGGAACGCCCTCCGTGCCCACCTATTTCCTCCCAAATGCAGCCTGGCGTTTTTCAAAAGGGGCGTGAAAAGGCAGGAATAAAAAAAAATTTAAAATTAATCGCGGACACCGTTTAGCTCATTGCTCGATAGTAAGTTGATTTGTTTGGAATGTTTATAAAGAGGGTGGAGATTAGTTATCTCTGCCAACCCCACTGGAAAATAGGCGTAACTTTATGCATGGTAGGTATGCACGTATACGTCCCTGTATGTTGTGTAAGTACATTTGTAAAAATTTTGGAGGCATGCCTAGAACTACTAATTACAAATAGTTCATTGTCAATGTATTACAATATAGTAACTAACATAAATATGTTATTAAATAGTAAATATGTTATTAGTAAGTATTTAAAATAATATCTATCGATAGATGATTGAGATTAAAAAACAAATGACTAGTCGGTTGTGTATTTTAGGAACACTTTCTTCTTCTTCGATATGAAAGTCAAAGTAGGCAATACCTACTTTGTCTGCCAATACGGAAAGTTACCACGCCCAAGAAAATTCAAGGATTGTTCGAGCGCGTCACCGATATCGATAACATCAGGCTTGGCCCTGATTGCGGCCTCCTTATTGAGGGCCAGAAGAAAGTTTGATCGAACGCAACAAAGAAGTATTATACTGAGCCGACACCGATCTTATTCATAGACATTTTTGATAGAAAACTTTCGCATCTAGAGAAACATCAATAAGGGTTTCAGCACTCCGTTTTATTATTTTCCTTTGATGGATATACTCTTAATCCTACTGGGATACTCTTAATCACCTTCATCGGTAATTATATCAAACGTATTCTAAGTATTACGTCTAAAACGTACGTAAAAACTAAGTATATTTAGTCTATCTTATGTATATATCTGGTATATAGGTATTTAATTATTCATATTTAAGTTTATCTAGCTTTTGTATTCCCGTACATCTGTCATACCATAATATTTAAATTTCCCTTTCCGCCACTCACCTAGCAGTTATCATACCCCAAAGGTATCCTGTTAGAAAATGCCTAGAGGCATTAAGTGTTACCTTTTGCCCATATTCTATTTGAGTGCAATAAATATATACAATACAATACAATAAAAATTGCTGTAATTTCTCGAATACAGAGAGAGAGAATTTTTTTTTCAATTTTATACGTTATTTATGACATCAAAATATAATGGAAAAAATATAAATAAGTTATTTAGGATACAAACAAACTGCGTCGAGCAGCATACGCAAATAAAGCGAGAGTAGATGACAATCTTATAAATTACAAAAATCTTAAAATTTTATTATAAAATTAAGCAAAGATGATCGATATTTCTTATGATGATTATAATACACTGAGTGATGTAGAAGAAACAGCCACACATACAAATATATTTAAGCTCTTTAATCAATAATTGACATGCTACTAGAATGTGTCAGCTAAAATTAGTCGTATATTACTCTCAAGTCTGTTATTTGTTACAAAAGCGAATTAATATTGCTGACCCTAGAAAGTGTCATCTTGTACCTACGCATCAAGACAGAACCCACATAGCCGAGGCCGAAGCAAGCCAGACGGAGGCGGAAGTATGCGCAATAATACATCGTTTCTTTTCCGTCCAACCACCTACGCCACGTCTCCTACTTTCGTAATATAAATTGGGCTTACATACATGCATTTGGGTGTTTGAACGGTTGATTGTGAGAAATTTTGATTATTTTATTTAGATGCAAGTAATAAGAGAAATGCATTTCCAGCGTGCGTTTGAATCTGAAATTCCTTTGTGAAATTCTGGCATTTGTAGCCAGCGCATTGCTAGTTATTTCGTCACCGGATCGACGACCAGTCGAATAACAGACTGCTTGAAATAATTCGTTCGAAATTTAAAGCCAATTCGTTGTTCGCCTGCATCTACTTCTCCCACATCCCAAAGGTTAGTTAGAATAGAATGCCTAACTGTGCCTGATTTGTATAAATTGGTGTTCATTTAAGAACAACAATTTATACACATAATATAATTCTTCCAATAATGCCATTCCACTTGCCACAGTAGGTGGTGTAAATATGTCCCGTAGTAGTCAAGCGGGTGTCATCTCCATCAACTTATTTCAAAAAGTGTCACCAGTCAAATCCCAAGAAGTTTGCCATCAGTCCATGTAGACCTCCCCCGTCTGTAGTAAGGGCTGCTCTTCACTACTCTCCGAGCCGGTCGAGAACGGCGGCGCGGGGACATCAGGTAGACGACGCTGCTGTCTCGTGGCCTAATGGAAGCCATTTGTCTCCATCAGAGCGGAGGAGCCCGACTCATTTTTTACGCGGCGGTCAACATTTGTAAGGGATATTTTGGCGGATTTTGCGCTATTCTGTAAACAGTGAAGGGGGTAAACTTTGCTGCGTAAACGTTGGTAATTGCTTTTTAAGATCGTATCTATCGAACGAAGGAGATGGAGAAAAACAAAGGAGCAAACAATTTTAGTTTTCATGATAAAACATTTCAGTTTAATCCTCAAAATTTGCACTTCGTGATGAAGGTATGTAGAAATAAAGTCTTATGTAATTTTTAGTAACTTCAAAAATAACTTTCGCTATCAATCAAGCGAATATAATATTCAATCGTACATTTAAATAACATCTAAATGGTCCATTTATCAACAAAACAGTTTCTTGTTTACCTATAACGAATATCTCTGGTTGAAACACTCAAATACAACAGGACAGCAAAATTCTATGAGCACTTTGCTCTATTGCTGTTCCTACATAAAGATAAAGTATGGAGTAGGCTTATCCCGTGAAAGAGTTCCCCCGAAGAAAAATAACATAAACAGGAGAAAACAGAGCATTACGCTTAACCTGGGGGTCATTTCACTTTGTAAACATTACCTTTTTCTCGGCAGCTACTAAAATCCATATTCCGTATGATTCCTTATGAATAATGTAGGGGGAGCTCGCTGGAAGATTTCTTGGAAGAAGCTTCTGGCGATGCACCTCGCATCCGGAGAGTAATTTGGCGAGGTATTTTACAAGGAGATTTTATCTTGACTTTTTAAATGTTTCGTTTCTTTCAATTTATACATTTTTTATGTACGTTTTTTATTTTCATAACATTCTCACATCTAGATCAGTAGATTGATCCTCGTAGATGAAATTTAAGAAATTAAAAAATACCTATTACCTATTCATTAAAACCTTATAATATTATTTTGTTTTCTTTCACAATGCTGCAATGATATTGAAGAAAAGACGAAGATAATAAATTAAATATGTCTATTGTAGGTATTCGTTCAATGTTTCTACTCATTTTTCGATCATTTTTCTGGGTCACTGTGACTAGACGATAGGTTTATTTTTTCAAAAAACTTACACTTTTATGATAAACAAACCATGTCGGCTGAATATTCAAAAATATACTAAACCAGGTGCAGTCAGTCGGCAAAATTATGTTCGTTGTTTATGTTTCGTGTGCATACGTTGTTTCAATAATAAACTCTATTCAAGTAGAGTAGGATTTTGACGATATGTTGAAAAGCAAGGGGTTCAATTTTGCGATGTTTACCAAGGTATAAAGTGAATATTTTTATTCTCATACTGAATGATATGATAACACTACATAATATTATGAACGTAGCTAACGGAGTTGCAGTGGTTTTAGATGGGGGGAAAGTCGGGGTCACCCACGAGTCACACGACTCGACATGACTCGACGCTGGATTGAGTTCAGAGGCGCAAGCTGGTATTTATTTGACTGAGCCATCGCAGGTGCGGGCATTACTCCAAGCAGTACCAGATTGATTTGTTATTTAAACAAGAGCATGTCCCGTCATCGTGAAGTACCGTCGCACCTTATTGAGTACACCCAGCTTTTTAATATCCCATATTGGTCTTTCCCTCGATATGGCGTCGAAAGTTTAGGTCATGCGACAGTTCGACTCCGAGAACCCCGAGGTGGTCGCTTAATTTAAGAGACGCGCCTCGGAAGGATGGAGCTGGTGTGAACGCTTCTCTCTCTTCGCCCTGCTCGCGCAAATTTGTGTCTTGGAATCGTTGAACTCGACCAAATTACTTCGGAATAGACCGGAGTCTTCGTTCGAGTTCAGAGATAATATTATACCTTCACCTATTCTCATCCACAACTTTCCGTCTGGCTGAAGGGTGACTGGTGTAGGAATCGTCATCCTCATAACAATGTTTGTTGCCCATAGGCACCGAATATATATCCATAGGCACCAAACAGTGTGGGTGACAACAACACAGATCCCTGTGGTACCAATAATGTTTTGTTTTCAGAGTTATACCACAGGTTAATACTCCTGCGTCATTCACAAGTTGTCGACCTTAGCGCAATCGAGTGTCGACCTATTAGTATCGATCTTGCGCGTATTCTTTTGCTCAGTTTCCCAAGGTGCCGCCGACACATGGAAGGAGGACGGAAGTAAACAATAGGTGGAGTGAGACCCGCCATTCTGTGAAGGACTTCGTAAACAATGCCTGATTGTTCGTGCTCTGAGGATATTGGGTAGATAAATGTTACCTTCTGGTAAAACTCTTCCATTGATATTTTCAATAGTTTACTAATTCTATTAACGTTTACGAGTTTTGCAGCATTTTGTGTTTCATAAAGCGTTTCAACTGACGCGTCTTTCAAATTTATCAATCACACTCAGGCAATATCTATTACCTAACCAAGGTACTTTGACAAAAAGTTTTGAGTGTATAATATATAATTAATTTTACATACAATATAATATCTGAAAATAAGACAGTCTTTACATTTACTTTCTGTATTGATACCAATGCTACCTATTGGTCTGTTGACAGCAAAGGGATTTCACTTTTTAATATTCGCCACACCTCCTTCATACTCTACTATGTACTCCTCGTATGTAGACAGCAAGCCGCCGCCTCAATGGTAGCTCGACAGGTTCGACACGCGATAAGAGGCACATAATATATGTACGAGGCGTCTCCGCCACAGGTGGGGGTAGAGAGAGGGGCACCGCGCCGCGACAGGTGTAGCCAGCCCGTCGCGGCCCCGCCTAGTGACCGGAACCTGTTATTTACGTTCCTTTTATAGCCTCGCGAGAGGCGCGCCCGAACGACCCGCTCCGGACGTCGTTCCATTTTTGAAATGTTAATACTTAATTGTTATTGTGCCCGTAAGCGGCGCGGCGCGGTGAGACGGAAGTTTGCACCAATAAGAGCTTTTAATTTAAATGTGGAAGAAAGAAAAGCCAAGAGGGAAACGAATGGTGCGAGGTGGCGCGCCCGCCGCCATCATCGACCTGTGTTTTATGGTTACGCAAAGGGAAAATCTCCCTCACCGCGTTAATTTATTTTTGATGACGTTCGCCTTTAAGATTTTTATAGCAGCCAGATGGGAAATTGAGTAACCTGGAAGCGTTTTTACAGAGTACAGATTTTTCAGATATTGCACTGTGGGATTTTAGGTTTTTTTATCGACTACCTAGGGCCTAGGGACAGCATATTTAATGGGATAATTATCTTAAACATAACTATTAACTCTGTCGTCGCCGAGAACGCTCGGAGCACAAGCGAGCAAATTACATTTTTCCCAACAAAAGATTTTTCATTACTCGGACGTAATGCGCCGTTGAGGCCGTAACTTTAAGCCAAAATTAAAATACAAAGTGCCACTTCCAGCCGCAATATTCGCGAGCACTGCCAAAACAAAGCCCGCCACGTATTGAAATGGAAATCTTCGCGGTCCCAGTCACCTCAAAAACAGCGCGCGAAGAAAAATTGGCGCGAATCACTCGGCGGATTTTTTATTTTTCACTTAAGTACCTCAAACCGGCAATAAAAAGCACCCCGCCATCAGCGCAAATGACGCAATAGTTGAAGCGAGGGAGGGGGAGTAAAAAATGACGTTATTATTTATGTTAATTTTAACGTGCCAACATTAAATGGCGCTTTACGTGTGTTCGTACCTCTCGCGAGTGTGCGGGGTGAGGTGCCATGTAGGGTTCACATTTTCACAATCCCCTAAGATCTGAAACTTAACGTCATACCCTACTTCTACTCATATTTCACATTCAATATCAGTATTCTGTTTCATAATTTTGCCCACTCTGACGAATACAACTACTTCAAATGTGATACAAGTGACATCGATAGTGATATACAATGATACGAAGCGCAATATTTTCTTCTGTCTTACGTTACGTCACGATTGAACGTTAGGTTTCTTTGGATAGAGAGCACAGGGCATAGACGCGTAGAATGTAATTCTACGCGTCTTATATACAACTTAAAATGTGGTAGAGCAGCGGTTTCCAAATAGCGGTATGCGTACCCCCAGGGGTACGCATACCGCTATACCGCAATAGGCTCAAGAGATGGGGTCCGCGTGGGCCTACTTAATGGTCACTTTTACCTCTACAATCTTAAGAGAACATTTTCACTAATCTCATTAGTAAAAATTATCTTATTTTATTTAATTGATTAAGGAGAAAAAACAGAGACATGTAGAAAATAGGCAAAGAGTTTGTATTGTAATACAAACTCTTTGAAAATAGGTTATAGTTATAACAAAAGAGAAACAAAAAGTATACATATAACATGTCCCCACTATGATTCCCTCTGAAACACATTAAACATGATAAGGCAAGTAGAAATACAAGTTTATACATAAACAAACAAATTAATAAAGACAGTTACGAAACAGAGAAATAAAAAGATAAGAAAAAACAAATATACATAGTCGATAGTTGTGAGAGGTGATGACAGAATAGACGAGAGGGTGTACAATATATTATGTACTAGCTGTTGCCCGCGGCTTCGCTCGCGTGAAATTCGTATTCCAAAGAAGAATGTAAGTAACTAAGGGCGAGGCCGAAGGCCGAGCTGCGTTAAGGTAATCGATAAACCTTCTCAAAGAAAGTAACTAACTAAGGGCGAGGCCGAAGGCCGAGCTGCTTTCAGGTAAACGATAAACCTTTCTCAAATAAAGGAAGTAAGTAAGGGCGAGGCCGAAGGCCGAGCTGCGTTCAGGAAGACGATAAACCTTCTGGAAGAAGGGAAGGAACTAAGTGCGAGGCCGAAGGCCGAGCTGCGTTCAGGTAAACCAAAAACCCTCTTCCGCCTTCGGGCCTCGCCCTTAAAGACTTCATTTCTTCGATAGAATATAATATCGTTTACTCAATCTATTTATTTCATAAAAATAAAAAAGTAACTAAAGAATTAAAACCTACCTAACAAACATTAAAATAACTATCAAAACGGGCATTTTCAAATGTTCTTAGAGCACTTGCGGCATTACACCGCTGGATGGCAAGGCTTACCCTTTGAATGAAGTACATAAGCCCTTGATGGCGGGACACCAGTTGCGTCAACCAGCAGAGGCCCAAGCCTCTTTTGGCTTCACTGCTCACGGACCGAGGGTTTCAACCGCAAACGCAACAAATTCGAAATCTTGAATTATATTTCTATATTTGTTGCGTTTGAGGCTCTCCGCCCCAGCCTCGGCCGCGCCAGCCGCTCTTGAAGATGTCCTAACATGACTTGGAGCCAATGTGAAAATAGTCCATGGCACTAACGTGATAGCATCGGGCCTCTTGCCATCCAGCCGGGAATAACCGCAAGGTTCTAGGATGCACGGTATATTTATAATGTTTGTCATTAAGTGGTCGATAAAGAAAATCTACCCATTCCGTGGAATGTTTGGCAACCCTGAGCAAGACGAAGGAGTGGCCGCGATGGCGAAAAAGCTCGCGAGAGGGCACATCGCGTTGCTCGGATTTTCTGTTGTACAAACTTTTTCGCGAGTCACGGCGTAATTGTGGCACTTTACATAATGTCTATTTTAGTAGCGACTTCTCGCCGCCGAGCTTGTTTCGCATTTTTCATAATGTGCCCGTAATGAGACGTGAAGAGCGCGGAATGACGTTCGTTACGATATCGCCATCGATTTGCGATCGCGGACCGATCGGAGCATAATCGGATGAAAGTACCTTTTAAGCGGAGCGAGCTCTTGAAAGGGGGCAGGTGGAAAGTGTATTGATAGTCCATAAGTATGAATACTGACTAAGGCTGACCGTGGTTCGGATTCCAAGTAAAACTGTAGGTCCCTTCCCTTCTTACCTTACTAGGTGGTAGGGTTCAACCCGCCCGGGTTGATACCACCGCACTGAATGAAACGTGTCGGCCGAAACGGCTATGTAAATAGTTTGTGTTTTCCGTCCAGTTCAGTGTAGCCGGCACGACCGAAGGGAAGCACTGACATGGCACCTAGTTCACCCGGTGTTATGGGCTGACATCACGGATGTTGAAAGTGACGCAGCCAAACGTGTCAACTTCAAAAAAAAAAAAAAACGTTTGAAGGTCTTCTCAGAAATGAATGAACAACCGTCTATATGACAACCGACCGTGTAGGTTAGTTTAGACGGAAGAGATTATACCTACTAGCATACTATTTTAAAAATTGTCATTAAATTGTTCGTGTTAAATTGTTTATGTAAGTATGTTATATATCATGCGTTATAAAGAACATTTTGATTTTTATTTGATTTGATTTGAATTTCAAATGTATTTATTTTTGTTTGCACAAATACTGCCCCAGGCGGTAATCTGTGCCCAGGCGTACCAATACTTCCTTGGTTAGCAACAAAGCATCTCTACATTCTTGCAAATTCGAAGCTGTGAGGGCGACACGTGGGTAGTTTGTCAGTCTGCTTACCGCGTTTCGGCCATAAATATCAGTTTCGCGACGGACGCCGAGCAGAGCGCACGTACCGGATTAGCGAGGTGGGCGCTCCCGCTTCTGAAAAAGATTTGCAGAAGCGTATGACTCGAATTGTAAATGCTCAATTTGGAAACTTCCGTCCGAGTTGCTGCAAGTTCGCCTGGGAGGTTGAAGAAGTTCGTAATTTCGTGTCCGATTTTGCACGGAAGAGAGAGGTTGATACTTTCTGATGCGAATTGACACCTTATATTGCCAAATCTGGGCATAAAACATGGGATGTTGTCTAGTTTAAAATGAAATTGCTTTTTTTCTGGACAAAATCCTGAAAAAGTAATTCATTTTGCAGACGATACCCTTTCATGTGTCACAAAAATTTACTTCATTTCGTCAGTTTCATAAGCTGCCTGACCCGCCACTGAGACACAACTGAGAGCAGCTTTATCCACAAGGCACTCCCATTTACAAAATAAAACAGCAACGATGCGCAATCTCATCAGTCGCCTACGCTTTCAGACCTACTCGTTCACGGCGTCCGAGGGCGGACAGGCCCCGGCCATAAATATAAGGTGGATGAACTGAGAAGCGGTAAGTCGCGGCGGGTTGATCCCCCCCTCTAACCGCGACATGCAAATCATAAATTATGGCCCCTTATGCGAACTCCGCGCGCTGCCGGAGAAAAAATACAAACTCGTCGAGTGGATTTTGAGGATTCAGCGGCTCTTCATTATGTCCACGGTTTTAATGGCTTATGATGGTGGAATTTATTGTAAGTTTTGTGCGTGGGAAGCGAGGCCGTGGGGGAGTTTGATTGAATGCGAAGCGAAGTTGATGCTGTCCCATTCCTGTCCTGACAAGCGACAGACTATTAGCGTTCTATGAGTACCTACTACTTCTGGATAGCAATGTTTGTAATGTTGTAAGTACTACCTGTTCATTGCGCTAGTACTACTAGTTAAATATTGGAATTACCTTTCTAATATGCCTTAAAAAAGGTGCTCATTTTTGAGAGCTGTACTCTACTCACTAATATTGTTTTTTTATTTTTTTTATTTTTTTTTTGTATGGGTACTGACACGTTTGGTTACATCACATACAACATCCGTGATGTTACCCCATAACATCGTCGCCTGATACACTGAAGACGGAAAACACGAACTATTCCTTCGAACGAACGAAAAATTCAGACACGTGGGGGTGTGCCTGAATTTTCAACAGCTTACTGTCTCTGTCTCGATCTCTCTTTCTATGTCCTCTGTTTAGTAGGAAATATCTTTTTGTATTGTCTTGTTCGGTTGAGCTCTGTCTGAGATTCATACATAGTCAAAGACCACATAATGTCTTATACGTATCTATAAGTATGTATAAATGTACCTATATGTTGCTCTTACCTTCTACACACCACCGCCCCGCCGCCACCCGTGCTTGTGCGATATTAAATTCTAGCCTTGGACGTCATCCGGTCACCTCCCCCCCCCAGCGCCCAGGGGTTGGCGGGAAGGAAGGTGGCAACTTGTCATGAACCGGAGAGCTAGGGGGAGGGATGAAAGGTGCTTTGAGGGGACGATGAAATTAATTATAGCATGCACAGATGCGGTTCTGTAGCGACCATGTGGTATTTATGTAGAAAAAATATATGTCTCGACAAATCAGGTTAAGCAGATTAATCGGTGTTGTGCTACAAGGACTCTGGTAAATTACAGCACAAAACCGACCACCACGTTACGTTTACGTGCATACCTACACCTGCTGCTTCACCGTACGGAACCGGTGTAAAACTGTAGGTCCCTTCCCTTGCCCCTTATTAGGTCGTACTGGGTGTAAGATGGCCGCATAGCAGCCTCGGTTGTGTTCTCCTCTAGTCCAGTATAGCCAGCAATCCGGGGAAGTCTCCGGCGTGGCACCTACCCTTTCGGAGGTGATATTGGCTGGTCGGAGCATGTAATTTGGCCCCTCCGACGCAGCCACCCATTCTGGATTAAAAAAAAAATACGTTTTCTTTAAGTAGGTACCTATTCGGAGAAGATAACTATCAAGCCGCTAGTAAAGCGCGAAGACCCATGCATGACTCGGTGGAAGGACTATGTGTTTCTATACTATTCAATATTCATTGAATACATTGTTATTTACTAAATTACCTATATTATTATTATTACACATAAAA
The DNA here is from genome assembly GCA_946902875.1 of Nematopogon swammerdamellus. Lineage (NCBI taxonomy): Eukaryota > Metazoa > Arthropoda > Insecta > Lepidoptera > Adelidae > Nematopogon > Nematopogon swammerdamellus. The sequence goes on from OX336342.1 coordinate 5,916,908, forward strand.
ATCACGAATTTGACTTGAACACCACACGAAAACCGTATTATACTGCTCTATGTATTTCAACTTCTATGAAAATGTCTATCGGTTAGCTTGAAAATATAAAATATTTGTACCATGTGGGGCCGGTACTTTAATAGAATATCCCCACTGCATCTCTCCCCGTGTATGTCGTAAAAGGCGACTAAGGGATATGACTCCCTTCTTATATTACTAGGTGGTAGGGTTTAACCCGCCCGGGTTGGTACCACCGCACTGAATGAAAGGTCGGTCGAAACGGCTATGTAAATAGTTTGTGTTTTCCGTCCAGTTCAGTGTAGCCGGCACGACCGAAGGGAAGCACTGACGTGGCACCAAGTTCACCCGGTGTTATGGGCTGACATCACGGATGTTGTAGGTGATGCAGCCAACCGTGTCAGTTTCCATAAAAAAAAAAAAGCTATTACGGTTCCAAAGATACAGTTACCGGACGGACAGAGAGACAGATAGACTATATAGGTTTAGACTTTAGTAATAGGCTACCGTACGGGGTACGGAAAACTAAAAACACGGTCTTTTATACCGAATTTAATAGCCGACGATATAGAAAAATATCCCTACTAGGGAAAGTTATTTGTTATAGTCATCGTTAATATCAAAGGGGATTCGTAATGTACTTCCAACCCTTTACGAAGTAGACATCTCGTATGGAAGTTTTGATTAAATTTCACACCTTCAAGATCGTAATAAATGCGTATTATATTATAACATGTTTAGAGGGGAGGCCGAGGAAACTATCCCAAGAAAGGGGAAGTGAGTCCGAGATGGGGGGACGAGAGTCCAGAGATTGTTTAATACTAATATATTGCCGGCTACCTTTGGAACGGGCGTCGTTTAATTTTCATCAAGGACTTTCCGTTTGCGTCCACCTCAGTGCTTGCTGATGATAATAAATAGATACGTGTCAACGCTGTAGACTGTTCCATTGATAGGAATTACTTTTTCATTGATTATGACTAAAGGAAAGGCGAATATATGTAGTTTGAAATAGAAACCAGCGCTCACTTCGTCGGTCAGTGCACCATGTATGCAGGGCCGAGATGGAAGACACTGGGAAAGGACCGCAACGGTGAGGAAGAACTTCGAGGAATCGACTGGAAGAAATTATTGGAGTATGCAGCAAAAACGGGCCGATTGGACCACCATGAGCAGGGAGTAGACGACGGCAGCAATTCCCTCACCCCCACCGGGATAGGCGATACAATCCCAACCTGTAGACCTGATGGCCGGACTGACCCCGTCAGTTCTCCTAACAAGAACTATAATGCGGTTTGAAATAACCTTTTTTTTATGGAATCTGACACGGTTGGCTACATCACTTAAACATCCGTGATGTCAGCCCATAACACCGGGTGAACTAGGTGCCATGTCAGTGTTTCCCTTCATTTCATGTCGCCTACACTGAACTGGACGGAAAACACGAACTATTTACATAGCCATTTCGATCGACGTTTCACTCAGTGCGGTGGTACAAACCCGGGCGGGGTAAACCTTATCACCTAGTATGGTAAGAAGGGAAGGACCTACAGTTTTACGTGGAATCCGAACCACAGTCAGCCTCCAACGGTCACGCATCCAAGTACTGACCCACTGAGCTACCGATGCTGACAAAACCTAATGTAATGTAAAAAACCCTATTCGATGTTGACGACAAAGAAAGCTTCAGAGCTAAAATTGACATTGAAACAAATGCGGGTATTCACATTCAGTACATCCGAGAACTTTATGTAACTACAATTTAATTGTTAGGACATAAAGTGACAGGACACGAGGAGCGGCGGCGTCCTCTAAGAAAATCTCCCAACTCTCAAGTTTAAATTTATGCCCGCTTCCTCAGAAACCCTCGACTCGAAACAATGCGTAAATTCTAATATCCACTTCGCAGTTACCGAGACAGGACAAATTCGGTCTTACGTGGGGTCACACTAATGTTACGGTGGCCTCCTACGGATCCGAGACAATGCCTCCAACTTAATAATTAAATGTCCCTTGGATTGTAATTCGGCAGTTTTCACTTACCTTCGTCGCGCTCACGAGGTTGGACGTAGCGTCTGCAGCTTAAACAATAGTTTCTACAGCTTGTATTTTGTTTTTATTTTATTGTGTCTGTAGTTTTGACTTCAATTTTATTTGATCTTTCGGAACTTCAATAACTAATACAACATATACTTTAGCTGGGTGTTCTCTTAAAATCCTTTAAATTGTTTCCTTACTGTAACTGAACTTAAGATGGCAGCAAAGTAGCCTCGTCTGCGTTCTCCTCTAGTCCAGTATTAGTCATCAATACAAAGGGAAGTCTCCGGCATGGCACCTTCTCGGAAGTCATTTTGGCTGATCGGGCCATAGGCATTTTAAAAAAACCGGCCAAGTGCGAGTCGAACTCGCGCACCGAGGGTCCCGTATCGCCATGTCATGGCCAGCGCTACTCACGCCATCTAGATGGCGTGTTATGAAATGCTTCATAATAGTTAATGTCATGCTTCATAATCTATTCGGTAGATGGCACGCGCGCATACACTTTTTGGTTTCTTCTATGGGAACCCCGTAAATTTTTTACTTTTCCTTATTTTTATTATTTGTTGTTATAACGGCCATAAATAACACATATTTTGTGAAAATTTCAACGGGCTACCTATTACGGTTCAAGAGATACAGCCCTCGGACAGACGGACGGACGGACAGACAGACAGACAGACAGACAGAAAGACAGACAGACAGACGGCGTAGGCTTTGTAATAGGGTCCCGTACCTGATACGGAACCCTTATTATCATTTTGTCTGTCAGTACAATTTGAATCAAAACAATTCCTCTGATAAGTTTGCCTTTGTTAGTCGTAACTTAACCAAACTTTCAGTCTTTAGTTCAATTATAGTAATAATTGGGTCGTGGACATTGCAAAATATTACATTTGTTAAATTGTTAACCGAAGCGCGTGGGAACTATCACACCGAGATTTGGATAACGAAAAATTACTGTTGGAGTTGACCGAAGATGGCTGGGGTGATAAACGGGGGTGTGCCTGAATTTTCAGCAGTGTGGTACTCTAACTGTATCATATAAGGATGAACCACACGGTAGATTAAATCTTAAACTCTCCTTTACCAATCCCAATCCATGCAAAAACCTATCCTTCAACAACTGCTTACAGTACGCATAATCAGATCTTTTACGCCTCCACTAAGACAAATCGACCTTCGCACCTGGGAAGCAGCATATATTTGGAAGCTGGGAGCCTACCACCCCCTGGTCTCAACGCTCAACACTAAGGTTACATATTCAGTTTTTTTTTTTTCAATATCAATTGATCTGTGTTTGTCATGTCATGATAACAGTGTCATGAACTAATGACATTGTTACCATGACAAACTATTGTAAATAAATAATATTTATTCATAATATTAGATAATTACTGAAGACGGCCTTATTCGCCGAAATATTTAATAAAATAAAAAACATGTGTTATTTTTAAATAAATGAATATTTAGAAACACTGCAAAGTGATATATACATATATATATTTTCTTTTAATATAAAAATATTACCTTAAATTCATTGTATCACATAGAATGATATTATCTCTATCTGTCGTCGTCTCCCCCCCCCCCCCCCCCTCCCTCCACCCTCCTTCTCCCTCCCTCTCTCTTAATTATATTATTTTTTTTTTACATAAATTTTGCTTGCCCTCGTAAGTAGTAGAAAACAAGAATACAAAAGTAGCTTAATCTGCCGACCTTACCGGTTGAAATACAGCGTTGTTGAAAGTTGCTTTCCCGCAAGTTGTGTCGCAAGATGTTGTAAGTTTCGGGTCTCCGTCGGCTACTTCTCAACATTTAAATTTGTACAGCTCCACTTGCCCATTGTATATAGTTGGAGTTGATAAAACCACCCAACACGCTTGCTGGCCTCACAAAACTCGCTAGTGCTCCGATCAGTACAACACACTGTTACTTAGGACTGGAAGGGGAAACACATTTTCCCCTTCCAGTCCTAAGTAACAGTGTGTTGTACTGATCGAAGCACTAGAAAGTTTTGTGAGGCCAGCAAGCGTGTACCCAACACGCTTGCTGGCCTTGGTACGTATGAAAATTAAATAATGAAGCACCCACATTTTCCCCTTCCAGTCCTAAGTAACAGTGTGTTGTACTGATCGCTAGTGCTCCGATCAGTACAACACACTGTTACTTAGGACTGGAAGGGGAAAATGTGGGTGCTTCATTATTTAATTTTCATACGTACCAAGGCCAGCAAGCGTGTTGGGTACACGCTTGCTGGCCTCACAAAACTTTCTAGTGCTTCGATCAGTACAACACACTGTTACTTAGGACTGGAAGGGGAAAATGTGGGTGCTTCATTATTTAATTTTCATACGTACCAAGGCCAGCAAGCGTGTTGGGTACACGCTTGCTGGCCTCACAAAACTTTCTAGTGCTTCGATCAGTACAACACACTGTTACTTAGGACTGGAAGGGGAAAATGTGGGTGCTTCATTATTTAATTTTCATACGTACCAAGGCCAGCAAGCGTGTTGGGTACACGCTTGCTGGCCTCACAAAACTTTCTAGTGCTTCGATCAGTACAACACACTGTTACTTAGGACTGGAAGGGGAAAATGTGGGTGCTTCATTATTTAATTTTCATACGTACCAAGGCCAGCAAGCGTGTTGGGTACACGCTTGCTGGCCTCACAAAACTTTCTAGTGCTTCGATCAGTACAACACACTGTTACTTAGGACTGGAAGGGGAAAATGTGGGTGCTTCATTATTTAATTTTCATACGTACATTTCCGAAGTGGTAAAAACGGTGGCCGTAGCAAGATGTGAATTATTGATATCGAAGAAGTTGCACAAGGCAGTCGGCATACAGCATTTTTAGGGTTACGTAAGTACCAGAAAAGGATAAAACGGAACCCTTATATGATCACTCCGTGTCCATCCGTCCCGTCTGTCGCAGAGGTTTTTATCGGAAACTAAGTACTACTGATCGACTTGAAATTTGTTTCCTTCCGTAAAAAAAAATTCTCTTTCTGAAATAATGTTTTTTTTTCAAAATCGGTCAACCGTTTCGAAAAAAAAGGAAAAATACTTTGAGAGGGCATATCTCTGAAACTACTGATCCCAGCCAGCCTACTCATTCCCATATGGAAAATGATAAGTCTCGACGAGATAAAACTTTTTTTTTTTAGGGCATATCTCTGAAACTACTGATCCCAGACTACTCATCCGCTGGATAAAATGATAGGTCTCGACGAGAGTTTTAGTTTTTTGTTTTTTGTGTTTTTTTTTTTTTTTTGTGATAGTGTCACTCGTCTCCCTTCCACCTATGGCTGTCAATGATTCCATGTCTGTCTACCGGTAGTCGCACGACTACCAGGGCATTTTTTTTTTTAATGTACCATCGGAAATTGCCAAGTACATTATGTAAGTGTAATGAACACAGTTAAGCGGAGGGTTACCCATTGACTTTCTTCCTCATATGATAAAATCCTAACGTTCTTGGATAAAATTTTCGCTAGAAGTGTTTAACCGCTCCGAGTCTATTGGGGCGAGGGTCAAAATTTGGTTATGCGATGTCCGCTCTCCCAAATCCTCACATTTAACTTATACACTTCTAAACCCCCTCCCCCTCTGTCCACTAGCAGTCCGGCCTTTTCATTAGGGTTGGACCCCTCGAGGCGCCATTTTATAAGATTCACCCCCCCCCCCCCCCCCCCCCCTCACCCCACATACCCTTAACAAACACTTAGCTCGCCGGGGATAATCTTGTGTGTGAGGCTTAACTTCCGTTAAGGTGGACTTAAGTGTATGTGTAGCTGTTTTGAGATGTTGCCGAGTCATATGGATTTTAGGGATGCTTAATTTAGCTTGAATTTTTTCGCATTCGAAGGACGGCTACAAAGGTGTAGGGCGCCGATGATTTTGGCTTCACGAGAGCTATTGATAATGTTGACTTGGGAAGACCTAGATATTGTTCAACAGTGAATATTTAATTTTAAAATCTAAACTGGATGAGACAATATTAACTTTTGGATATTACCGCACCGTGTGGGGCCGGTAATATCCAAAAGTTAATATGAAAAGAATAGCACCACAGCATCTCTCCCCGTGCATTTCGTAAAAGGCGACTCTAAGGGATAAGGACAAGATGCCGTGCTAAAGGGCAACAGGTTAGTCACCTCTCACCTTAGCGCGTGCTGAGTCTTTCTGCCTTATTTGCTGATTGATAGTTATCTTGCCCTAATACTTTGCTAAACGTGGTAGTCGGTGTTGTGCTGTAATTTACTAGAGTTCTTCAGCACAACGCTGATTACTCTGCTTACCCCGATAGTCGTGATGCAGCATGTGGTATGTAGGTGTAGAGTTTCATTTATTTCGAATTTTATTGAATTCAAATTTGTATTTCGCCTAGGAAAATTATCTAGAAATTATGAAACCCGATTTCAAGTCCAACAACAGCTGGTCGTTTTCAGTTAATTCCATTTCTTACACGGGGACGATCAGTTTTCACAGATTGGCTCAATTCACACTGGCGGATTGTTTATAATACTTTTAAGAAAGATAATTTAATATATTTTAAAAAATGTGAATTTATTTATTTGTTTTTGACGTGATAACGTCTTATAAATTGATGAACACCGGCTGCACGCACGAATATCACGTCACGTTCCATCTGAGCCTGTGTGTGCAAGCGAGAGCGCGTAACAAGCGATAGAGAGGCACAATCGGCCCAAGCGTCGGCTTGTAAAAGTACCAGGGCCGCAGAAATTAAAACGAGGTTTACCATAATATCTGGCCGGTCGGAAAATATTTCAAATTTAGAATATTCATGAAACCAGGGTTGTATGACGTTATCACGTAAAACTATCGTCCATAAACCGACTTTACAGACAACCAATTTTTTATTTATATATTAGAGAATTCCACAGCTATTAAGCTGTGGAATAACACAACTACAACGACAACAACAACAACGACAATAACAAATTTAAAAATCAACAATATAAAAACTTCATAGCCTAGAATATAATTCCTTCGGTTTACATTATGATAATACACGGTAAATAAAAACGATAGAAAATTACACAATTTTAAAGATGAACTAAAATTAAAATTAAATAAAATAAAATTGAAATTAATTACAAAATTAAAAGTAAAAAGTCTAAGCGTCAAAGTTAAAAGTTAAAAGTCGATTATTAATATTGAAACAGTGAATGAAAATTTTATAAAAACTAAATTAAAACCATCATGATATCCCACAAGGATCCCCAACCGCCGATCTTTAATAGACGGCACATGTCGTGAAGTCCTAAAAGTATTAGATACTAAAAAGCTCATGAAACCTTTACGAACCCTTTTTTCCAAAAAAATGTCACAGTAGAAATAGTTATTTCTCTGAGCCGTGCATGTTGATGACGTTTTTCTAGTAGAAGGGAGAACCATAAAATAATTTATTATATACATAAGTACATTTAGAACTAAAACGCAAATACTCATTTAGAACTTTGTGGCTCAAATCGTCAGTAGGTTCTGTAGGAGAAAGTTCTGTGTCTCTGTCAACTTTATTTAACTTTATTTAGCAATGTACAGTTCTAAAAAGTACATACATACATACATACCACACGCTTTATCCCGACAGTCGGTGTAAGCAGAGTAATCGCGTGTTGTGCTGCACGTAATCTTGTAAATTAAAGCACAACACCGACCACCACGTTTAGCAATGTATTAGGATAAGATAACCATCCAGCAGCAAGAAAGGTACGAAGATCCACCCGCTGCATGACTCGGTGGAAGGTCCGTGCCAAGATAACAGGTGGCTAACCTGTCGCCCTTTAGCACGGCACCTTGTCCTTATACCTTTAGTCGCCATTTACGACATGCAGGGGGTGAGATGCAGTGGGGCTATTCTTTTTAAGTACCCACCCCGCACTACATACATATACATACATATCTCACACGCTGAATCCCGACAATCGGGGTAAGCAGAGTAATCGGTGTTGTACTGCAAGAACTCTGGTCAATTACAGCACAACGCCGACCACCACGTTTCGCAAAGTATTCGAACAAGATTAAATCGATCAAGCAGCAAGTAAGGCACGAAGACCCACCTGCTGCATGGCTCGGTGGGAGGACCGTGCCAAGATGAGAGGTGGCTAACCTGTCGCCCTTTAGCACGGCACCTTGTCCTTATACCTTTAGTCGCCATTTACGACATGCACGACGAGAGATGCAGTGAGGCTATTCTTTTTAAGTACCGGCCCAGTACTATTAGGTCATTATTTGTAATATTCGTCAAATTCACTTCGTGTGAGCAGTTCCCGGTTCAGTGGTGTGTAAGTAGTCAGAGACATTAATATGTAGATTGGTCCCGCATAATCGCAGCCCCTCCAACCCTCGACCTGGCTGGACCATCTCGCTTGACGCCGGGCGAAGAACAAAATACAGATAGCCAAGTCGAGCGGAAGAAAGTACATTCTACAATAAGTTCTAAGCGGCGGGTGGCCGAGTGGTTTGGGCATCGGTTTCTCATGCGAGAGGTCCGAGGTTCGAATCCGGTCGGCGTGTACCAATGAGTTTTTTCTGACGAAAAAATTTACGTGCATACCTACACCTGCTGCTTCACCGTTCGGAACCGGTGTAAAACTGTAGGTTCCTTCCCTTGCCCGATACTAGGTGGTAGGCTCAAATTGTAGCCGACTGGGTCGGTACCACCGTACTGGATGTAAGATGGCCGCATAGCAACCTCGGTTGTGTTCTCCTCTAGTCCATTGCAGTATAGCTACAGAGTATAGCCAGCAATACAGGGAAGTCTCCGGTATGGCACCTACCTTCTCGGAGGTGATATTGGCTGGTCGGGGCATGCGCTTTGGCCCCTTCGACTCAGACACCATACCGGATGGCATAAAAAGAAAAGTTCGCCTTCGGTGACGCAGAAAAATATAATACAGTTAAAAAGCATGGAAAATAATTTACGGGTGGATAAAAATATATTCAGAAACATTTAAATTATATAGGTAAGTAGGTACCTACTGAAATTAAAACTATGAATGAAATTAAATGAATTATTTATTGCACAATAGGTACACATAGTTCACAAAAGCCGACCGCAATGGCTAAAAGAATCCTCGACGTGTCTTGCCTGGAATTGTGATGAAAAGTCTGTCAGTCTGCGGCATCGTAGCTCCCAAACGGATAGGCCGATTTGGATGCGTGATTTTTATTAGAAAGCTGGTTTAACCAGGGAGAAAAGCTTGAAATAAAGGTAATATTTTTTTTTAAAACCCCTAACACATGAACAACCCTTAAAACGTAAAAAAAATCAATTTAGCTCCTTAAAGACGTCAGGGGACCGCTACGGTGAGGCGGCGTTCCCCGAACTGCGCAGCAGAGTTTGCGCGTATCAAAATAGATCGGGACCGTAGATTTTTTTATTTAGTATTTTATATAAATTTTAGCGTGATACCTCTATTCTGAGAAAAAGTCAGTCTTAACAGACTGATAGACGGATTCACCCAAATAGGGGTTTCATTTTTCCATTTTTTGTACGGAACTCTAAAAATGCTATAGTTTAGACATATTTTTTCAAGATGAAGATTACGAAGCTTGCGTAAACGTAAACACTTACAGAGTTTCCCTGGAAAGCAAAAGGAAGGGACAGACAGTGGGCCCAACTTATTAATCCTGCGGGTAATAAAGCTCGCAACTCACTGAGGCGGAACACATTAAACAGTAATACCTGAATAACGTCCCCACAAAAACTGCCGTTACCATAAATAATAAACACAACCGCACTATAGGGAACTTTCACGGAAAAACAACAACAAGTGTGTTTACCTCGCGGCTAAAGTGAGCAAACAAATAAAATTCGCTTTCACCTTCATAATTCATAATAGCTAAAACTTTGCATAACTTAACTATAAACAAGGAAAATGCGAATGGACTTGGGTCACTTTGCTTTATCTCATTGCAATGTACCTACATACCTATATAAAGAGCAGACAGCGGTTAGTCATGCGACTATTTTTAGGCTTCCGTATCCGTCGTACGGGAAGCTATATTACTAAGCCTACGCCGTCTGTCTGTCAGTTTGTCCGAGGGCTGTATCTTTTCAACCGTGATAGGTAGCCCGTTGAAATTTTCAGAGAGTATGTGTTATTATGGCCGATATAACAAAAAATAAGAAAAAGTTAAAAATTCACAGGGGTCCCCATACAAGAAACTAAAAAGTGTATGCTAATACTTCGGCTTGAGCCGCCATCGCGTTACCAATTCCGCGAACGGGACGATGAAGTATTCTCTGTGCCCGCGGCTTCGCCCGCTCTCATATTTCACTTTACTGCTAACCTCATAAGCATTTAGCGTGATAGTAAGTAGCCTATAGTTGATGGGAAGAATCAAGCTATCCGTAGAATTTTGTTTTATTAAAATCGGTTCAGTGGTTCTCGAGTTATAAGCGGACAGACAGACATACACTCAGACACTCCGACACTCAGACAGAAAGCAGACGTTGGATTTTATTATAGGTAAGGAAGGAAGCTATGATCTATCTAGTGAAGAAATATAAAGCGAGTATTGCATGCTTAGTACTAACATATAAAAAATAAAATATTTAATTTGGTTAGTTTATTTTCATGTATATAGGTCGAAGGTCTCTACCGTCTAGAGCAGCGATCGGCGGCCGCCTACGCCCGGCCGGCCGCCCCTGCTTCTTGCTTGTGATCGTATTCAGCTGGGATGGAATTCTGAATCGTTGATCAAAATGTACTAAACATAGTTTATATTTGTTTAGGATTTGCTTACTTAATTTTTTGCGCATAGCGTTTGGGTTATATATATAAGGGTAGTTATTTTTTTATTTGTTAAGTATTATTTTATATTGGGTGTGGCTTAAAACCAGCGACTCCATGTAGCTACCTAGCTATGGAGTCACATGCTGTGTCACATCCTTTTCCGGTCATGGGGGTGGGCACTGTATCTCTATATAACTGTATCACTATATATCTTTATTTTTTATGCTTTATATTGTCAACTTGTTATTTTAAGGTGTATATTGTACTGCCTCGTGATCGAGAATTAAACGTTTTTGACTTTACTTTTACTTAATTTACTATATACTTTCATAGTATCTAAGACACGATTTGAACCGTGACACTGTTCAAATGTTAAAATATCCTTATCTCGCGAACTTGACGGAAGGGTGTACCGCGTATTTGGGCTCTCTAATGGCACTTAGCTTTCGGACATCGCTATTCAAGATGGGACATAAATAACTAAGTTTTGTATCACGTACGAACTATTGCCCGAAGACGTTACGTCCGCTAGGGCGGCTGGCCGGCTTGGAGTTGGGGAGTGCGGGGTTCGGAGCCCCCTGCTTGGGGGTAAACTTTGCTTAGCAACAATTCAAAACAACCGTGCGCCTTGGCCGCCAGCTATGTTCCACTTTGTATGTCCAGTGCTAATGTTAAGAACCGCTAGATCTAGGCAATGTGTTTAAAATTATTTCTTTCTCTATTTTTCTCTCTCTCTTATTTGTCAACTTATCTATTTCAATATTGGATGTAGTTAATCACAAAAGACACTTTGCTTTGGAAAGAAGTAGTGCGTTAATCAAAGCAAAAAAGTGCTTGTTAGAAAGTTATATGGCCGAACATCCTGACTTAATTTTAAGTCAGCTAAGGATTTTAATGACCACATTTCACCTTTGTGGAACTGCATTAATTTAGTTTTTATTTTTTTTATTGAAAGCGCGACATATGGCTCCAAGCCACCCATAAGGTGTCTAACGACGCCCATGGACATTCGGTCGTATGCGGGGGATGCTAATGCCATGCCGGCCTGACAGGTGCCCGTTCACGCCCCTCTTGAAGGGCCTGAGACTGTACTTCGGGGGAAATATATGAGCAGGGAGAGCGTTCCAGAGTTTACCGGTTCTGTAGAGGAACGATATCAAAACCGATTGGTACGCATCTGCTGTAAGTCCAGCGTGTAGGGATGCAATGCAATCCCTGCCCAGTGCGTATGGTGCGGAGGGGGAAAGGGGACGGCGCGGCGGCGCGGCGGGATCGGATATTTCATCGTGTCTTTAAGATGAGCATAAATTGTACCGTGTGGGGTCGGTACTTAAAAAGAATAGCCCCACTGCATCTCTCCCCGTCGCATGTCGTAAAAGTCGACTAAGGGATCGTTAGCCTCGGCAGCGTCAGTGGTGCGGTCAGTTATTGGATGGATGACCGCCGACTGTTGGAGGCTGACCGTGGTTCGGATTCCACGTTAAACTGTAGGTCCCTTCCCTTCTTACCTTACTAGGTGGTAGGGTTTATCCCGGCCGGGTTGGTACCAGCGCACTGAGCGAAACGTCGGTCGAAACGGCTATGTAAATAGTTCGTGTTTTCCGTCCAGTTCAGTGTAGCCGGCGCGAAATGAAGGGAAGCACTGACATGGCACCTAGTTCACCCGGTGTTATGGGCTGACATCACGGATGTTGTAGGTGAAGTAGCCAACCGTGTCAAGTTTCCATAAAAAAAAAAAAAAAATTGACTAATGGTTACTTACTTACCTACTTGTTAAGTATTCGTTGGCGCATTCGGCCCTAAGTACATACATACATACCACAGGCTGTATCCCAACAATCGGGGTAAGCAGAGTAATCGATATTGTACTACAAGAACTCGGCCCTAAGTATAAGAATTAAATGTGAAACTTACTCCACTCGAAATTCACTACACATTTCTTCCTTCACTCACAATGTACTCCCTCCGGCCGAGACGTTGCGAAGAACGCCCGCTTCCACTGCCCCGAGCTAAAGTCCATACCTAATTTAGATTGATTAAAAATATTTGGCATAGTTGTTCGGCACCGGCCGCCGTGTGTACGAGTACCTCTCGGCTCCTATTGGCCGGAGGAATGTTCAGACGCGCGTGTCTCGTCGTCTTCGCTGATTTGTTTTGCATATTCTTCGTACCTTCGATATTGGAAAGATGATGAAATATTTTCGCGATTTTGCCGTTCTTCTTTGTTCAGTATTTTTTACGTAAACGCTTGGGAAAATGAGATTACGTCGAATATACATTGCTTATGGAAACTGTGATACATGTTATCCTTCTCGTGAATTTACATTCCGAAATATCTACACTAATATTATAAAGTAAAGTTTTTAAGTTGTAAGACATAATAATATTATACAGGGTGGCCCAGTTATAGTGGTCAAAAAATTTTTTTTTAGATAGAGGACGTCATGTTGACTCATTTAAAAGAAACATTAGTTCCGCGAAAATCAATAGTTTACTAATGTTTTTAAGTTTACACTGTTATTAATTATATTCATTTTTAAGTTTACGGATTAACAGTAGGTTTAAAGACTTACATAAGTCCACGTTTCGCCCCCTACGTCACGGGCTTCATCAGGAACTGCGGGAGTTTCTGGAGCCGACGTCTGGTGTCCGTTGTACCAGACGTCAAACTGCTCTTTTTCGAAGATTGTAGCTGTGGGTAGGTTGCACAATATTCGGCAGCGGTGTTAGATCGCGATCCGTACATCGTACGAAGTCCCGGCTGCACACAACACTCACTTTGTCTTCAGACGCTGGCTTGGCGGAAGATCTTGCAGATGTGTACTGTGACAGCACGGGCAGCCAAGAAGGTGATAAGTTCATACTGTCGTCCCTGTTGAAATTTCTGTGCCTGGTGATTTCGATGGCTTCCCTGACTAGGCGTGGAGTGTAGTGTCGTTCTACCGCTAGTACCGACGCTTCATCAAACCGGATCCAGTGGTTATTATCACCAAGCAATAGATGTTCCGCAATGGCCGATTTCTGCAGGTCACCATTCTTGACTGCTCTTATGTGTTCGCACATTCGCTCATGGACGCTCCTTTTCGTTTGGCCGATGTAGCTCTTCCCACAGCTACATGGAACTTTGTAGACGCCTGGGGCTTGCAATGGTATCTTATCTTTAACGGATCTAAGCATTTGAGACACTTTAGGCAGAGGCTTATAGAATGTTCTGATTTCCATTTTCCGAAGTAATTTACCAATCTGGTCTGTAACACCTTTTACGTATGGTAAATAGGCGGGCTGTCTACTAACCTCTATTCGTCTTTGCCTTTTACCTTGGATTTTAATACTGCAAGCCCTCGTGTTAAATCCATTTTGCTGCAATGCACTTTTTACCTGCTTGAGCTCCATTTGAAGGTGCTCTTCATCACATACATTGTGTGCACGGTTTACCAGGGAGGTTACAACCGATTTAAGCTGGGCTGGGTGATGGTGAGAGTTGGCGTTCAGGTACCGGTTGGTGTGTGTCGGTTTCCTATAAACCGTATGTGACAGGGAACCATCGGCTCTTCTCTGTACCAAGACGTCCAGGAACGCTATTCGGTTGTCTTCCTCAATTTCTCTCGTGAAAGATATGTTTGGATGGGCAGCGTTCAGTTCTTCGAGGAACCGTTGCAGGTGTAGTGTGCCATTCTGCAATATTGCAAAGGTATCATCAACATATCTGAACCAAGTCGTCGGTGGGTTGTCACTCGTTCTCAGCACTCTTTCCTCTAGATCTTCCATAAAGAGGTTGGCAACGACTGGAGCAACTGGTGAACCCATAGCGACCCCGTCCAGTTGGATGTAAAAGTCACCATTCCACAGGAAATAATTTTGACGCAGACAGTGCTCTATAAATTTCATGTAGCCGGTAGGTATATCGTTATCGCTTAGCTTTTTCTCGATAACTTTAAGTGCGTCACCTATCGGTACATTTGTGTAGAGCGACTCGACATCAAAACTCACCATTAGATCGTCACTTTGTAGGCATATCTTCGCTAATAATTCTTTCACAAAATGTGCGGAGTCCTTTATGTAGGAAGACGTCTTTCCTACTTTACTTTCTTACTTTCTTACTTTAAATTATTTCGGAAAATGGAAATCAGAACATTCTATAAGCCTCTGCCTAAAGTGTCTCAAATGCTTAGATCCGTTAAAGATAAGATACCATTGCAAGCCCCAGGCGTCTACAAAGTTCCATGTAGCTGTGGGAAGAGCTACATCGGCCAAACGAAGAGGAGCGTCCATGAGCGAATGTGCGAACACATAAGAGCAGTCAAGAATGGTGACCTGCAGAAATCGGCCATTGCGGAACATCTATTGCTTGGTGATAATAACCACTGGATCCGGTTTGATGAAGCGTCGGTACTAGCGGTAGAACGACACTACACTCCACGCCTAGTCAGGGAAGCCATCGAAATCACCAGGCACAGAAATTTCAACAGGGACGACAGTATGAACTTATCACCTTCTTGGCTGCCCGTGCTGTCACAGTACACATCTGCAAGATCTTCCGCCAAGCCAGCGTCTGAAGACAAAGTGAGTGTTGTGTGCAGCCGGGACTTCGTACGATGTACGGATCGCGATCTAACACCGCTGCCGAATATTGTGCAACCTACCCACAGCTACAATCTTCGAAAAAGAGCAGTTTGACGTCTGGTACAACGGACACCAGACGTCGGCTCCAGAAACTCCCGCAGTTCCTGATGAAGCCCGTGACGTAGCGGGCGAAACGTCGACTTATGTAAGTCTTTAAACCTACTGTTAATCCGTAAACTTAAAAATGAATATCAATAGTTAAGTTATGATTTTTTTTTACTTTTTTTGAAATGTCTCTATTTTAGTCACATAAACCGCTCTAGTTGGATTATTCCACAAAATCGAATAAAATTTGGCATGGAAGTAGAGGAGACATGTAGCTAGTACGTAATGAATAGTTTTTAGGGTTACTCCTTGACTGTACTGTTGCTATAGCCCTTTCAATTAATTTTTGTTCAGTTTACATTAAAACTGAAATTTTTTTGAAAAATCACTGTGAACAAAAAAAGTACTACCGGAGATTTGCCTATGTCCTTAAAAACTACCTATACATATCACAATTCTCCAGACCAAAAATTGTAGTGGTTTTACAATTGTAACATATTCAAAATTAACATCATTTGTACAAAGTCACTACAATAAAAAGTGACGATTACCTTTATTTTTAAAATCTTATTTTTTTCACAACGTTAGTTCAACTAAAATTTCACATTATTCACAAACCTCTCTCTAACAGCGCTAATCTACACATAAAAAACTGTTTAGTAATGTTTTTAAAAAATAAGATTTTAAAAATAAAGGTAATCGTCACTTTTTATTGTAGTGACTTTGTACAAATGATGTTAATTTTGAATATGTTACAATTGTAACACCACTACAATGTTTGGTCTGGAGAATTGTGATATGTATAGGTAGTTTCTAAGGGTATGGGCAAATCTCCGGTAGTACTTTTTTTGTTCACAGTGATTTTTCAAAAATTGATCAGTTTTAATGTAAACTGAACAAAAATTCACTGAAAGGGCTATAGCAACAGTACAGTCTAGGAGTAAACCTAAAAACTATTCATTACGTACTAGCTACATGTCTCCTCTACTTCCATACCAAATTTTATTCGATTTTGTGGAATAGATATCCAACTAGAGCGGTTTATGTCACTAAAATAGAGAAATTTGAAAAAAACTTTAAAAAAATCATAACTTCTAAACAATTGATTTTCGCGGAACTAATGTTTTTTTTAAATGAGTCAACATGATGGACTCCATCTAAAAAAAATTTTTGGACCACTATAACTGGGCCACCCTGTATTTAGTATAGGTAATTAAGAATGGATTTTCAGGAAGCCGTGTACAAAAGCGATTATAGATCAAATAATAACGTTTTCACTGGAAGGGCTACCAGGAATAGACCATTTTGCACACGCTTGGTTTAAGTGCTTTCTCTTTTTAACCCCCGAGGAAAAAAGAGGGGTGTTATAAGTTTAACTTGTGTGTGTATGGGTGTGTCTGTCTGTGGCATCGTAGCTCCCAAACGGATGGACCGATTTGGATGCGATTTTTTTTATTAGAAAGCTGGTTTAATCGGGATGGTTCTTAGCTATGTTTGTAATCAAGTAATCAAGTAATTAAGTAATAAAAAAAATTATTATCTTAAAAAGTGGAACGATGTGCTTGGCGGTTTTTTTAAATCCTTGAAATAAAAGTGAAATTGCAAATTAAAAAAAACCCCGATCCTTAAAAAATCAAAAATAATTTCCGTTTACTTATTTAAAGGGGTCGGGGGACCGCTAAGAAAATTCCCGCGCAGCTCTGAGTTTTTATTATATTTTATTATCTACTAACGTTGTGTGTGTGTGACTTCATGTAATCAAGAATCGCATAAATAGCTGCCTCGTGTTAACAAAACGCTAATACGTTCTCCACTCGCACATCGGCACGTTCCGTTCGGTTCCGTGGAACCTGGCGTGGCGCTGGTTCTGATGCGAAGTAGCCGCATGCAGCCCTTTCATTGGTGACATTGTCTGTAGTGCGCCATGTATCATACTGGTCACTCGAGTGAATGTTCACTCGAGAAAATGGTTAATTTTTCTTGCATTCCATACGGCTTAGCAGAAATGACATGGAAATGAACATTCACCTGTTCTTTTGGTTCAATATGTCGTCGAATGAAGTCGTGCGTCTTGGAATAGTTTGATTTGTGATCATTTAATTGAGCAATTAACAAAAAAAACAAAGAAAACGTCGACGGGTGCGACCATGGATTGCAAGAAGAAATTTATTGGGAGCTTCAGATACATTGTTGAGAGAACTAGCCGATGAAGATCCTGAATCATATTGCAATCATTAAAATTATCCAAAAACAGCTGCGTATTTTCATCGTTCCACTTAAAACACCATTTTGTCGCGACGGTTGACCTGACTGACGTTCGTCTGCTACAGGACTCGATCCAAAATGACCGATTCCGAGTGAACGTTCGCTCTGTGTTCAGACTGTTCGTTTTTCATCGGTATCTTTCATTTCATAGTAGAAATGAAAGATGCGAATGAAAATATCCAACATTGTTGGATCGGTTCACTAATTAATTCATTCGGCACTTTACTTTCATTCTGTGTTAAGACGTTTTGCAACGTTTCATTTCGAGTGAAAGATGCCGAATGAAAGACGAAAATGAACGAAAAATGAATAGTCTGATATCACCTCCTATGCCCATTCTTTGGGATAGGTACAGTCAATGCAGAGAACACTTTATGCAGACATTCTCAAGGGTGTTGTTTCACATCCGAAACCAAAGAGTTCTGGCGAAGAACTCGACAAGCGGCGACACTGCAACTGGATATAAAGGTAGTCATCACGCAGCGCATACATGTTAATCGCAAGTGGGTCGCGTCGCCGGCGGCGAAGATGTTCCAACTTGGTTCGTTAGAGGAGTTTGTAGAGGCGACGAGATGCGAGTACTTACTCGCGAGCGGAGCGGCGGAGACGACTAGACGGCATGCGCGCCCGGGGCTCCGCGGGTGCGGTTGACCGTGTTCAGTCAGTAGGGGCAGCAGCCGGCCAGCAAACTCTGTGGGATATTGAGATGATCACGGTGAGTCTGATATGCAGTTGAATTAGTTTATTTAACAATAATTGTTATTTTATAAAAGCGCTACATTTGGCGCCGAGCCACCCATAAGGTGTCTAACGACGCCCATGAACATTCGTTTTGTTTAAATATATTTTCCTTACATTCGTGTTGTTATCACTATCTTATCATATTATCTTACTAGCTTTTGCCCGCGGCTTCGCTCGCGGTAGACTCCAACACAACGCAACAGAACTGCTACGCCATCTATTAAGACCATTCGACACTAAATTCCGTTCATATTATACTTTCTTTGATACTGCTCAACTCTAAGGCTATTTAGCGTGATGGTATATAGCCTATAGTGAGCCTCAAGAACTACTATTTACATTGATGCAAACCGCTTCAAAATCTGTTCATTGGTTTCGGAGTTTACCTCAAACATACATACATACATACATTCAGACATACGTTCCCTTTTATAAGAAGTAGAGATAGAGATCATCTCTTCAGCTTGCACTGTAGAATTGAAAATTACATTTATCAAAAATGTAACAACTTTGAAGATGGTGAATTTGTCTGCAGACGCCCGCGCCGCGTCTTGAAGCAAAGTTGGCTAGGTGGTGGTTGATTGCTTTCGCTTGTTCGTGCCGGGCAAGACATGCGAATCAGTTCCAATCTTATTTGTATCTCGAGAGTGTCGAGTGTTTGGGCCCACGGCTGCGACACATTCGGATATTCGAATTATTTTCAACTGGAATAGCTGAATATAAGAACAAATCTAATAATTGGTCGTCCTCGTCGGCTGAGTTGCACGAAATATTTTACTTACAGTAGCTTATATTTAAAAATTATTATATAATTATAGACTTTATGTAATCAATCGTGTATTAAGATAATTAATAAATATAATTATGAAAATTATTAAATAAACTAAAAACTATTTAAATCGAATTAGAATTAATAAATTAGTCAGTAAATATAAAGTAATAGTCATATTTTATTTAATTAGTTACTCGTTTAATATTATGTTATAACTAACTTACATGTATTCATATATAAACAATTTCGCTTCATTAAATTTTAATATGTAAAAAAATAATAATAAAAAATAAAAAAATCTAAATTTATTACTAGTGAGCGCAGAATAAATAAACGAGCTAAAAAAGTCTTTCTGCGAGACAAAAAAAAATTCTAGTGCAGGAGACTCGGTTATTAATTAAACATCATTTAATGTGATATTTTCATTTCATATTTTAATTTTCAAATAAAAAATATATAAATTCAAGCATCAAAAGAATTGCCAAGTAATTATCGCTGGGTTATATCAAAGAGTAATGTTCACTGTGTTCACTATGGTCTATAATTATTTGTAAATAAGCAATGTCTAAAGATTAAGTATCCTTGGCGTACACTCTCCCCCCACACGGCTCTCGGAATAGTTGCCGATATACATAATATGTGTAGGGAGAAGGTGCAAGTTCGGAGCGGGATCAAAGGGGTAATGAATCGAATTTGGTCGCGATGGCCGTTTCGAAATAGTTTCGATCTACAAACACTAATCGTCTACCTATGCCTAGCTTAGAGGCCGCAATACGTATATTCTATGGCTTAGGTTTGAAAGGATATATTTATTTCTTTTATCAATTAAATGAACAATTCCCTTACATCTTAATATGTAAATTTATTTAAAATTTCTTGTTTTCCGTCCAAGTCAATGCAACCGGCACGATCAAAGGGAAGCACTGACATGGCACCTAGTTCACCAAGGAATGTGTTATTGGCTGACATCACACGGATGTTGTAAGTGATGTATAGACAATCGTTTTTATAAAATTGTGTCAAAACCAATATTGTGTTCTTTATTTCACATTTTCAAAATTTTCTATTAATTTTACATATATTATACAAGTATTAAAAATACAAACTAATAAAAATACACAAAATTAATAAAAAAATTAAAAACGGTAATAACGCCGGCGCACTTTTTTTCAACGCAATGTAAAATTTTCCGAAAGACAATTTTACATTGGTAGTATAAATACAAATCTCAGTTTTCATAAAAATACATTACATTATCTATGTGGCATTTTGTACTCGTTATTTAATAATACGCTGTTATGAAATTATACAGTTTTAATTTTTAAACTTTTTAAATACAAAGCGCGACATAGGTCACCAAGCCACCCATAAGGAGTCTAACGATGACCATGGACTACTGAATTTTTTCAACCGCACAATGTTGTTTTTTCTGTATTTATTGTACAAACAAATTATTATATGTGTCAAATAAAGATATCAAAGACACCAACCTACATCTTCGCGAGTTCTCCGCTCCCGCCCCCTCTCCCCCCCCCCCCCCCCCCCCCCCGCTGTCCGTCGCCGCACTCTACGGCCAGCCACAATAACTTTCAGCGACCGAGCCTTTTTGCTTCACTCCCGTCCCGTGGACATAACATTGCAATTTAGCAATTTTCCCATTTGGACGCTATTCCTCTCGGTGAAATCCGAGCGCCGCCGTCGCCGCCGCTGCGCTGTCTTCGTGGGATCTCCGTTAAAAGTTAAAACCGTTCTCGTTGTGACACTGGCTGCTTTAATTGTGGCAAGCGAGGAGAAAAAGAATTAAATAAATGTAGAAGGTTAAGGGTGTCTAATGCGTCAACCGCAAATAAAACATTGGTGATTCGAATAATCATTATTCTGATTTAAGGGTCGGACGGACAGCAATTTCATTAATTAAAATAAAAAGTATAAAAGGAATATTTAAAAATAGCTCTTTGGCATTGTAGCCTGTCAAAGGGATAAGTGTGGTATTGCGGATCTACGGAACCCTCCGTGCGTGAGGAAAACTCGCACTTGACAGGAACTTTGCATCGCAGACAGACAAAAGATAGATGGATAAGTATGGTATAGCGGATCTACGGAACCCTCCGTTCGCGAGGAAAACTCACACTTGACCGATTTTTTATTTAATTAATTACATGCTCTTCCACAAGTAAAACGAGTTAGCCAGCTCCGACCCTTAATACCAATTTAGTTAAGATTGAACCTCTCGCTTGAACATTTTCAAAACAGTGCTGTCGTATTTCATCGTTGGAAAATATCTCTTTCGCATCGTCTTTACATTATCAGTTCAAATAAAACAGAAAAACTGAGAGCTGCGTGGTAATTACATAGCGGGGCCCCGACGCCTTTAAGTAACTAAACGTACATTATTTTTGACGTGACGTGGTTTGTAAAAACCAGTTAAAATTTCATTTATTTCAAAACTTCGTCAATCCATACGTACATTCGCCTTAAGGTAGCAACAGTCTAACTAAAACGTCTGTAATTCAAGAACACTGTCCTTGCCGTACAAATGGGGCACTCAGACCTATATCTTAAGGACAGTTTAGTACCGCAGGAGCTTGTGTCCTAGATAGTCTTGCATCGAACAGCGCGACTCTAAATAACCTACTTAGCCTGTCTTGTACCGTGGAGTTTATTTCTTGAGTGTTCCGCTCACGAGATGTATTTATTAGTATCTGCTTTTTGGGATGCTTAGGAAAAGCGTCTGTTGAAGATTTTAATCGGAAATGCATGAAATTCGCTTATATTATTTTACTAGATTTTACCCGCGGCTTCGCTCGCGTGAAATTCGTATTTAAAAAGAAGAAATTAAGTAAGCCCGCTACTGTACCTTTATTTCGGCGCGCGGAACAATTCGGTTTGTATGAGAGCCATAACGAACGAATGTCCATGGGCGTTGTTAGACACCTTATGGGTGGCTCGGCGCTATATGTCGCGCTTTCAATAAAATATAATATACAAATACACAAATATAGAAGAAATATATAAAAATAATTAAATAAAAAGCCAAAAAATTGGTAAGAAAAACATAATTTAATGCTTTCAATAAAAAAACATTACAATAAAAGGTATATAATTTTTTAAAATCAATACTACTAATAATAAATCTGTAAGGAATGGTCATGGAGTAGGTAAGTTACTTTGTTTTATGAGATATTGCGCCTGTAGACTCTATGTATGATACTAAAACTAAATTTACGATTTTTAGAAATCTTTTCTCTGTGTGTGTATGTATGTTCCTCCATAACTCTTAAACCGATCATCCAAATTCGACGAAACTTAGTAAAAGCACATTTGATTATACGAGACACAGGATAGGCTAAATAAAATTCAGGTCCTGTAGCGCCAAGATGTGGCTCTCATACAAACCGTTCCGCGGGGCGAAATAAAGGTACGGTAGCGGGCTTACTTGCTATCTTCTTTTTAAATACGAATTTCACGTGAGCGAAGCCGCGGGAAAAAGCTATAATAAAATAAAAATGTTAAGACCCATCTAATAGGCTACAAATCGAGCGAATTTGTGAGTACATATTACTAAACGATGCGTTTTATTAAATTTATAACTAGCGGTATTTGCGCTTTCGCTCGCATTTTATGTACAGTCAGTCAGCGTGTAAGCGTCCACTGCTGGACATACGCCTCTCAAATTTTCCTCCAGTCCTCCCGGCCTTCAGCGGTACGGAACCACTGCTTTCCGCCGACGTACTTGATGTCGTCGTCCCACCGGGCGGGTGGTCTTCCCACACTCCGTTTTCCTGCCCGCGGCCGCCAGTGTAGGACACGGTTACTCCAACGGTCGTCGTCTCTTCGGCAGCCCATTGCCACTTGAGCTTAGCCACCCGGTATCCAATATCGACTACTTTGGTGCGTCGGCGGATTGCCTCGTTACGCACCATATCACGTAGCTATATTATAACCCTAATTAATTAACCCTATTTACAGTACCTATCTAGTATGATTCTATATAGCCTTTTACAAGACTAAATAATGCAAGATTTCATTCGTGAAAATTGCATGCAAATCGGGTCAATTGCCGTTGAGTTACCTGTTACGTACAGTCAGACTGTTGCATTTTGTGATAGCAGGGAATACATTCTATGAATTCAAATTGGAGCGCACTTCCACGAACAACGAAACTACCCTGCGCTGCGATACGGCTGTAGGCGACCCCCCGACAACAGAACTAGGCGATATCACTCTCGCTAAGATCCTCCGAGACGTGTGGAGCAGAGGAAACGCTGAGGAAACTTGAGCAATCACGCGGACCGCACAACTATCTCGCCCTGCCGCGGCCGGGAGGCGCGCGAGCCCTATCCGGTGTACGTTGCGGTTATACTGTTCGAGCGATATTTGAGACGGTGACATACATATACAACCTGTCCCAAAACTCAGCGTCAAGCGGGAACCAGGGAGTAGGCCAGTTTATGACTACCCAGGGAAAAATAAGAAAAAAAAATCGGAGTCATTTGTTTTTTATGATATGAACATTTTTTATCTCCGCAACGGCAACGAATTAAAAAGTAGAATGTCGTTGCGCAACGGGCGTACCTGGAACCCTACTTCTTTTTACTAATTATCTTTGTTACAAAGCCTCCTTAAAGGGAATACACTAGTCCTGGGACACTTTGTATATTATGTCAAACCGTCTCCGCTGAAACTGAATAATTGTAAGTATTAAAAATTTTGTTAATATACAAAATTTCATCCGTTTCAGATGTAGGTAGAATCACCTTTTTTGTACACAAGACGATAGATAGTCGCCTTAGATCTCGGCAAGATCATATTATTATATTCACAGTATTGAAGATAAGTATTGTATGACACAGCAGTACTTATTTTTCCTAGAATATGGTTCCTTGTATATTCCTTAGAATATTGGGCCAAATAAATGTCTAGAAAGGAGTCTTTGTTATTCACCGAGTTGAAAGAAAACACAACACGTCACTACTTCATTTTCCCAGAAATGTTTCTCTGAATATTGGAGATTGATTAAAAATATACATATACGGCGTATATTTTGCATGTAGTCAGTCAGTCAGTCGGCGTGTAAGCGTCCACTGCTGGGCATACGCCGCTCCACTTTTCCTCCAGTTCTCGCGGCCTTCAGCCGTACGGAACCACTGCTTTCCGCCGACGTACTTTATGTCGTCGTCCCACCTGTATGGTCTTCCCACACTCCATTATCCTGTCCACGGCCGCCCGTGTAGGATATGGTTACTCCAATGGTCGTCGTCTCTTCGGCTGATGTAGGTAAATGTACCATTTTATGTGGGTTTAAATTTTTGTTACTTACATACGAGTATTATGTAATATTAGGTATTGTCTCATGAATATTGTCAACGCTTTGATTTTTTTATGGAAACTGACACGGTTAGCTACATCACCTACAACCTCCGTGATGTCAACTCATAACACATTGGTGAACTGTGCGCCATGTCAGTGGTTTCCTAGTCGTGCCGGCTACACTGAACTGGACGGAGAACACGAACAATCTAAATAGCCCGAAATAGGTTAAACCCTACCACCTAGTAAGGTAAGAAGGAAAGTTGACTCGTCAATAAATACAATGTCCCTCCGCCGCTTCACGCCGCTCAGTGTAGCCAAATCCCGTGCGATGTCGTTTCCGCTCCTTAATGTCCTCTCGGAACCTGCGAGGCAAACTTAAACAATAACCCCTCAGATTAGGTGCGAGTGCAGGTTCGGCTGAGGGTGTTATCCGCCGATTAACATCTACTGGTTGTATGGGGAAGCTCCAGTTTGTACACGAAGGGCGATATCAAGGTTGAAGGCCTCTTCACGCATCGAGTGGGTTGATATCTGGGATTGACTTAAACGGTTAGTGTGTTGGCTGTGAAGGAAACGAGGATATAAGGATGTTCATTTTGGTCTTTAACATTTAATGATTATGTTATGTGTTTTGATGTTTTATTTATTACATGTTAGTTTTGATGATATCACGACTGTGGAAAATTGCATGAAAAACCGTAAATACTTAAGTACAACCGTAAATACGTAAGTATAACCGTAAGTACATAAACTCTAAATAAAAGAAAGCATACAAGACTCGTAATAAAAAAATTATGAAATAAAAATGTGGACTACAAAATTCACTGCAAGCGAGTTTTCTTGTCCATTTTTACAAAAAAAAAACTAAATTGAGCTGTGCCTGTCAGTTTTCGGACCATGAACTTCTAGTATAATATACAACTTTGGTATACTATAACATGCTGTCATTGTAAGTATAACATGAGTACGGTACAAATGAGAAACGGTATACAGTTTAAAATTTATTCATGGTTTTTTAAAGATTTCCGATTTCCACAGCTCTTTTTTTATGTAATGCGGTATGGTTGGCTGAGTCAGAGGGGCCAAAGCACATGCTCTTAGCCAATATCACCTCCGAGAAGGTAGGTGTCATACCGGAGACTTCCCTGGATGCTGGCTATACTGGACTAGAGGAGAACACAACCGAGGCTGCTATGCGGCCATACATTCAGTACGGTGGTACCAACCCAGTCGGCTACAATGTAAGGGGCTAGGGAAGTCTTAAAAAGGCAGGCAGACAAACAATTCTTACGAAGTAACAGACATTCAGAAAGATGCGATATAATCTGGCGACCCCCCCCCCCCCCTGCCCCCTGCGGGGTGCGATGACTTGATCATTTCATCCCTTCGCTTTCTTGCGAATTTATTGCTCTCTAAACATAAAGAGGAGGTCTTATTTTTCTAATCCCTTCAGCGCATTGTGTGCGGGGATGTGTCAGTTATTATATTATTGATAGCCTAAACGTTACTTTGTACTTCACCAACTTACTTTTGTACTCACTTACATAATGTACTTACTATGTACTTGATGCTTCATAATATAACTAGTACAGTACACAATAAAAGTTGTAGCACTTTGTAAAAAAGGAAATAAAAATTGTGTAAAACCGGGCTACGAAAAACGAAGTAATAATAAGGAAAGTTGATTGAAAATGGTGTAGTCGGGTTACCTGTATTCAAATATTTCTGCACGCCCGACTGCAGTAGTTTCTATCAACTTTCCTTCGTTTCACCCGACTACGGCGAAACTCAAAGGAGTGTGTGTGAACATATTATGCAATGGTAGCAATCGGTTAATCAACCACCTAATAGCACCATCAATGGCCAGTTTAGGTGGGAGTGATTATCTTTTGTCTGTCTAAAACATGTTATAACTGCTGTGAAAAATCTGTGTGAAAGTTATGTGAATTGTAATGTTTTAGAAATAATTAATAAAAAGATTTTACTTTCATTATAATTAATTACATAGTTTGGTTAGGCTCTGTGAAGGAGCAAACGAACATACATACATAAATAAGCTGCCAAAATCATAAGCTTCCTTTGGGCTTCGCCGTAGTCGAACAAGGTTTCGCCGTAGTCGAACAAGGCTTCGCCGTAGTCCAGCAAGGCTTCGCCGTTGTCGAGCAAGGCTTCGCCGTGTTCGAGCAAGGCTTCGCCGTAGTCGAGCAATGCCTCGCCGTAGTCGAGCAAGGCTTTGCCCTAGTCGAGCAAGGCTTCGCCCTAGTCGAGCAAGGCTTCGCCCTAGTCGAGCAAGGCTTCGCCGTGTTCGAGCAAGGCTTCGCCGTAGTCGAACAAGGCTTCGCCGTAGTAGAGCAAGGCTTCGCCCTAGTCGAGCAAGGCTTCGCCGTTGTCGAGCAAGGCTTCGCCCTAGTCGAGCAAGGCTTCGCCGTAGTCGAGCAAGGCTTCGCCGAAGTCTAGCAAGGCTTCGCCGTAGTCGAGGAAGGCTTCGCCGTAGTCGAGCAAGGCTTCGCCGTAGTCGAGCAAGGCTTCGCCGAAGTCGAGCAAGGCCTCGCCGTAGTCGAGGAAGGCTTCGCCGTAGTCGAGCAAGGCTTCGCCGAAGTCTAGCAAGGCTTCGCCGTAGTCGAGGAAGGCTTCGCCGTAGTCGAGCAAGGCTTCGCCGTAGTCGAGGAAGGCTTCGCCGTAGTCGAGCAAGGCTTCGCCGAAGTCGAGCAAGGCTTCGCCGTAGTCGAGGAAGGCTTCGCCGTAGTCGAGCAAGGCTTCGCCGTAGTCGAGGAAGGCTTCGCCGTAGTCGAGGAAGGCTTCGCCGTAGTCGAGCAAGGCTTCGCCGAAGTCGAGCAAGGCTTCGCCGTAGTCGAGCAAGGCTTCGCCGTAGTCGAGGTAGGCTTCGCCATAGTCGAGTAAAAGCATATTATATGTAACTATGGTGATGATATGCTAGAATTCCACACTAATAACGCACGAACAGCGAAGTTACGACTTACGACACGAGAAAGATAAATGCATATTACGTTAGCCAATCAATTGAGTTGATTTGCAAGTAACCATTATCATGTTGTGGAATTTGATCTTTACCATATTTGATTAACGTACTAAACAATATTATACAAACGCCTCTTCCAACACTACGAATACACATAAATACACAAAAGAGGCAGTTGTACATGAAGACGGCACTCGCCACCCCAGCGGGAGTGGCTGGAGACACTTATACTGCCACAGGCGGCGGGAACAAAAATAAAAACCGTTATAGAGACGTCGCCGTCCGCGGGAAAAATCGCGCTTTCGACGCCTTCCCCTGCGTCGTCATCATCTTCATTGTTTTATTTTATTGCTGATTAAAAAAAGGGGGCATTGTTAGAAGGAAGCGGGCGGTAATCGGCGGCGAGGCATTTTTCCCTTTTGTTTGTTTCTTGTTTGCTCGCGAAGAATTATTCATCCTTAATCCTTTTGTGGACGATAACCGCTTAGCTGTGAAGAGATTAAGAAAAACTTGACGCCAGAGGTGGGGTTGCGCAGAAGAAACGCCATAGCGTTCAACTTTACAGTTGGAGTTGAAACATAAGAAAACATTCTCAGCTGGAGGTAGAATAGAATAGAATAGAATAGAAATGCCTTATTGCACACAAAAACACAAACAGAGATACAGAAGACAGAAGATAACATACAGAAGAGCAATAGAAATTAACAATACTTGACACAGAAACAAGAGAAAAGTAGCGTGCAAAGGCGGACTTATCACTATGAATGATGGATGAATGAAGGATCGAGGTATGAATTATCTATTAAAAATTCTCAAAGCTTTCAATTAATCCTACACTCCACGCATCTTCAAATCGCGGCAAAAAGCCGGACTGGCACCTCCTCGGGGCTGCGCCTGAGGCTTCGACCTCGAGAACAGCTATGTAGTTCGGAAGCAAAAAAAATTTGAAGCAGCCATGTCAGCTTCGCAGTTCAGTGCAGGTACACTTAAAAGAGTAATGTTTTTTTTTGACACTGAAAACACTTAAGCATCACATAATTCATCGATGAAGAACGAAAAGACGGGAATGGAAATGACAGTTGGGTTTACAATTTGACAATGAGAAACAACGAATGACCTACTCAAACTATTTTAGTTTAATGTAAATGTTTTAACTTTCATCTTTACATATTTGATTAATGTATTAAACAATATTTTATTTTCTACTTGGTATTCAATTATTTTGGGGATATTAGAAATAAATACATATTTTCAAAGTTCTCATTGAACTTGTTTTCTCGCAAGAGAAAAACCGAAGTCGCGACGCCTCTTCGAAATATTTTTCTCTAGCTAATCACATTGTTTCGTTGCTTTATCACTTTGTATCGTTTGTTTTGCGATCAGACGACAATGCATAAGGATCAACAATTTGTGAGGAAGACGTGAAAAATGATCCCGTGCGCTGTAAACTTATCAATGGGACCGTAATTGAAGCTTTAACAAAATGCCTGATGGGACGGAAGGATGATATGAATTTTCGGTGGAAAACTGTACCACCTTCAAGGGAAGAGACGTACAGTTTTCCACCGATCGTACTGGATGTAGGATGGCCGCATAGTAGCCTCCGATGTGTTCTCCATTTCCTCTAACCCAGTATAGCCAGCAAAAAAGTTAAATTGCAAATTAAAAAAAACCCCGACCCTTAAAAAGTCAAAAATAATTTCTAGGAGTCGGGGGACCGCTAAGTAAATACCCCGCGCACCTCTGAGTTTTTATATTTTATTTACTTAGCGGTCCAGTTATTTTTAACTTATTAATTGTCGAGCGGCTTTAAATTTGTAATTTAACTATTATTTCAAACTTTTTAAACGACACCCAAATCGGTCCATTCGTTTGCGAGCTAGGATGCCACAGACAGACACACCCATACACACTTCTTTTTCGTCGGGGGTTAACAAAAGGGGAATCATCGGTACGGCACTTTATCGAAGGTGATATTGGCTGGTCGGAGCATGTCTCGAGTCGGAGCGGTCATGTGCTGCCTTTCTTGCATTTCAGTATATCCGCCATAACACAAAACATTATTCTGTGATTTACGGCTGTATTTTACGGTTATACACCTATAAGTACCTGTAGAACAGACTGATTGACTTAACCACTCAAAGGTACTTTATATACTTAATGATCCTGCTGCTCCCAAATATTTGAGTGAACGGTTTGAAATTCTTCTCATGGTCTGATTTTATGATCTGCTGAAAACTTACTCTTGGCAATACCGGCTCACTAAAACTACACGGACTCTTTCACAGTACAAACAGCTCGCCTCTGGAATAATCTGCCCGTGCATTTACGCTCCTCTACGTCTATGAATGTATTTAAGATAAATTTGAACAATCCTTTCCTTTCCTTATTGAAGTAAATACATTTATATTACATACATATCTTAACTCCCCTGGTCTCTCTCTTTCTCTTGTCATTCAGTTGATTGTGTTGAACAACAGTAACACTGATTAATGTAGGTACATATTTAATATGTAAGTCTATTAAATACATATTTTCACGTATTCAAGTATTTCGCCCCTCTCACAGTACAACCACTGCCTTAGTCAAAGTCACTGATGATATTCGCCATGGAATGGACAACCGGCAACTCACAATTATTACATTACTTGATTTCAGTAATCCTTTCAATACAGTTGACTTTGACATCTTGCTTGCGGTACTGAGTTCTCTTGATATTTCACAGCCGGTTCTAGATTGGTTCGATTCCTACCTTAGAGGTCGCCGTCAAAAAGTTCGCCTGGAGAATAACTTCTCAGATTGGTGTGAACTTATAGCCGGTGTCCCTCAGGGAGGTGTGCTTTCCCCACTCCTTTTCTCTGTATTTGTAATGTAATGTATTGATACATTAGCCCCCATTCTTACATGTAAATATCACTTCTATGCTGACGATCTACAACTGTATCGCACATTCTCCCTACCTGATCTCTTGGGCACTATCAACCTGATTAACACTGATTTATCTGGAGTGCATTCATGGACGGAACACTTTGGTCTCCAAGTAAATCCCTCCAAATCACAGGTTATGATAGTGGGCAGCAGCAAACTTCTGTCTAAAATAAGCAGAGGCAATCTGCCGGCTGTGCTTTATGACGGTGCCATAATTTCTTACAATACAGCAGTCAAGAACCTCGGAGTTGTCATGGACGACACTCTTTCTTGGGTCCAGCATATCAGTGGAGTGTGCAAGAAGGTCTACGGTGCTATGCATTCCCTGAAGCGACTCAATAGATTCATACCGGTGAAAACCAAAATTACGCTGGTACAATCCCTCGTTCATCCCATTCTAGATTACGGTGATATATGTAATCTTGATTTAAACGAAGAGCTGCTCAATAAGTTGGATCGTCTACTCAACTTTGGCATCCGATTTATTTTCGGATTGCGTAAATATGACCATATCTCTGCCTATCGTGACCAACTTGAGTGGCTCCCTATTCGTCAGCGTCGGAACATGCATGTCCTATCTCTTCTCTTCTCAATTCTGAACGACCCCAATGCTCCCTCCTATCTCAGGGAGAGATTCGTCTATCTCTCGTCCCACGGCTTACCACTAAGGTCAGCTGATAATCTTTTGCTTCTTATTCCTCCCCACAGCTCTTCCAGCTATTCAGAATCTTTTACCGTCATGTCAGCGCGCCTGTGGAATCAGCTCCCACTCGGAATTAGAGCGTCCCCTTCACTAACCGTTTTCAAAAAACATTTAAAGGTACTATACCTCTCAAAGGAATAATTGGTGTATTACATTTTTTTTATATGAGTATGTTTATGTAGTTTAAGTATTTTACATATGGAGTATTCATATTATTTAATATACTTATATAAGTATGTCTGTATGTATTAATATGTATTTTTTTTTATCTATGTTCATGTATGTATATAATATTATAGTGCTATTTTAGGCGTTCAAGTTATCTTTGTTGTTTTTTTTTCATTAATTTATTAATATGTTAAGTGTTGTTTCTTTAAATACCTACAATAAAATATTTTGTAATAGTGTGGTTGACCGGCAGAGATTGCCTTAGGCAATAAGTCCGCCATTTGTTATATATAATTTATATTAAACAATAAAGCATATTAAATAAAAATAAAATAAAAATATTTATGTAGTATCAGTATTTAATTCTTGTTCGCCTGCATGTACTTCTCCCACATCCCAAAGGTTAGTTAGAATAGAATGCCTCACGGCATTAAGCTCGCCTATTGTGCCTAATTTATATAAATGGATTTTCAATCAAGAATATATACATATAACTGCTGAAAACAAAGACCATGCTAGAATCCAACTTATTAGGCAAATACTAGTGCATCATATCAACACAAGTTTCGCTGTTTAGCTCTCTGTTTAGGCTTCATAAAATGTTTTATTGCCTACAGAACAGAATGAGAAGAAAGGTCTTCGTATTTATACTGACGAATTCAAAACTAGAGAATTGCTATTGTCATATCTCATCCATCATTGAATACTATTAAATTGGTCCTCAATATAATGTTTAAATGATCGGTCGCCCTGGTACTTATAATAAATAGTTGAACCGTGTGGGTCTGTACTTAAAAATAATAGCCCCTCTTCATCTCTCCCCGTGCATGCCGTAAAAGGCCACTAAGGGATAAGGACAAGATGCCGTGCATAAGGGCTACAGACTAGCCACCTCTCACCTTGGCACGGTCCTTCCACCGAGTCGTTAGTTCTTACTTGCTGCTTGATAGGTAGTTATATTGTCCTAATATTTTTCTAAACGTGGTGGTTGGTGTTGTGCAGGTATAAGTAATTTAGCGGAGTTTTTGCAGCACAACACCGATTAATCTGCTTGCCCCGCTTATCGGTATGCAGCGTGTGGTATGAATTATGTATTTGGTCTTTGTATCACATAGTGTGACTTCATTTAACCAACGAGTGACATCTTCAATGAGGACTAGATGCCGAGCTAAAGGGCAATAACCTAGCCACCTATCACCTTGGCCTTTATCACGTTTCATTGGTTGTCCTGTTAATACTTTGCTAATGTTCTTGTTAATATTTTTCTAAACGTGGTGGTCGGTGTTGGGCTGCAGTTTATGCGATTTCATGCAGCACAACACCGATTATTCTGCTTACACTGACTGCCGGGATAGCGTGATGGTATGTACATAATGTATGTATGTCAACAAGCAATACTAATGACCCCTCCATCTTGTTGAATTATTCGCAGTTCACCGATGAAGCTCTGTATTTTACGATGCTAGTAAATAAATGCATTTGAGACAGAACGTATGCTAGAAATAAAAAGATAGTTTCAAAGTGGCTTATTGCAGACAGCGGCACCACCGGCAGGTTGTCTCACAAGTATGCAGCGTGCACTTCACCGGCTACCTATGTTGATGTTAGGGTTGCTTACTGCTGCTGGCAGTTTTCGATACAATGATCGCTCATTTTTTCGATACTTTCTATACCCACCCGTAGATCAGAGAAAAACTAGGTAGGTCGGTATGAACATAATGAAAATACAAAATTAACTTAAACTAATATATTATAAGCAGTGGCGGTGCTAGACCAAAATATAGACGTGTCGTCAGCGACATCAGCTTTGCGAGGCCTCTTTAATTTCCCAGTCAGAAAGAAAACGATAAATAGAATGAGACTATATAGAACGATTGTCATACATAATCCATGCGTCACGTTTGTATGTAATTGTTAACATCGCACATTTATAAAATTTTTCTTCCAAGTTTGTAGTAGATTTTTTTTATTTTCTGAATGTTTCGACCATATAAAAGAAATCATGGCAATTTTTAGATGTACATATTAAAATTAATGATGATATTAAAAAAATATGTATTATGTCGTATGATAATATTTGAACATTTTACGGAACAAGTTGTGTCAGCCCTAGAGCAAACAGTCTCTTATCGAAAATTGTGCGTTATTCCGAGTGAATTTTTGCAACATTTATATGCAAATGTCGGGACATCTATCGCGCTCCGTCGTCGTCGAGGCGTTCGGGGTTGGAGAGGGGTTGGGGGCTAAGGGGGGGGAGGGAGTTGCATACGAATTGAGCTAGATTACTGCTACCTCGCGGGGGGCAGGTACCAATTGAGATGTTCTTAGCGGACGATGGTAGACGTGAGGGAGGAATTTAGAAAATGTTTTGGAATTCATTACTTAGAGCTTGATCAGAGCTAAGATGTTGTTGAATTATTCCTTCTGTTGTCAGTCTTTCATTTGTTATACACATACACGCTGACTGACTAGGGAAGGCTAAGCAATTTTGTTATTATGAATTAAGAAGATCACACATTAACTGAAAATCTTCGCTAGTAAGTCTCTGAGACACAAGAGATAAATTATTAAATACATTTTCTTGATAAGATTTTTCTTTCTTATTGATTTGAAATAGTATTCAGATATAATGTTTATCTATTTATGACAAAGACACATATCTATCTATCTATAATTTTTTTATGCGATATTTAGTTTCCTAATAACCGATTTATCATATAATACTGTATTTTATATCACATTTGAAAATTAGATTTATGGTTGAATAAGATTTCATCCGTCTGTCAAAGCGATCTTTCTATAAATTGACGACAGAACGTGTTTCCGTCCAGTTAAGTGTAGCCGGCACGACCGAAGGGAAGCACTGACATGGCACCTAGTTCACCAAGGTGCTATGGGCTGACACCACGGATGTAGTAGGTGGTATAGCCAACCGTGTCAGTTTACATAAAAAAAGAACACAATTCAAAGACTTGGGTCCTTCAAGAGGGGCGTGAATGGGCACCTGCCAGGCCGGCATGGCATTCGCAACACCAGCATACGACCGAATGTTCATGGGCGTCGTTAGACACATTACGGGTGGCTCGGCGCCGTATGTCGCGATTTCAATAAAATAAAAGACAAAATAACACAAAATAATAAAAAAAAGTAGTGCACATGTTTGCATATACCCCGTCCTTGGCTATCCGCAGCGAATGAGAAATCTCGCAGCGTGAAGAAGTCTCGTTTTTGAGCGATAAACAACAATTTTATTGCTCCAGCAACACCCACCTCCGCCGCGCCGCGCCGGGCGGGGGTGTCTTAATAAAACTGCGGAATAAAAGAAATGAACATTCCGAAGGTGCAACGCAGTTTGCATTTTATTTATTTGGGGAGATCCTCGGCAATCAAATATGCACTTTTCATATTAGATTTTGTATCTGGTACACTTGCACTGCAATTGAGTGAAAATATTTATTAGTGATAGAATTAATCAATGTTTTTAGGGTTTCGTATCCGGTACGGGACCCTATTACTAAGCCTACGCCGTCTGTCTGTCTGTCTGTCCGAGGGCTGTATCTATTGAACCGTAATAGGCAGCCCGTTGAAATTTTCACAGAATATGTATTATTATGGCCGATATAACAACAAATAAAAAAAATAAGAACGGGGGTCCCCATATAAGAGACTAAAAAGTGTATGCGCGCCATCTACCGAAAATAGTATGAAGCATTTTAACTAATCATGAATTTAAACTAATATGAAGCATTTCATAAAACACGCTATAGATGGCATGAGTGGCGATGACCATGACATGGCGATACGGCACCCTCGGTGCGCGAGTTCGACTCGCACTTGGCCGGTTTTTTATTATTTGTGTGTGTGTGTGCGGGTGTGTGTGTGTACAGTGTTTGTCACGTTGTGTATGTGGCCAGTATAAACAAGCACAGTATTAAAACTAATATTATTAAGCACAGTATTAGTTTTCACTGTTCTATGTTGTATTTTCTATAACATTAAAATATGTAAGTATAAGAGATCACTTACAAAGGCTTATCTACTCTTTGTACACAAGAAGGATGCGGTACCGAAAGTTGGAGAGCAAATATTATGTCCGCTCAAATTGTCATCCAGCTCAATTTTCACAAAATTTAAGGTTACGCAAAATGCGCGCGTACTTCCACGAATTACACAGCGACAATATTTGAAGCGGTTGTAAAGCATTTGTACGAGTTTTATTATTGTGTTTTAGAATTGTGAAATAAAAATGTCGCGCCGCCGCCGAGTCGAGGACAACTCGCTCTAATTTATATCCGCTGAATAGCGTCGTCGGATATCTGACTGTCGCGACTCGCGATGCTAGTGGCGGCGGGGACGTTCTCAAGAAGTCGGAAAACTTTCAACGACATCCGAGCGAAACATTTTGAAGATTTTTGCGAAGAAGGTAATGTAAAATAGTCGGTAATTAACGCTTTAAAATTTGATACAAATTAAGTATCAAATTTTGACAAAGGCTCTTTAGACCTGATAAATTTAAATAAGTCTTGTAGTAAGAATTATCAGTAAAATGGTTATTATTATTTTGCTTTCAAGCTGTGTTTTCGATAGACTGTAGGCGATGTTATTATGTGGATAGTCACTAAAATACTTGTAATAATATGTATGAAAAAAAAAATCCTTGCGAAGTTTCTTGTCGGTTCTTCTTCGTGGGTATAATCGAACCGGATAGGACAAATTGTGATAAGTTCGAGTGCAGTTTTGCTGACATGTGTATGAACAATAAACAGTAAACAATAAAATAAACAATATAACGGAACGGAACCTTAAAAAGGAGCGTCCGAGTAGTTCTGCAGCTGCGTCCACAATTTTTTAAACTATGAAATAGGTGGAAAATGCAATGGAGGCAGTTAGGTTTGATATACGCAGGCCTCAGCGGCGGTTATGGCTCGAGAAGTATCTTAATTGCTGAGTCTGGAGCCTCGCATCGGCTGCGAGATGATAAAGTATACAATAAGCAGTCAAGTAGATAAATTGGATGCGCCACTTGAAAGTTGGATTGTTCATGCATAAGTAATGAGCGGCGAACAAGTGGGAGACACGTCTGGCGATAGTTTTAACATGAATGATGACGTCGAAACTGATAAAAATGGTTACACATCTACATTTAATTAATGTATGGGAATAACAGGTAAATTGATGAAGAGAAGTCAATGACAAAGATACTGATTAACACAATAGCTTGGCTCTGTTGCATAAAACGATAGGATCTCTAAATGAATCAGTAAGTACGTATAAGTGTAAATAAACCATAATTGGAACTACCTAGCAATTAACTCGACATTCTCAAAAGTGTTCATGTAGAAACTGAAGCTGCGTCCTGGGAACGAGAAAGACACGGACTTTCTAAATCCAGGCCCGTCTCGACAGATTAGTCTAAACGAAATTCACCGAATTGCTTGCCCGTATCGCGCACACCAAACGCTGAATTGAACCCGCAAAACGTTGAATTATCTGTATATCTCCTTCTCTACTATTAAAAGCGGAACATCTGTTTGTCTGTCATGCATGGGTAAACTAAAAAACATCTGAACCGATTCTGATAGGCTATGTATCATAATTATTATATTTTTAAAAGGGGTTGAGCAGTGAACGAAAAGTTTGCGCCTAAAAAAATATGTCCACGCCACACTAATCAACGTACGCTAATTGAGAAAATAATATAATATAGACATGATGCAGAACGGAAATTTAGCATTCTATGAAAAGGTACCCAAATCATATGAGCCTAAATGCCGCGAGCGAAGCCGCGGGCAATAGCTAGTCGACAATAATGCTGGAAGCCGTGTTAGTTACGAGGACGTAAGCCGAAATAAAATCTCACCCTCGAAAAGTCGCATCACAGCGGGCATCGTCTCCCCGCCACATATCACCCTGAATATTTCCCTACTGCTGAAGATTTGGCCGTGCAATCCAGTCCTGCAGGGCTACTCTCTATTAGCAATCTATAGCTATCAGCAATTTATCATGATTCGTCTCACTCGCTCCAACAATCGTCTCAATGAGTCTAGTGAGGCAGAGCTGGGGCTACCTTTATTTTTTAGATAATCAAAGGAAGAATCTAATAGTCTAATAGAGAATAGACACTAGACAAGGTGGATCCATTCTCGATCCAGAAATCCAGGTGGTAGATAGTACAATCCAATGCAGACTCATTCGAAGTCGAACACGAAATAAACCAAGATAAATAGACGGAATGGATAGTAAGGTAGAAGATACTAAATACAGTCTTAGGAAGAAGACACTTTATAATGTGACATACCTTTGAAACACCTTTATAAATCCGGCAGTGGAAACAGATAGATAGATAGAAAATGCATTATTGCTCCATTAACATTCAACAGTAACAGTACATTAGAAAATTTACATAAGGTGCAAAGGCGGACTTATCCCTTACAGAGATTTCTTACAGTCAACCTTTGGATGTTTGAGATTCGATTAATATAGTGGAATGTAAGTAGGTATAGTAGCAAAAGAGTTGAGCGTGTGAATTGAAGATAAAATAGATAAGATAAAACAGCAACTGGTAGATATAATTCTAACCGTTAGATTAATAATTGAATAAACTAATCCATCTCAGATGCAGTCCGGATAATGCACAGATCCCGAACAACTAAGGCCACCCGCAGGATTGGTACCTACCCACAAACTGCTACACGCCATTTCACAGCCTACCATTTCCCCTTCCTTCACCCTTCCACACCCACGATACTCCCGTGTCATATCATAACTACCGCGATGCAGCGTTGCAGTGGTTTCAGTATTCGATAAAGTTGTGAAGGATTTTGATGGGATTTGCATACGAATTCAACTATCATTGCCAAGTGGTTTTAGAATAAATATTTCGTTTGATAAACGTGCAGTGTCCACGATACGAAGAACAAAATATGTGCCCCGTTGATGTTACAAAATGACGCGTGAAACCAGGGCTATTAGATACTTTGGTTACCACGGAATTAAATGGGTATCGATTTGTGTAAATGATCTTTCGAGTTGCTACGACATCGATAATTATTGATTTAAGTTTACTTAAAATCAATGGTTTACTTACTATTACCATTACTTCTATAGGTTGCGAGTCTGTATACATTGTCACAAATAAAATTATCAAATATTATGATTTAGAAAAGAATCGTACGTAAAACTGTAGGTCCCTTCCCTTCTTACCTTACTAGGTGGTAGGGTTTATCCCGCCCGGGTTGATACCACCGCATTGAAGGAAACATCTGTCGAAACGGCTATGTAAATAGTTCGTGTTTTCCGCCCAGTTCAATGTAGCCGACATTAAATGAAGGGAAGCACTGACGTGGCACTTAGTTCACCCGGTGTTATGGGCTGACATCTCAGATGTTGTAGGTGATGTAGTACATCGTGTCAATTTTTCATTAAAAAAATTGTCAATTAATTGTAGAAAAATAATTTAAAGAAATGTACATAAACTACTAACTTGAGACTCCAGCCTAATGTTCTCCCACAACGGACAAGCTGAAGAAACAAGAGTGAACGGGAACGGTATTTACAGTAACATACTCTTATGTATTAAATGTTTTATCGGCCTTTTTTATGTAAGCCGATATGGGTGGCTGAGTCAAAAGGGCCAAAGCACATGCTCCGACCAGCCAATATCACCTCCGAGAAGGTAGGTGCCCTACCTCCCTTTGGATTGCTGGCTATACTGGACTAGAGGAGAACACAGCCGAGGGTGCTATGCGGCCATCTTACATCCAGTACGGTTGTACCAACCCAGTCGGCTACAATTTGAGCCTACCACCTAGTAACGGGCGAGGAAAGGGAACTACAATTTTACACCGGTTCCGAACGGCGAAGCAGCGGATGTAGGTGTATATTAGGCCATACTACAGGCAGGCAAAGGGATTTAATTATACATACCTAAAGTATTTTTTTCAGGTATATCGACAGTAGTTGGACCCCTAGTCGATGGCAGGGCGTTTCATGAGGCCGCATTCCATATTTCGTTTGTCGCTTGGCAGCCGAGCCTGCGCCATCGTCGACGGAGGTCGGTCAAAAATGTTGCAGCCTCTCACACACTTGTCTTGTCACAGTTCCACGGAAAATGGGGAGTTAGGCGCATCATCGGTACGATAGTCTGATTGCGTTACTTCTATTTAGTACTTTCGGAATGTAATTGTCTGATTATGCACTCAGCTCAAGTTATTTCAAATTTGGAATTGAACCTATTGATCAAAACATCAAAATTAATATTGATATCTATTATAAATGCCATAATTTCTGATAATTGTTATTATTAGTATTCTGCTTATTTTGCCGTAGATAATAATTAAATTTAAAATACTTAGTGCAATATATTATGTTCTAGGAACATTTGAACACGCCCCTTTTGGTAGTTATTTTAATGTTTGTTAGGTAGGTTTTAATTATTTGGTTATTAGTATTACTTTTTTATATTTTGTGAAAATAAACACATTTTATATCTTGTATGTTTCGGCATCATTAAATTTTCTAAGGTTACTTTTAAAATGCGATCACAGATGATGCAGGCTGACTTCAGACTTTAATTTTTTTTGGCTGCATCACCTACAACATCCGTGATGTGAGCCCGTAACACCGGCTGAACTAGGTGCCATGTTAGTGCTTCCCATTCATTTCATATCGGCTACACTGAACTGGACGGAAACACGAACTATTTACATATCCATTTCGACCGACGTTTCGACCAGTGAGGTCGTACGAACCCGGCCGGGATAAACCCTACCACCTGGTTAGGTAAGAAGGGAAGGGACCACAGAGCATGAAATGCGCGCGCCCGCGGTAGGTATTTGATGCTCTGTGGGAAGGGACCTACAGTTTAAGGTATTAGAACATAATATAGATATTAGAACATTCCTGCTGATCAAGGTATCATGTTAGGGTATAAGCCAGTACTCAAGTTTGTGTCCTGGATCAATGTGCGTCAATTTGACTTGAATTCTTTTGAACCATCTTCATCAATAAATAATAATTAATATAGCCTCTCACAGTAATTTTCACAATTACTACCCTCATATGTATCTCCAGAACAGTCCTGTGTTCCGGAAGTACTCAGCTACCAATTCGAAAGATAATCTCATCTTTTGATTTATAAGGAGCGTCCAACTGACCGTCTTATCTTTTCCAAAGTGCCCTCCGGCTGTTACTGCCGCTAAGTTAGCCTATATCATTATTTCCGTGATTAGCCGTACGTGGGGTCCCGATATTATGGCCTCTTTGGATAAGTAAGTGTTGGTGTAATCGTTGCGAAGATATACGGCGACGTGTGGAAAGTATTTTATGGTCGGAGAACATTGCGTGGCATTACGGAGTAGGTATGTTGCTATTGTGTCTTGTTTCGCAAGTCTGTGAGTATAGTGATTGAGGCAAGTAATTAATTTCAATAATGAGGGATTAATTTCAAGAGTGACTAACGACGAGAGAAAATAAAATTCAGCTTAATCGCGAGCCTCAAAGCCGAAAGACCGTTCTATTGCTGGTTTTAGATTTCCGTACCCCTCAAAGAAGCCTATTACTGAGTCTACAACGTCTGTCCCTCCGTTCGTCCTGCAACTTTTGAACCGCAATAGGTGGCCGGTTGAAGTTTTCGAAATAAAAGTTAAATTACAAATTAAAAAAACCACCGACCCTTAAAAACTCAAAAATAATTTCCCTTTACTTACTGAAAGGAGTCGGGGGACCGCTAAGTAAATAAAATATAAAAACTCAGAGCTGCGCGGGAATTTACTTAGCGGTCCACCGACGCGACGCCTTTAAGAAAGTAAAGGGAAATTATTTTTGACTTTTTAAGGGTCGGGGTTTTTTAAAATGTAATTTAACTTTTTACTGGATCTGTCAAAGCATTGCAAACCGATCTGGTATGAGACCCCAACCTCCAGTCGACAGCTTTGAATTAACAGAATTCGCACCCAAAAGTAAAGTTATCCTTCAATTAAGATAATTAAATTCAATTAATAACAGCTTCCTCGGACGAACGGGTTTTTCACTTATCTCTGCGAATGAAGAGCATTTTAAAGCCCTCCTTCTAATTAAAATGTATTGCCTTATTTAACTCATTTTCCACTCACAATAACACGAGACCGCAAAGCTCGCCTCCGATAAAGGGTACCGACGACGTCAACTTTTTAATCTTACCGCGGGATCTTTAACTTTGATGCATTCACTTTACATGGTTCTTCGAGACTTTTCCCACTCAACACAAATTCAACCTTAAAAGACGAGAGAATATAATTTAAAATACACTGGTATGAATTTTAGAAGCTAGAACGCAGCCTAATTAAGACCGGCAGTGCCGTTCCACCGTAGCTATTGTTTGGCGGGACCTCCAGTTACAAAGAGGTATTTATTTTGTGCCGCAAGTTAAGTCCCGAAGAGCATTACTTTTTAAGAGCTCCTGTTAAACTAGCGCAGTCTGGAGCGTATTAGGGTTTGGAGGAGCGCAAATGAGCCCTCCTTTTGATTGCGTGGGATTACTTTATGTTCGAACTTGTGCGAGTACGTGAATTTGTCAAGTGGGAGACCTCGGATTGTTTCATAAAACCTTCGGCTTGGCTACACAGAGACAGAAGGTGTATTTGATTCTTAGGGAGTTTGTTGACAGTATACAAATACTGAGGAATTCCCCGTGGACCAACTGAGTGGCACAACTAGTTATACATTATTATATAACTATGGCCTATTACCAGGCCTCAGACACTCCTTCATACCTACCGCGATAATCACCTACAGCGCGCGATATTCGGAGAATACAAAACAGTCCGGGCAGCCCCGCGCTTGCGAGCGCACGCATACAGTCGATCGCCTGGATGGAACGAACTA
Organism: Nematopogon swammerdamellus; assembly: GCA_946902875.1. NCBI lineage: Eukaryota > Metazoa > Arthropoda > Insecta > Lepidoptera > Adelidae > Nematopogon > Nematopogon swammerdamellus. The sequence continues at coordinate 5,959,127 of OX336342.1, forward strand.
TTTTATTCAGTACCTATGAAGTATTCTGTGCCTATTCTTCGATATAATAATAATGGAGCAATTGGAGCATCGTAATACTAATAATACTATCTCGGTAATGAACGAATGATGATAATAATAATATGATAATTTTGTGTATTTTTATAAGTTTTTGTATAATATAAAATATGTAAAATTAATATAAATGCTTAGTAAAAATGTGAAAATAAAGAAATGATAATAATAATATGTTAAATCAAATAATTTATTTATTTCATTATTTCATGTACGCATTTACAAAGAGAGACTCTGCAATAGAAGAATCTGTCTCGCAGAGGCAGTTCCTGATTCATGGGCATTTTGCGCTTATCTAATATACAACAATTAAAATAAGAAACTAATTAAATAAATGAATCAATAAAATTAGCATGTCATCATCATTATACTTCCGAGAAGCCACAGAGTTTTGTCAAAAAAAAACTGCTAAGTAATTATTAACAGTAATTTATTCGTCACACAAGACGACAACCCCAACACGATCCGAATCACGCCAAAAGAGATAGAGTTATGCGATAGAAAGAGAAGCGTGATGTAGGTTATTATTCGAGTTAGGCATGCAGCGATTTGCGAGCTGAATTGCACTTTATTGCGTCTCAGCATGAGTAGCTATTCCTTTATGTGGCCTTGTGGAGTGTCGCTTCTGGTACTCTTTTCTATTCTGTGCTATTACTAAGCCTACAACGTCTGTCTGTCCGTCTGACTATCGGTCTGTCAGTCCGTCCGCCCGTCCGTCCGTCCGTCCGTCCGATGGCTGCATCTTTGGGACCGTAATAATAGCTAGCCGGTAACTTACGTAAGGTACTTGAAGTAAAAAAAATTTTAAAACCCCCGACCCTCAAAAGGTCAAAAATTATTTTCGCTTACTTACTTAAAGGAGTCGGAGGACTGCTAAGTAAATTCCCGCGCAGCTCTGAGTTTTTATATTTTATTTACTTAGCGGCCCCCCGCCTCCTTTAAGTAAGTAAACCGAAATTATTTTTCATTCTTAATTTAACTTTTATTTCAAGCTTTTTTAAAAAAAACCTCATCCAAATCGGTCCATCTGTTTGGGAGCTACGATGCCACAAGCAGACATACACACACACGTTAAACTTGCGCTTGCGTCGCATCGGGGGTTAATAAGTGTAACTGGAACACTAGATCCATCAAGAGCTCATCACGCAGGTCCTAAAGGTATGTATTCTCCAACAACGCAGGTGCATATTGCTACAAGAGGCTGCAGCGCGCGCGGCGGAGGGGCGGGGGCGGGGATAGAGCGGCGGAGACGGCAGGCGACATGGGGCGTGACGCGACTTAGTGCCCAAAGCGATGGTGGCTGGACTATTTAATGCATATGTGCACCAAATTACAATAAAAGTTAAATTACAAATTTAAAAAATCCCCGACCCTTAAATTTTAAAAATAATTTCCCTTTACTTAAAGAAGTTATGGGCTGACTGGCATCACGAATGCTGTAGGTGATGTGGCCAACCGTGTCAGTTTCCATAAAAAAAAGGAGTCGGACGACTGTTATGTAAATATCAGCGCAGCTCTCGAGTATTTATATTTTATTTACTTAGCGGTCCCCCGACTCCTTTAAGTAAACGAAAATTATATTTATGTAAAATTTTTATAATGAATTTTTTTATTTTTTTCTCACCTTGGCATGGTACTTCCACCGAGTCATGCAGCAGGTGGGTCTTCGTGCCTTACTTGCTGCTTGATCGATTGAATCTTGTTCGAATACTTTGCGAAACGTGGTGGTCGGTGTTGTGCTGTAATTTACCAGAGTTCTTGCAGCACAACACCGATTACTCTGCTTACCCTGATTGTCGGGATTCAGCGTGTGTGATATGTATGTATGTAATTTTTTTATGCGGTCGGTCGACTTTTGTTAAGCAACGCTGAGCGCGGTCAGTCCTTGGATGGGTGACCGCTCGACCGTTGGAGGCTGACCGTGATTCGGATTCCACGTAAAACTGTAGGTTTCTTTCCTTCTTACCTTACTAGGTGGTAGGGTTTATCCCGCCCGGATTGATACCACCGCACTGAAAGAAACGTCAATAGTTCGTGTTTTCCGTCCAGTTCAGTGTAGCCGACATGAAATGAAAGGAATCACTGACATGGCATCTAGTTCACCCGGTGTTAAGGGCTGACATCACGGATGGTGTAGGTAAACAATTATCAGTTTCCATAAAAAATAATAATAATAATTGGAAGGCATTGAAGTGTTATTCGCACGAACATATTGTGTAGTTACCGCCGCTGGTTCTCTCTCGACCGCGCCGTCCATATATTACGAACGACGACGCCTACTCTACCCGCGGCTGCGTCGTCGTACCACATTAGCTCTGACAAATGTATCGCGACTCTTCTCTCCTCCGAGCACTCTGCGCTTCTTTCCACTCGGTGACGTCATCGCGAGCAGTGTCAAATGGGAGCCGACACCTTTCACGATTAAATCTTTCCGCTACAGGCTGTAGGTCCCTTCCCTTGCCCCTTGGGTTGGTGCCACTGTACTGGATGTAAGATGGCCGCATAGCAGCTTCGGTTGTGTTCTCCTCTAGTCCAATATAGCCAGCAATCCAGGGAAGTCTCCGGTATGGCACCTACCTTTTCGGAGGTGATATTGGCTGGTCGGAGCATGTGCTTTGGCCCCTCCTCCTCAGCCACCCATACCGGATTACATAAAAAAATATATATCCGAAAGCACGCCATCGAAAGATAAAATGCAGGTAAAACACATTTAGAACACACACAAAAACGGAATTCTTTTAAAGGATCACGTGTGTCTTTTTCTCTGTCTGTCCGTCTGACACAGCAAATTTTCTTCGAATCTATTGGATGAAAATAGTAAAAATTTGGTACACATATAGAATTTAATGACCCAATCACGGACGTATAAGAAAGAATTTAGATTTTGGGGGTAAATTTTAGGGGAAAAATTAGAAAGTAAAAAAAATATTATTTCAAGTACATCGTGTGACATATCAATGGAAAGAGCTCGTTATAAGAAATACAATTTTTTTTTTAATTGTACAATTCATATTTTTTTTAAATATATTAAAGAAAATATACGAAAAACGAGCATTCTCTGAAACTACTGTGTCTAAAATTGAAAAAAAATTGAAATATAGAGCCTCTCTTATAGTTTTACAGGAAAACCTAAACGATAATGCTAAGTATTAAAGTTCTCACGAAAAACAAAATGTTCAAAAAATGCGGTCAAGTGCGAGTTCTACTCGCACATGACCGCATTTTTTAAATTTTATTAGTATATCCGTCAATTATACCACAAATTCTGTGAAAATTTCAACCGGCTACCTATTACCACAGCATATATATGGCTAAAGCAGTATGGAAACTACGTACAAAACGATCGAAACGACGCACTCACACACACGCATGCCTCAACAAGGCCCCGAAGCGAATGTCGCAAACAATCAGTCGCGGGTGCCGCGTCCGAGTGGTCGTGTTTGTTTTTGTTGCATGCGCCACGGACAGTCCGCGATCTTTTAGAATGCAAAAAAATGTTTACAAACGTTTTTCGACTGTTGTCACTTTATATTAACTTTTGACAAATGTTGACAACTTTTATCAACTTTTCTAATCTTTTGCCAACTTCTGTCACATTTTGTCAACTTTTATCGACTGTTGTCAACTCTTGTCAACTTTTCTTATCTTTTGCCAACTTCTGTCACCTTTTGTCAACTTTTATCGACTGTTGTCAACTCTTGTCAAGTTTTGTAAACTTTTGAGAACTTTTGTCAACTCTCGGTAACTTATGTCAACTCTTGTCAACTTTTCTCATCTTTTGCCAACTTCTGTCACCTTTTGTCAACTTTTATCGACTGTTGTCAACTCTTGTCAAGTTTTGTAAACTTTTGAGAACTTTTGTCAACTCTCGGTAACTTATGTCAACTCTTGTCAACTTTTCTTATCTTTTGCCAACTTCTGTCACCTTTTGTCAACTTTTATCGACTGTTGTCAACTCTTGTCAATGTTTGTCAACCTTGGTCAACTTTTGTCAACTTTCGTGAATATTTGTCAACTTTTGTCATCTTTTGTCAACTTTTATGGACGGTTGTCAACTATTGTCAATGTTATCAACCTTGGTCAACTTTTGTCAACTTTCGTAAACATTTGTCAACTTTTGTCATCTTTTGTCAACTTTTATCGACTGTTGTCAACTCTTGTCAATGTTTGTTAACCTTTGTCGGCTTTTGTCTACTTTTGTCAACTATTGTCAATGTTTATCGACCTTGGTCAACTTTTGTCAACTTTCGTCAACATTTGTCAACTTCTGTTATCTTTTGTCAACTATTATCGACTGTTGTCAACTCTTGTCAATGTTTGTTAACTTTTGTCAATATTTGTCAACTTTCGTCATCTTTTGTCAACTTTTATCGACTGTTGTCAACTCTTGTCAATTTTTGTCAACCTTGGTCAACTTTTGTCAACTTTCGTCAACATTTGTCAACTTATGTCATCTTTTGCCAACTTTTATCGACTGTTGTCTACTCTTGTCAATGTTTGTTAACCTTTGTCGGCTTTTGTCTACTTTTGTCATCTTTGTCAACTTTTATCGACCTGTGTCAACTTTTATCGACCTGTGTCAACTTTTATCGACTGTTGTCAACTCGTGTCAATGTCAACCTAACCTTGGTCAAGTTTTGTCAACTTTCGTCAACAGTTGTCATCTTTGTCAACTTTTATCGACTGTTGTCAACTCTTGTGGTTGTTTGTCAACCTTAGTCAACTTTCGTCAACATTTTGTCATCTTTTGTCAACGTTTGTCAACTTTTGTATACTTTTCTCGACTTTTTCAACTTTTGCCAACTTCTCTCAGCTTTTGTCAGCTTTTATCATATTTTAACCACTGTTGTCAACTTTGGTCACTTTTATGAACTTTTGTCAGCTTTCGTTAACAAGGAGTTGACAAAAGTCGACACGAGTTTACATAAGTTGACTAAAGCTGACAAGAGTTAACGAAAGTTGACAAACAGCTGACATAAGTTGACAAACGTTGACAAAATATGAAAAAAGTTGACATGACTTAGTTGACATTAATTAACAATAGTTGACGAAAGTTGACAAACGTTGACAAGAGTTGACAAAAGTTCACGAAAGCTGACAAAAGTCCATAAAAGTGACAGAACTTGGCAAAAGTTGACAATAGTGGTTAAAAGTTGACAGAAGTTAGTAAAAGTTGACAAAAGATGATGAAAGTTGACAAAAGTTGACGGAAGCTGGCCTAAGTTCATAAAAGTGACAGGAGTTGGCAAAAGTTGACAAAAATTTCCGAAAGTTGACAACAGTCGTTAAAATTTTATAAAAGCTGATAGAAGTTGGCAAAAATTGACAAAAGATGGCGAAAGTGGCTATAAGTTAACAAAAGTCGACAAAAGCCATAAAAGTAGACAAACGTTGACGAAAGTTAACAAAAGTTGACTAAAGTTGACAAAAGTTGACAAATGTTGACAAAAGTTGACAAGAGTTGACATAAGTTACCGAGAGTTGATAAAAGTTCTCAAAAGTTTACAAAACTTGACAAGAGTTGACAACAGTCGATAAAAGTTGACAAAAGGTGACAGAAGTTGGCAAAAGATGAGAAAAGTTGATAAAAGATGACGAAAGTGGCTATAATTTCACAAAAATCGAGAAAAATAGACAAAAGTTGACAAACGTTGACAAAAGTCGACAAATGTTGACGAAAGTTGACAAAAGTTGACCAAGGTTGACAAAGATTGACAAGAGTTGACAACAGTCGATAAAAGTTGACAAAAGATGACAAAAGATGACAAATGTTGACGAAAGTTGACAAAAGTTGACCAAGGTTGACAAACATTGACAAGAGTTGACAACAGTCCATGAAAGTTGACAAAAGATGACAAAAGTTGACAAATGTTGACGAAAACTGACAAAAGTTTACCAAGGTTGACAAACATTGACAAGACTTGACAACAGTCGATAAAAGTTGACAAAAGATGACTGAAATTGGCAAAAGATGAGAAAAGTTGACAAACATTTACAATGGTTGACAAGAGCTGACAAAAGTTGTAAACAATTTACAAAAGTTAATAAAAGTTGACAAAAGTCGAGAAAAGTTATATCAATTCATATTTATAGCAACCACGTTTTGAACTTATTATTGATGATTGATTATATTGATTATTTGATCATTACATTAAAGAACCTAAATAAATGTTTTAATAAATAATAATTTTACAATTTTACAAAAAAATTTGATTGACATCCCTAACGCTCCAATGGAGCGTAGGTACTTATTTTAACAAATAGGCCTAGTTTCCATACTGCTTTAGCCATATATATGCTGTGCTATTACGGTTCAAAAGATGCAGCCCTGTAAAGGTGAGACAGACGACGACGCAGGCTTTCGTACGGGTAAGAAAACCGAATAGAAAGAAAGTATTTATTTCGGCATTTATTCTTGTTGAAGCAGCACGAAATAATTAGATGACACGGAACGCACCCCGGCGTGATGAACTGAATGCTTCTCAACAGTCGCTGAGACAATGCACAAAACTTTGTCCTCACAATAGACATTTGGGCGATATGATACGAGTACAAGTACCGATCGCAGCAAAATTATCAGATTGCTTGTTTTTAATGTGTCTTTTTTTTCTTAGTTCAAAGAAAAGATTTTACGTGTGTAAAACCTATGTTTTTTTTTTAAGTAATCCGGTATGGGTGGCTTAGTCGGATCGGAGGGGCCAAAGCGCACATGCTTCGACCAGCCAATTATCATCTACGAGAAGGTAAGTGCCATACCGGAGACTTCCCTGGATTGCAAAGTTTCCGGCAGCAAAAAATGCGTGTCGAGCTTTAGAAAGAGACAAACCGGGTGTAGAGCGTCGTCCCTGTCGCACAGAGACGTGCGAGTTCGCGCGACAGGGACGGCGCTCTACAACCGGATCGTCTCTTTCTAAAGCTCGATGTTCATAACTTTTTTTGTTCAGTAGATTCGGAGAAAATAAGCTGTGACAAACAGACAGACAGACAAACAGACAGATACAAGAGTGGTGTTGTAAGGGTTCAGTTGTTTCCTCTTTTGAGGTACGAAAAAATGGTGTATGTATGCTTCGGTCGGCGTGTACGAATGAGTTTTTTCTGACGAAATAATTTACATGCATACCTACACCTGCTGCTTCACCGTTCGAAACCGGTGTAAAACTGTACTTCATTCCCCATTTTAAGGCATTATGCTCAAATTGTAGCCGACTGGGTTGATACCACCGTAATGGATGTAAGATGGCCGCATAGCAGCCTCGGTTGTGTTCTCTTCTACTCCAGTAAAGCCAGCAATCCGGGGAAGTCTCCGGTATGGCACCTACCTTCTCGGAGGTGATATTGGCTGGTGATATCAGTGCGGTGTTAACAACCCGGGCGGAACAAACCCTACCACCAAGTAAGGTAAGAAGGGAAGGGACCTACCGTTTTACGTGGAATCCGAACCACGGTCAGCCTCCAACGGTCGAGCGGCCACCCATCCAAATACTTCCCGCGCTCAGGATTGCTTAACAATAGTCGACCGACCGCACCATGTGCTTTAGCCCCTCCGACAGCCATCAAACCGGATTACATAAAAAAAAAACGGAACCCTAAAATATTCGGGCTTTCTTCGCCAACCGTACCAGAAGGAAGCAGGAGCTACTATGTAGTCGGAGGCGAAAGAAAAGCAATTATAGACGCTACAGCGGCTCACCAAAAAGCAGGGGTGAAGGAGTTTGTATTGAATAATCTTATCCTTATTCTTAAATTCACCCAGATGAACGTATGAAGATGGCTGGCCATTGTTCGCTTAGAATAAGGTAAATATATTCAGTTAGGTAGGATATTAGAACAAGAAAGTCAAAATAATGGTTGTGTTGATTGTACCTACATATTGTGTATAATCAGTAGAAAGAAAATTAATTTTGTCATCGCGATCGCTGTGCAAAGAAAAAAGTAATAAATAACTAATACTATAACTAATAATAACTTAAATACGTAGCCACGGCCTGCACCCGCCGGCGTGCTTGGAGGTCCGCCTCCCGCCGCCGCCGGCGAGAATACCGTTTTTTGTTTTTGTCTGTTTGTATTAATTTTGTATAGGTATATTATTTTATAATTATATAAAATGAATGTAAATATGTAACAAAAAGCGTGAAAATAAAGACTTAAATAGCAAAAACATGTAGGTAATTATATAAGAAAAAAGAACTATCAAAAATAGAAATACAATATGTAAGTGATTTATTTATTGATGGTTGGAATAACACCAATGAAAATAAATATATTGCGAAACAGAAAGAAATTGAACGTGTAGAAAATAATAAAAAACTAGGAAAATCTTAATGAAGAAATGTGATTTTGTTAGTTCAAGAAGCAGGCAAACGTCAATCAACTGAAGGATTTTATCAGAACTTTAAATATAGGTTTTAATACTCTCTAATCTATGAAACTTTTCCGAGAATAAATTTTCTTCAGCTAACTTCTGAGTACCGATCGCTCGTCAAAAGAAAATTCTCTTTGAGCGATATCGGACGAGCCCAATTATTTATTTTAAATCAAAACTTTTAGGGGCGAAAGGATTACGTCTGAGCACGACAAATTAAATAAACTCCTCAAAAGTTCCCTTCTCAAGACAATATGGATTTGATGGACAATTTCTCGGGAGTTTGCCTAACCGAAGCTTTGGCAAATTTTGAAAATTTTGTCTAAGTACTTATTCCTGTCTCATTTTAACGTACTGAAATTAGGCAAGTTATCAGCACACAAAACATAATATGTTACATATATACCTGACTATATTATACTCAAGACACAAGAGGTAAGACTCAATCTCACGCAACAGAGATTGGCGTATAGGAAAAATAAATGAACCGCCACATTATTCTCGTTTTTCTGGCAACTTTTTAAGTTGGTCTGAGTTTCAAAAATCATGATTCTGACTTTCGAACTACAGCTCTTGCACACTCGCGACGTCTTGCGACTAGGTTGAGTTAGAACGGAGGCTGTGTTGTAGGTAGGCTTCGCGGCTGGCGCGAGGGGGCGCGAGACATTTAGAGCTTCCTTTTGCCGTTACGTTTAACACTTTGCGAGTTCCTGATCATTTGCATGCGACTGCAATAAATATATTTTTATTGCACGTAATGTTGCTAGCTATTTGCTGAACATACCTAGCGATAATAAAACATTTCTAACAATATGTGAATCATGAAGAATAAAGATTATTAAATTTTGTTATTGTTTGGTTTTGTTATTTTGTATTTTTATTTTGTTATTTATTACACACGTCGCACCCCCTTATTGTATATACCACGCCCTGTATCCCTACAATCGGAGTAAGCTGAGTAATCGTTGTTGTGCTGCAAGTACTCTTGTAAATTACAGCACAAAGCCGACCACCACGTTTATCAATAGGCCTTTATCATTAGGCACATTAGCTGAGCTTAAAATGCCTTAAGAGTATTCATATGGCAAAACAACGAAAATTGTAAAACTTCAAAAAAAAAATAGTTCTATGAAGTACATAATACGAAAAAAATTAGTTTTTTTTTAAAGTACCTAGATAATATGTACTAAACACTGCAGTAGGCTTTTTAAATTGACAGTATTTTTTCATGGTGAAAAAAATTACCGAATGTGACTCTATTTTAATTTCTTATGTCGAGCTAGCTCCATACTAGATAATTATTTTGAAATAAAATTTGCGTCATTGTATAGAGAATTTAATTTGCTAGACACTAAAGCAGCATTATTTGAAAAAATAAAACAAATTCTAATAATTTTTAAACAAACAAAAACTACAAAATTCACCATAAAAACGCGCGCACTGCGCTCGATTCGATCGAGAATTCGTATGGCATTTTTGTTTTGCCTTATGAATCCTCATAAGGCATTATATTCTAGGTTACCCTTGGAATGTGGCCGCCCGCATACGCCGCCTTCATCGGGATACTTCAGCAGATACAATTTAGCTGAAGGTGGTGAAATGAACCTTTAGCCTAGATTTGCCAGTTTTTATCTTCTTTATACAGACAATAAAAATTTATGAAATGATCTTTCTTTTATTTTATGGAATCTGAGACGGTTGGCTGGCTACATCACCTACAACACCCGTGATGTCAGCCCATAACATCGGGTGAACTAGGTGCCATGTCAGTGCTTCAATTCATTTCATAAATGAACTCTCGTATGAACTTAATGTGTCCACAATTGTTTTTGAGTGCTATAGCTAAAAATACAATGAAAATCTACTCAAAAATCATCCACATACAATACAATCCAACTCAAATTCATCTCTCATTACACCCTCCCAATTAAGTCACCCAAATCTCAAAGTTCACTTATCAGATTTGGACGTCAGCGGAGTACTGTCTCGCCAGTGTTTATGGCTGCTCGCGTCATGCATTACTCGATCCCTCGATGCCGGTCAGTGGCTGGTCAGTATTGGTCCCTGGGGATGGCAGATCCTGGAGATTGGAAGGAGCTCGTAGAGTGGAATAGTATGGATCGTTTTGTACACAACAATATAATGTATTTACCTAGTTAATGCTGATAATGTTTTTTTTAATTAACATTTTTCTTCTGAATTGCCTGACCGTTAGTAGGCGCTTGTAGGATTTTAGTCTCTCTCAATAGCCTAAACCAAATTTACTCAAAGAAAATAATTTCATTTCAAAATTATTTTGAAATGCAACTTTTGTCGACTGCATCATTGCTCCCTCGGCAGAGACAATATTCCGGTTTTCATAAAAGGTATAAAAAAGCGCCCATAATTTTATACAAGCTAAAGAAGAAACATGTTTCGTAAAACAATTCCTTATTGTTGAAAACCATTTTACACCTACATACTACACGCTGTATCCCGACAATCGGGTAAGAAAAGTAATCGATGTTATACTGCAAGAATTCTGGCCAATTACAGCACAACACCGACCACCACGCTTAGCAAAGTATTAGGATAATATTACTATTAAGCAGCAAGTAAGGCACGAAGACCCACCTGCTGCATGACTCGGTGGAAGTATCGCGCCAAGTTGAAAGTTGGCTATTCTGTCGCCCTTAAGCACGGCATCTTGTCCATAACCCTTAGTCGCCTTTTACTATATGCACGGAGAGAGATGCAGTGGGGCTATTATTTTCAAGTACCGGCCCCATACGGTACCAATTTGTGAAAATATTATAGAAACAAAATACCTACATATATATTGTCTAAAACTAATTAATTACTTGGTTGTTGGTTGGCTCACAGGAAAGGGGAAGAAACCTTGTATTCAGAACATGTCCACAACACAATCGAATACAAGCAACTAACGCATCAGGTCAGGCAGAAGACATCAGACTAACCCACTTATTGCCTACCAGTGTATCTTGGGATAGGATCCACAGGCAAGGTCGACTTTTGATTTAGAGTCAACGACTATGAACAATTTTCGCATCACTCACACCTTACGAATTATTAATTAAGGTGATGTTAGACTGCGTCTGACTCGAATTTCAAGAAGAATGCCGGCAATATTACTTACCTGACAGATTCAGTTTTAATATATGTAAAACTTCATCTATCAGTGCAGATCGAAGGCTTTTTGAAAACACGATTTGATTAACTTCGCTCGATAGAAAAAAATCATGAACATGGCTCTGAATTTCGTTTTAAAAACGTATTTAAGGCAACGTGATCAAATCAGGGCTTTGGAAAAAATATATTTTATTCGTTTAATGAATATCTAGATTGAAGGCTTTTTATTTTTTTGTTTAGATTCGTAGTTTTGGAATAAAAAAATAAAAATCAAATTGTCGCTTACGCTAAATATTCCGAGCAGCGTGACTGCGCTTTATCCTACTCCAACCTACGAAAGCGGCGTCTCGCTATCTTGCCGGAGTTGCCGGTCGTCCGACACGCCCCAGTCACCCCCAGAAGCTCGAAGCGAGAGGACGCGCGCGCTCGTGACGATCCACTCGAAATAATTTACGCAAAATCGTACCTACTAAAGCACTACAGCTATGGGAAACAAAGCAAGACGGTACGTCAGCGAATTAGGGTATGATTTAGTATAGCGCGGCATTATTAGAAGATTTCTGGTAGCTGGTGCTGGTGGGCGAGGGTCTAAGGAGCTATTAGCAAAAACTAATTTTCCACGGAGACTTCTACTTTCGGATATTTTTTTTTATAAAGAAATGTTTTTATCTGTTCCTGCAACTTTGTCACACTCACTCGCTTGCTGTACACATACGCCTCCTTACTACTGCTTCATGTGACAAGGTACCACTTTTTGATCCATTTTCTCCGGGTGAGGGAGAGCAGTGAATATGTTGGGGGAGGGGGGGAGCACTGTCCCTGAAAGAAACACATCGGAAGTCGAGCCCCCTTTTCCAAAAAAAATCACAGATTTCGTGTCTTACACGACTATCGAGCACACTGAAAATGAATCTACGGAATTCGAAAAAATATTGTCGCTGAGCGACACGAGAAAGTCGGGATAAGGAAAAGGTTAGTTGGGTTCTGATGATGGAGCCGGAAGGAAGCTATAGGAACTCCTAAACTACACATGATAAGCCCATCGTGTTTGGGCTCGTTGGATTTATCTTTGTAAGTACTCTTGTCATATATAATGTCCAGGATCCTGATGATGGAGCCGGAATGAAGCCATAGGAACTCCTAAACCACACATGATAAATCGACCGTGTTTGGGCTCGTTGGATTTGTCTTCGCAAGTACTCTAGTTATATGATATTTCCAAGGTCCTGATGATGGAGCCGGAAGGAAGCCATAGGAACTCCTAAACTACACATGATAAATCCACCATATTTGGGCTCGTTGGATATATCATATCTTCACAACTCTCCGAGATATATATATTAGCGGCGGGTGGCCGAGTGGTTTGGGCATCGGCTTCTCATGCGAGAGGTCCCAGGTTCGAATCCAGCCGGCGTGTACCAATGAGTTTTTTCTGACGAAAAAATGTACGTGCATACCTACACCTGCTGCTTCACCGTTCGGAACCGGTCCCTTCCCTTGCGCCTTACTAGGTGGTAGGCTCAAATTGTAGCCGACTGGGTTGGTACCACCGTACTGGATGTAAGATGGCCGCATAGCAGCCTCGACTGTGTTCTCCTCTAGTCCAGTATAGCCAGCAATCCAGGGAAGTCTCCGGTATGGCACCTACCTTCTCGGAGGTGATATTGGCTGGTCGGAGCATGCGCTTTGGCCCCTCCGACTCAGCCACCCATACCGGATTACATAAAAAAAAAATAAGGGGAGCGCACTTTTTCGTGGGGTCTATAGGAACGAACGAAAAGACATTTTCAATGTCAAAATCTCCTGAGCCGAGCGGCGGCGGCGCGGCGCGGGCGGGCGGCGCGGCGGCTCGGCCGGCGGTCCGGGCGCGGAGCAGCGGTCGGCGCGGTGGCTCGCGGCCGCGACGGAGCAGCGCGGCGCACAGTGGGTCAACCAACGTAGCAACTGAAAATTACTATAATTTTTTTTTCCATAACTGAATTATATTTCCTTCATTTGATCATGATTGATTACAGATGAATGAGTTATGAGAAGAAAATCTATTGAAATGGTGTTTTTGGCAAGACTTGGCAGCAGATTTTTTGCTTACAATATTATTTGCACAATAGGCCCATATTAAAATGTAGACGGCACCTCGCGGAGATTGCATTCAAATATCCCGCTATACATTCATAATATTTTTTTTTTTTCAATATTTGGTCAAGTTCAAATTTGCATGATTATTGTTACTTAAACAAGCAACAAAAAACAAAACAAAAAATTTTTAAAATAAATATATAAGGTCTTTCAAAATGAGTTAATAGTACGCTAAGGGAGGGTTCTGTATCATATAGGGAGTAAAACCTATATAAAAAATTTTGGACCTAAGCCCTAGGTTTTATGTAAAAAAAAATTTATGTATTTAAATAAAAAAATTGGTGGTTGATTTTTATAGCCTAATCGATTCAGTTTCATAACAGTAACAAAAAAGTCTTCATTACCATTATGATGTAACACGTGTAAGTAGGTAAAAAAAATCTAATTCTTTCTATTCTATCTTTTTTGTTCCTGGAATGAAAATGAAACCATTAAGAAATATTTTTTTTTACATTTTACATAAAAAAAAATTCCGCCCCCCCTTAGCGTACTATTAACTAATTTTGAAAGACCTTATATACCACAGGTTGCAGAATCACAAAAGAATGCCTTTCAATAATAACTACACTTCAACTGAGATGCTTTCAATGTCGCGTCAAAATCGCAACTAAATTATGCGTAACGAAAAACAGGTTACAAATGTTGATGTTTCCCGGCATCTCACCTATTCATTCCTGGGCTTATCTTTTTCTTTTCATTCAATTAAGGCGCGCCAGTTATACAGGGTGGCCCAGTTATAGTGGTCCAAAATTTTTTTTTAGATGGAGGACATCATGCTGACTCATTTAAAAAAAAACATTAGTTCCGCGAAAATTTATAGTTTAGAAGTTATGATTTTTTTTAACTTTTTCTGAAATTCCTCTATTTTAGTCACATAAACCGCTCTAGTTGGATATCTATTCCACAAAATCGAATAAAATTTGGTATGGAAGTAGAGGAGATATGTAGTTAGTACGTAATGAATAGTTTTTAGGTTTACTCCTATACTGTACTGTTGCTATAGCCCTTTCAGTGAATTTTTGTTCAGTTTACATTAGAACTGATCTATTTTTGAAAAATCACTGTAAAAAGAAAAGTTCTACCGGAGATTTGCCCATGCCCTTAAAAACTACCTATACATATCACAATTCTCCAGACCAAAAATGGTAGTGGTGTTACAATTGTAACATATTCAAAACTAACATCATTTGTACAAAGTCACTACAATAAAAAGTGACGATTACCTTAATTTTGAAAATCAAATTTTTTTAAAACATTACTAAACAGTTTTTTATGTGTAGATTAGCGCTGTTAGACAGGTTTGTTAATAATGTGAAATTGTAGTTGAACTAACGCTGTGAAAAAAATAAGATTTTAAAAATTAAGGTAATCGTCACTTTTTATTGTATTGACTTTGTACAAATGATGTTAATTTTGAATATGTTACAATTGGACCACTATAACTGGGCCACCCTGTATATAAAAGATTCTCTTAGTTTACCTATGTCATTGTTTTTCAGTACAACTGAGATATCATCTGCAAGCATTTTTTGGAAGTGTTTGTCTGTCTGTTTTCCCCAATTGCATTGGTGCGACGTCAGCTAACAGTTTCTTTACTTCATTTGATTTGATCACATGTTTATTACTTAACATTTTTTACTTTTAGTGCAGTATTTTACTTAGTTAGGTATATATTTGATTTATTTTAATGAGAATTAAATAAGTGCAAACCTATGTAAAGGTGTTGTTGCTAGTCGATATTAGCAGATATGTTCATAGAATAGATAGAAGAATAGAATAGAATAGAATAACGTTTATTTCCTCTTCACATCAGTAATACAGATCATTATACACATGGGCTTGGGCTTATAGTTAATTAATTCATATGTTATGTTTCTCTGTGCATTACCTTAGTGTAGTGTAGTAGGTACTTCATTGAATATAAAGGTATTGTTGCGGCTGACATTACGACATTTATTCAATGAAGAATAAATAGAGATGAAGGCTGATATAATGTCAATTTTCTGATCTACAAAAATTACTGGCACGTTCTAAAATTAATTTTTTTCAAAGCAATGTCATTTTCTCGCCTTTTATATAGATCGTCGTAACAGCCGGGACATTAAGATAGCTCTTACACGTTGGAAAGAAAGTACAGTTTCCTTTGTTTGCAACGCATGTCGTTTTCGCGCGTTTTATGACAGTTCGCATTACCGCGCAAGCCGCTATAAGGAACTTCGTTCCAATATTCCAATTACATAACTGAGGACTTTCTTTATACATAGTCATTTAACAACTATTACTATGACGCCACTCTCGAAATCGAGAATAAATCCGATTTTTGTTATAAAAAATGTCAGTGCCTATCATAATAAAATATATGGAATAGTTTTTTTTATTTCAAAGTAAGTTTTTGGGTTACTCTTACTTTTCATCTTTTACGTCAATTTGTCTGTATGGAAAGTTGATATTTAATTGTGTATTGAACGGGCATTGCCTCCCCCCTACTATGGGCGAGAAAAGCGGTACCAACCTGAATGTTCTTCAATAAATATATTATGGTTTTATTCGTCCTATTTAGACAAACAATAATTGGTAGGTTTTACTGCATTTGACAAAGGCAAAATGCCGATAGGCACTGTGGACAATCCATTGTTTCATTCCATATTTTTTTCCGCCTAATTCTGACAATTGGTACACAGTGTAGGGCCAAATGCGTGCGTGCGATTAGGATAAAGTGGAGATGGCTTCTTTAAAATTATATTTTTTTACGTCACACCTTTGAAAACGGAAACACAAACACGATGGATTCCCAAAAGAATTATTTTATAATAATATATTTTTATTGTTTTACTATATTAGATGGCAATTTGAAAAGCTACAATAAATTCAACAAAATACCAGAACCCCTAAACATGATTTTTATTTATAGATTTATTTTTGTGTTTTCTTTGTTTTTGACGTGAATTTGATGAAACGTCTTTATCCTGCAGCCGGTTTTTTACAAAAAAGTTGCGTCACGAAAATTATGTACTTTTGGCGACGTATATCTCGAAACTATAAGAGTTACAGGAAGGTGAGGCATATTCGACTTGCTAAGTTGACATACCCGAGAGTCGTACATCAAGCCCTTATATAAATATGGCCCTTAGAAAAAAGGCTTAGAAAATCAATAAATGCTTATAACTCCTGAACTACTGGTCAGATCGACTTGCAAATTGTTTCTTTACATAGAAAAAAATTGCTCTTTTTGAAATAGTAGTATTTTTTTTTAAATTGGTTCAGCCGTTTCAGAATAAAAAAGGAAAAGTGTATGAGAGGTCATATTTCGGAAACTACTGATCCACGACTACTCATCCCCTGGAGAAAATGATAGGCCTCGACGAGATTAAAATTTTTTTTTTTATATTTTTTTTGTTCCTTGTAACTTCGTAGGATAAGAGGAAGTGGTTCTAATTTGGCTTCCAAGAATTGACCCACACATACTAACAAACCAACATACAGGGAAAGTTAAATAAAAGCTTGTAAAATATTTTTAACCTACATTTATGTAATTGCTCTAATAAAATTATACTACTGATCCACGACTACTCATCCGCTGGAGGAAATGATAGGCCTCGATAGGATTTTTTTTTTTCGAAAACTACTGCTACCAATCTAATCGTGTGGTGGGACAAGCAAGGATAGGTATCGATGAGATCTTCATAAAATTAAAGAATCTGCGGCCGTGTCTCCTACACAGCCCACTCTCTTTTTTTTATTGAAAGCGCGACGCAATCCTTTTTAACAAATTCCTGTTTTCAAACAATTTCCCTTTTAAAAGCTGATATTTGGCAGAGCCATCCCACAGGTGCAAGCCGTACTCCAAGGATGACCTGATCTGCGATTTGTGCAAAAGGACTTTACGTGCACAAGAAATTTATGTGATTCTTTCTTGGTTGGTTCTTGTTTGCTTCTTACAGATTTTGAATGTAATATTTACTTGCTTTTATGACAAAGTGGTTCAAAAACTTTAAAGGGAGGAATACGAAAATATGAAAAACTGGTCTCGTTTAAATAGTTAGTGAGAAATTATTATTTAGGTTGACCGCAAAATTAAGTTTGTTTGTATTATATTTATGTATCATAAAATTAATCTTGAGGTGAACTTAATTTACATTGTGTGTGTGGCTTTGAAGTGGGAGGTGATGGCCGGGGGTGAGGAATGTTAATTATTTTTATAACCAGTTTGGTGGTTTAAAAAAATTATAAGGGTTAATTTATAGAAGATTCGTCACTACGCTCCGCACCTTCTATAAATTAGCCGTAACTTAATAGGGACCATGTCGAGGCAGCCCGTGTCGTTTTTGCATACATGTATAATCAAAATCAATGTTTTTGTGGTTAAAAAAAAGTAAAGTTTCCATTTTGCATGAAAATTTAAAAATTAAATGTTGTATGAAAAATCTGTTCCTTTATTTTTTTAAAGTAAACTAAATAAACTACGCGTACAGCAAAACACTAAAATTCCTATTTTAACTTGGTCTACGCAATAAGCTTACTAGCAATTTGCTAGCAAACCTCCCCACTGCAAAGCCACGCCCCCCATCGTATTTGTGCGGAACCCTCGGTTTGCGGGTTCGACTCTACTTGGTCTGTGTTTTTTTTTTTATGTTAGTAACCTATTGACTTTATTTCTAGTAGACACTACTAAAGGTAAAATTTAGTTATTCCTGTCATTGTTGTCATTTTGAGAAAGAAAGACAGGAGTGAACGAATGATTTAAGAATCTTAATTTTAAGCACACAAATTTTAGGTGATGTTAGTTGCAAGTGATATGACACGTCTGAACTCGACAAAAATTGACAAATGCGCTTTAAATTTTTATAAAATAATTCACTCATCGTCCATAGGTTTTATTTCACAAATAAACGAAAAAAATTGCAATAAATGTTTTTAATAAAGAAATTAATAAAAACATTAACAAATTAATTTCCGGTGGTGGAAACTCCGTTTATTTTTATATTAATTTTAGGTTTTAATGTTTTAAATGTAAAATTTATGTAAAAAGAAACGTGTGAATAAATGGATAATAAAAATTAATAATAACAAGTAAAAAGCCACCTCCATAGTTTTGAGCCGTTGCGGCAATTTATCGATCGACACGCGACATTCGCTTGTTTCGGAAAAACAAATGTTGCTAATAGTTGAAGTATCACCTGCTGCGCTACTAGCAGCGGCGCCACGTGGCCACGCGCGCGAAGCGCCCCACTGTGGGCGGAGTCTCTTCCCTTCCCCTCGCATTCTCTACCCCTGCTTCACCCCCTCGAATACCTACTGCGGCCGATATGACAAGGCCTTAATTCCTCATTCATGGCCAATGGCACACAATTTGTCCACATAAGCATAATTCTGTGATTTGGAATTTAGTGAATATAACGTTAGTGTAGATAGATGAGGGGCTAAGGCGGAATTATTCCTAAGAGGGCTTTATCCCAGTCAACCTTTGGATGTTTGAGAGTCGTATGTTGTGAGGTATAAGCACAGATTACTTAATAGTTACTTCGTAACAGATAAATCACTCCATAGAAAATGTTCCTACCTTCGGGTTTTAATAGCCTACTGCTTCACGTCGCCAATGGCTGTGTGCGAAAATGTACCTTAACGATCGAGTGTAAAGTGGTTATTGCTTTGCAGCTGCGCGCAGTTCCCTGGGCGAGCGTCTATGTATACTTCGCGCGGCTGACGAATTTCCACTGAAATAGACCGCCGCCGGCGGCGGTCCGTCGGGCGGTAGGTAGTTAGCGCGCGCAAGTACATAGAGTGCGTGAGGCCTGGTATAAGTAGGTAACTAAGTAATAGCAAAAGACTTGAGTGTGGGAATGTAAAATATAATATAAAGAATATAACTATGATAAACTATAATATACTAGTATCACAGGTCGTACGTACAGGTCGGATAACCAAAGCTGGCACGTGCACAGTACTCACACCAATGCAATTGTGCAAGTGCGAGTGAGACAGATCGGGTTTCCGTGATGCGTATGCCCCGATCTGTCTCACTCGCACTTGCACAATTGCATTGGTGTGAGTACTGTGTACGCGCCAGCTTTGGTTAACTGACCTGTACTAGTTAATATGTGATACTGATAATAAAATATATGTTATGTTTTTTGCTACTCAATAGTGTAACTTGGCATGTTTTCTTTTATTAAAATTTATCTAATTGAACTAGTTCTTTGTCAATGAAATATGTACTTGACTAAATTGTTCTCAAAGTCAAAGATTAAAGTAGGTGGATAAAAACTTGCCAAGGCGCACTATTGAGTAGCAAAAAAAATAACAAATTTTCTTTTATAGCAACTGAAGAATGATATGACTTAAAATCTGCGCTCGACTGGGCTGTGCGTTTTGGCCTGCTGGTCAACCCCACCAAGACGCAAGCTATTATAGTCGGGTCACCTAAATTGCTTGTTAAATTGGACAAAGTCACTCTTCCCGCCGTTGTGTTCGATGGTGTGGACATCCCTTACAGCAACTGTGTTAAAAATCTAGGGCTCATGATTGATGAGTCTCTCAGATGGAATAAGCAGGTTGGTGAAGTCAGCCGCAAAATCTTTGGTAGCATGCACTCACTCAAGCGACTGCAAAACTTCATTCCTAAGTGCACAAAAATCACACTTGTCCAATCACTCTTACTTCCAATACTCGACTATGCGGTTTTTTTTTTTTTTTTTTTTTTATGGTTACTGACACGTTTGGCTGCATCACCTACAACATCCGTGATGTCAGCCCATAACACCGGGTGAACTAGGTGCTATGTCAGTGCTTCCCTTCATTTCGCGCCGGCTACACTGAACTGGACGGAAAACACGAACTATTTACATAGCCGTTTCGACCGACGTTTCGCTCAGTGCGGTGGTACCAACCCGGCCGGGATAAACCCTACCACCCAGTAAGGGAAGGGACCTACAGTTTAACGTGGAATCCGAACCACGGTCAGCCTCCAACGGTCGGGCGGTCACCCATCCAATAACTGACCGCACCACTGAGCTGCCGAGGCTGACGATCCCTTAGTCGACTTTTACGACACGCGACGGGGAGAGATGCAGTGGGGCTATTCTTTTTAAGTACCGACCCCACACGGTACAAATGTGCGGATGTGTGTTATCTCGATTTAAGTGAAGATCTTCTAAACAAACTATGACCATATTTCTGAATATCGCACACGTTTACAGTGGCTCGATATTCGAAGTCGCAGGAATAGCCACGTACTCTCTCTTCTTTTCCGCACACTGAATGACCCTGCTGCTCCTAAATGCCTGACTGAGCGGTTTGAGTTCCTTCGCTCCCATGGTCTCTCTCTGAGATCATCTGACAATCTACTTCTAGCAATACCAACTCACTCTAGTTCATTTTACACGGACTCATTCACAGTTAATGCGGCTCGCATGTTATCCACATGTTTAGAGAACGTATTCGCAAACTGTTTCTATCTGATTCTGACGGCGACGAGTAATATAAATTTCCCTTAATTACGTTCTTGTAACTTTTATTCAGATGGTTTTATATTATAAAATATATGTTTACATATGTGTATGTAGTTTATGTATAAATATAATATGTACGTACCTTATAGTATTTATTGAAATGAAATGAAATGAAATGAAATATGTTTATTTATCTTATTTACACGATTATACAATTGAAAGAATAACTTAACTAGCTTAAAAAAAAACAATAAGATAAATGGGTGTCTGTCTCAGCTTATTGCTGCGACAGCGGGCGAGCCTTCTGCCGCAGCACTGATTTTCAGACAGACCCCTCTTTTATATTATTAAAAATAACATAACAAACACAATTGCGATAGGGATACAAATAAATACAGTACAATATACTCACATACATATAAAAACAGTTTACATAGAATAACGCAATCTGAAACAGTCATCATAAATTTATATTGATAAATATATATATATATGTATATACACACAAATAGGACTAACTAACTATTTTATGTATGTATCTATGTACCTATTGTTTGTGTCCATTTATTTAATAGTTTTTTCACGCTTCTCTCTTGCACTGCATTGTCCGCCCTATCAGCTTCTCCACATCCCAAAGGTTAGTTTGTAAAGAATGCTTCGCTGCATTAAACTCGCCTGTTGTGTTCCTTTTTATGGTGTACAATAAAGTATATTTTGATTTGATTTGATTTGAAGAAATTTATGCATAACAGGAGCTATGATTTCAGGAACTTCAAAAGAACTTGGTATCCAGTTAGATCTCACTTCTTCTATTAGCGCAGCCGTTATCTGAGTGCTTATGTCTATGTTTTAGGTGGGATCAATAATACACGTAAGTATATGCTAGTTAAATAAAAAGCCATACTTGGGTTAATTAATACATATAAATTATTAAATAATATATAAAATCTAATATACATATAAATATACATACATACTTGTCCCTCCAGGTATGAAAGAAAAAGCTTTTTTTATTTTATGATTCACTACATTGATATACCGTACTTTCGTTGACCTATCGTATGAACACCGCAAATGGTATTAGCAGAGTCGTAAGCGATAAATCAAGCGACTTGACCACTGGTACAATTTGATTGTCCATTAGTTTCGATTTCGGCTACATTTTGGATTCGGTTACTTGTTAGTTGGTCCTGTTCGTTAAGACTCGGAGCATTAGAATTCGTTGCGGTATCGCCTTGATTTAAATTGGTCAATTGTGGGGCTTCAATGTGGAATATTTGGGGAAATTAGATTTATCGTAGGCAGTTAGGAATATGACTAGACTTTGGGGACTAGATTCAGATTTCTATCCTTAAATTGACGGAAGGGAGCATTATTGTGAAAGTGTTTCAGGAAAAAACGCGTTGCATTATAGTATCCTTTGAAATGTTCACTCTCAGCTCTCAGTCAGTCAGAGTTCACTCTCACTCAGCCAGCAGTATCCTTAGACCTTTCAGTTTCATTCAGTATGGTAGTATTACCAGCTGCTTGGGCGTGTGTACCTTTAGTCAGTAATCGTGTATGCGTCCACTGCTGGACATAAGCCTCTCCACTTTCTTTCCCTTCCTCCAGTCCTCCCGACCTTCAGCGGTTTCCGGTTTCCTTCACTGCTTTCCGCCGACTGAATTTTTTTATGGAAACTGCCACGGTTGGCTACATCGCCTACTTTATCCGCGATGTCAGCCCATAACACCTTGGTGAACTAGGCGCCATGCCAGTGCTGCCCTTGGGTCGTGCCGGCTACTTGATGTCGTCGTCCCACCTGGCCGGTGGTCTTCCCGCACTCCGTTTTCCTGTCCACAGCCGCCAGTGTAGGAGACGGTTACTGCAACGGTCGCCGTCTCTTCGGCTAACGTGCCCAGCCCACTGCCACTTAGGCGTTGCCACCCGGTGTCCAATATCGACTACTTTGGTCCCTTAGACAGGTAGATAGAAAATGCTTTATTGTTCTAAAAAACATTAAACAGTAATAATATGTAGCTACATTAGAAAATTTACATTAGTTGCAAAGGCGGAATTATCCCTTACAGAGATTTCTTACTTTAGGCACAGATTACTTAATAGTTACTTCGCAACAGATAAATCACTCCATAGAAAAAGTTCCATACCTTCGACTTTAACAGCCTAATGTTTCACGTCGCCAATCGCTGCGTGCGAAAATGTACCTAAACGATCGAGTGTAAAGTGCATTATTGTTTTGCAGCTGCGTGCATTAGCGTGGGCGAACGTGGAGGTATGTTTCGCGCGGCTGTCGAATTTCTACTGAATTAGACCGTCGCGTCGTCGGCGGTTCACCGGGCGGCGCGGCGGTAGGTAGTTAGAGCGCGCAAGTACATAGAGTGCGTGAGGCCTGCTTTAGGTAAAACCTTTCTCTCCTCCCTAAACTCCCTCCTCAAGCGGTGTTGAACTCGCACGCAACCATCCATAAGTTTTTATTAAAAACAAAATGATTAAAAATTAATCACGAGAGACTGAGTGCACCTGCCCTCGCGAGGAGTTTTTTGATTCCACGTCACTCGCAGCGCGGCGCGGAGCGTGCGTCTGCTTCGGACGAGCGAAGTAAATTCAAAACAAACTCTCCGAGCGGAGCCTTCTAACAACCTTTAATTCTTTCGAATAGCACTTCTCTCCGTCATTTAGCAAGGCCCTGTAGCGGGCGAGATGCGTTCGACTCGAAAATTTAGCTTGAGATAGGTTAACAAGTTGAGTTAATAGAATAGAAACTATATTGCACGCAATTGAAATAAGAACAGTACATAAGAAACAAGAAAGACAGGAGTGCGCAAAGGCGGACTTATCACTGCAAGTGATTTCTTCCATTTAAATTTAAACCTTTGTAAATTTATTTAGACGTAAAACTCAGACTCAACTTCTATTAATTTATGAGAGTGCAATGATGTTATGTCTCTAATTTTTGTATGTATGAAGCAAGGTATGAAGGTACATGGACGATTGTATTAGCAAAAATTTATTTAAAATTATATTGAGCTGTTCTCGAGATATAAGTGAACAGATAGAGAGACAGAAAGGCAGATAGAAAACAGCTCCATTCACCTATGCAATATTATGTAAGTAGTATGTTATTACATACATTTAGAAATTAGAGAAAATAAGATATAGAGAGTACTAATTATTAATTTTATTACATACGACACCTTACTAGTTCCTACAGGAACTGAGTTGACATCATCGCAGATGGATCCGGCGGCGATGCAATCAACCACAGCCGAGGCTGCTATGCGGCCATCTTACATCCAGTATGGTGGTATCATCCCGGTCGGTTACAATTTGAGCCTACCACCTAGTAACGGGCGAGGGAAGGAACCTACAGTTTTACACCCGTACCGAAGTGTGAAATTGTTAAATATACCTTTTTATAGGTAATCCGATATGGGTGGCTGATTCGGAGGGGCCAAAGCGCATGCTCCGACCAGCCAATATCACCCCCGAGAAGGTAGGTGCCATACCGAAGAGTTCCCTGGATTGGTGCTATACTGGACAAGAGGAGAACACAACCGAGGCTGCTATGCGGTCATCTTGCATCCAGTACGGTGGTACCAACCCGGTCGGTTACAATTTGAACCTACCACCTAGTAAGGGGCAAGGGAAGGGACATACAGTTCGGAACCGGTGGTTCCGAACTGTGAAATTGGTAAATATACCTAATACCAAAATCGACGTCTCTGGAGTTCAGACTAGGGCCGCCGCCGCCGCCTCCGTCTTCTCAAAGGTTCCGTATAGGCAGCTCCTTGGCGCGCCGCCGCCGCCCCCGCTCCCTCACCGGCACCTCACGCAAGAAAATGGCCGCGCAAAATTAAAAATAAATGACTCAGAAAAATAGACGAGAAGAATTCACTTGTCCATGATTTGATTAAATGAAGAGGAAAATCTGCGGAACGAAGCGGCCGCCTCGCTCGAGGTGCTTCAATATCAGGAGAATGAGAGGTTCACATAATACTCCTTGATGACTCCTTGATACTATGATAGCCTCGGCCCTGCGCACACAGACGAAATATGCCTACTATAGGGTGTTTCGGGATAGGCTTGAGAAACTTCAGGAATAGAAAGTACTCATTTTAGAAGACAAATATCCTTATCACTCAAATAGTTTTTTTTTTCATACTAAAATTTAAAATTGTAATAAAAACTCGATGGACAGTGAGTATGGGGAGATTTGGCAATAGTGCTGTCTAGGTCTAGGGAGTGCAATGCAATGACCTAGCCCAGTCCCCTTTTTCTGTTGAGATAATTAAAATTTAAGTGTTCGGAATTTACCTACATAGTTACAGTTCAATTCTACTAGTTTAGCATGCAAGTTAGTCATTTTATTTATTTTATTTAATAAAGACGGACGTTAACCGTCCACCAAATCTCGATGAAACAATATTCACCAAAAAGTACTATAAAATTGCCGAATCTGGGAAAAGTTTCAGATCTTTTCGTCTTCATATATGGACCCCTTTCGGACTCTGAAGTTACGAAACCCTAACCTGAAACACCCTATAGCATACTATTATAGTCAGCCTCGGTAGATCAGTGGTGCGGTCGGTCGACTGTCGGTCGTGATCATAAGCACACCTGGGCGCGGTCTACTCGGTTGGGCGACCGCTCGACCGTTGGAGGAGGACGAAATTAGTAGGACGAGTTAGATATTTTAATATTTTAAAATCAAAATAAATATCAGGGGAAGCCCGCTTACGGAGTCAAACGATGCTGTTAATGAGTGTACTTTTATTTTTATGACCATTTTGACGTATTCCATATTGGTCGTCCTTCGAACACGGAGCGATGAACGTAATAAATGGAGACATGAACAATTTTGTGAGATTCTGTGCCTCTAAAATACAACAATGATAAAATAACACCATTAATTAATTCATTAATATAGTTTATTTCTACTTCTCATTAACGTATTAACTTATAGTTAAACACATTTGTATTAAGTCCCTCAACAAAGCCAAATGACTCCTGAAAATATTAAATGAGATTACCTAAATTATAATATAGGGTTTCGTAAATCCTGAATAACATTTCAAAATAAAAAATAAAACTAAATATGTATGTAACCAAAAAAAGTTACCTGAATGTATATTTTCAGCCAAAATGTTCAGAAATAATATTATTTTATAAATAACAAGCTGTGTCCGCGGCTCCGCCCGCTCTCATATTTCACTTCACTGCTAACCTCATAAGCCATTTAGCGTGATAGTAAGTAGCCTATAGTTGATGGGAAGAATCAAGCTATCCGTAGATTTTTTTTTATTAAAATCGGTTCAGTGGTTCTCGAGTTATAAGCGGACAGACAGACACTCAGACAGAAAGCAGACGTTGGATTTTATTATAGGTAAGGATTATCCCCAGTACAGTTACCGATATCAAATAATGCGTATCGAGCTTTAGAAAGATACAATCCGGTTGTAGAGCGTCGTCCCTGTCGCACAGAGACGTGCGAGTTCGTGCGACAGGGACGGGGCTCTACAACAGAATGATCTCATCGGGAACTGCACAAATTTTAGTGATTTTTTAATATACTTAGTTATGCATAGTTAGTAAGTTTTTTTTTCGAACAATTTTATTATTATTTTAATTTTTAGGGTTCAGTATCCGTCGTACGGCACCCTATTACTAAGCCTACGCCGTCTGTCTGTCTGTCTGTATGTCTGTCTCTCTGTCTGTCTGTCTGTCTGTCCGTCTGTCTGTCCGAGGGCTGTATCTCTTGAACCGTAATAGGTAGCCCGTTGAAATTTTCACAGAATATGAGTTATTATCGCCGATATAACAACAAAAAAAAATAAAATAAGAAAAAGTAAAAAAATTCACGGGTGTCCCCATACAAGAGACTAAAAAGTGTATGCGCGCCATCTACCCAAAAACAGTATGAAGCATTTTAACTAATCATGAATTTTAACCAATATGAAGCATTTCATAAAACACGCCATAGTTGGCGTGAGTGGCGCTGGCCATGACATGGCGATACGGAACCCTCGGTGTGCGAGTTCGACTCGCACTTGGCCGGTTTTTAAATCTATAAATTGATTCCACCCCTTTTAAAAAAAATTACTACCGTTTATATTCTGTGCTTAACACTGAAATCTGATAGATTTCTGTGTCTATTGTACATACTCCACTCCTAGGCTGTAAAAATGTCAAATAATTTAACGGCTGCTGGTGTTGTAGTGATGCAAGCGCGCCTTTGTGTTCGTTCGAGTGTTTTGAGATTTTATGCTTCCCCGTTTCCTGTATTTGTTTACCGGTAACTTATTTTTTAATTGGGGTTTGTGTTTCGTTCACGTTCCTTCAATGAGTGGCGGTAACCGAACGGAGGTGATTAATTTTGAAATGTTTTCTAAACACAATTCTTTTTTGCTAAGTTGTGAAACGACTTCTACGAATGGTATGGCGTTATCGCTGCTGCTATAATAATACTTGGTCGCCCGTCGTTTATTTGTTATTCTTTTAAAATCGCACAATCTACTTAGATCATCTATTAATTGGAATATTTTAATCGGTGCAGCTGACGATATGTTTAGACTTTGTGAAACTACAAGCAGCTGACGTGGCAGCTTGGTGCCACGTCAGCTTTACCGTGTGGGGTCGGTACTTTAAAAGAATAGCCCCACTGCATCTCTCCCCGCGCATGTCGTAAAAGGCGACTAAGGGATATGACTCCCTTCTTATATTACTAGGTGGTAGGGTTTAACCCGCCCGGGTTGGTACCACCGCATGAATGAAAGGTCGGTCGAAACACTATGTAAATAGTTTGTGTTTTCCGTCCAGTTCAGTGTAGCCGGCTCGACCGAAGGGAGGCACAACGTGGCAGCAAGCAAGGCACTGACGTGGCACCAAGTTCACCCGGTGTTATGGGCTGACATCACGGATGTTGTAGGTGATGCAGCCAACCGTGTCAGTTCCCATAAAAAAAAAAGCTCTGAGTTTTTATATTTTATTTACTTAGCGCTCTCCCGACTCCTCTAAGTAAGCAAACGGAAATTATTTTTAACTTTTTTTGAAGGTTGGTTTTTTTTTAAATTTTGTAATCAATTCTACAAGTCATCATAGTGTTGTACCCGCTCACACTATTGACTCCGCTCTGCGAGAAAGAACGGAAGAGAAACACTCGCCCGTTTCTCTACGACCATAATAAATTAAACTACTAAACTTTTTAATTCTTTCATTATTATGGCCATATTGACTATTTTTACATCCTCCAACTTCCGTCAAAGCAGATCGCCGCAAACGGCCCGACGATGACCCGAACTAAACGCGGCACATTGTGCTTACTAACTTGTTATTGGTTCGCGAGAGTGTGGCGCCGCCTTAACTGTTATAGGCATTATAAAAAGTTAGTGTGCGCAGACCTTTATGGATATTGCCAACATCTAAACGGTTATAGACGAAAACTTATGAAATTTTAGTTATGGAGAGAAAATATTTAGTTGAGTTTATTTATTTTGAATGAAATTTTCTTTTCTTTGTAATTTGAATTTTTTTTGCGTGAGTTCGAACAGCTGCATGAAAATTAGAAAATCGTGTAATCAAAACACTTTGCACAAAGCTTCTAATAAATTAAACTTTTATTTTCACTTAAATCTGAATACCTTCTTACTGAATACTTAAAACTGAGTACTTAAAAAGAATAGTCCCACTGCATCTCTCCCCATGCATGTCGTAAAAGGCGACTAAGGGATTTTATTTATTTATTTATTTATTACGACCAACCAACAGTGAAATTAAGGGATAAGATATTTATTTATTTATTACGACCAACCAACAGTGATATTAAGGGATAAGATATTTATTTATTTATTACGACCAACCAACAGTGAAATTAAGGGATAAGATATTTATTTATTTATTACGACCAACCAACAGTGAAATTAAGGGATAAGATATTTATTTATTTATTAAGACCAACCAACAGTGAAATTAAGGGATAAGATATTTATTTATTTATTACAACCAACCAACAGTGAAATTAAGGGATAAGATATTTATTTATTTATTACGACCAACCAACAGTGAAATTAAGGGATAAGATATTTATTTATTTATTACGACCAACCAACAGTGAAATTAAGGGATAAGATATTTATTTATTTATTAAGACCAACCAACAGTGAAATTAAGGGATAAGATATTTATTTATTTATTACGACCAACCAATAGTGAAATTAAGGGATAAGATATTTATTTATTTATTAAGACCAACCAACAGTGAAATTAAGGGATAAGATATTTATTTATTTATTACAACCAACCAACAGTGAAATTAAGGGATAAGATATTTATTTATTTATTAAGACCAACCAACAGTGAAATTAAGGGATAAGATATTTATTTATTTATTACAACCAACCAACAGTGAAATTAAGGGATAAGATATTTATTTATTTATTACGACCAACCAACAGTGAGATTAAGGGATAAGATATTTATTTATTTATTACGACCAACCAACAGTGAAATTAAGGGATAAGATATTTATTTATTTATTACAACCAACCAACAGTGAAATTAAGGGATAAGATGTTTATTTATTTATTACGACCAACCAACAGTGAGATTAAGGGATAAGGACAAGATGCCGTGCTAAAGGGCGACAGGCTCACCACCTCTCACCTTGGCATGGTACTTCCACTGAGTCATGCAGTTCGCGCCTTACTTGCAGTTTGATGGATTGAATCTTGTTCGAATACTTTGCGAAACGTGGTGGTCGGTGTTGTGCTGTAATTTACCAGAGTTCTTGCAGCACAACACAGATTACTCTTCTTACCCCGATTGTCGGGATTCAGCGTGTGTGATATGAATACATAGTAAGTACATAACGTACACTTGTCAACCTCGGTGGCTCAGTGGATGCGATCGGTCGACTCTCGCTCGTGATCCAACCAAAGCACACCTGGGCGCGGTAAGAACTTGGATTATTGACCGTTCGACCATTGGAGGCTGACCGTGGTCGGATTCCACGTAAAACTGTAAGGTCCCTTCCCTTCTTACCTTACTAGGTGGTTGGGTTTAACCCGCCCGGGTTAGTACCATCGCACTGGATGAGAGGTCGGTCGAAACGGCTATGCAAATAATTCGTTCTTTCCGTCCAGTTCAGTGTAGCCGGCACGACCAAAGGTGAGCCACTGACATAGCACCCAGTTCACCAAGATGTTATGGGCTGATATCACGGATGTTGTAGGTGATGTAGACAACCGTCTCAGATTCCATAAAAAAAAAACAAAATTAAGAAGTCACGCACGTCTGTTTCGCAATGGAATAGTCAGCGGAGAATTTCCTGCAACAATTAGTTCTGCGATCCAGACGAACCACACAGTCACTGAATACTAGAATAACAGATAAAGATAATGTTAACAGCAAAATATATCTCGCAAGATATTCTCGATAACCTATAACATAACTACCCCGAGAGTCGTAAGCCAGCGATTAATAATTTTCTAAGTCTTGCAATAAAGAGACCGGTGATGATCTGCGAGAGAGTCCCCTTCATATAAAACTTTATAAGGTTCAAAGTACTCCAGGGCCGGAAGAAGGGTGACTTATGCTTTCAACGATAGATTTGTTTTTATTTATAAAAAAATTTAATATGAATAGTATAAGTTATGCATCTCTCCCCGTGCATGTCGTAAAAGGCGACTAAGTTATAAGGACAAGATGCCTTGCTAAAGGGCGACTAGCCACCTCTGACTTGGCACGGTCCTTCCACCGAGTCGTGCAGCAGGTGGGTCTTCGTGCCTTACTTGCTGCTTGATAGTTTATCTTATCCTAATGCTTTGGTAAACGTGGTGTTGTGCTGTAATTCACAAGAGTACCTGCTATATATAAGTAAGTACTAGCGTTTTCCCGCGGCTTCGCCCGCGTGAAATTCGCATTTAAAAAGAAGAAAGTAAGTAAGCCCGCAACCTTTATTTCGGCGCGCGGGACAATACGGTTTGTATGAGAGCCACATCTTAGCGTAACCGGAACAAACATTTTCTAAAAATCGTCAATTTAGTTTTAGTATCATGCATAGTCTACAAACGCAATATCTCATGAAACAAAGTAACTTACTCCATGACCATCATCATCATCATTAACAAAATATTCGGATAAGATAACTATCAAGCGGCCAGTAAGGCACGAAGACCCACCTACTGCACGGCTGGAAGAACCGTTGATTAAGCCATTAAATGAGTATTTACATATTCTGTCGCATTACTCATTTAGGTACTGAAGACTTACACAATTCGACATTTAGCCCGCTACGTCATGGGCTTCTTCAGGGACTGTGGGAGTTCCTGGAAGGAACCGACGCCCGTTGTACCAGACGTCAAAATTTTGACGTCCGAAGAAGACTGTGACGCAGGCGAAACGTCGACTTATGTAAGTCTTCAGTACTTACTGTTAATCTGTAAACATTTAAAATGAGTATAATTAATAACAAGAGTAAACTTAAAACATTAGCAGGCCTCACGCACTCTATGTATTTGCGCGCGCTAACTACCGTCGGCGGTCTAATTCAGTGGAAATTCGTCAGCCGCGCTAAGCATAGCTACACGCTCGCCCACGCTACTGCGTGCAGCTGCTCACTTTACACTCGATCGTTTAGGTACATTTTCGCACGCAGCGATTGGCGACGTGAAACAGTAGGATATTAAAGCCGAAGGTATGGAACTTTTTCTATGGAGTGATTTATCTGTTACGAAGTAACTATTAGGTAATCTGTGACATTTGTTCTTTCACATTTTTTACAAAAAAATCCCATAAGCAAAGGGCAATCTGGCAAGCATGTACAATCGACTCGAACATAAGTTTTATTATTGACTGCCAACAACTGCCAAGTTCAACAGACTCCGAACCCGTCGGTATGTAGCCGCAAAAGTGTCGTTATTGCAATCGTTAAAGGTAATTGTTACCGCCATAAATACGAGTTAGGACGCGCAATAATTCAATAAAATTTTAATAGACCGCTTCTACCGAGTGATGGTGTTCATAAATTACGCTTACATTCTGTTGTCCATCGCACAAGTATGAACGGGCGTCTTCTGAAGTAAAAGAATAATCTTACGACGAGACAAAAATGTTAACGGTCTCCACACAAAAGTTATCTTTCGGTTTTTATGTTTTTACCCCCCTAAACATATACATATACATATCACACACGCTAAATCCCGACAATCGGGGTAAGCAGAGTAATCGGTGTTGTGCTGCAAGAACTCTGGTCAATTACAGCACAACACCAACTACCACGTTTCGCAAAGTATTCGAACAAGATTCAATCGATCAAGCAGCAAGTAAGGCACGAAGACCCACCTGCTGCATGACTCGGTGGAAGTACCGTGCCAAGGTGAGAGGTGGCGACCCTGTCGCCCTTTAGCACGGTATCTTGTCCTTATCCCTTAGTCGCCTTTTACGACATGCACGGGGAGAGATGCAATGGGGATATTCTTTTTAAGTACCGGCCCCACACCTCCCTAAACCTTATCCGATTTTTACAATAATATTTTTTTGTTGTAATAAAGACAGTCGATTCTACGTTACTGTCTTATTTTTTTTATATCTAAAGTGATGGATGACTCATGACATCACAAAATTCAAAATTCAAATGTTTCCGGTTGAAATACAAATGTTTAGCTCCGGTGTTGTAGGTATATTTCATCTAAACAAAAAACGGCAAACACAGGAATGTAGATTAGACTGTCCTTAAGACAAGATTTTTTTTGTAAAAATCGGATAAGGTTTAGGGGGCTAGAAAACATAAATGGCGAAAGACGATCTTGTATGGAGAAAGTTAACATCCGTCTCATCTTATTGCCCTTGCGTCTTCAATCCAGTTGAAATATATGTAAAGTATGTATATAAGTATGTATGTATAGTATATAAGAGTTTATGTAGGTATATTATAATATATTTCTTATTGTATATATGTAATTATGTATATGTAAGGATTTATATTGATTGTATGTATCTTTGTACAATTTGTATATGTGTGTATTTATCATCAATACTAATAATAAATCTGTAAGGGGTGGTCATGGAGTAAGTTACTTTGTTTTAGGAAATATTGAGTTTGTAGTCTCTATGTATGATACTAAAGCTAAATTGACGATTTTTAGAAATCTTTTCTGTATGTATGTATGTATGTATGTATGTATGTTCCTCCATAACTCCTTAAGCCATCATCCGAATTTGATGAAACTTAGTACAAACCCATTTTACTATACGGGACACAGGATAGGCTAACTAAAATTCACTTCCGGCTACGCTAAGATGTGGCTCCCATACAAATCGAATCGAATTAAAAGCGGCGCGGCGCGGCGGCGGCGGTTTGTGGCGGCTAGCTAGCGGAGGCTGGCGGCGGAGGCGGAGGCGCGGGCGCGCGCACGGCGCGGGGTGCGGTCTGGCCGAGCGCGGTGTGTGCATGCATTGTCTCGAGCCAGAGGTTTACTTCATTAGGTATCTATGTGATTAATTTTAGGTGCAAACCAAACAAATTTTAGGTAAATGTGTTGTTGCAAGTCGATGTTAGCGGATATTTACTTAACTGGAGTTCCTATTTGATTTAAGTTATTTGATCGTATGTTTATTATATTGTACGTAGTGTAGTATGCGCGCACTATTAGCGAAAAGATTCTTATTTTTACCCGACTACGGCGAAGCGAAAATGAGAGTTATGTGTTTGACCGGTATGTATGTATGTATGTATGTATGTGTGTATCTATGTATGTATGTATGTATGTATGTGTGTATGTATGTATGTATGTATGTATGTATGTATGTATGTATGTATGTATGTATGTATGTATGTTCATCTGTTCCATCATACATAACTTCGAAACTACTTATCATAATTTGACAAATGAGGTATCGTTGGATGCGTCTTGACGCTGGATAGAGGCTATGTGACGTCCCTTCAAATTGTATATGGCGCCCTCTAAAGGACATAAAGTCATGACCTAAAAACAATTTTTTTAATGATGTCGTCTTTGGGATCAAATGAAAGGGCTTAATTAACACATTTCAAAAATTTATATATTGTTAGCTGTTGCTTTAGGATTTGCTTGCATGCATCCGATAATTGGGAATAATTTCTAAAATCAGGCCTCACTCCGAACCTACCCAAAATACATCCTACTAATATTATAAACGCGAAAGTTTGTGAATGAGTTGCGTTCAGGAAGACGATAAACGTACTCAAAGAAAGTAAGTAACTAATGGCGAGGCCGAAGGCCGAGCTGCGTTCGGGAAGACTATGAACCTTCTCGAAGAAAGTAAGTAACAAAAGGCGAGGCCGAAGGCCGAGCTGCGTTCAGGAAGATCCTAAACCTTCTCGAAGAAACCAAGTAACAAAGGGCGAGGCCGAAGGCCGAGCTGCGTTCAGGAAGAGGATAAACCTTCTCGAAGACAGTAAGTAACTATGGGCGAGACCGAAGGCCGAGATGTGTTCAGGAACAAGATAAACATTTTCGAAGAAAGTAAGTAACAAAGAAGTTACTTTCTTCAAGAAGATTTATGGTCTTCCTGAACGCAGCTCGGCCTTCGGACTCGCTCACTGTTACTTACATTCTTCGAAAAGGTTATCCTCTTTCTGAACGAAGCTCGGCCTTCGGCCTCGCCCTTTGTTACTTGCTTTCTTAAAGATGGTTTATCCTCTTCCTGAACGCAGCTCGGCCTTTGGCCTCGCCCATAGTTACTTACTGTCTTCGAAAAGGTTTATCGTCTTCCTAAACGCAGCTCGGCCTTCGGCCTCGCCCTCTGTAACTTACTTTCTCCGAGAAGGTTTATGGTCTTCCTGAACGCAGCTCGGCCTTCGGCCTCGCCCTCTGTTACTTTTTTCGGAAAGGTTATCCTCTTCCTGAACGCAGCTCGGTCTTCGGCCTCGCCCATAGTTACTTACTGTCTTCTAGAAGGTTTATCGTCTTCCTGAACGCAGCTCGGCCTTCGGCCTCGCCCTTTGTTACATACTTTCTTCGAGAAGTTTTATGGTATTCCTGAACGCAGCTCGGCCTTCGGCCTCGCCCTCTGTTACTTACTTTCTTTGAAAAGGTTATCCTCTTCCTGAACGCAGCTCGGCCTTCGGCCTCGCCCATAGTTACTTACTGTCTTCGAGAAGGTTTATCGTTTTCCTGAACGCAGCTCGGCCTTCGGCCTCGCCCTCTGTTACTTACTTTCTTCGAAAAGGTTACCTTCATCCTGAACGCAGCTCGGCCTTCGGCCTCGCCCATAGTTACTTACTGTCTTCGAGAAGGTTTATCGTTTTCCTGAACGCAGCTCGGCCTTCGGCCTCGCCCTCTGTTACTTACTTTCTTCGAAAAGGTTACCCTTATCCTGAACGCAGCTCGGCCTTCGGCCTCGCCCATAGTTACTTACTGTCTTCGAGAAGGTTTATCGTCTTCCTGAACGCAATTCCGCCTTCGGCCTCAAAAAGTTACTCACTTTCTTCGAGACGGTTTATCGTTTAAGTACCTGAATCCAGCTCGCCCTTAGTTCTTCCTTTGAAATACGAATTTCACGCGAGCGAAGCCGCGGGCAAAAGCTAGTATTTCATACAACTGTTCCCGGTTTAGTACTGCATTGTCCGCCCCTACGTCTGTTCCACATCCCAAAGGTTAGTTCGTAAAGAATGCCGCAAGGCATTAAACTCGCCTTTTGTAACCTTTTTATACGGTGTACAATAAAGTATATTTTCATTTCATTTCATTTCATCTTAATTTGTCTCCTGACCGTTTTTATGCATGCTGACATTCAGCTAAATAACCTAAGATATACCCTGGATATCAGCTACTTAGGTACAGTAAATAACGTAGGTTACATCGAACACATTAGAAAGAGACAATCCGCTTGTAGAGTTTCGTTCATCTCGAACAGAGACGACGAGCGAGTTGATAATCTTCAAGCTAGCATTGCCCAAAATTTTATTTTTCTTGACATTTTGTTAGTTATATGTGCGTTATATTAATTTTATGTCCGTGGCCAATTTTTTGCTTAAAATTTAAATGACTGATGATGACCCTAAGTGTATTTAATGTACCTATAGATGATAAAAAAAAAAACGAAAAAAAAAACAAAACACGATTTTGTTCCTCCCACGGCCTAGCGACACTGTAGGTAAATGGGGCCATTCGAACGAACATTTTCACGAATGGAAAAACAACGTTCGGCGACGAATATCGATGAGGTGATAAAGTCGTTGCGGGGGGTAGAAAAACAAAATGCGATCACGCATCGACGATTTCACACGAAAACACTTTTGAAGTGATAAGACAGGCTCGGTCCGGTGGTCTCGTGAGTCGGCAGCTCACAGTTCCTTTTGTTTTCCTATATTATGTTTCATTCATTCATTCATCATACACAAGCGAAGTAGATAGATAGATGGATAGAAATACTTTATTGCTCAAAACAAAACATTTTACATAACAAACAATAAGTAATTTGCATGAGGGGCAAAGGCGGACTTATCGCTAACAGGGATTTCTCCCAGTCAACCTTTGGATGTTTGAGAGTCGTACGCTGTACGGAGTAAACGTTGTTGTGCTGAAAGCATATAAAATCAATTTGAACATAAGTTTTATTAATGACTGCCGACAACTACCAAGTTCAATAGACTCCGAAGCATATATTTCCCCCAAGTACAGTCTCTGGTCCTTCAATAGGGTCGTGAATGGGCACCTGTCAGGCCGGCATGGCATTCGCAACTCCTCCCATGTGACTGAATGTCGATGTGCGTTGTTGGGCACCTTAAGAGCATCGTGTACTACGAAGCGTTTTCAAATTTAGGATTTCCTTCATCTTATTGCTGTCGCTGTGGGCGGCGACGCTGGTCACGCACACAAACATACCAGCCGCCCGAGCTCACTTGTCTCTGTGTGCGTGCGTCTACGTGGCGCACGCACACACACGCACTCGGCGGACACTATGACGATCGCAGCGCAGCAGGTTGCGAGGTTTGATGCTTTTTCGCATATTTCATTTTTTGGATTGAGTAGCGTCGCGTATTTTTAAAGAGGAATGCTAATTATTATTATCAAGTTCAAGGACAGATGCATGTGGCTGAAAATAAATTTGCCTATTTCATTCTTTGAACGAAGAAGGGATTACTGTGGAAAAAAAAAGAAAGAGACAAGTTTTGGAATGAAAAAATTGAACCGAAGTTGGAAATAATTTTTATAATTCTTCTTTTTTGCCAGAGATAGTCGATCCAAGAAAATGAGAACATGTATTGAACATTTTCATGAGCGTTTTCTTTTACACCATGGTATTTCAAAACATTTAGTACAATCTGAAATGGGAGAATTCTATAGATACCTGTTTGATGGTGAACCTTTTTAGGGTTACGTATCCGTCGTACGGGACCTATTACTAAGCCTACGCCGTCTGTCTGTCTGTCCGAAGTCTGTATCTCTTGAACCGTAATAGGTAACCGGTTGAAATTTTCACAGAATATGTGTTATTATGTCCGATATAACAACAAATAATAAAAATAAGAAAAAGTTAAAAATTAACGGGGTCCCCATACAAGAAACTAAAAGTTTAGTAGTGTATGCGCACCATCTGGCGAAAAGAGTATGAAGCATTTTAACTAATACATAGACGGCGTGAGTGGCGCACAGTGTGGAATTTAACCTTATTTTCGTACAAGGTCCTTTTACTCCAAAATTAGTTAGTTTTGAGTATTTAAAAAGGTAGAGTAGAACTCCCGTGTGCCAATTATACATAATTTCAAAGTAAAAAATAAAAAAAAATTACTTTTCTTTTGGCCAAAAAAAGTACAATACGAGTAATTTTTTTTCCACCTAAACCAAGTCTCATTAGCATAAAATTATTATTTAACAAATAACCCCAGACCATGCCTAACGTATGTTAGAAAAACCAAAATATAAACTCGCTTGGTATAGAAGTTTTAACATAAGTACTAATGCATTGGCCGAAAATTTTACAGTCAGGGTTGTCACTTTTCGAACTGTAAATTAATTTTATTTGTTTGGCCGAAAGTGTAATTTCATTTATATCCTTTATTTCACATTTTAAAAATTTATATTAATTTTACATATTTATACAAAAGTAATAAAAATACACAAAATTTATACAAAAATTAAAAAGGGTAATACCGCCGGCGGCGGGAGACAAGCCTCCAAGATATTATTATTAATTAATTACATTGATAATTTGAAATGAAATGAAAATATACTTTATTGTACACCGTATAAAAAGGTTACAAAAGGCGAGTTTAATGCCTTGCGGCATTCTTTACGAACTAACCTTTGGGATGTGGAAAACACGTAGGGGCGGACAATGCAGTACTAAACAGGGAACAGTTGTATGAAATATAAATACACACATATACAAATTGTACAAAGATACATACAATGAATATAAATCCTTACATATACATAATTACATATATACACTAAGAAATATACATATTATAATATACCTACATCAACTCTTATATACTATACATACATACTTATATACATACATACTTTACATATATTTCAACTGGATTGAAGACGCAAGGGCATCGATGAGTATTTATATTTATTTTACCTACTCATTGCCATGTGGTTTCAGAAATCGTTTGTGGATACGTTCTTTGAACATGTGGATAGTAGTGGAGCGACGTATCTCCTCAGGAAGCTGATTCCACATGCAAGCCGCACTAACTGTAAATGAGTCAGTGTAGAACGAACTCGAGTAATTTCATTATGTAGGTAAATTTTAATAATAAATTCAATGTTATCTTGATCGGTTGAAAAAAAAAATACATCATTCTTCTTTATTGACTTAGAGGATCTATTGTTACCTTCATCAAGAGTTTTATTGTTCTATAGAGCTACCATTACCGATCAATAATTATGGATACTGACACGGTTCGCTAAATCATCTACAACATCTGTGATGTCAGCCCATAACACCGGGTGAACTAGCCTCCATGTCAGTGCTTCCCTTCATTTAATGTCGACTACACTGAACTGGACAGAAAACACGAATTATTTACATGGCCGTTTCGACCGATGTTTTATTCA
Source organism: Nematopogon swammerdamellus (assembly GCA_946902875.1). Classification (NCBI taxonomy): domain Eukaryota; kingdom Metazoa; phylum Arthropoda; class Insecta; order Lepidoptera; family Adelidae; genus Nematopogon; species Nematopogon swammerdamellus. Next base: position 5,998,306 of record OX336342.1, read on the forward strand.
GTTTTGTGGTATCAACTCGGGCGTGATAAATCCCATGTCGCCAACTCTGCCGATATGCTCGAATTTTGCCCTGGTAATAGCACTCTTGCAGGATCTGGAGAGGCGGTTGTATTCTTTCTTCAGTTCGGAGATGTCAGGATCACCTATGGCACGAGCGCACGACCATGCACGATAAGCTGCACCATTAGCTGAGACAGCATCGGCACAGTCGCGGCTGTACCAGGGCTGGCTCTTACCACCAAGGTGGACGACGGCACTGGGAATGAACATGTCCATTCTCCCCAGAACCACTTCGGCGACGGCATTAGCGCATTCTGACGGATCACCCGAACTGAAGCATAGCTCTCTGCATGGGTAGGATGCGAATTGTGCTCGAATAATCGATCTGTTAGTGGTGCACCGACACGGAAGACGGAAGGGCCCCCGGTCCGCCCCGGAAGTGGCCGCCGGGACCCATATCGGCAGAGTAGGCGACAAGCTGAACCAGCCATGCCGGAAGTTCAGTTCCGACAACGAACTGTGCGGGCAAAGTTTCTCTCCCTAGACACCAGGAAGGCGAGTGGGCCGGACAGGATTCCTGCATTGGTGCTGAAACGGTGTGCTCCGGAGCTGTCTCCAGTGCTGACGCGTCTTTTCCACCTCTCTTACTCCACTTGCCGTGTGCCGGCAGCCTGGAAATCTGCGTTTGTTCAAGCAGTTCCCAAAAAGGGCGACCGCTCAAACCCGTCGAACTACCGACCTATAGCGATTACCTCTCTACTCTGCAAGGTGATGGAGCGCATTATCAATGCACAGCTCATGGCGTACCTGGACACAAACAACCAAGGCTGTTTTTTTATAATACGCAGATTAGGTCCTGCTTGGAGTACTGCTCGCACTTGTGGGATGGCTCATCTAAATACCAGCTTGCGCCTTTGGATTCGATCCAGCGTCGAGCTTTGCGACTAGTGGGTGACCCCGACGTATCCCGCGATCTAGAACCCCCGCAACTCCGTAGGGATGTCGGCGCCCTAAGTGTGTTCTATCGCTTATTCCGTGGGGAATGCTCGGAGGAGCATTTAACGCAATCCCGCCGTCCTTTTTCCACCTCCGCACAACGCGCACTGGGCAGAGATTGCATCCCTATACGATGGACTTACCACGGATGCGTACCAATCGGTGCTGCAAATCTATCCTCCACAGAACTGGTAAACTCTGGAACGCTCTCCCTGCCCACATATTTCCCCCGAAGTACAGTCTCGGGTCCTTCAAAAGAGGCGTGAATAGGCACCTGTCAGGCCGGCATGGCATTCGCAACCCTCGCGTACGACCGAATGTCCATGGGCGTCGTTAGACACACTATGGGTGGCTCGGCGGCACATGTCGCGCTTTCTATCTATAAAAAAATCCTACCACCTAGTACGGTAAAAAGGGAAGGGACCTACAGTTTTACGTGGAATCCGAACCAGAAAACTGCACATTTTCTTTTTTTGATAGTACGCCTGCCTGCGAAGGTCAGGCACAGGCATAGCATAGTACAGGCTTATTTTGTCCAAAATAAATGTAAATAAATATGAAATCTTCGAAATTTGATAATAGTCGTGGTGTGTGAAATGTTCCAACACATTTTATTTTGACATTTAAAATGTCTTTTCAATCGCTTCAGTATAGTCCCCGATTTCCACCGAGAGTGCGAATTCGCCCTGGTGTTGTGAGTTTTACGGATACGTAAATATTTAGGATGTCAAATGACGCGTATCGATTAGGGCTACGGATGGTGGAAAAAAAATTTAAAAAGTTTGGAAGTTTTTGAGAAAATCGCAAAAAACCGCTTAAAATTGCCGTTTTTAGGGGGTTTAAAAAGAACACTTTTTAACATATTTCTAAATACTATATATTTTAAACTTCTATATTTTTATATTGTAGATTGACTCAATATCTGGGGATGTATTTTTTATTGTTTGAATAAAGTGAAAAATTTGGGAGTTATGATTTTTTTTATTTTTCTTTACGCGAGTTACGAGTCGTCTTTATCTTGCAGTGTGAATAGTTAAAATGGGTTTCGTGTATGCATATACATACTTGAAAATTTAAAAAAAATATTTTATAATTTAATGTTTTTATAAATTTTTTATTTTTGTAAAAAAATCTAGACTACTAGTGTGATGGTAGTAATGATAGATCTCGTCAAGATCTTCATTTTGAATGACAGCTGCCAAAATTAAAACGGCTATACTTGGAAACTAAGCCGCCAGTCAGTTTCGCTCTCTCTGGCTACCGCAGACTACTACGTTACAATGTAATTACACAATACATATGCTCATTTAGCTCACTGACCTGAGGCCAACTAATCGCTTCTTATAGCTCACAGTCAGCACGCTCACAGTCGGCGAGTCACTATACGCTTATATTTGAATACGCCCTCAAAGTCATTTTCTTTATCTATTTGAGCTCTTGGTTACTTTAAACATAGATAAATTTGTATAGTCTATCACTTTCACAGTTAATATTAATAACGGATTATATTCCGGCCGGATTAGATTCTTAGATATTATAATAATAATATAGTGTACTGATGTTTTTCATATTTGTTTTTGTTTGTCAACTGTTGTATAATAATTTGTATGTTCATTAAATTTCATTTCATTTGATTTAGTTGTTAAAAATGTTCGGCCAAACTTAGCCCGAACATTTGTGACAACCCTAACGAAAAAACTTACACACCTAGCTGTAACTTCTATACCAAACGAGATTACCTTTCGGTGTTTCTGGCATACGTTAGGCATGGTCTGGGGTTCTTTGTTATATAATAATTGTATGCTAATGCGATTTGGTTTAAGAGAAAAAAAAATTAAAGCGAAAAAATTAAAATAAATTAATAAGAGCGACTTGTGCCTTGTCAATATCAAGGCCAATTGCCAAGGATTCTTGACCATGATCTTCGAGCGATTCACCCCAAAGACGAGTGATGTACGCTAGGAGATCACCAGCTGATCGTTTTGGCCGGAAGCCGTATTGCCGATCGCTGATGAGACCATTCGTCTCCAGGTACTTCATGAGCTGCGAATTGTGTAGTAGCCTTTTCTGAACGACCGTTTTCTGAATACGTTTTCAAATTTAATACTTTATATTGAAGAACGGAAGACCGCGTGTGGTGGCGTGCCTTGGGAGAGGCCTATGTCCAGCAGTGGACCGATACAGGCTGATGATGATGATGATATTTCAGAAAATAGACCTTTTCAAATTATTAAAAAAAGTATCTTATTAAAATTCAGCAAAAAAGCTGAATTTTCCTTTTATATTACAAAAACTAAATTTTGATATGGCCCACCACCTAATAAAATATCTTTTCTTCTTTGACTAGTAGTAAGTAGACTTACATACTCGTAGATGCTTATATTATATCGATAAAATCCATCCCAGCCCTAAAGAAAATATATCGATAATGAAATGAACTTCACTATTACATCACGTAATATGTTTCTGTATTAGTGGGCTGTCCATGAGTAGTTCCCCCCTCACACCCCGAGTTGTGTGAAAAGGACAATTGCAGCTCAGAAGCTAACTGCCTACAAAATATTTGTGAATCATCATTCAGGCGAAGTCTGTTTTCATGTCTTTATTCTTCCTCAATTTAAGTGATATATTTTTTTTGCTATCAACAAAAGCCTACTGGATGCCTCTATGTTTTAATTTTAGTTATTTTTTTAATAGTTTTCCATATAAAAAATATGAAAGTTAGGCTATATTTTGACACTTTTATAATCAAATATATTTTATTTGAAATGAAATAACGAAAAAAGGACAACATAGGGGCATAGATATTGATAATATCTTTTACACATAAAAATTTGAAAATGCTAGTGCAAGATTTAAGGGTTGAAAAGAGACTTCCCCTGGTGTACGGAGGAGAGCGGACTTCCCGATTCTCTTAAGGGTTTGACATTTCTTTACATACAAGTAAGCAAATATTTGTACGGAGAAAACATTCAGCGTCTTTAGCGGGCCACTAGGTACTAAAATTGCCATTTAAATATTTCCGGGCTTTCGTGTGTGTCGGGCACACAGGGGCGCCGGGTGAATGTCACCCCACGCTTGGATCTGTCGCTGTCGACCTGACCTGATGCTTCGACCTGTCGCTGTCGACTTGACCTGACGCTCGATCTGTCGCTGTCGATCTGACCTGACGCTTCGACCTGTCGCTGTCAACCTAACCTAACGCTTAGATCTGTCGCTGTCGACCTGACCTGACGCTTCGACCTGTCGCTGTCAACCTAACCTAACGCTTCGACCTGTCGCTGTCAACCTAACCTAAGGCTTAGATCTGTCGCTGTCGACCTGACCTGACGCTTCGACCTGTCGCTGTCAACCTAACCTAACGCTTAGATCTGTCGCTGTGGACCTGACCTGACGCTTCGACCTGTCGCTGTCAACCTAACCTAACGCTTAGATCTGTCGCTGTCGACCTGATCTGACGCTTCGACCTGTCGCTGTCGACCTGACCTAACGCTTCGATCTGTCGCTGTCGACTTGACCTGACGCTTCATCCTGTCGCTGACCGCTGCCGACCTGCTAGAGCGCACTCTTGCGGCCGTGATGATCGTCAGTATCCTGGAGATTTTTTTCCAATTTTGCCTCCGTTCTTTTTTGAAACTAATTAAGTTTTTATACAATTAGCCCATGAAATATATTATATATTAAATATAATATATTATACAAACATAAGTACTATGTATACATATATATTATTTATTATATATTATAATCATGTATGTATGTTTATTCATACCTATTTAATTAGTGACTATTCTCTCACGTTATCCGTGCACCTACTTATACATACACCCTTTACCACATCCCAAAGGTTTGCTTAAACATAATGCAGATGTGCATTCAGCCGACCTTTTTGTACCTTATTTCATCGTAAAATGGTGTACAGTAAAAAATAAATACAAATACAAAAAAATATCCGACATGGTAATATTAAATTAATCACAAGTATTGGATTATGAAGTAACCCTCCTACCTGCAACTTTAACTACCAACAACCAGTCCCACAGTACCATACGTTCGTCAGTGAACTTTAATACAACGTTAGCTCCATGTACTCCTACGCAGCAATACGTGTTGTGTCTCGCAGATAGTAAACTACGATTTGAATTATAGCGCAAAGTTGCACGCCGGAGACAGGCGAGTGTAAAGTTAGCGCTAGTTGCGAAGGAGAAATCAGGAGACTGTCCCAGGAGCCCTCGTACCTCCGGCAAGCACTAAGCACGAACGCTTATTTTGCTCGGTTTGTAGAGATCGCCAGTTGGCATTAAAATTTCCCGCCTACACTGTAGTTTTTACTGCTTACTTACCCTCCCCTTCCTCTCCAACCTTCGTACCAGAAGAAAACAAATTTGGTAGGTAAAGGAAGGGACGCACCTGCTCCTGGCTGGTTGTGTGAGTGTGTGTGTTTATGATTCACATTGTCAGCCTCGATAGCTCAGTGGTGCAGACAGTCAACTGTCGCTATTGAATGTTAAGCAACGCTGGGTGCGGTCAGTACTTGGATGGGTGACCGCTGACCGTTGGAGGCTGACCGAGGTTCGGATTCCTCGTAAAACTGTAGGTCCCTTCCCTCCTAATCTTACTTGGTGGTAGGGTTTAACCCGCCCGGGTTGGTACCACCGCACTGAATGAAACGTCGGTCAAAACGGCTATGTAAATAGTTTGTGTTTTCCGACCAGTTCAGTGTAGCCGGCACGATCAAAGGGGGAAGCACTGACATGGCACCTAGTTCACCCGGTGTTATGGGCTGACATCACGGACGTTGTAGGTGATGTAGCCAACCGTGTCAGTTTCCATAAAAAAAAAAAAAAAACATTGTGAAGTTGTAAGTAAATGATCATTTTTGCACTCACCGCAAAAGTCCATTATCACATTTTAAATTGCAAATAATATTGTGAAGTTAGCTTCAAGTTTGCACACTAGCCACAACAACGCAACAAATAACGGAAACAGTCTATCAGTCCGGCGCGCGAGCTAATCCTTACACAATAATTTCATTTCAGTTCATATTATGGCATATAGTTGATATATTATTGGTGTGAGGATTGACGGAATCAGTCCAACGACCAGTTCCGCATTTGGACTGATTCCGTCAATCCTCACACCATTGCTCTTTCCTCTAAAACGTTATTGAATCTAATACAGTTGGATGGGTGACCGCTCGGCCGTTGGAGGCTGACCGTGGGTCGGATTCTACGTAAAACTGTAGGTCCCTTCCCTTCTTACCTTACTAGGTAGGGTTTATCCCGCCCGGGTTTATACCACCGCACTGAGTGAAACGTCGATCGAAATGGCTATGTAAATAGTTCGTGTTTTCCGTCGTTCAGTTAGCCGACACGAAATGAATGGAAGTACTGACATGGCACCTAGTCCACCCGGTGTTATGTGCTGACATCACGGACGTTGCAGGTGATGTAGACAACCGTGTCAGTTTACATAAAAAAGAAAACCATGATCCCCGTGAACTTTATCTATGAACTTAGTCTTAATTTCTAAGGCTAGCTTAGTTTAATTTACGTGCCAACTTAAGTGACGGTTTCGTTCTAAGTGATGCTTGCTTCTTCAAGTAGCTCCTGTGCAAAGTTGCGCAAGTCGCGGTTATTATGTTAATATATCATCCGCTATAAAGCATCATTAGGTCACTCTGGGGCGTCTCAAGGCGCTTTTAAAGGGGAATTAGGAAGGTGAATTTAGTTGAGATTCGGCTGTTTTGAATGATTTAGTTTCTTAAACATACTTAGGCCTAAACTATTCCTAGAACATTTTCGGTAGGTACGAAATAGATAAAGGCTGTTTTGTTGAATGGTTTTGTACTGTGTGGGGCCATCACATTCTGGGAGGTGGTGGTAGCAAACAAGTCGGCTACAATTTGAGTCTACCACCTAGTAAGGGGCAAGGGAAGGGACCTACAGTGTTACACCGGTTCCGAACGGTGAAGCAGCAGGTGTAGGTATAAACGTACTTTTTTCATCAGAAAAAAAAACTCATTGGTGCATGTCTGCCGCATTCGAACTTCGGACTCTGAGATCAAGAGTCCAAGCGGATAACGCGCCGTCGAAAGGTTGTTGGAACAAATTGTACTGCGAGATAGACAACATATGATTAGATTACAATACGCACTGGGGTTGTCAACCGTTCGAATAAAGTATAATACGTTATTTTAGGTCTTCGTACTTTAAACTTTTGAATTGCAATAAAGTACGCGAAAATACTTTATTTACAACTTTTAGTTCAAACAATGCGTGAAATGAAACGCAAACTGACAGCACCTCAGTAATCGAATCTAGTGCAAAAATATAGTTTATTCCAAAATACCTCATCACATAACTGCTGAAATGTGCAAAGAGCAATAAAAATATATATTTCGAAATTTAAATAAATAATACTTTTTTCATGGGACCGCACTTTTAATTTACCATCCCTGAAATCAGAAATACATTATTTCTTCAAAAAAAAGTTGGCAACCCTAATTGTCACTGACCCACTAGAATATTACCGACCTAAATCCTCCCACACCAGATCTTCAGGATGTTCAGCGCGTCCGATCGCGTGTATTGACGTAGTAGCTGTACATCCTGCTCCGCCGGATGCTGTCCCTCGGCAGGCATTTGTCGCCCTACAGTAATCACTAATTAGCCGTGCAGCCTCCACCAGTACTCTCATCCACTTCACACAAACAACGGTACAACCTTCACCAAACATGCCGAGCAAAAATTACTCTAAACTTGGTAATCATAAGGACTGTAGTGGATTGTAAGCGTGTAGAACATATTACGATTGAAAATGAAAAGGTTTGAAGTCAGGTTATTATGCAATGTAAGTAAAGCTTCTGAATTGTTGGCGCAAATTGAACTTTAAATGAGCCACCGAAGATATTATTTAGGATGGAGATAGGGTTGAATGTAGATTCGTTTTGGTTTCAAGGCAGTATCCATGGCGGCATCTAGTAGGCTGCAAGACAAAAGCCTTTGCGTCTACGTGGCTATTTCCTGGAGGCTTAGAGTGTGCTGATGGACTTGTGAAACGATTCGAAAATCGCATTTCCTATGCTCAGATTTCCTTCTTGAAATCTCGTTAAAAAATTTTCCTTAATCGTCAAACTATCTTTTTTAAATTTTCGAATAAGAAAAAGGAATCTTCTGGAAAAGTAAATACTAAAACCTATGCAAAATTTGATGTCATAAAAAGAGAGTTATATGAATTACCTGCCTTACCTCACTTGAGTTCCAGGAATATCTGGCTTCCCTTGGTATATTTTCAGTTAAATCTGTCCTTTGCAGTCGTTTCACGCCTGATACATATTTACCTCATGGACAGGGTAGAAACGTCAACTTGCGTCCATGCAAATTTTTAAGTTACTAGGTGGTCTGGATTGTGCAGTTAAGAGTAATAAATATCCATACAGATGAGAATAGATAGCTGATAATATTTAGAGCGAGTGCCAGAGATTAGTACATAATCTTAAAACAATAAGTACATTTTCTACTGCCACAGGAGTGAACATTCGCTTCGAAGTTGCCCCAGCAAGGCCGAGTATTTGTTTCCGAACAATATTCCTATTAGCCACAACTCTCCATCCGCTGCGGTTCTATCGTTAAGACGTTCGAGTTAGGGCTCATCCGATTAGACGCAAGCTGTTTACATATACATACAATCTTTGGATGAATCCTGTGGAGTGTGGACATTCGGTCTTACAGCTGAGTGTCCAGCTCTGGTGCTGTCTACTGGCCGGTTGATACTTTCTGCTTTGGAAGGCCACTTGATAATGATTACTTATTTACGATTCAGGATTAAGCAGTCAGTAACTCTTAAACATCGGTATTTATCTACATAGTTGAATTAGAGAAACATCGTTTGTATCGTTGATCTATCTAATTTAAATAATGTGTGTAGATGATGAAAATTTCCTTTCAAGTAAAGTATCGGGTCTTTCAAGAAATACTCGTAAGTACCTGTCAGGACGGCATGGCATCACAATCCACGCACGGGCATCGTTAGTCATCTTATGGGTTACTCAAAGCCACATTTCGCGCTTTATGTAAAAAATGGTTTAAAATATTATACAACACTTTTTGATACACAAGCATTTAATTGTAAATAATATTATTTTTTGGGCACTTCTTTGTATTCACAGTTTTGTTAGAGATCGTAGAAATAAAGTTAGGAACATTTTATGTCATTGTCTCTAAAAAAAAATTTAAATTGAAAACGCGACATCTGTCTCCGTGCCACCGTTAAGGTGTCTAACGATTTTATTATTTAAAAGTTTTTCTTCGTCAAGTTTCAGATATGTAGAATAACAAACTCACGTCATGTTCACATCATAAAAGACAAGGGAAACGCCAAAATCTCTATTTACATCGCCTTAAAAGCGTATCGCCGCTGCAATATTGATGGGAAAGGGTTTAGTTAAAGAGAATTCTACTGAGTTCTGTACACTTTCTGTCATATGTCATTTCTTAATAATTTTGTCAAATTCCTCAATATTTGAAAATTGTGAAACTAAATTATCTTCTACAATATACCTAATAATTTTAATTAAAACTCTATTTATTTTAAATACAGTTTCACTTCCAATAAACGCACATTGAAATGCATTGGCATAAAAAAAACTGTATGAATTTTTTTAAAATGTATTATGAAATTAACAAAACAAAAAAAAATTATAAAATCATTGCTATATTTAAAACTAGCTGTGTCCGCGGCTCCGCTCGCAGTAAAGTCGGCGAAGACTCAAATTAAATTGGTTTAGTAGTGTTGGAGTAAATTATATATCAAAGTTAACAGAATTAGTAGATTTTTTCAGACTGCGTTCACATCAGACCTTTTTCGGTCATAGCATCTGTTCAGCTCATGTGAATAATGGTGTGATACTATATAGCCTTTAACCTGGCGGAGATATATTACATTTCATAGGCAAACATCACCAGTAAATAGGTTGAGTCGTTCTTAAGTTATAAGCGATCATACATACATAAACCAGACGGCAGAAGTTGGATTTTATAATATTTGAAATATTTTCTCGCTCTATTAGTGCAACACTGGAGTATCTACATTCTACATGCACAGAAATATACTTGTATGAATGCATGATGATTGTTTTCATCGTGCAATCATACATTATGAAATCTGTCCTGCAGTCGCCAAGTGAAATACCGCTCGTTTGATACAATTTAACCGTTCACAGATGACATCTGTCATTTATCTCATCTGTCGCCATGACATATGACATGCCATATCGCCACCAGCGTTCCGTCCTTCAGCGTCCGGTATCGTTTGATACAATTTAGGGATGTCTTTGTGCCACTTGGAGCGGATTATCTCCGCAGTAATAGCTCGGACAATATTCGTAATGCTTATCTTAGCAGGACGTGGTGAAACGAATTTCAAGATGGCGCGTTCGAGATTCGAATTATGAGGTGGGTAGGACATGTTACTCAAGTACGAAAATGGCGTTGCGTTACGACAGTGCCCGAAACTATTTTGTTGGTCCTTCGAACCGGAACGTATTATTACAAAATATTCAAGCATCTCTCCCCGTGCATGTCGTAAAAGGCGACTAAGGGATAAGGACAAGATGCCGTGCTAAAGGGCGACAGGATAGCCACCTCTAACCTTGGCGCGGTACTTCCACCAAATCATGCAGCAGGTGGGTCTTCGTGCCTTATTTGCTGCTTGATAGTTATGTTGTCCTAATACTTTGCGAAACGTGGTGGTCGGTGTTGTTATGTAATTTACAAGAGTCCTTGCAGCACAACGTCGATTACTCTGCTTACCCCGGTTGTCGGGTCAAGGCGTGCGGTATGGTGTAAATCAATTTGTACAAAATTATTCGCAATGAGACTAGTAATTAATATGTACTTAAATTAATGAATGACGGGGGCACTGTTGTAATTTGTTCGCCAATGTTTTATATTTTACTGCGTAAAATGTGATAAACATAGAGTTATGTCGTAGTTTGATAAAATGTTTTACGATATTTTTTTTGTGTGTTTACATATGTAATTTTTATTCAAAATAACTAAAAGAGAACATAAAAATTAAATAACAGAAAGAACTTATAGAGAAAATTAAAACTAAAACTAACTTACAACGAAACTATCTGTCTAACAAAATAAAACTAAACATGAACTTAAATTATATATTTTTTTTTAGAATTGTATAATTAAATACGCATTGACTGACAGCATCAATAGATCGTCACAATATTTGTTCGAAGTGTTGGCTTAGTTTAAAATAGCGTCTCGCACATAGCCGCGGCCGCCACATAAAGACACACTCTCGCCAACACTCAAGGCGAAATTAACTGCACCATAACCTCAACGGCCATTACCATAATTAATTAACCTTAGTGTCTTCACGAAACGGAGAAAACCATAACTCTCCGAGACACTAAACCGGAGACTGGCCAGATATCAATCTGCGAGGCCGAGGGCCGAGCGGAGGAGATCAATTAGACAAAATTGAATATTAAGCGGCTATATGGTCCGTTTGATTGCTTATAAAATGTCAAAGTGGCGAACTTTATGGGAAAAATAAAAGTGGATACGAGGAGGCAGCGGAGGGGGGAGGAGGGGGGGGGGGGGGGGCGGCGCGGCTAGGCGACGACGTGCGCAGGCAAGCGACTACATGCTTTGGATGCGGACGGTTTAGGATATGAATAAGTGAATAGTGAGGTGGAGCAACTATCGATAAACAGAGTTTGCTGACGGCTTTTCTGTTTACTCGCCTGCACATAATTATGTGCAGGCGAGTAAACAGAAAAACTCTGTGCATATGTACAGCAGAGGAAAATACCCGATGTTCTGAGTAAAAGGTTCTGTAGGTCTTTTATTCACAGAACCAGGAAAATGTGAAACGCACTCCCTGCCCATATATTTCCTTCCAAGTACAGCCTCGGGTTTTTCAAAAGGGCCGTAAAATGGCTCCTGGTGCCGGCCTGGCATGGCATTCGCAATCCCCGTGCATCACAGAATGTCCATAGGCATAGTTAGACACCTACTTGTAGGTGAAACGATGCCAGATGTCGCGCTATCCATAAAAAAGTGACATAAATGAAATTAGTAATCTGGACGTGTAGGAGTAGTTATCAAATACTGCATATACTCGTATTTCTTGTAGAACTTGGAGGCAGGCCTAGTTTTAGTTCGGTCGACAGAGTACTCTGAATATGTAGTCAGATTCTAAGAAAGTTGAATTTATTTTCAATTTGTTTGAAAATGTTGTCTTTTCTTACTTAACCTAACCGTTGAATGTATCAGTGTTTCTTTGCGCAGTGCTTTTACAAGCACTTATCTCGATCTTTTTTTGAAGTGAATATCTCACTTCTTTGTGTCATCTCGCATTCTTTCTCGTCTCATTGTTCCACATTATCTTGGTCGTCGTTTACGTATAATATTTTCTTAACCATGACATAATTATTAAGAATGTTTTAGTGCCGATTTCGATTTACTCTTCTGATTGTCCTTTATAATGGAAATTATTTAATTTTCAGACATACTTTCGCGGTGTACTAAATAATACTAATAATAAATCTGTAAGGGATGGTCATGCATGGAGTAAGTTACTTTGTTTTTTTGAGATTTTTGGAAATATTTTCTGTATGTGTGTATGTTCTTCCATAGCTCTTAAACCAATCATCCAAATTCGACGAAACTTAGTACAAGCACATTTGACTATACGTGACACAGACTGAATAAAATTCAGTTCCCGTTACGCTAAGATGTGGCCCTCATATAAACCGAATTGTTCCGCGCGCCGATATAAAGGTACGGTAGCGGGCTTACTTACTTTGTTCCTTGATACGAATTTCACGCGAGCGAAGCCGCGGGCAAAAGTTAGTTATCAATAAATATATTTAACTTCTGTCTTTGTTTGAAAACTTTTCATTGTAAAATTTGAGAACTCTAAAACTAATTTCTAATGCACTTAACATTTTCTCAAGCAAACCGTTCGCCGTTTAGAAAAAAAATTAATTATATTAGCAAGTTTAGCAATAGTGTGGTTCTCCTCACTCGGATCGACATCGATAAACTACGCCGCCACTAAAGCCGACACTATTATGGGCCTATACGGATTTCTCATTCCACATAAGAGCGGCCATACACTCTCGCAAACACAAAATATCCGAATTTATGACCCTAGAATGCCAGGGAAGAGGCCATAGGCTGGGTACTGCCTCGTCCCCGGTCCTTTGCGTTCATGCTCTTATCTGCAATAAAAAAAACTGGGGGAGTCGCTTCAGTGGATTAGGAATTAGTTGAAAGTTGCGGGATATCGAGGACAGCTCGAGATGTTTTGCTAGATTTAAAGATTTGAGCTTTATTTCAGAAATAATAGTTTTAGATGATATATTTGTCATAATATAGTTTTTTCCTAATAAACGTATTCAAGAGTTAAATGTACTTGGTGGATCTAGTATTCTAATAGACTCATGCGTGTGGTAATGAATGTGAAGAATTACATTTGGTTGATAGACAATTACTACGTTTATTGTGATCTAAGAGCAAATTTATAGCTATTGATCCAAAAATAAGTGTTGGGCCAGTTCGGATAACAGGAGCTAAAATATTTTTATGTAATTTTTTTTTGTTACTCTTAAACAGTTTATCACTTCCAATTATGTCATATTAACTTAAACGAGGAGTATGTCTAAAGAAGATCTAAATTTTAATGTTATTTTTTTAAATAAAAGACATAATTTATAAGAGAAAAAGAAAAAAGAACGTCTGTACTCAAATGTGTTTTTTTAAGTCAATTCATCGTCTTCATACATTTTAGGATTAGGTAGGAGGCCAGAAGACGTCCGTTGAATTGTATTAAACGGGCGAATTATCTTGAGTTTCTGCAGCAGGAGCTTCAGAGCCTTTTAGAAGATGTACCATTGGCCATACGGGGGTGGTTGTAAAATGATGGCTGCCCAGCCCATCACGCCAGGGAAGTGCGTAATTTTTTAGACCAAGCATATCCCCACAGATGGATCGGACGTCTAGGTCACCGGATTTAAATCCGTTAGATTTTTATAATTGGGGCTATTTGAAAGAAAAAGTTTACGGGAAACCTGTGGAAAACTTGATAGAGCTCAAAGAATAAATTACGGCAGTAGCTCAGGTTTTTTTTTATGTAAACTGACATGGTTGGCTACATCACCTACAACATCCGTGATGTCAGCCCATAACACCGGGTGAACTTGGTGCCACGTCAGTGCTTCCCTTCCGTCGTGCCGACTATAGTCAACTGGACGGAAAACACAAACTATTTACATAGCATAGGTGGACGTATCTGCACTTGCATCGAGTACTTGCTCGACGCATCAACCGGGCATTTGTGAGAAGATGTCGAACTAGCATTTGTGCAGGTTGTACACAATTTGAACATCTACTTTAACAGGTTAATATAGACCAATTACTTCAAGTGATTATTTTATTCCAATTCGTAGTTGGTAGAACAATTATCAAATTCCGAGGTCTTTTTGCAGTTAAAAAAGAATAGCTCATAAATTATTGGGTAAATCGGTAAGTGATGTACCATTTTAAAAACTACATTAGATGGGCGTATTTTTGTTGCATAATGCCACTTTAGTGTTGTAGTACTATTTTTTTTCACCGCGAAGGGCCAAACTCAAGGGATGAGGCTAAAAAAATTTTAACATGTGGCTCTTAAGTAGCTTTTCAGCTAAACAGGATTAAACGTGAAAAAATGAATTATACCGCGTGAAAGCCTTACTTTTCAGGAATATTTGACAAAAACTAGATTTAAGAAAATCTTACATTTGTACTTGTGGCATTTAAAAAAAATGAGCTGAGGGAGAAAATTTTGGATTTTTACAAAAATGACAATATTTCAAAAACTAAGCCATTTTTACTAAACCTAAAATTAGATATTCTGAGAGGTAAGTAGCAGTCCTATCTCCTGTTAAAGGATTATCGTCGGTTTCTGGGACACCCTGTATACTTACGAGGATTTATAATTCGCTTCAGCTGCAATACTTCTGGAATTAGACCAAACCTCTTTACTATCTACATCTAATCACGGAAGATTTCAATATTTCTTTATATTTGTGGGTGTATGTTTCATCCTACATAATGGGTGTATGTTTCATCGCACATAGAGAATAAGGACAGGCCAATTAATCTACAATGGACAAGCGACGTAGGTATCTATATCTCTAAAGATCCAAATCTGTCTCCACGTCGAAATCGGCAAAAAGTAATAAGGACCAAGTCGATATTCGTTCGATAGAGTATAAAATTTACGAGATCATAACCCGGGGCGCGTCGCGGTATATCGGCCGGCACCATATCGACATCCGCGCGCGCGCGACTATGCATACGACCTATTTGTGACTATTGAGACAATAGTAGTAAAATGAATCGAGCTAAGATGAATAAGTAATAAGAAATGGTGTGCTTAAATACGTGGAATATGTCGTAGGGGTTGTAGCTGAACAACCTTCGATTTTATTGGTTTTGCCGAACGTGTGTCATACAAGTCCTTTGACTTACCATATTTAAGTATTGTCTTTATACATACATACAGCACGCTGTGTTCCGAAAATCGGGGTAAGCAGAGTAATCTGTGTTGTGCTGCATGAATTCTGGTAAATTACAGCACAACACCGACCAGCACGTTTAGCAAATTATTAGGACAACATAATTCTCAAGAATTTAAGTCACGAAGACCCACCTGACTCGGTGGAAGGTCCATGCCAAGGTGAGAAGTGGCTGGCCTATTGCCCTTTAGCACAGTTTGCAATACAAAAAATTAAACTGAATTTTTGCTTACTTTTTACAAATTTCCGTGCGATTCATCCTACTCCAACCCGAACAAAACGGCTTGCCCTTTTCTCATTTTGCTTGCACCAGTGCAATTTGCACTGTGATTGCTTGTATGGGGCTTTAACAAATATATTATTAAGTAGGTTTTCAAAATTTTCATTCTCTTTTAAGGCACCAGGAAGGCTGGTAGAAAATACCTCTGGGCATTAAGTCAATGTAATAGGAAATTAGTATAAAAATGCGTGCAATAAAGTATATTTTTCATTACATTTTATTTCATTTCACCTATCCAATATTCAGCAATAAATCCAAAAGGCACTAAACCCATCAACGCGCTAAGCCTAAAGCGTCGAAGCCCCATACACTTACCCCTCGAACGAGTCCCCCTGCAATAAATTCTTCCTGCGAAGACCTGTAAAAAGTATCTGAGGAATCTCTTCGCAGCTCAATCAGCCGTGGCGCCGTATATCAAAAGCAACAAATAACGCGTAAGTACCATGAATAGTTTAGGTGAGCGGAGTCCGTGGAATGGGGACCGCTTTTGGGTGTCGCTGCTTGTATGATTCGTATGAAATACCCTCGTAAGGACTTTTCTTGCCCCGTTTAGGGCTGTTCTTTCCACACAGTTCGAATTTTTACTGTCCCGTTTAGAACTTTCTTCTGATGATCAGAACTTTAATTATCTCATTTAGGACTTTTCTTGTCCCATTTAGGACTCTCTTATTCCGCTTAGAACTTTTTTTGTTCCTTCTAGGAGTTGTTGTCTCGTTTAGGACTCTTCTTGTTCCGTGTACGGCTTTACTTGTTCCGTTCAGGGCTATTGTTGTTCCGTTTAGGGATTTTATTTTTCCGTTTAGGGCTTCTCGTGTAACGTTTAGGTCTTTTATTTTTTCCTTCAGGGCTGTTCTTGTAAGGTTTAATGTAAAATTTTGTTCACTTCAAAATTTCACTTGTTAATATATTTATTATATTCTTCATACGATTAGGCAGAATTCAAGAATTAAGAATACGCATCAGATCAGAGTATATAAATACGATGGTCTGTATTAAGTAGGTGTCCCCCTCACCATGCGCCTTGGGACATTATAGTAAGTCATCGTCGCGGTGTAAGAGCGAGGATTTACGAAACCCTGGATGCGTCGACATGATTCAATACTACTTTGTAAGATGGAGAGTTGAATTTAGGGGTTTGTCATTTAACGTTATGAATTTTGAGTTATTATAATATAAAGTTTGGATGTGATCTCGTAGGGTTCATTAATTATTTTTTATTCTTTATTCATCACCAATACATAGACAGTAGACTGTACTCGGATTCGTCATAATTTAACATTTAGCATTTTGGCAGTTCGATGATCACAGCGAAAGTGAACTGGCAAGAAACTTGGCTGGATACTTTTTTTTACGTCTACTTACATTATTCTTTTTCATTATTTTTTTCATCATTATATTTTTTACCTCTACATTTACAAAAGTGTTTGCCACTGCTTACATAGTATGTTCTAGAAATGCATTTAAACATTTCTTTTCCATTAGCGTAAACCATTCATATAACATGTTAGAGCCAATTGGAGCAGGCCAGTCTCCACAAACAGCACAGCATCCGTTCACGAGCATCACGCCAGGGCCAGCCATCGCCTCCCACAGCCATATTTCTCATTCTTTTCGAAATCGTTCCTGTTTCGTATGGCGAAAATATGGAACAGTCTTCCGGTGAGCTTGCTCCCTACCACCTTTAACCACGGGATCTTCAAAAGGCATGTTAATAAATAAGACCACGACCTCTTTGCCCGCCTTGTAGCTGGCATGGCACGTCGCTGGGCGTGGTTTCGCGAGGACTCCTGGTGATATTGGCTGTGTCTAATCTTATTTTGACATTTAGGGCACAGCCACCCGTTTCGGTTGCCCACAAAAAAAGACGATTTTGTATGGAGAAAAATAATCACGTGACTAACGTCTGTCTGCTTTTAAGACCCTTACATTTAAGAAGATTTTGTTTTTTAATTTGTTTTAATACGTTTTTCCAAATCAAAGCAATTGGCGAAAAAAAACCCGCTGCTCAGATAAAGGCAAAACGAAAAATAAAAAAGTTCTCTGCGCAAAGTTTGTTTATGTTATTGCGGAAAGAAAATCAGTGCGAAGGGAAAGAGTTATTTTTGCGATGTGCGTGAGGAGACGATATTATTGTTACATTAATGTAGCCGAGTGTAGGCTGGCTGGACTGGACACGGCGCGCCGGACACGAGGGATTCACACGTTATGCAAAGGGCGATTGTTAGGGAATCGTCGCCCTTTCATTCATAAATCATAACTTATCGAAGACCTCTCTGCTGCATGACTTGGTGGAAGGACCGTGCCAGGGTGAGTGGTGGCTGGCCTGTCTCCCTTTGGCACGGCTCCTTGTCATTGAGGAATTTTCTCTGATATTATAGTCTGCTGTACAAATGTAAAGTTATCTAGTCTAAGCAATTGTATGTACTTACTACTGCGACCGTTTTAAACTAATACTAAATTTCCGGATTAACAGTAGGTTTAAAGACTTACATAAGTCGACGTTTCGCCCGCTACGTCACGGGCTTCATTAGGAACTGCGGGAGTTCCTGGAGCCGACGTCTGGTGTCCGTTGTACCAGACGTCAAACTGCTCTTTTTCGAAGATTGTAGGTGTCGGTAGGTTGCACAATATTCGGCAGCGGTGTTAGATCGCGATCCGTACATCGTACGAAGTCTACTACTACTGTTAATCCGGAAACTTAAAAATTAAAATAATTAATAACAGTGTAAACTTAAAAACATTAGTAATACTAAATGTCCATAGTCCTTCGTAGTAACTTTTATATTGGCTTGTGTATCAAATTCACATGTTTCATTGCAATTTCTTCATTCGTGATTGTTTGCTTGTTTCAGTTATTTTGTCTTCACTCATATTCATTCATGGTTACATTTTTACTTTAATCACTAGTTTATTATTTAGTTTTTAATCTATTTCATCACATTCTTAAGTTATCTACATTGTTTATAGTCATCCATCTGTTTTATATTTTTTTCTTATCTGTATCAACCTTCACCGGTGTATGTGTTTAATCATATTAAGTATTACTGTTATGTAATGAATTTCACTGTTGGTTGGTCGTAATAAATAAATAAAAAAATAAAAAATGTCTTGTATCGCAGCATCTTTCTATCTATATTTTACGGCGATTTGAAGTTAAAGATACAATCTATTATTTACTATCACCGATTCTCTGTTTCCATTTCAAATTTATCACTTCATATTATTATTCCGTGTATCGTATGAATCCCCAGAAGTAGCCAATGTTGTCTGAACAAACATGCGGTGCACTCCGGCGAAAGGTGGAAAAACATTCGGACCAAATCAAAGGGTATTTTTGTAAGAAAATTTCTTATTGCAGTGATGGGGTTTGAATCCTCGCTTACTCGGTGTTGGATACTTTACACAAGTAACTAAGCATGTTTACTCATGCATAATAGTATCGAATAATAAAACGAAGACAAAATGTGTAATATGTATTTATTTAGCCAATAAAATCAATATATTTAGTGACTGCGTAAACATCCCTTTAGTTGATAGTTATTTTTGTGTTTGTTAGGTAGTTTTTAGTTACTTGTATTGTTGTTAGTTATAAAATTAATTAATTACGTTTGGTAACTTCAAGACAATGCGTCAAAAATTTAAATGAAGTGAAATTAAGATGTCTTTAATTTTTTTAAACGTTTAGAAAAAAATCGACGTATGCCTAAATGTCAGCCTCGGTAGCTCAGTGATGCGGTCGACTGTCGGTTGTGAACATAAACACACCTGGGCGCGGTAAGTACTTGGATGGCTGACCGCTCGACCCTTGGAGGCTGAAAGTGGTTCGGATTCCACGTAAAACTGTAGGTCCCGTCCCTTCTTACCTTACTAGGTGGTAGGGTTTAACCCGCCCGGGTTGATACCGCCGCACTGAATGAAAGGTCGGTTGAATGAAACGGCTATTTTCCGTTCAGTTCGGTGTATTAGCCGGCACGACCGAAGGGAAGCGCTGACAAGGCACCAAGGTGTTATTGGCTGACATCACGGATGTAGAAGTTACTATAGACTACCGTGTCAGTTTCCATGAAAAATAAAAATCAATACCGTATGTACGAGTTTGAATTGATATTTTGATGATAAATTGAGTAAAAAAATTAAATAAAATAGGTAATAAAAATGTATCTCGTTTGCTAGTAATACTTACGTACTGTAGTATGACTTTTTTTTATAGTAATCACGACATGTGGCGTCGAGCCACCCATGAGGTGTCTAACGACGCCCATGGACATTAGGTTGTGGCGTCACCTGGCCACAGCCGAACGAAAACTCGAGAACCACTTACGACGGTACTCTTCAGAAACAACAAGTTGACTCACGAACGCGCTAACAGATGGCGCAGAACCGTAAAATGTCAAAATCCATACATTCGCTCAACGCATTCTTAAATGTGCAAATACGCTCTGTATATATACAGTTAGCTCACTAAGACCGTTGGGCAGTAGCCCACACAACATCCAGCTGCGTAGCCGCCCCGGTGGATACAAGACATCAACATCTCTCCACCTTTTACAGCTACTCCCACAGGTATGGGGTTGCTGGGGTTGCGAATGCCATGCCGGCCTGACGTAGGTATGCATTTTATAAAATTTTTATTTGATACTTACTTCAACAACCTTCACCTTCTAGGTAGTAGAGCATCAGATTTAAGAGATCGTTTCCTAGTATCATGTGCCAACTTTCTTCCCCTCTCTCTCTCTACATTGCGTGCCTGCAATATAGAATGCCTATCGTTGCACAAAACCCTTTGCATCACATGCCAAGCTGTCTGACCCACAAACCGAAGTAGCTTGGCACGAAGATTAACTAGTTTTCTTACCACTTTTTTGTATAGAAAGCGCGACGTGTGGCGCCGAGCTTCCCTTAAGGTGTCTAACGACGCCCACGTTAATAGTGATTGCCATATTTTTGCTTACAAAGAGTCTATAAAAATTACTACTATTCGGACAACTTAAGGCTCTATAAAAATATACTTACACCTCGTCAGCCTCGGTAGCTCAGTGGTGCGGTCGGTCGAATGTTGTTAAGCAACCCTGAGCGCGGTCAGTACTCGGATGGGTGATCGCTCGACCGTTGGAGGCTGACCGTGGTTCGGATTCCACGTAAAACTGTAGGTCCCTTCCCTTCTTACCTTACAAGGTGGTAGGGTTTATTTATCCCGCCCCGGTTGGTACCACCGCACTGAACGAAACGTCGGTCAAACGGATATGTAAATAGTTCGTGCTTTCCGTCCAGTTCAGTGTAGTCGACTAGAAATAAAAGGAGGCACAGACATGGCACCTAGTTCACCCGGTGTTATGGGCTGACATCACGGATGTTGTAGGTGATGTAGCCAACCTTGTCAGTTTTGTGAAAAAAAAAAGTGTCCAAAAAATACCTCCACATGCATGTTCATCTCAAACTAGCATCAATAGAATGTATCCTTACCTATAATAAAATCCAACGTCTGCTTTCTGTCTGACTGTCCGCTTATAACTCGGGAACCACTGAACCGATTTTAATAAAACAAAATTCTACGGATTGCTTGATTCTTCCCATCAACTATAGGCTACTTACTATCACGCTAAATGGCTTATGAGGTTAGCAGTGAAGTGAAATATGAGAGCGGGCGGAGCCGCGGGCACAGCTTTTAATATATAAGCTAAGAAGAATAAAATCAATAAGCAATAATGCCAGCGGCGCGCACTCAGCTGCCCGATGTAATTGACTAATGCCGATAAGCACCGGGGCTGAATAATACTTCGGAATATAAGCCCCGAATTTGTGTTCCCTCACGCTGAGGCTACACACACGGGCGAAGACGCCCGGCCGACTTGGTATTCGCAGCCCACGTAAATATACGAATGCCCGTGGGCGCCGTCGGACTACACCTCTGCGTTAGTCTGGCGCGCGCCAAATCTCCTGCTTTCCATAAAAAAAATATAAAAAACATTTTGTCCGTAAGCCATGTTACATTCCGATGCGAAATGGCTGCGAATACCATGTGCTTTTTATATTTTTTTGTATCTCAGATGTGCCGAGGACAATGAGAGAGATTCAAGAAAATATAGGAATAACTAAAGTCATACGCTCAGACATCATATCATTATAATTTATTTTTCGAAATTTCAAACAAATCCACACACATAGTGGCAGCAAAACCGGCCAAGTGGCTGCCTATAAAATAAAAACCGGCCAAGCGCGAGTCAAACTCGCGCACTCAGGCCCGAGGGTTCCGTATCGCCATGTCATGGTCAGCGACACTCACGCCATCTATGGCGTGTTTTATGAAATGCTTCATATTAGTTAAAATTCATCATTAGTTAAAATGCTTCATACTGTTTTCGGTAGATGGCGCGCATACACTTTTTAGTTTCTTTTATATTATTTGTTGTTATATTGGCCATAATAAATAACACATATTCTGTGAAAATTTAACGGGCTACCATTACGGTTCAAGAGATACAGCCCTCGGAAGCTCCCTACAGACGGACAAACAGACAGACACACAGAAAGACAGACAGACGGCGGCGGAGGCTTAGTAATAGACTTCCGTATGGATACGGAACCCTAAAAAATCGTTATTTCTAGATTTTATGTTATTTTATAATATTAGGCAGGCTCTAATCAAAACTAGCGGAGCATAGGGCATTTCCACATTCCGCTGTCGCATCGCCTTCGCTGCACGCGTCGCTCGCCACTGCAGCTCGGGCGCGGCTGCGGCGGCGCGGCGGCGTAAGAGAGCACATCCGCCGGAAGCGCACGCAGCGACTCACGGCGAGTGACTTATTTCTACTTCCTTCCGCTGCAGCCTCCGCACACGCGTGGCGTGCCCCTACCACGCGAGGTCAAGAAAAATGCTTTGAATTTTTATGTTTTGTATATTTAGGTACATACGGCCGAAATCTAAAGTCATAGGGGTGCAAATTAAAACCGGCCAAGTGCGAGTCGAACTCGCGCACCGTGGGTTCCGTATCGCCATATCATGGTCAGCGCCACTCTTATGTACCGGATACGGAACCCAAATAAATTGTGTTTTTTTTTGTGAAAATTTACAGATACACATAATGCCAGCATATCTCTTGACTATTCTATCTCTGAATTAGGTGCCGTGACAGTATAATGAGTTCTTGTTTAGCTTCAGCTCCCTCCGTCCACTTGGATCCACAGTCTGGCTGCACAGGTGGATCCATGGATACTTTTTTTAGGTTTCCGTATCCCTAGCCGTAGCCTATTACTAAGCCTACGCCGTCTGTCTGTCCGTCCGTCCGTCCGTCCGTCCGTCCATCCATCCGTCCGTCCGTCCGTCTGTCTGTCCGAGGGCTGTATCTCTTGAACCGTCATAGGTAGCCCGTTGAAGTTTTCACAGAATATGTGTTATTATTGCCGATATATCAACAAATAATAAGAATAAGAAAAAGTAAAAAAATCACGGGGGTTCCCATAGAAGAAACTAAAAAGTGTATGCGCGCCATCTACCGAAAAGACTATGACGCATTTTAACTAATCATAAATTTGAACTAATATGAAGCAATTCATAAACACGCCATAGATGGCGTGAGTAGCGCTGACCATGACATGGTGATACGGAACCCTCGGCGAGCGAGTTCGACTCGCACTTAGCCGATTTTTTTTTTCACACACTGTTTCCCTTCTCTTCCTCGAATGAATAACCAAAACATGTAAGTTCCCATTCACTGAAGATCGGGATTATCGTCACACAGACGCCTGACCTCCCGCTCGCGACTGTTCTGTCGATTGACACAGCGTCTTCACGACAGCCTCCGCCGCAGGAGGCGCCGAGTCACCTTGCTGCGTGGCCTCCATCCCCCGGCCCCGCCGTGCCTCTCCGGATGATTGAAACAAACGAGTGAGAAAGTCGCGGCACCCGCCCGCCCCGGCCGACATATGTGTATCGTTGTTTTATTCATGAGCAGAAGCAGACAGTAGACGTTACTTTGTTTTTACATGACTCTCGATATTTGTGAAAAGGCGAACAAATACGCCGGAGCAGAATAGGTCATTACGAATAATGCTGCGCGTCGCCCTGAATCCTGATGGAGCGAATCTCGACGCTTGGAAATTATTTCCTCTGGATTTGGTTACCGAAGCGAAGGGCATTTGGAAAAAGTTGTGTCATTGTGGATTTTGAATAGTACCTATTTTTTGTATTATAAACATTTATATCGTCTATGGGAAAAGCTATATTCTGTACGTAAAGATCTCCTGCTCACGTCAGGCGGTGAGGTAGGTATATCGCAAAGACAAGGAAGGGACTAGGTGAAATGTTACCACACACACATGATTACCAACAAAACACAGATACAATAGTAAAGAGAAGAACCCTGCCTTCTATACTGGCGGGAGCCGTTTCATAGGACGCTGTGTAATAGCCTTAAATTCAATCAAAATTAAAGTTAATTGATTTTTCTTTATGGAAACTGCCACGGTTGGCTACATCACCTACAACATTCGTGATATCAGCCCATAACACCGGGTGAACTAGGTGCCATGTCAGTGCCTCCCTTCATTTCATGTCGACTACACTGAACTGGAAAGAAAACACGAACTATTTTATAGCCGTTTCGACCGACGTTTCATTCAGTACCTACAGTAGAAGGGAAGGACCTACAGTTTTACGTAGAATCCGAACCACGGTCAGCCTCCAACGGTCGAGCGGTCACACATGCAAGTACTGACCGCACCCAGGTGTGCTTAACAAACGTCGACCCACCGCACCACTGAGCTACCGAGGCTGACAAATATTGTCCACGGCAAATAACTTTACAAGACTGCACATCACAATGACAATCCCTTCTCCCATCACCGCACACATTAGCCGATTTGTTCCAGAGCACAGTTGACGTCTCAGCATCGCCGACAGATCCTCACGTGACATTAAGCACGACTGCCACGAGGAGGGTGTCACACTCCCTGTGCCGTTGTCATAACTGGGGGTTACCATTCAATGTTACCTACTCGAAATAGGGAGTAAAGATGTCTTTGGCGTTGGTATATTTTATGCGGTTTTCGTTCGGTGCATTAAGTCAGGGGTCAGGTATTTCATTCAAAGGTATTCAATTCCACTTTTCAAGTCACAATGTTTTGTTAGTGGTGTTAGTGCCTTGTATTATAGTTATTACCTACTAATAATTAACCAATATTATTAGCGCTCACAAGAACATTATTATTTAAAGCATGGGTGGCCAACCTTTTCAGCAGCGGGGCGAAATTTTAGAAATAATTATGCTTGCCGGTCCGCAAAGCAAAAAAAAAATGAGTTTTTGTTTTTGGCAAATTTATGAAAACATTAAAATTCTAGTATTAAAACGCAACTTAAAAACAATAAAATCTTGCTTCAAAATTTAATGCACTGTAGCTGTATCAATTTTATTTATCTACCTACACTAATATTATAAAGAGGTAAAGTTTGTAAGTTTGGATGTAGGAGGTAATCCCCGAAAATACTCATCCGATTTAAAAAAATATTTGACCAATATTTAGAATGAACCTTCAGGATGGACATAGGCTATGCGAGCAAACCCGCGGGAAAAAGGCTAGTTCTTTATGAAGCTGAAAAGATTTCAATGATAATGGACTAGAATGATTTTTTTATTATCGTTTTCCACCCATTACTCCACATTTTAAACGAAAGATCGACGTTTACTTATTTAGCAGAAGTTGCTCGATAAAACGCGTGACACTTTCATTCAACTTACGGTTCAGGCATCGTGACATAGTGAGTAAAATGTCGCACAAATCAGTGACGTCATTGTAAGTTTCAATTAGCCAGGGGTGCGCAAGCGGGGCCCGCGAGCAACGACGCGGAAGTGATGCCGCGCGGGACCCTCGCTTCCTGCTCGCGGCGCGACGGTTGACTACCCCTGCCGCCGTATCATATTGATGCTCTTTTCGAGTGGGGAGCTCTGACATTAGCTTTTATTTCTCTTTTCATACTTTTGACTTGAAGATTGGTTTTCCTTCGTAGGTACTTTGGTGAATATTGTTTTTAGGGTCCCGTACAAAGCTCTAATAAGAAGTCTGTGCCGTCTGTCCGTCTGTCCTACCTATTTAGGTGTCCGTATAGGACCCTATAACTATGCCCATGCCGTCTGTCCGTCTGTCCTACCTTTAAAGGGTTTATTGTATCTTTTGAATCGTAATAGGTAGCCAGTTGAAATTTTCACAAAATATGTGGATATCCTACGAAATAAAAAAAACTAAAGTTAAAATTAAGGGGGTACAAGAAACGTGTTATTTCAACATTTTTTGTTTTTACTCTATCGTTTAAACGGTACTCTATAGCAGAGCGTCAAACAAACTTGATGTAATTATAGTGCAAACTCTAAAGTAAAATACCTAACAAATGATAAAAATCGCCCAAATTTAAGTCGGTCTCGCCTCGCGGATCCCGAACCGAATGAAAGTAGACATTTTTTTTTTGGAAATACACCAAAATATATATATTTTGTTGTGGTACGGAACCCTCGGTGCGCGAATCCGACTCGCACTTGGCCGGTTATTTGATTCTGTCAAGAAGGGAAAGCTTAAGTAGTGCCATCGTCTGTAAAGAAATTTAATCAAAATGAACTGACAATGAACGAGTTCACAAATTAAGAATTTTTTAGTATGGATTTTTTTCAGATTTTTTTTAAAGCTTTAGTTTCGATATACACCAACCGGCTAAAAGTATTAAAAAAAATACATCCTGCAAATCAATGCCGTTTCTGTATATTTCCATGGTATTAGGCATTCGTCCGGTTTAGCGTTAGTTTCGCCTGTCTGACTCTACTAGATGACCCCCGCGAACTGCTACTGACGTGACCGCCACCCCCGCACCCCACCCCCGCGTCGTTCACCCGCCTCCCCCGCACCGCCACCGCCGCCGGCGATGTCATAACTTTATCGAATTAACTAATACACCTACACACTATACGATGCATGGCTTGCTACTGTCCAACCCTCTTATGAGATGGTCGGATGATGTAGGTACGTGTGTTTAGGTGTATGTATAAATACGTTTTTGTGGCCCTTATTTATTCAAGTTGAGGACCCCTGACAGAGGTTGTGACAGACAGATGTACGAACAAACAGACATCTGATTGATTATAAGGACATCTGATTGATTATATAAAATTTACGTGCATTACCTACACCTGCTGCTTCACCGTTCGGAACCGGTGCAAAACTGTAGGTCCCTTCCCTTGCCCCTTACTAGGTGGTAGGCTCAAATTGTAGCCGACTGGGTTGGTACCACCGTACTGGATGTAAGATGGCCGCATAGCAGCCTCGGTTGTGTTCTCCTCTAGTCCAGTATAGCCAGCAATCCAGGGAAGTCTCCGGTATGGCACTTACCTACCTTCTCGGAGGTGATATTGGTGGTCGGAGCATGCGCTTTGGCCCCTCCGACTCAGCCACCCATACCGGATTACATAAATAAATAAATAAAGGATCCCCGCCAGCATCGCTTTCTACGGACCCTAAAAATCGCATCAGTAAACTGAACAAAAGATAACTGTAGAAAGAGAACAATCCTTGATTATTTAATTGTGTATACTATTCTCAACTCCTACAATGTCCAACATACCTAATTCCCATAATATTATTCAAATACTCGATTTTTTCAGGTCCAATAAGCCCGCAATACACAAATCGCGTTGCACCGATGCGGCACGCCTGGGCCGAATCACTGAATTTGGAATCCGATTAGATCCACTGATTCTATTGTGGTACAGTAGGCCACATGTCAAAGCAGTTACACCATCATCCCTTTTCGCTTTTGAAATTCCTTGTACAATAGTTACCAATGAGACGAATGGCTTGCCGTTGAATTGAGTCCAGGGCTGAAAGAAGTATGATACAATTTGTATGCACTTTTCGTTATTGTACGCACTATTAGCCAGGATTTGCTTGTTTGTTTGTTTGTTTGCTGCCCAGCCTCTTAGGGAGGCTGGTGGGTCATTCTCCGCACTGAGACCTCAAGACGGTCCGTTGTACGTTGGCGCCCGGGTAGCGCTACTCCAGCCACACGAGCTCTATCATGTAGTGAAGCACTCTCCTTGGTCGCTTCCACACTCCATGGACCGTTCCCACGTTCCCAAGAAACAGCATTCGTTCTTCCGCCACCGCCGCCGGGCACTCCAGGAGCACGTGGGCGGCTGTTTCGTCCTCCGCCATGCAACCTCTGCATAGGGGACTATCGGTGACACCTATGATGAACAAGTGCCTGTTGAATGACCAGAATTTGATGTGCATCTTTGATGATTTATGAAAACGTTAGCCAAAGCAACCGCGACTGTTGGAGTAACCGTGTCCTACACTGGCGGCCGTAGACAGGAAAACTGAGTATGGAAAAACCACCCGCCAGATGGGACGACAAGCAATGGTTCTGGTGACGACGGAACGATCGAAAAATAAAAATATCAGTTAAAATCCGTTGAAAGCCGAAGAAAGTTCGTTACTCAATACAATGGCTCACGTCTTTTCCAGCCGTTGCTTCTTTGAACAGCGTCACCACTCGCTCCATTCAGCCAGCAGCAGTATAGTATATACAGGTCCCGTAACGGACAAACATCTCATTGCAATTTTCACAAGCGCGTCGGAAACTGCGAGAGCTCTGCTGGCTGTGTGGGCGAGTGTGAGCACAAGGAACGACGACGTGAAGGGAAGACTGTGCCTTGCTGACCAGTAATTCGAATTTTCTTCTTATAATTCGAAATCTAATAATCTAATCTAATAAATCTAATAATTCGAATCTTTCCACCGACACCTACCTATATGTATAATCTACAGTCCACCTAAACAGTTTAGACGGTTCCATACCGGTTTTCAGGTTCCATACCGCTGAAGGCCGGGAGGACTGGTGGAAATAGAAGAGGCGTAATGTCCAGCAGTGGACATGACGTCTGATTGACTGACTATGTAACTTTTAATTTGTGTACTACTGTACGTGATGATCGCGAGCTTCGTCCGCCGCCAGTGCGGGTCCAATCCGTTCGGTGCGATGACTCCGTGAGCTACACGGACGGAGTCCGTAGTGAGCTAGTCCTGTTTAGAGGCAGTTTTAGAACAGTATGTCCTCAATATGCGTGCGTGAATATTAATATCAAGCTGATTGATACAGAAGTTAGATCGAGAGAAACGTTCCGATATCATGGA
Source organism: Nematopogon swammerdamellus (assembly GCA_946902875.1). Lineage (NCBI taxonomy): Eukaryota > Metazoa > Arthropoda > Insecta > Lepidoptera > Adelidae > Nematopogon > Nematopogon swammerdamellus. The sequence continues at coordinate 6,027,342 of OX336342.1, forward strand.
CCAGCAGGGGCCGCAAAAGTTTAGACTAAACAAGACCATAGATTTTTCTTACAAAGTACACATTATAATATTACAGGTAGGTAGGTACTATTATAATGTAGTGCCTACATACTTTTCACAATAATTGTTTTATGATTTATACATTTTTACGAAGTATTGTCAAAATGAACGCTCATAAACATAATTGTTTAAATAAAGAAACAATAATAAATTAATTAATAATATACATAAGTGAAGGGAAGCACTGGATCTAGTAGGTGATGTAGCCAACCGTGTCAGTTTTCATAAAAAAAGTAGGATTTAGATTTTTCTATAGACAATTTAGACTGAAACCTTCAGTGCATTTTAAAGTTTTTTATTTCCTTGTATGAATTGACAATTGACTTGTAAGAATTGTAAATAGACAAATATTATTATGATCATGCAATTATATAAAATATGTTTTCTTTGTCAAACGTCATCCATCAACATTATAATGTGTAGTGCGAAATATATACTTCACGAAACATTCCCAAAAAATTATATGCAACCTCCACGAGCAGTATGTCGCGCACGGAGCGAGCGCGACGTGTGGCCGGCTTCACGGTCCGTGTACGACTGCGCGTGACGTCCCACTTCCGACCGTTGTAATTGTTTTGTGGGTAGTTTGAAGATTTTGACAGTTTGTCGCTAGATCCGGTCCGTTTCATTTGCAAATGCCTGCGTGCGACAAGGTTAGGGTTATCTGCGGTGTGGATTAGTGGAAACAGAAATTAACAAATGGTTGAATGGTTTTCTTTTTGCGTTGAATAATGTTTACTCTTTGAAAGAATTTTAATGTATCTTACATAATAGAATTGTTTTTATTATTAGACTAGTAACGAATATAATAGCATCGAATTAGAATAGTAGATGCCGTGCTAAAGTGCAACAGGATAGCCTCCTCTCACCTTGGCGCGGGCCTTCCACCGAGTCATGCAGCAGGTGGGCCTTCGTGCCTTACTTGCTGCTTTTTTTTTTCTGGAAACGAACACGGTTGGCTACATCACCTACAACGTCCGCGATGTCAGCCCATAACACCGGGTGAACTAGGTGCCATGTCAGTGCTTCCCCCTTTGATCGTGCCGGCTACACTGAACTGGTCGGAAAACACAAACTTGATAGTTATCTTGTCCTAATACTTTGCCAAACGTGGTGGTAGGTGTGGTGCTGTAATTTATCAGAGTTCTTGCAGCACAACACCGATTACTCTCCCTACCCCGATCGTAGGGATACAGCGTGTGGTATGTAGACTAGTATCAAAGCCAGTATTACTAGTTTCGTAGAAGTTGTTTTATTTTCATTGCTTCATATCTACAACTGATTAACGGTATTCCGTGTTTTCGTCTGTTCTTCGTAAATCTCTAAAATTAAACGATTGTCTTTGTGCCCAATGCCACAGAATAGAAAAGAGTACTCCGTACAGAAGCTGCTCTGTACGAACACTCACAAAGAAATAGCTACTCTGCGACGACGCGATAAAGTACAAATTGACTCGCCCAGAGCTGCATGCCTAACCACGATAACTGCCTACATTTCGCTTCTCTTTCTGTCGTGTAACTCTATCTCGAAAGCGCGTCGTTCAGCGCGTTAAGGGCTGTGTCTTTGTGCTGTCTTATTGTGAGGAATAAAATGAAGATGATACCTACCAACTTTTATCGTTCTAGCTACCAACGATATGATATTTAGCTACGGCAAATTCATGCGAACAAATTCATGCATGCGTTAGCGTCACAATTAGTTTCTCACATCGAAGCGTGCATTGCGTGCAACCTTCCAGTGATAGTTTTGTTTGATAAATAAATTTAATGATCAATGATCATCTACAATGTACCTATTATCCTTATACGAATTAGGCCATACACACCACGCTGTTCGGCGTACTAATGTTATTGGCAATATAATAATATCATTTTAAATCCATGACCTCCTACTATATGAATAAATAAATTACTAGAAATAAATCAAAATGCTACTAAACAAAATACTTACCTTTCTTCGTCTCTCGGCAATGAAAAAAAAGACAAGTTTTCATTTGTCTGTTGACTTTTGCACCCGTCCACTGCACAATATTTACGTGATTTCGACATTTTCTAAATTCGAAAGCGCCACGCGCCTTGTCTGGCTGGATAGCGGCAGCCCACTGTTAATTGTAGATTAGCCGCTACGCCAAGTGGTAGGCATTTAACTCGCGACCTTGAGCGAGTGACGAAGGCCTGCCAATGCGCCCCAACATTTCCTCCGTCTCAGCGGTGCACTCAACGCAATTACTTAATCTAATCAACCTCCCATAGCCTGGATACATACGTGTCACTTCTTTCGTGAAATTATGCTAAAACCTCCCTCGGTTACCCCCTCGCCCCGCACCACCTCCCCACTCACCCGCGCCACATTGACTGTGGGCTACGTTTGAGTACCGCCTTGAAAATGAATACCCCGAGAAGGTATTACAAATAGATAGCAAGCATTTTACCTTCTTAGCATTTGGTCGGCATGCGGCCCTTGCGCACGGTACTACAAAAAAACCGGCCAAGTGCGAGTCGAACTCGCGCACCGAGGAGGGTTCCGTATCGTCATGTCACGGCTAGCGCTACTCACGCCATCTAGATGGCGTGTTATGAAATGCTTCATATTATTTAATGTCATGCTTCATAATCTATTCGGTAGATGGCGCGCGCGCATACACTTTTTGGTTTCTTCTATGGGAACCCCCGTGAATTTTTTACTTTTTCTTATTTTTATTATTTGTTGTTATATCGGCCATTATAACACATTTTTGTGAAAATTTCAACGGGCTACCTATTACGGTTCAAGAGATACAGCCATCGGACAGACAGACGGACGGACGGACGGACGGACGGACGGACGGACGGACAGACAGACAGACAGACAGACAGACAGACAGACAGACAGACAGACAGACAGACAGACAGACAGACAGACAGACGGCGTAGGCTTAGTAATAGGGTCCCGTACCTGATACGGAACCCTAATAATGGATCGACGTGCGATCGTGGCAACCCCACACCCGGGTGCGGTCAGAATTTTGATGGATGGCCGTTCGACTGTTGATTCTGGTCGTGCTTCAGGTTCCACATAAAACTGTAGTTCCCTTCCCTTACCTTACTAGGTGTTAGGGCGTGACCTGTCCGGAATTTGTATCACCACACCGAATGAAGTCGGTTGAAACGGCTACGACAATAGTTGGTGTTTTCCGTCAAGATGAGTGTAGCCGGCGCGAGGAAAAGAAAGCCACTGACTGACATGGCACCTAGTTCACCAAGGTGGGGCTGACATCACGGGTGTGGTAGGTGACGTAGCCAACCGTGTCATGAACCATAAAAAAGTTGATGCCCTCTCTAGATTCGATCGTATTTCGACGGGTAAGTACGGGCATGGCACAAGGCGGGGTGCGTTAGAGCATATCCCAGTAGGCATTGAAGGCGTTTCTTTTTATTGGCGAGTATTAGCGCGCGCGGTACGTGCGTGGATTACGGCGTATCTCCTTAGCTTCTGCGTGGACTGTTATGCGCCGTGAGATCAGGGGCGCATTGAGGGAAATTATCTAAGTATATACAAGGACGTTCGGATACGATCTAGGAAAGATCCTCACCGTCTGGTGACCGACGCGCCAAGTCTTTCTTCTTTCAGTGGATAGGGCTGGCGATTCAAAGGGGCAACGCTGCCAGCGTATTGGGCATTGTGGGAGAGTCGGCTGAACTGGATGAAATATTTTAGTTATTTTACCAATAGTAGCGAACCCCCCTTTCTCTATCCGTTAACGGCACAGTGTCAGAACTCAGAACACGTCCCGTTTCCTCCTTCTTTCCACCTTACATTTATTTAGTTTTTTTTTATATTTTGTGAATGTTCTTCATTAGGTTAATTTCATTCTAATTAGTTTTATTTAATATGTGTTATTCTATTATGAAAATAAAAATATTAACACTCGAGTATATACTGGTTGATTTTATTACCATGTCGGATATTTCAGTGGGTTAATTTTAATCGAAAACTAATTAAAAGGGCGGTGACAAATTTGGAAATAAATATTTAATAACCTACTTAGTCCATTTTGGGGTTGGGTATTTCTGAAAATGTATGGAGAACAAATTTTTTTTTCTAATTTCGTCCCTTTTCTTGGAATCTTCTTAGTTTTCGATACAGATTAACCCCCTGAAATATCCGGCATGTTAACAAAACCACCCTGTATAGGGGAATTTTCTTATTAAAAATACATTTCACATTTAGAAACTTCTAGTTTTCACGTTACATGTTTTGCTTCGTTTAAGTTATTAGTAATTATTAGGAAACTGCAAAGGAATAACAGGACTAAGGATAAAAATTTACAATGGCACAATACACCAGATGTAGGTAATGTAAACAGGCTGTATTAAGTATTTACGTTTTGTTGTAAATTATAATGTTCTTGTGAGCGGTAGTAGGTATGGGCTAATTATTTGTAAGTAACTATAATACATACTTATAAGGTAATAACAAAACGATTTCATAAAACTAAAATTAAAAGGCTGAGTGCGGCCCTGTGTAGCCGGCACCTACGAGTCGCGTCTTCCTCTCCATTTCATTTCATTCATTCTAGCGGATAAAATGAAATGAATATCTTCGGATTTAGACTCTGAGGTGAAATAGTTTTTTGCTCTCTTACGACCGTACGAAACGAGCACAATAAATATGAGAATCGTGTTTTTTTTTTATAAAATATTAAAGTGTTTTTGACATTCTAAATCTGGGGAATACATTTGTTCGTTTGAAATAATCGATAAAATGAAAGGGGAAAAACAACGCTAGGTTTGGTCACAGATAGAAAAGGCGTTTCGCCTTCGTTTCAAATGTCTACGAGCAAAACAATATATTAGCCAAGTTTCGTGTAGGTTACAAAGCCGGATTACTAAGCATATTTAAAGTGGACCCTCAGGATTTCCATCCTAAGGGTGAAATAATAGGATGTAGGAAATACCTTTCAGTGTTATTTTTAAAACAAAACAGCTTTACTCACGGTTATTAACGAGCTCGTTAATAACCGTGAGTAAAGCTGTTTTGTTTTAAAAATAATGTGTAACAACCACGGTAATTTAAAAAACCATACCTTGAAGTGGGTAGGTTACTGCTGTGCCATTTATGTGAATTAGTTCACTAATTTGCGGACTAACTAATATATTACGAGGGGTAAGCTAGATAAGAATACATACATACATACCACACGCTGTATCTTGAACATCAGGGTAATCAGAGTAATCGGTGTTGTGCTGCAAGAACTCTGGAAAATTACAGCACAACATCAACCACCATATATTCGGACAAGATAACTATCAAGCAGCAAGTAAGGCACGAAGACCCACCTGCTACACGACTCAGTGGAATGACCGTGCCAAAGAGTTGGCTAGCCTTTCGCCCTTTAGCACGGCATCTCGTCCTTATCAATCGCTATTTACGACATGCACGGGGAGAGACGCAGTAAAAAGTATAACCTAGATTAAGCATCGATACAGTATTACAAAACATTAGATAGGTATGTGAATAATGTAGTTGCAATTCTCCGTGTGCACCGCTAGACGTATCTGCTACGATATTCATACAAAGCATTTCCTACACCGCACCCCTCCCGCCACCTCGTCCACCTCCGCCCCTCCGCCCCTCCGCCCCTGCCCCCAACTCGGTCCGGCCGACTGCAACAATGCGGTGTCGGACAGATACGTGTTGAGTTTTTCCACGCTGTTGCACCTGAGATCCACTGCGATTGGCTACGCCCTATCCCCTATCTTCATACTTCAGGTCATTTTAAACCTTCCTCCAAAGAGCATAAAGAAACAATTTCCATGTGCTATAGATATGTAAATTTCAAGCTGTTGAAACATTTTAAACTTTAACGAAGTGAGAATAAGCTTCGAATCGTCTCGCATGCTTGAAATGCAAAGTTCAGAACGCGGTACAAATGATACGCCATGCAAATTTGCATCTCACTGCTATATGTTTAAAGTAGAATTTAAATTGTTGTGTTGCAGGGTTTTAAATGATAATCTGCGTATAAAATCGGACCGGTACAGCGGGCAGCGGTCGTCAAACCGCGGACAGGTTGCGAGGAACGCAACACATTGCTCATGTTACCTCGGGTTCCCGCCCGCGTTCCCGTCCGCTTCCGTGTCCTCCTCCGTGTTACAGTTTATTGTGACCGTGTCTATACTCTGTCTATCTAGGATTATTTATTACACACGCCTGTGTGATTCAAAACTGCGAAAATATCATTCATTAGCCGTGTGGGGAATATACTTTATTTTTATTTTTATTGAAACTGACATTGTTGGCTACATCACCTACAACATCCGTAATGCACACCGGGTGAACTAGGTGCCATGTCAGTGCTTCCCTTCGGTCGTGCCGGCTACACTGAACTGGACGGAAAACACAAACTACTGACTGACTGACTGACTGATATACAATCGATTAATTTGATCATTCACTTACAACGCCCCACACGGCCGGTACTAAAGAATAGCCCCACTGCATCTCTCCCCGTGCATGTCGTAAAAGGCAACTAAGGGATAAGGACAAGATGCCGTGCATAAGGGCGACAGGATTAGCCACCTGTCACCTTGGTACGGTCCATCGAGCGAGTCATGTAGCTGGTGGGTCTTAGTGCCTTACTTGCTGCTTGATGTTATCTTCTCCTAATACTTTGCTAAATGTGGTGGTCGGTGTTCTGCTATAATTTAGAAGAGTACAAGATTCAAATTCTAAACAGAATTTTTTGTAAATTATTGATCTTGCCATAAAAAGCCCGGTAAGAAGGCATATAACGAATTTGGCAGATGATATCCGAATAACCGGCTGTTCCATTTTCAGCTTTACAATGGAAAAAGCCCGGTAAGAAATAGAGCCTTGTGAATGCTTTTCACAATGCTCAAAAGGCAAAGATTTTCGTATATTGCAGTATGAATGTTCACATATTTACAGGCAAAAATGTTCCATATATTGCCAAAGAGATTTTACATGATACGTCATTGTATATTGCAGCATAGTTTCGAGCGGCTGAAAACAGCGCCAGCTAATAAAGACGTCTGCTCGCCTCCACACCTGCGGAGCGACTCCGCTAGGCCGCTATGAATGCTGCATGAGTCCTGAAATATTGAATAGCACTGCGGTGCGGCTGGCAACATTTACTTATGGCAGGATCGTGGTCGGAAACCTGATGTCACGTCATTGTGTGGGAGAGGGGCCTAATTCTTAGTATAGGTACGTCATTTAAGTATGGGTAAATAAATACCTATACGCGAAAATCAATACTAATAATAAATCTGTAAGGGATGGTCATGGAGTAAGTTACTTTGTTTTATGAGATACTAGCTGAGCCCGCGGCTCCGCTCGCGTGAAATTCGTATTCCAAAGAAGAATGTAAGTAACTAAGGGCGAGGCCGAAGGTCGAGCTGCGTTCAGGTAATCGATAAACCTTCTTAAAGAAAGTAACTAACTAAGGGCGAGGCCGAAGGCCGAGCTGCGTTCAGGAAGACGATAAACCTTCTGGAAGAAAGGAAGGAACTAAGTGTGAGGCCGAAGGCCGAGCTGCGTTCAGGTAAACCAAAAACCCTCTTCCGCCTTCGGGCCTCGCCCTTAAAGACTTCCTTTCTTCAATAGAATATAATATCGTTTATTCAATCTATTTATTTTATAAAAATAAAAAAGTAATATTAATAACTAAAGAATTAAACCTACCTAACAAACATTACAATAACTATCAAAACGGGCATTTTGAAATGTTCTTAGAGCACTTGCGGCATTACCCCGCTGGATGGCAAGGCTTACCCTTTGAATGAAGTACATAAGCCCTTGATGGCGGGACCACAGAATAGAAAAGAGTACTCCGTACAGAAGCTGCTCTGTACAAACACTCACAAAGAAATAGCTACTCTGCGACGACGCGATAAAGTACAAATTGACTCGCACAGAGCTGCATGCCTAACCACGATAACCGCCTACATTTCGCTTCTCTTTCTGTCGTGTAACTCTATCTCGAAAGCGCGTCGTTCAGCGCGTTAAGGGCTGTGTCTTTGTGCTGTCTTATTGTGAGGAATAAAATGAAGATGATACCTACCAACTTTTATCGTTCTATCTACCAACGATATGATATTTAGCTACGGCAAATTCATGCGAACAAATTCATGCATGCGTTAGCGTCACAATTAGTTTCTCACATCGAAGCGTGCATTGCGTGCAACCTTCCAGTGATAGTTTTGTTTGATCAATAAATTTAATGATCAATGATCATCTACAATGTACCTATTATCCTTATACGAATTAGGCCATACACACCACGCTGTTCGGCGTCATCTAACTAATGTTATTGGCAATATAATAATATCATTTTAAATCAATGACCTCCTACTATATGAATAAATAAATTACTAGAAATAAATCAAAATGCTACTAAACAAAATACTTACCTTTCTTCGTCTCTCGGCAATGAAAAAAAAGACAAGTTTTCATTTGTCTGTTGACTTTTGCACCCGTCCACTGCACAATATTTACGTGATTTCGACATTTTCTAAATTCGAAAGCGCCACGTGCCCGGTCTGGCTGGATAGCGGCAGCCCACTGTTAATTGTAGATTAGCCGCTATGCCAAGCGGTAGGCATTTAACTCGTACCTTGAGCGAGTGACGAAGGCCTGGCGGGACACCAGTTGCGTCAACCAGCTCAAGCTTCTTTTGGCTTCACTGCTCCACGGACCGAGGGTTTCAACCGCAAACGCAACAAATTCGAAATCTTGAATTATATTTCTATATTTGCTGCGTTTGAGGCTCTCCGCCCCAGCCTCGGCCGCGCCAGCCGCTCTTGAAGATGTCCTAACGTGACTTGGAGCCAATGTGAGAACAAAAGTGGCGTCCCACATCAAAGAACTACCCTTAGTCCATGGCACTAAGGTGATAGCATCGGTCCTCTTGCCATCCAGCCGGGAATAACCGCGAGGTTCTAGGATGCACGGTATATTTGCCGTTAGAAGCGTGGACTTTATAATAAAATTTAAATTAAATTAACTCAATCTTAATATTAATTAACTTTATTCGAGATGGTTTAGCTTCTTCCTGAATGCAGCTCGGCCTTCGGCCTCGCCCTTAGTTACTTGCTTTCTTCGAGATGGTTTATCATTTGTCAGAACGTAGCTCGGCCTTCGGCCTCGCCTTAGTTGCTTACTTTCTTCAAGATGGTTTAGCTTCTTCCTGAACGCAGCTCGGCCTTCGGCCTCGCCCTTAGTTACTTGCTTTCTTCGAGATGGTTTTTCAATTATCTGAACGTAGCTCGGCCTTCGGCCTCGCCTTAGTTACTTACTTTCTTCAAGATGGTTTAGCTTCTTCCTGAACGCAGCTGGGCCTGCGGCCTCTCCCATAGTTACTTACTTTCTTCGAGAAGGTTTATGGTCTTCCAGAATAGAGCTCGGCCTTCGGCCTCGCCCTTATAGTTACTTACTTTCTTCAAGAATGTTTTTCTTCTTCCTCAACTCAGCTCCGCCTTCCGCCTCGCCCTTAGTTACTTTCATCGAGAAAGAATATCGTTTACGTGAGCGCAGATCCGCCTTCGGGCCCGCCTTTAGTTACTTACTTTCTTTTTTTTAAATACGAATTTCACGCGAGCGAAGCCGCGGGCAACAGATATATAAATTTGATTGCACCAATGACAGCGACATAACTTCGACTTTCAATTATTATTTTTATTTATTAAACAATTTGTCACCGGCCAGCTCACGTCGAGATGACAGTTCTCCGTTGTCAACATGACATTTAAACTTGTTTTTTACCTTTACTTTGGATTACGCGTGATTTTTATTATATTTTTTACATATTATGTTCATCCGGGATATACAATATCACTATAAAAAGTTTCGTCAAATTCCGTTCAGTGGTTTTTGCGAGATGTGCGTACAAATAGACATTTTTGCATTTACGATTTTATGATATGTATAGAAAGAATAGATATGTATAGACTATTGTGTTCAAGTTATAAAAAAGAAGAACTGAAAGAAGAACTGTAATTTCGTTGTATCTACTTATTTTTAAATTTCGAATGAATATTTTATTCAAATTGTATTTGCTGCCAGTTCTCAAGATATAATTATGTACTTTGGACTACGTGATTTTAAACACGCAATAATGTTTATAATTGTTATTTTTTTTATTTTTTTTATTTTTTTTACGTATTATGTTACACCCGTATTTTGTACCCGGCATATAAAGTGCCACTATACAAAGTTTCGTCTAATTCCGTTCAGTGGTTTTTGCGTGATGCGCGTACAGACAAACAAACAAACAAACAAACAAAAATTTTAAAAACTGTTCTAACATGTTCAGTATCTCATTTTAAGCCACCCTGGTTAGTTTTTTTCCGAATACATTCAATGTACAGACTTTCTTACCTCTACGATTTTATTATATGTATAGATTGCATTTGTAGACTCTACGTATGATACTAAAAATAAATTGACGATTTTTAGAAATATTTTCTGTATGTATGTATGTATGTTCCTCCATAACTTAAACCGATCATCCGAATTCTATGAAACTTAGTAACACAGGTTAAATAAAATTTACTTCCGGTTACGCTAAGATGTGGTTCTCATGCAAACCGAATTGTTCCGAGCGCCGAAATAAAGGTACAGTAGCGGGCTTACTTACTTTCTTCTCTTTAAATATGAATTTCAGGCGAGCGAAGCCGCGGGGGCTTCGCTCGCGTCAAATGTGAAAAGCTACTAGATAATATGGTTTTAAGTGTAGGAAGTTAGAAGAGGAGTCTTCGCAATTATTATAACATTTTTTTTATTTGATAAATTCGCTTTCATCATTCTCTTTCTTTCCTTTCTCTCCTTTCCTCGGCCACTTTAGTCCGCATTCAAGCCGGACTGGCACATCCTTGGGGGTGAAATTGGCTGCGCCTGAGGCTCCGACCTCGAGCAAAGCCTCCCTGTAATCGAGCACTAAAAAATACAAAACAATTGATATTAAATTGACATGTTTGTTTCTGCGTTACAGGGCTGTTAATCAAAGCTGGCACTTACTGACACTATCGCGTAGTGTCTGTGTGTAAGCGGACGGGTGACGTCGCACTGCATACGCCCGATCTGTCTCACTCGCACTTGCACAATTGCATTGGTGTGAGTACTGTGCACGCGCCAGCTTTGGTTAACAGACCTGTACGTTTGAACGTCCCAACTGGGCCACTTATGTATCGAACATTTTGCATGGATATCGTTGAAATTCTGATACAACATTTTCAGAATTTCTCCCGAGCAAACTCGCAAGCAAATAGTAATAAAGTAAAAGTAAATAGTAAAGTAAATAACTAGTAATAGTAAGGACTGGAACAGATTTTACACATTAAAATTCATATTGTGAGATTGGAACATCGCCAGGATATTATTATTAAAATATGTGTACCTATTTAATGTACAGGCGTACATCGACATCGTGAACGTTTCATTTCAGTACCGCTTCAAATGCATTGACAAGACAACAACTATTAATCAGAAAACTTTCGGCAACTAGCTCCGCTTTAATTTCCCCTCAGCCTACCTACTCGCACCTCACGTACTTTAACCGCAAACCTTTTCCCTCCCCTATCTCAGAATATAGGCTTAGATTGGCCCCGGATGAGCCAACTCGCTAACTCGTGAACAATAAGCGCGTCTCGTTTGAGTGATCGTTAATCAGTCTCGCGGCGCCTCAGTCAGCGCCAGGTTCGCTGACAAGTGTCCTTGCACTGTTCCACAGAGCATTCGCTTACTGGAAGATTAAAGGATAGCTTTGAGACAGAATATTCCGTGTAGAGAAATTCTGCGATCGGTCGATCAGCCAGGTCGTGATAACAGCGGATTAGCTCAAAGATTTGCTGAAGAACACTTTCCTTGCATTTGACATAGAATCAGAATAAGGCAGGCTCCTTCCAAAAATTACTTTGGAAAACATATTAACGATTTAACTATTTCTTGAAAATTGTGTACTTACGAGTACCACAGCAGTAGATTGAAAACTAAACATTGGAATTGAATGACAAACAAATATGACACGGTAACCAAAAAATCCGCTCGTATAATTGGATTCTTTGTGTGATATAATAACTTAGATAGACACTGGCATGGCACCTAGTTCACCAAAGTGTTGCGGGTTGACATCACTGGTGTTTATAGGTGATGTAGCGAACCTTGTCAGTTTCCATAAAAAAAAACACAGTCAATCCTCTTACAGCCTTAATCGATTAATAGCCATACTTGTTTAGAATTGCTAAAAATACATAATCCATCACAGAAGATATTTCGCTTAAGCCAAGCTCTGTGAAACGTCCCAGCCAGCCTCCGACTCCAACTTGACACAGTGTGGGGCAGGAGCCCGGTAGACGATTAATTACGCGAGAGCGGCTGGCAGGTGTACAATGTTGCCTGCCGCTGCCGCCTCACTCCTGGCATGGAAGCAGCGACTCCAAGGCTTGGGCTCTTGAAGTTTAAACGTGTGTTGTTGGACCAGTTTCAGAACTTTCATTCTGAACATGGCTTTGAGATTTCATGGATCCGGCAGCTGGAAAGTCTCAGGAATATCTGAAAAAAAAAACACAGAAGTAATATTATTAGACCACAGTAGAATATATTATGTAGAATTGTATGGTGTTAAGATGTCAAGAAAAACGAGGATCTACAAGGAAATCAAATTAACAATGAAATGAGAAATGTAAACAATTAACATATTCCATTACTGCAGGCACTTTTATGATGATCAAATTAGCATTTTTTTATGTAATTCGGTATGGGTTGGGCTGGGCTGTGTCGGAGGGGCCAAAGCGCATTTAAATGCTCCGACCAGCCTTCACCTCCGAGAAGGTAGGTGCCATACCGGAGACTACCCTGGATTACTGGCTATATAGGTTGCGACTTCGGACAGAGCCACCCAGTTCGGTAGCAATAAAAAAAAAATACTGGACTAGAGAACACGGCGTGTCATTGGTACACGCCGACCGGATTCGAACCTCGGACCTCTCGCATGAGAAGCCCATGCCCAAACTACTCGGCCACCCGCCGCTTCTAAACAATGTTTATGTATGTACATTTGATGGAGTGGCAAGAAGAAAAGCAACCAAATAGGAAGACACAATACACGAAAATTCAGGGCAACTGAAACCACTCCACCGTTTTCTCTAGCAGATTCCAAAGACAGACAATGGCTCTATTGAAAACCGGGTGTTCCTAGAGGCTGCTGCCATCCGACCGGTGTTCGGGGGGTTAGTGCGCGCCGCCGAAATTGTGTTACGTCTAAAGGGAATATAATAATTGATGTCGTCGGTCGAAGGTAATGAATGACGCGGTGGAGTGACGCTGACGTCACAAAGAGATTGATTTGATTCGTGAGATCGATACGGTTTAGCCAGTCATGAGGTGACTAGGTAAGAACAATGTGCTGAGGTCTGAGAAGATTGGTATACCAAGATGTGCTATGAGTTCTTTATTAATTTGACTTCTTATTTTTTTCTCCTATTATGAGCATAAGCGTAAGCATCTTCATTCAGATCTTCTTAACCTTATAACGTTGTAGTTGGAAATGTACGAGTATGGACTTGAATATACTAAAGCTTTTAGTATAGCGCAGTATTTGTGATGAACATTTTAGTTATTAAATTTTTCGTTGGTTTATTATTCTTTTGTCTTCTATGTCCTTTAGATTTTCTAGAATGGTCACACTTTCAAAAATGAATTCTCAGGTTGATTAACAACACGTCCATGTTTATAAGGAAAGATGATTAACTTTGCATCTTGCTATGCATTTAATACTTCACATTGCAGACAAGATAGGAAGTGCTCCGCACCTGAGGGTATTCCGAAATGATTGTTTGTCGATCAAACAATAAGTTGATCTCAACATTCCCCCTCATAGAGGCTGGGATGGAGGTTGCCGCTAATGGGTTATTGTCTGCATCCGTTTTAGCTTCGTTTACTTTTGTCTATGTTGATTCTGCTGGGAGGTAAGACTGTGATTGATATTGGTTAGGGGAGATTAATGAACTCAGCATGTGATGAATCTTTTGGCCAAGATATGTTTTCAAGAATATTTTGTATTATAAATACGGTTAAATGTACTATATATTCAGTTGATTTGACATTACATAAATACGTCTTGGAGATTTAGTAGTTAGTATTTTAAGTGATTCATCAGTTTTTAATCAATTGTTGAAGTGAAAATCCCACAGTGTTTCTATCTAAAATAAATTCTCTCATAATGCTGAAACAGTGAAATATGTTGCTTTATATTATCGTTTTCCGAAGCGTTAAATTAAAATCGAGTTGCCGGCAGGTTCATCAGTATCCAGGTTCATTACTTAAAATGTAACCCCTTTTATACACACACGAGGAAGCTAATCAAACCACATGCCTTCTCTTTTGGTGTGTGATCACATTGGGAAGTTTTGCGTGTTAAATATTTTATCTTGGAATGAATCGGATGAATCTTTGTCATATATTTTTTTTCATTTAAATTTGCACTATCTAGCTTACCCATAATCCCAGGTATGACCGGTAAAGATAATGCCTTCAGGCTTCAAGTCCGCCTTTTGTCACTTTTCATTGTGCAATAAAGCATATTTGAATTTTAATTTAATTTTTCACGCCGTCCCCTTCCCACGTCCGCACAATGCGCACTGGACACGGAATGCATATCTACACGCTGAACTTACCGCGGATTCGTACCAATCGGTTCTGCTGATCTTTCTTCCACAGAAATGGTAAACTCTGGACCGGTCTTCCTGCCCACATATATCCCCCCAATTACAGGTTCAGGTCCTTCAAAAGAGGCTTGAGTGACAACAAACAATCACTTAACATTAACTTACTACTTAGTTTCCATCGAAACACCACACAAGCAGGACCTTCAGACTCCTCACTCGAAGGTCAAGCCCAAGTATTTTCCTGTTTACTTTTCTCGACCGTTTGATCCGACGTGAGCTCAGGCTAACGCGGAGGTAACAAACTCATATCGAAGTAAACAGATTCACGTGATTCGGGATTGTTCCCGCTCGGGGGCGAGTTGAAAACGTGGGGGGGGGGGGGGGGGGGGGGGTTTGAGGAAGGGGGGATGGAGATATTGTTTGACTCCCTCCCACCACCCATTCTCAGGCTCTTCATACAGACTGACGACTTTATACATAACAGTCGATGATTTATTAAGAACGAAGACTTTATGAGAAATTGTGTGGATGAATTTTGAGTTCGGAAAACGATGGGTGGAATAATGAATGTTGAATAGTTTGGCTGAAGTTGTTACTTGCCTTTTCCGAGGTTTATGAAAGAAATACAAATATTTTTTTTTATTTTTTTTTTTTATTGAAACTGACACGGTTGGCTACATCACCTACAACATCCGTGATGTCAGCCCATAACACCGGGTGAACTTGGTGCCACGTCAGTGCTTCCCTTCGGTCCTGCCGGCTACACTGAACTGGACGGAAAAGACAAACTATTTACATAGCCGTTTCGACCGACCTTTCATTCAGTGCGGTGGTACCAACCCGGGCGGGTTAAACCCTACCACCTAGTGATATAAGAAGGGAGTCATATCCCTTAGTCGCCTTTTACGACATACACGGGGTGAGATGCAGTGGGGCTATTCTTTTAAAGTACCGGCCCCACACGGTACACTGGCCCCACACGGTACATAAAAATAGTTTAATGTAAATAGTACAAAATAGTTCAATGTTAATTTTAGTTTAATTAAAAAAAGAAAACCCGACAGAAGCGAAACTTCATACGATTTGTATTTAAAATCAAATTAATAATTTAATTTCGATCGGGATTGCGCCGTCTTTGCGATATTCCTTTCAACTTATACAATATTTCGACGTAAAAATACTATCATAGATGGCGCTGGGGCAGCCCAGCCAACGCTCCTCATTGAGGAATTGAGTTGACAACTTGCGTTCGTACTTTCGTGACGTTCAACTTTTTATGCGTAAGGTCCCCATCGAAGACTTACTGCATTGGTAGAACTATACAACTATGCAATATTTCGCAACTTTAAATTTGTTAAGGGAACGTACCCACCCCCGGCCACGTGGTTTTAGGCCACTTTGGACCCCTCTCCCCCGGGAGGGTGCGAGTACCATGCGTGGTATCTTGACCAACCTCTTTCAAGTTTTAAGTTTAGTGGTATTTCACAACTTGCTGTTTGTAAATGTGTTTATACGGTTGTATTTTAACTTTAGAATGTGACCAGGCGAATACTTTTTGGTGTAATTGAACTGTGCCTGTCGAGTTCTTAGGAAAAACAGTGCCAGTCCACGCCACCGAAGCGATTGTTTTTGTGTGTCACAGACCACCGATTTTTGTTTAGTGTTTTTTAAACTATATTTT
This sequence comes from Nematopogon swammerdamellus, assembly GCA_946902875.1. Lineage (NCBI taxonomy): Eukaryota > Metazoa > Arthropoda > Insecta > Lepidoptera > Adelidae > Nematopogon > Nematopogon swammerdamellus. The sequence goes on from OX336342.1 coordinate 6,043,749, forward strand.
TAAATACCACGTCACAGGGTGAAAGAGTGAATAGCCCCCCCCCCCCCCCCCCCCCCCGTGCGACCCAGCGTGGTATTTTGACAAACCCCTCCTCTCCCCAAACCGGTCACGTGGTATGTATGGGTGAGTGGGTAAAAAATGTATGGGTATAAAATTAAATAAAATGAAATGAGACTTTATTTGTCCCCAGTTTAACAAAGCACATACGAACATAGAACATCAAACAATTGGCGACAAATTGGGCCCAACTCAGCTGATGCAATAGGAGACAACGACGTTGTCTATTGCGCTGAATTGCAGTTCGACTCACTTTGCCGATAAGTACACCAAACTTATATGCTAGACTAGACAAGGTGTCATACAAACGAAAATTTAACAATAAAATAGCATGACTAATCTAACGAAAGTGACGACAAGAACAACACCGACAAAGACAAGAAACAATAATAATTAACATATTTAATCAGAAAAAACATGTTTAATCAGAAAGAAACGTACAAGGTACAAAGAAGAAAAAAAAATTCACACTATACTTACACACATACATGGAGCATTAAAAAAACCCCAGAATAAATACCAACCTCATCTACCTTACCTAAGGTTTGGACAGGTCATGTAAAGATATGTTATGTTTAGTATGGAGAAAATATATAGTTTTTTTTTATAGACAGCCGGCGCGGGTGTCTATGCCCAATACTTCAACGGAAGTTCAGACACAGCCAATAACACCATTCCTCGCGAAACCACGCTCAGAGAGGCGTCATGGCGGCTATGAGGCGGACAAAAAGGTTGTTGTCTAATTTATTGACACGCCTTTTGAAGATTCCCAGGTTATAGGTGGTGGGGAACACACTCACCGGAAGACCGTTCCATATTTTCGCCTTTCGACACTGGAAAGATTTCGAAAAATGATGTGTTCTTAGAAGTTGAGTGTTAAAAAATGTTCCGAGCGTGTCCGGCGGGTGTGGCGGAGACGGATGGGGGCAGGAGGGATGAGGGAAGCCAATTCATCAGAGCAACATCCATGGTAGTACCGTAGTACCTATAAAGCAGGCTAATATAACCGATGGTTCGCCTGTGGCCAAATGATTCGAGTCCCTCCGTGAGCTTGGGATCACCAATTAGACGGATAGCGCGGCGCTGGACAGAGTCCAAGGACGCCAATAAGTAAAGAGGGCATCCGTCCCGCAGATGTACTACATTACCGGGCGAACTTGCGCATAAGGAGTTGCGCCGCGCCGGTGAGAAGAACCGTCTGCTGCGGTAGAGGACCCCTAATTTCCTAAAGGCAAGTATCGCTTTGGACTATATTTTATTTTTTTTATTTATCTCTTTATTTCAGCCAACTAGGGCCATATTGAAAATACATATTAAATGTCTTAACCTAAGAACTAAAATTACTTTTTCTCCACTTGTGTCTGTACGGGTCCCAATAGAGTATGCGTCATATTAGTCTGCTGACGCGGTGGATCAGGTGCGCGTAGAGTGGGCGCAGATTGCGTCCGCAGCACGGGCGTCGGCAGCGGTGCGGGCGTCGTCGTCGGCGGCGGCGCGGGTTGCGTATCCTGAATGTGCAGGACGGCAGTTGTAGACAGCTCCGGCGCGGGCTCAGCATACTTATGGCGCGCGACCTCACGATGAAGGTCGCGATTGTAGCGCCGGAACACCACACCGGAGGGCCAAAACTCACTGCGAAGGAATGTCTTCACCTTCTCGGCAGGAATGCACAGCTTGAAAGCGCAAAAGTTCGTGTCAGCCCAGTGAGAAGGAAGAGCCTCGACACTCTCAACTCGCTCACCCTTATCCTGGACGTGGCGGATGAGATCCTCGATCTTCATGTCCTTTCGCAGGCGAGACACGTAGATGAGAGCCGTGCGGGGAGCTGCCTTCAAACAGCTCTCTTCAGGTATATGAAACACCTAAAGCCACCTTGGTCAATTCCACGCCCAAGACGTCCAACTTGTCATTACTAGGTATGGCCGTACCCTGGAACGTTATAGTTATAAGAGTTACAATTCAATCTACAACAATACAATCAAAATACTTCGCTTAAATTAAGCGACCACCTCGGGGTCCTCGATGTCGAACTGTCGCACGACTTAAACTTCCGGCGTCACATTGAGGGCAAGGCCAAGCTGGCCTCAAAAAAGCTGGGTGTACTCAACAAGGTGCGGCGGTACTTCACGGCGGGCCAAAAACTGACGTTATATAAAACGCAAGTTAGGTCTTGCTTGGAGTACTGCTCGCACCTGTGGGATGTAAGTCACCTCCTCGTAAGTGAAACGGTGCCACAGGTCGCGCTTCATATAAAAAAAAAAAATTGTGAATTGAATTCGGACTCTTCTCACAAGAAAAAAAAAATCATATATACTCGACATAATTTCTTTCCATTCCCTACATGTGCGTATATTGTTCTCTAACACTTGTAAAACATCGGATTCGCTATGAAGCGGATCTGACTAGGCTCAGTTCCTGTCTATTTAGGGCGATTGAGTCAACAGAGCCTGATGGAAATGCGAAAATTATTCATTTTCCCCCGGTACACATTGGGCAACTTCACCTTTTCCGATGGATATTAATATTGTTTTCATGGAAATTAGATTGCAGAGTTCACTGTCTGGTGCTTTGATTGATTTGAATAATGCATATTTTCGTGTTTTCGCGGCTCCTCCGTGCTGGTAGTTTGGTAGGAAAAGTTATCTAACTGTGTACGATAGCGGAAGGGCTAACGCATAGATTCCATGCAGATAAGAAGGAATACATTTGATTACATACATATTCAGTAGGATTAATATCTTATGTGGAAAACAATATTTGTGTCATAGTGTCATAGTGCATATGATGAAGCATACATTAAATACCAAATGTAGATTATGTATGAGAATGCACCCACTGTCTCTCATGAAACTCATGATACAGCCGGTTAGGCCAGTTTGGGAGATGGTGTTAGCACACAAAACATTAAATTACAAATTTAAAAAACCCCCGACCCATAAAAAGTTAAAAATAATTTCCGTTTACTTAATTAAAGGAGTCGGGAGACCGCTAAGTAAATTCCCGCGCAGCTCTGAGTTTTTATATTTTATTTACTTAGCGGTCCCCCGACTCCTTTAATTAAGTAAACGGAAATTATTTTTAACTTTTTATGGGTCGGGGGTTTTTTAAATTTGTAATTTAACTTTTATTTCAAGCTTTTAAAAAAAAACCGCATGAAAATCGGTCCACTTTTTGAAATAAATTTTTTTTTATTACTTAATTACTTGATTACTTGATTACAAACATAGCTAAGAACCTTCCCGATTAAACAAGCTTCCTAAAAAAAAAACCGCATCCAAATCGGTCCATCCGTTTGGGAGCTACGATGCCACGGACAGACACACTCACACACACACACACACACACGTCAAACTTATAACACCCCTCCTTTTTTTTCGTCGGGGGTTAAAAATAATCATTGCCAATTTGTCTGTATGAAATAGGGACAATTTCTGTTGTTGTGTAATGTGCCTGTAAGAATAATAAATGAAATTTTGAGTTTGAGTTTAAGATTAATTAAGGTTGTAAAATTTATTAATAAGGTACACATTATACTATGTTATTAGCTTTTGCCCGCGGCTTCGCTCGCGTGAAAGTGTAAAAAAATATATAGAAGTTCAATATGTCGGCCTCAGCCCGCGCAAAAGCCAGCAAGAAATATAAATCACGGGCTATCATCGGAAAGAGGGGGTTACGGTTTTGTACCGTGTGGGGCCGGTACTTTAAAAGAATAGCCCCACTGCATATCTCCCCGTGTATGTCGTAAAAGGTGACTAAGGGATATCATTCCCTTCTTATATTACTAGGTGGTAGGGTGTAACCCGCCCGGGTTGGTACCACCGCACTGAATGAAAGGTCGGTCGAAACGGCTATGTAAATAGTTTGTGTTTTCCGTCCAGTTCAGTGTAGCCGGCACGACCGAAGGGAAGCACTGACGTGGCACCAATTTCACCCGGTGTCATGGGCTGACATCACGGATGATGTAGGTGATGTAGCCAACCGTGTAAGTTTCCATAAAAAAAAAAAAACGGTATGTATGGGGCACATGTGGGTACCCCTCGCTGACCTAGACGTTTCACGTTAAAACCAATGGCCGTGTGTTCCGTCCGACACAGCCCTACCCAATTTTTAAATTGTTTTTTTTTTATGGAAACTGACACGTTTGGCTATCACCTGTGATGTCAGGACATAACACCTTGGTGAACTAGGTGCCATGTCAGTGCTTCCCTTTGGTCATGCCGACACTGAACTAGACGGAAAACACGAACTGTTTACATAGCCGTTTCGACCGCCCTTTCATTCAGTGCGGTGGTACTAACCCAGGCGGGTTAAGCTCTACCATACGTGAAATCCGAACCACGGGCAGCCTACAATAGTCGAACGGTCGCTTCCACCGACCTTTAATTCAGTGTGGTGGTGCCAATCCGGGAGGGTTAAATCTCCAGTAAGGTACGAAGGGATGGGACCTGCAGTTTACATTCTAGTGGCACTTTACAGTTTCTACTAACCAGAGATGTTATTAATTGTCAAGATTTCTCAAAATTAAGTTTAATTGGTCCTTCATAATGGGGTCACAGTACCCGAGTCATTTCAATTAAAAGTATGAAATTATAAATAGGTACCTACCTATAGTATACATTTTTTTCTCCTTTTCAAAGGGTCAATTACTCCCACTTGTATGAAAATATGCCGGTTATTAAATGGTAGAGGTTATTACTTATTAGCGACGGGTGTTGTGGAGCGGTTCGAGGAAACCCGCATAAAAATGTCAGAGCGAGCAATTATTCAATAACCTCACGTGAGTCAGGGCGGCGAACGGGGACGTATTCTGGGGCGTCTGGTTTACTTATAAGTAAGGTATTTTTGCGTAGGTAGCGTAGCGTAGGTGGAAGAGTTGGAAAGGGTCGCCCTAGGCGCACATTCAAAAAAGGTCAAGTGCGTAGCACTCGTAACTAACGTGTAAGAACAAAATTTTGATAGTGGAAGAGGCGGCAAAGTTGTGTCAGGACCGTAGCACGTGGGTGGACATCAGCTGTCTTTGACTACCCCACTGAGAAACCGTTATGATGTTATGTATGTATGTATGTAACTTATTTTTCTGTAAGGACGCATTGTGATACTATAATATCTATACTATATTTTATAGAATAAAATTATTACAGTTCTTGGGCCGACGACGCACACAGGGGTATTTGTCTATTTTAACTGGCCAAAATTAGTTTTGTGTGATTATGGATTCAAAATAATGAGTTTCATGTATTTAAAGTCTAAACTAATGAAATTACATATTAAGTAGTGTAAAAATCTTTATTACGTAAAAAAAAATCAACAATTTATTTGCGATCCCATAATATCGTACATCTCTGCGAATTTTGAAGGACATGACATGCATTTGTTACGGAACCCTACATTCATTTTGAAATAAATGTTAAATTTAGTAGAACGGACATACATGCATTGGTTACGGAACCCTACATTCATTTTGCAGAACTTAGTAGAATGGAGAGACATAAACGTGTTACGGAACCCTCCTTTTATTATAAAATAACCGTCGGAGGACCTTGGTTGAAAATTGTAAAATTTAGTAGAACTGACAGACATGCATTTGTTACGGAACCCTACATTCATTTTGAAATAAATGTTAAATTTAGTAGAACGGACAGACATGTATTTGTTACGGAACCCTACATTCATTTTGCAGAACTTAGTAGAATGGACAGACATAAACGTGTTACGGAACCCAACTTAACAGTTGCACTCCGGGAGTGCCGGCAGATCCCGTGCCACTCGTAACTTGACCCTTAATGCAATGACTTAAGGTTACATTTCGCTTTTCGAGATCTAACAATGACGCGATGACGCGAACAGAATTGATCCCGTGCCACTGTAACTTAACCCTTAATGCAATGAATTAAGGTTACATTTCGCTTTTCGAGATCTGACGAGGACGCGATGACGCCAGTTTAAAATTTTTTACCCAAGCGCCGCTAAAGAGGTTTTCACTTCAAAAATATAAATGAAACATTAACTTTATCTGTGAATTATCACGAGTACGACTTTAAAGTTTTAAATTATATAATTATATTACTTCCGCAAAAATCGCACTCCGGTTTTTAGGTATTTAACAAGGGTAATAGTACTACTTTTTATTGATATATGAATAGACACCCAGAAGTACCCAGAAGTACAACAAAAACCTTAGAATTCCTTTTAAATAAATGAAAATTAAACACAATAAACCTTCTGTAATCATTGTACTGCCAAATTTTTTTAATGTATTGCAATTTAATTAAAAATAACTAATACACATTCGTAAATACCTGCTTTGCAACTGTCCATCTTTTTTTTTTTTTCCACACTCAACAAACTAAAATAGGCCCATTAAACTCTTAACACTCTGATAGCAAAACGATAAACATTACGTGCGCAGGCACCGACATCAATATTGCACACTAAGTGGCGGGCGGGATAAGAGGTGCAGGGTGGCGGTAAGTGTCAAATGTCGTTGTTTGGTTTGTGGAGAATAGGTTATGTGATACAATACTGAATAGGAACAGTTTGATGAAATTGAATATTGGCCAGTTAAAATAGACAAATACCCGTATGTGCGACGGAACGAATCCGGAGGCGATCGGGTCCGCAACTATATCGAATCCGCAACTATATCGGGTCCGCAACTATAATATAACTATAACTGGGACTAATATCCCAAATTGTTTGGTTGTTTCTTCCTGAACATTGCTAAGACATCGCTAAAACTTTAACTGCCTTATTCAGAGTTACACTGTTAAACCAGGACGAAATCGGTTTAACTTAATACTTGTATTAAATTTAAAACGAAGATTTAACTCGTCTATTCAGAGTGCCACTTAAATCGCAAACTATACTAAGACTCGAATTTAGCTTTCGTGTGGCAACCCATCATAAAATAAATGTTGTCTACGGCACAAAATGAGGTTTGTTCATACTGACAGTTTGCGCTCGTATCGTGCTATCTCATATCTGACTTGTTTTAGAAGAAAACACAAATTAATTGTAAAATTAGTCTCAGTGTGTTAAAATTATGCTTAAAAATGAAGATTGTAACAAATTGTTGTAGGTGTTATTTTAACGACTGACTTGGTAACAAGCAAATGGTCATCAGAATAAGTCCGCGTACTTTGTTAGTGTTTTGTAGATCTCGGTCGATGTGAACTACCGTTAATTTGAAACTGACTCTGCACTGGAACGACGACTTTTATGGAGTTGTCCCGCGATTTTCTGCATCACAGGTTTGAATCATTTGTGCTTTTATTTATCTTTTGTCTCATATCCACATTCGAAACCTGATCTATGATGATTTTTTTTACTTTGTTATTGGTTATTCTGGTGAAGGGAAACGCGATCACTTTTTATTGATCAGCCTCTGTTGATGATAGCTTGATGTTATTAGGTAATTAGCCAGTTTTATCGGTCCACTCAACAAATATTATTAATAACATCTCTTCAACAAAATATCCGTACACTTATCATATAATCATACACCAAAAGGAAGCACTGACGCGGCATCTAGTTCACCAAAGTAACGGGACTAATATACTTATTAGCCAGGCCCGCCTCTCTAAAATGAATAAGACAAAGTATGACGGGCTGACACAACCTAACCTGACCTAACACCCGTGGTGTTAGGTTAGGTTAGGTTAGTTAGTTAGTAGGTGATGTAGGTTGCCAACCATGTCAAGTTAAAAAAACAATTCTAAAACCAAAAATAGTAAAAAGTCGAAGAGAAGTGGTTAAAGAAAGATACTTCAGTAAGTACGCCCTGAATTGAGAACTAAAACCATTACGTCGTAAAAAGTTGAAGACAAGTTATTAAAAATACTTACATAAGTAAGCGCCGAATTGAGAACTAAAACCATTACGTCGTAAAAAGTTGAAGACAAGTGATTAAAAATACTTACATAAGTAAGCGCCGAATTGAGAACTCAAACTATTACGTTGTAAAAAATTGAGGACGAGTGATTAAAAATACTTACATAAGTAAGCGCCGAATTGAGAACTAAAACCATTACGTCGTAAAAAGTTGAAGACAATCGATTAAAATTACTTACATAAGTAAGCGCCGAATTGAGAACTAAAACCATTACGTCGTAAAAAGTTGAAGAGAAGTGGTTAAAAAAAAGACGTAGGCCACCTTAGTACCTCCTTTTGTAAACGGAAAAAGTACATTGTAGGTACTACCGATTTCCAAATGAAAATGGATGGTAGGTACTCGTACAACGTATGTAGGTTGATTCGACTCCACGGACGTGGACAGGAAGAGCCCACATAGCTGTCAATTTAAACCTCGTTCAACTGATGGAGGTCTGCCAGGCCAGGTACGGTACCGGTGTCTCAATTGAAGAGGTACACCAATTGGCGTACGTTGGTTCATACCCCGGTGAGTCATCGCGAATAAAGCTGGTGACGAAACTATGTAAGTAGGGCGAGTTTAAACGAAACGCATCATGTAATGGTCCTATGAAGCTACCATTAATTGTGATTTCATCATTGGGATTTCAACATGTTTTTATTACTGATAGATAGTAAAAGTATTTTGGAGCTGTTTCATATTTTATTTGAAAATGATAATGGAAATTATATAATTGCACGGAATAATGTTACTCTAATGTTGTTTGGTTACATTGAGATGAGTGAAATGATGCGTATTATCATCATAGCAAAGTATCGTAGCGATTGGTATATTGCTGCGACAAATGCTGAGCAATAATAATAATAATCATTATGCAGAGAAGATGTTAAAGTATCTGGATCTGCAGCACGAGGTTACCAAAATATGGTCCATCGACTCGACGATCGTTGTGCTCATTGTCCAAAGTCGTATCGGCGCATGGGCTGATAGCGAAGAGCCGCAACGACCACCTTGAGAGGCTCTCGCCGAGTGGTTGGGTTAGGTTAGGTTAGGTCGGTTCATCCAGAAGGCAGCCACACTGCGCGCATAGTCCGGAGGTTTCTCTCTTTGGGATCCGACCATGGGTAGCCTGGGCTCGCTCCGCCTCCGCTGCCGGTGGTGGAAAGCCCGTTTGTTTTTAATAAATTTTAGGTTTGTAAATGGTTTGTAATAGGTTTGTAAATGTTTTAGGTAAAAATAAATGAGTTACACAGTATAAATCCAAATTTAATAATAATCAAATTAATGATAATCAAACACCTCAAGAAAATATCATCAACAAAATACTTCCAATTCAACCAATCCAGCGTCACCCACGCTACATCTGCGTTCATCCCAAAAGCGTAAATTCCATTTAGAGTCTATCCCAAAACCATCGCGTCGCACCCGCAGCAAAGGTAACCATATTTAATCGGGCTTTTAGCGGGACGCTTTATATTATAATAGTTTTACCCCAGACTGGACAAAGGGGACCCGCATCACTCGACAATTACGAAGCACTAAAAAGGTATTTGAAGGTACGGGAAAGAAAGGGACTTGTTAAGAAGGGGACCTTTTTGTATGAGTAGCCCTGTAGGTAATTTTAATTGTCTAAATTAACAATTTCCTTGCCCGCATTGTGGCATTTGAGTTTGACTGATTTTGCGGACGATAGAAGATTGCTCGTCCGTCAGGGGATGTTTAATTTTAGGTAATAATACAATTTTAATCTTGTGAATTTTGAGCTCAGTTGAGAATATTATTTTCAGAATACTTTCTCAGCTTCTAATTTGTAGATTTAGAGGAGAGATTTTGTTTGAGTGTTGATTTACGATCGCAGCAAAGGTACTTACTCGGACATAATAGTATAATTCATTATTTTTATATTATAATACTTTTTTTATGCTAAACTTTTGAATATAATGAAAAATTGGTAGCTAACTGATAATTTGCACTTGCAAACATATTATAGGTTTAAATGTTTGACGAGTACAATTCAATGCTCAAACACAGGATATTATTACTTTAACACTTGGCGAGTTTTTTTATGGATTATGAATATGAGTTTATCATTATATTATCATATTGATTATGAATATGAGTTTATCAGCATATCATCATATTGATTACTAGCTTTTGCCCGCGGCTTCGCCTGCGTGAAATTTGAATTTAAAAAGAAGAAGGTAAGTAAGCCCCCTACCATAGCTTTATTTCGGCGCGCGGAACAATTCGGTTTGTATGTATGAGATGAGAGCCACATCTTAGCTATAGCTTTACCTATAGCTATAGCCTATCCTGTGTCTAGTATAGTTAAATGTGCTTGTACTAAGTTTCATCGAATTCGCGTGATCGGTTTAAGAGTTATGGAGGAACATACTTGCATACAGAAAATATTTCTAAAAATGGTCAATTTAGTTTTAGTATCGTACGTAGAGTTTACAGATGCATTATCTCATAAAACAAAGTAACTTACTCCGTGACCATACCTTACAGATTCATTATTAGTATTTATTGATGATGAATTCAACATTTTGTCGGTTTGGTTTGTGATTATGAGTTATGAATTCCAGCTACGATTTTTGAGAACCTACATAATTAATATTAAAAATAAATATGAAACCAATCCCGAGGATACATAGCCGTCTTCTCTTACCCATACAACAATTAAAATCGATACGTAATTTTCACACAGGGCCCTCCAGTGGCATTCTATTTTACCGTTACCGAAACGCTCATTAGCGTCTATTCAATCGTTGGTTAAAGTTTTTACAGTTATGCCTAACATTCAGGCTACGAAAATCCTTCAAACAATCCACACGTGTGACTGCACACAACAATAGTAGTCCCCCTGCGAGTGGGGCGACCAAAAGGGCCGGGGACGCGGGACACACGGGGACACACGGGGACAGTGCGCGACGTAAGCCGGGATAATGCAATATTTGTTCTGGGGATCTGTGCGGCACGCGACCCGCCAATATTGTTCACCTTGCGCTCAGGGGTAGTCAATCGCTTTTTTTTTCTTCAAGTCTATTTCGATTACCTACCCACAGTAATGATTTTTTTATTATTATTTTCAGGTCTCGTTGCATCGTTGACGAGCAGTGGGCGATGGATATATGAGTAACCATCACTCATTTTATATATAACTCTTCTCATCACTCATTTTATAACTAATCTCCTTCTGTTTCGGAGTTCATCGGTTTCTGAGTAAATTCATAACATGTATTGTCTGAGTTTTATTTTGTATATGCTTATATATATTTACTATTTTCTATGGTTACTATATGGTTATTATATTTATGTATTATATGTATATATATAAATCTTTGTTTTTCTATTTTTCTATTATCTAAGACCATTTTTTGTTGCACCTACCCTGGTTTTCATATGTAAAAAGGGTAGGCTGGCGGAAAATGCCATAGGCATTAAGTACTACCTTCTGTACGATTTTATGTGCAATAAACGTTTTTTGATTTGATTTCATTTGAACTCTTCCTGAGTAGATCGACAAAACTGTATCGCTGAAATATTTTAAAAACAAGACAAAAAACAAGAATTGGAAGTGTGCAATCCTAGCTCGTTTAGAGATTGGGACCCCGTTAATCTAAAATAAATATAATAATAGTCTTGTTTTGCTATGTGAAAAAGGGAACAACATTTCAATATTTTTTTAAACGAAATGAAACATTCGAGTGTAGTGTAAGTACCTCTCTCTGTACTTCCTCTCGAATTTAGTCTCTATCTTTACACTCATGTTCCTTAAATAACAATTTAATTTCATCGGAAATTATATAAACTTGACCACTCCTGACATTACCCTATAATCCGGCTGCATGGGGTGCAACGATAAAAAGATAATGCGTTCCCCCTCCCCGCGCCGCACCTTCCTCGCCGCCGCCTGCCGCGTGCACGTCAAAAAACTCGCATTAATGACTTACCTATAGTCCTGGCGTTTTGTCCTCCCCTATGTCCTACACCGTTCTGAATGCAGCTTCTTCTGTCTACTGTAATAGGTCGACGTGTTATAAACTTCCGAGTCGAAATAGACGTGTTATTATATATATTTATATACGTCATGTAGAAGCTCTTGTCTCTTCTGTCTCCTTGTTATATTTATTGTTTATGTATATGGATGGTAGTATCAAATCAAATTGAGTCTAAAGTCGAATTATGAATGGGCCACAAAAGATGAGATAATAGAATATGGCAACCACTTACCGTCGCAAAATAAATTACAGGAGAAGCGGAAAAAATGTTCATGCCGTAAGCGGATAAATTGGGTGGATCAGCTTTTTCTTGTTTTTGGTATCTGTCTGAAAAAATGATATTATCTTGATAAATTCACCTTATTTTAATAGTTACAGCAACTCTCAGATAAGTAATCAATACTAATAATAAATCTGTAAGGGATGGTCATGGAGTAAGTTACTTTGTTTTAGGAAATATTGAGTTTGTAGCCTCTATGTATGATACTAAAGCTAAATTGACGATTTTTAGAAATCTTTTCTGTATGTATGTATGTATGTATGTATGTATGTATGTTCCTCCATAACTCTTAAAGCCATCATCCGAATTTGATGAAACTTAGTACAAACCAATTTTACTATACGGGACACAGGATAGGCTTACTAAAATTCACTTCCGGCTACGCTAAGATGTGGCTCCCATACAAATCGAATTGTTCCAAACGCCGAAATATAGGGCGGCGCGGCGCGGCGGGGGTTAGTAGCGCGGCTGCTGGCGAAGACTGGCGGCGCGGCGGCGGCGGAGCGCGGTGTGTGTATGCATTGTCTTGAGCAGAGTTTCTTATTTAATTCGATTCATAATATTTATTATGTAGGTTAACTTCGTTAGGTACCTATTTGATTAATTTTAGGTGCAAACCTATCGGCTGCTCCAGAGCGAAACACTGTATTAACCAAAATGCTAAATTGTTGAGGAGAGCGAAAATATTGGAAAATTGAAATATAACAATTTCTGTTCTATTTAAAGGAAAAGTAAATATGCAGTTAATTAAAAAAAAAAATACATCTTTGTAGTGATATGTACCATATGTTTATATTGTTATAACTAGCTTTTGCCCGCGGCTTCGCTCGCGTGAAATTCGTATTTCAAAGGAAGAAAGTAAGTAACTAAGGGCGAGCTGGGTTCAGGTAAACGATAAACCGTCTCGAAGAAAATAAGTAACTTTTTGAGGCCGAAGGCGGAGTTGCTTTCAGGAAGACGATAAACCTTTTCGAAGACAGTAAATAACTATGGGCGAGGCCGAAGGCCGAGCTGCGTTCAGGAAGAGGATAAACCATCTTTAAGAAAGTAAGTAACAAAGGGCGAGGCCGAAGGCCGAGCTGCGTTCAGGAAGAGGGTAACCTTTTCGAAGAAAGTAAGTAAGTATGGGCGAGGCCGAAGGCCGAGCTGCGTTCAGGATGAGAGTAAACTTTTCGAAGAAAGTAAGTAAGGGAGGGCGAGGCCGAAGGCCGAGCTGCGTTCAGGAAAACGATAAACCTTCTCGAAGACAGTAAGTAACTATGGGCGAGGCCGAAGGCCGAGCTGCGTTCAGGAAGAGGATAACCTTTTCTAAGAAAGTAAGTAACAGAGGGCGAGGCCGAAGGCCGAGCTGCGTTCAGGAAGACGATAAACCTTTTCGAAGACAGTAAGTAACTATGGGCGAGGCCGAAGGCCGAGCTGCGTTCAGGAAGAGGATAAACCATCCCTAAGAAAGTAAGTAACAAAGGGCGAGGCCGAAGGCCGAGTTGCGTTCAGGAAGAGGATAACCTTTTCGAAGAATGTAAGTAACAGAGGGCGAGTCCGAAGGCCGAGCTGCGTTCAGGAAGACCATAAATCTTCTCGAAGAAAGTAACTTCTTTGTTACTTACTTTCTTAGAAAATGTTTATCCTCTTCCTGAACGCAGCTCGGCCTTCGGCCACGCCCATAGTTACTTACTGTCTTCGAAAAGGTTTATCGCCTTCCTGAACGCAGTTCGGCCTTCGGCCTCGCCCTCTGTTACTTACTTTCTTCGAAAAGTTTACCCTCATCCAGAACGCAGCTCGGCCTTCGGCCTCGCCCATAGTTACTTACTGTCTTCGAAAAGGTTTATCGTCTTCCTGAACGCAGCTCGGCCTTCGGCCTCGCCCTCTGTTACTTATTTTCTTCGAAAAGATTATCCTCTTCCTGAACGCAGCTCGGCCTTCGGCCTCGCCCATTGTTACTTACTGTCTTCGAAAGGGTTTATCGTTTTCCTGAACGCAGCTCGGCCTTCGGCCTCGCCCTCTGTTACTTACTTTCTTCGAAAAGTTTACCCTCATCGTGAACGCAGCTCGGCCTTCGGCCTCGCCCATAGTTACTTACTTTCTTCGAAAAGGTTGCCCTCTTCCTGAACGCAGCTCGGCCTTCGGCCTCGCCCTTTGTTACTTACTTTCTTAAAGATGGTTTATCCTCTTCCTGAACGCAGCTCGGCCTTCGGCCTCGCCCATAGTTACTTACTGTCTTCGAGAAGGTTTATCGTCTTCCTGAACGCAACTCCGCCTTCGGCCTCAAAAAGTTACTCACTTTCTTCGAGACGGTTTATCGTTTACCTGAACCCAGCTCGCCCTTGGTTACTTACTTTCTTTCTTTGAAATACGAATTTCACGCGAGCGAAGCCGCGGGCAAAAGCTAGTTGATCAATAAGAAAGAAGCTGCACAAAGAATTTTGAGTAATTTTTTTAAAATATTGGTTACCCTGAGGACAACCCCTTTTCCCCATACAAAACTAGGGACAAAATTGTCCCCTGGGTCACCCCTAAAAATTTGGTAATTTTTTTTATTTTAAATAGTTCTCTACTTTTTTTTCAACTGCTTATAAACCTAAGTATTTTATACTTATTGATTTTCAACTACGTATAAATTCAAGTAAATTTTTTTTTATTTGACTGTGCAGCTGGTTTTTACATTACAAGAAAAAGGTTGATCCACGCATTTTCGTTTTTCATTCGTGTCATAATGTATTCGCGATAAAAATTACGCCAACAATACCAGAGCAGGTAATTACTTTACACATATGAAACCGTGGTTTACAATAACGTAGGTAGACCATTTTTATTTCAAGGGCGATATTGTTGACCTATGGTCAAGCGTCGCCTTCCAATCGGCGGAGTATTCGCGCGTGCGCACAGCAGCGCGGGCGCACGTCACTGCACGTCCACAATGGCCGCCGCAGACGAACGCGCGTCTGAATGGAGCAAAAATAACAAATGGGCTTAATTATAATACCTTGGTAAGGGGTTGGGGACGAGTCGCTCCCTGGCGTTTGTCAATGCAGTATAGCTTTTAGCTGGAATAATTGCTATGGCAATATGTTTTTCTTTTAGATACTTACCTAACTTTACTTTAATTTCAGTGTCCATGCGTCAAGAAAAATAATTGCCTGCAAAGATGATTCTTTTAACATACTTAATCTGAAAGCTAACGTACACGAAAGCTTTCGCCAGATTCATATTTGCCCCATTCGTGTCATTTAAAACGATATATACCATCAACTGGCTGCATCCTCATTAATGAACACTTGAGTAAACCGAAAAACCACCTATTGAAACAATCCGTACGTTACTTAGTATGTCTATTTCAAGCTTGCATTTTTATCCTTCACGATAAAAAAATTAAGGTGGATTACAATAAGCTACACGCTGCATAAAATCATTATACAAGTTACAAAAACTAAAACCCTAAAATTTCAAGTTCATCGACCTCACAGAACTAACAGATTTTTTAAGCATTACGTCGCATTGTTCATAGGCGACATAAATCACAGAAATGGGTTCAAACACGGGCGCGTTTCTGAAGGTCCAACAAAAAAAACCTGATTCAAAAAAACTATTTATCGCATTACAAAAAGGTGAGGGTGACTTTGTGAAGCCAACTATTCTCGCAACTATTGTTCCGGAGTAACGGTAAAATGCGTCAGTGTGCTGCCACCCTACTTACTCAATATATTCTATCTATGTGATGAATTGATGATGATGTATGGAAGCAATTTCACGCCGTTCCAGAAAAAGAGATAATGAAAAAAAATATCATTATTAATTAGTTCTTTCATTTACTGACATAGAAAGCGTTGTTAGTTTTTTGAAGATTTTTTTTATGTAATCCGGTATGAGTGGCTGAGTCGGAGGGGCGAAAGCACATGCTCCGACCAGCCAATATCACCTCCGAGAAGGTAGGTGCCATACCGGAGACTTCCCTGGATCGCTGGCTATACTGGACTAGAGGATTTTTTGAGGAGAGATTTTAATGCATTATATATAATATAGAGATAATATAGATGTATATTATGATAACACTTATAGTATACTTTAAGCGCACCATTTTTGACAGGTAGCTGACGAAGACAGGCCTCCATGGACTAAAACGAGCACGATACCAGCGAGTAGCCACACTCGCTTGTAGATGTAGACGTTTCGGGTCGCGAAACATACAGAATTTAGATCGCGACTACCGATCTAAATTCTGTATGAGGCTTCCAGTGTCTACTAACAGAGTATAACGCCAGTTAAATAAAAAACCGTTACAGTACGTAAACATCACACTTATACACGGTGTTGCAACCCCAACCGTAAAACCGAAAGGGGGTGATTCTGTACGTGAAATAGAACAACTTTTCTTTTACGACTTTTTTATTTGAAGAAAAAAAATTTTTTTTCTTCCATATATTTTGAGAATAGATATTTCAAATTTGTATGGAAAAAATAAGGTTTTTTTGTTTCAAAAAAAATTTTTTCTTCACAGAAGTTGTTTAGTTTCACACATAGAATAACCCCCTTATGTCAGTTAAAAATATTACGGGGGCAACTGCAACACCGTGTATATTACCTACAATATAATTTTAAATAAAACATTTAATTTATTCCTTACGGCACATACACTATTATATCACTTCACTATAGAATGTAACTTTAGGAATCTTTCACTTAATTTAATAATTTTGCAGACACTTAACAATCCAACACAAATTATCGCTAAATATCTATCCCTAAATTACATTTCATGTATTATATCCTAAATCGTATTTAAACAAAATTAAATGTCGTCGCGATGACCATAAGTTTTCATCAGTGTCTGTAAGGTTCGCGCAGGGTCCTAATCGAATTTGCCTGTCAAATGTAGTGTAGCGCGAGAATGCGAGGCGAGGTGTCCTGGCTATTATTTGATTACTGCAGTCACCCTACTGCCCACACGCTTGCTCTATCACTTTTAAAAGTATACTAATGCATTTACATTCACATATAAAATAATATCTTCGATCGATTAGTTTGCGTCAAGGTTGCCTGCAAGGTAAAATTCCACACTTTCCGAGACATGTACCATCAATCAACATTACTCACCTGACATATCCAGTTTTAATATAATATGTAAAACTTCAATCAAGCGGGGGTTCATCATCAATCGCCATAAATTTAGTATGCGCCTTTAACAACTTGTACCTTGTAAATTGTACTTTTATTGTATTTTCGCCAGCCTCGATAGCTCAGTGGTGCAGACAGTCAACTCTCGCTATTGAATGTTAAGCAACGCTGGGTGCGGTCAGTACTTGGATGGGTGACCGCTGACCTAGGTTCGGATTCCTCGTAAAACTGTAGGTCCCTTCCCTCCTAATCTTACTTGGTGGCAGGGTTTAACCCGCCCGGGTTGGTACCACCGCACTGAATGAAACGTCGGTCGAAACGGCTATGTAAATAGTTTGTGTTTTCCGACCAGTTCAGTGAAGCCGGCACGATCAAAGGGGGAAGCACTGACATGGCAGCTAGTTCACCCGGTGTTATGGGCTGACATCACGGACGTTGTAGGCGATGTAGCCAACCGTGTCAGTTTCCATAAAAAAAAAACAAAAAAAAATATTGTACCTTAAAATATTTAATTGACAAGTTTATTGACACTACATTAAATAATTAACGCTAAATTAAGTAGATAGTAGTAGAGTAGTATTAGGTAAGTTTAGGTAGTAGTAGTCTATAAGCAAATGACAGCTTAAATTGTTATTGTCTTTTATCAGGTTCTGTACAGGCCTTGTCATTGTTTTTGTTCTTTTTAATTGTTTTTCACTGTTACATTTCACACTATAGTTGCCATTCGAAAGAACGAATTCAAGTGCAAAATGTATTTGCCTACGAACGATAATAAAAAAAACCTAAAAAAAAAACCATCCCAAGAAATGGTGAGTTCTTCATTTAAATCGGTTTAGCCATTCTTCAGCTATAAGCGTTCATACATTAGACTTTTCCTTTTATAATATTGGAGAATAGATTGACCTATCTAAGTAGAATGCCATCTTTTTCGCACTATCAAGATAATCCATGCAGCTAAATATTCCAGACGTGCGTCGTGCAAAACTTCTGCATTGGACATCATAAGGGGTTGTTCTGGAGGGGTTGCGGGGTAGATGCGCGTCACCCAGGGGTTATGCAGAGGGGGGAGGGAGGGGTGTGTGTAGGTCGCGCATTAGAGTTGTGATAAATGTGAATTTTATGCAAAAGCGCCGACCCCGTGTCTGGAACAGTGCTTACCCGCATACACGGTAGTGCTGTTTAAAACTTTAATAATGCAGGCGTCGATAATAAGATAACATTTAATGGATAAATCTCTATCTCTACTTCTTCTGTATTTTCTTCTCTTCTTTATCTCTATCTCTATCTCTACTTCTTATAAAAGGGAACGTCTGTCAAATGTAGTGTATGTATGTATGTACCGTGTGGGGCCGGTACTTTAAAAGAATAGCCCCACTGCATCTCTCCCCGTGTATGTCGTAAAAGGTGACTAAGGGATATGACTCCCTTCTTATATTACTAAGTGGTAGGGTTTAATCCGCCCGTGTTGGTACCACCGCACTGAATGAAAGGTCGGTCGAAACGGCTATGTAAATAGTTTGTATTTTCCGTCCAGTTCAGTGTACCCGGCACGACCGAAGGGAAGCACTGACGTGACACCAAGTTCACCCGGTGTTATGGGCTTACATCACGGATGTTGTAGGCGATGTAGCCAACCGTGTCAGTTTCCATAAAAAAAATGTATGTTTGAGGTAAACTCCGGAACCACTGAACATATTTTGATGCGGTTCGTACCAATAATGTAAAGAGTATATTAATTTTTTTCTATTTTAGTAGTTCTTAAGGCTCACTACAGGCTATATGCCATTACGCTAAATAGCAACAGGGCTGAACAGTATAAAAGAAAGTATAATATGAACGGAATTTAGTGTCGAATGGTAGTGCCGGATGGAGAGCTGAGAAGGACGGACGGGAGGGGGGAGCCAGGGAGAGAGAGAGAGATAGATAGATAGATAGATAGAGAGAGAGAGAGAGAGAGAGAGAGAGAGAGAGAGAGATAGAGAGAGAGAGAGAGAGAGAGAGAGAGAGAGAGAGAGAGAGAGAGAGAGAGAGAGAGAGAGAGAGAGAGAGAGAGAGAGAGAGAGAGAGAGAGAGAGAGAGAGAGAGAGAGAGAGAGAGAGAGAGAGAGAGAGAGAGAGAGAGAGAGAGAGAGAGAGAGAGAGAGAGAGAGAGAGAGAGAGAGAGAGAGATAGAGAGAGAGAGAGAGAGAGAGAGAGAGAGAGAGAGAGAGAGAGAGAGAGAGAGAGAGAGAGAGAGAGAGAGAGAGAGAGAGAGAGAGAGAGAGAGAGAGAGAGAGAGAGAGAGAGAATGTAAGAGAACGATCATTATAATATTTGCGTTTAAATCGGATTTGCTTTTAAACCGAGTCTCCGCGAGCGAAGAAAAGCTGACAAAAGTGACAGCCAAGGCCGACAAAAACCAATGAGAAACGAAAGAAGTACGCAGGAGTGCGCAAAGCCGACTTATCACCCATAATAAGCGATCTCTTCCAGTCAATGTTTGTGTAATGAGAAGCGTAGTAAAAATAAAGTTTTGAACGTAGCAGGGGATTATGTCTTGTACATACATAAATACATAATACATATATTATTATTTCTTCTGGAATCAATATAGTATAGTCTCACCACGTAGGCACCAAACGCTTCTTGTGAACATTACCAAGCAAGTATTACGGCAAGGCATCACTACATCGATGTCAACAACAGCAAGCAAGCGACATCACTATAACTATTGAAATGAGTAGTTGAGGCGTAGGTGAATCGCGTTCTGCGTATAATTTCACTTTCTCCGTATGAGTGAGTTCAAAATGACGCATGATATGAAGTCATTGTACCTATCTACATAAATTTTCACTAATATAACATTATGTATGGTACTTATATGTATGTATGTTTTATATTGTTCAAAGCTTGAAAGTTTCCCAGCGAACAATGGAGCGAGCAATGCTGGGAATATCGCTACGTGATGTGGTGCGTATCGCGGCAATCCTCCGACGCACCATAGTAGTCGATATTGGACACCGGCGGTTAATCTCAAGTGGCAGTGGGACCGGACAGACGCTCTCTTTTATAAGAAGTAGAGATAGAGATAGAGAACATAGAGAAGAGAAGAGAAGATAGAGATATAGATAGAGATGAAGAAGATAGAGATAGAGATTGATTGACTTCAGAACTTATTCCTGGAGCTAATATTTATTTAATGACATCTGTGTCGAAAGATTTAAAATTAAATACAGATATCGGTATAGAACAATATCAAGAAGAAGCAATAGTACTAATACGGACAATGTAGTAGGCATGTAAGCGGTAGAAATGGCTACAGAACCTTCCATATCCCTATAACGTGAGGTGTTTAGGGGACGTGAGACTAGAGGGGGCGACTTAGCCATAAACTTGAAGAGTTGTCGATGTTCATACTTCATAAACTTTATACGCATTTTTATTTCATCAATAAATTTCAATGTTGTCACTTTTGCATGAGTATGAATCATTTATCTACCTACCATTAGTTTTTTGCTAGTATTATTATTATTTACGTACTTACAATAATTGCCCGAGCGGCCTGTGCCTCGGCTTCTCTTGCGAGAGGTTCGAGGTTCGAATCCGGTCGACGTGTACCAAGGAGTTTTTTATGATTTGAAAAAAAAAAGACGTTTGATTACCTCCACCTTCACCAGAAACTTCATGGTTCGGATTGCACGTAAAACTGTAGGTCCACCGAGTTGACTGGAAGAACGTGCCTAAGGCAGTAAGTTCGCATTTACAGCACATTGGGTGGCGTAAAATGTAATATTATTATTTTATTTCACTTTTCTTCTATGTACATATTATTTATATTAATTTGATATAATTATAAAACAAATATACATAGGTATACAAAATTAATATAAACAAAAAATACTGCATTACCGCCCCGGGGCGGCAGGAGACAGGCCTCCAAGCACGCCGGCGGGTGCAGGCCGTGGCTACGGAGCTCTCCGAGACGACGACGGAAGACTAGCTTCGAGCGATGGGTGGTGGTACATAGACACGTATTATTATTATTAAAAAAATATTAAAGACACTCAAATGTATATATTTTACATATATATTATTTCTTATCGAATCCAAACTAATTTCATGAAAATTGAATCTTTATTTATCTTTACTTATCTTTTCTTCCTTCTATTGATTTATAATATCATTATACTAATTTGCTTAAGGACAATCATTTTCTTGGTACCCTTTACTGACACTGATCTACTGTACCTACCTATTTTCTAAATTAAATAAAAACTTTTGTTCCAAAGCAATCCCTGTCTGTATTCAAACAAAAACCAGTACCTCTTTTGAGCCATTCCTTGTAAGCAAAGGGCCCCTTCCCCTTGCTTCAGGTTGAAAATTTCCGAATTAACGATTTCCAAAAGATAGATTTGTCTTCTCCCATTTAGCCGACAACTCTTCACTGCCGGGTCGTGTCACACTTAATTTAATATTGCGATTATACGGACGAAGCTTTAGGCAGGTAAAATGTCGCTCTATCGATAATATTATTTGAACCTTCTATAGACGTACAAGTTTTGAGAAAATTTTGAGAAGCGACTTTTTCACAGTGACCGTTGGAGTAACCGTGTCCTTTTTTTTAATGTAATCCGGTATGGGTGGCTGAGTCAGAGGGGCCAAAGCGCATGCTCCGACCAGCCAATTTTTTTTTTTTTTTTTTTTTTTTTTTTTATGGAAACTTGACACGGTTGGCTACATCACCTACAACATCCGTGATGTCAGCCCATAACACCGGGTGAACTAGGTGCCATGTCAGTGCTTCCCTTCATTTCGCGCCGGCTACACTGAACTGGACGGAAAACACGAACTATTTACATAGCCGTTTCGACCGACGTTTCGCCCAGTGCGGTGGTACCAACCCGGCCGGGATAAACCCTACCACCTAGTAAGGTAAGAAGGGAAGGGACCTACAGTTTAACGTGGTATCCGAACCACGGTCAGCCTCCAATAGTCGGGCGGTCATCCATCCAATAACTGACCGCACCATTAAGCTGCCGAGGCTGACGATTCCTTAGTCGACTTTTACGACATGCGACGGGGAGAGATGCAGTGGGTCTATTCTTTTTAAGTACCGACCCCACACGGTACAAATCAATATCACCTCCGAGAAGGTAGGTGCCATACCGGATACTTCCCTGGGTTGCTGGCTATACTGGACTAGAGAACACAACCGAGGCTGCTATGCGGCCATCTTACATCCAGTTCGGTGGTACCAACCCAGTCGGCTACAACTTGAGCTTACCACCTAGTAAAGGGCAACGGAAGGGACCTACAGTTTTGCTTTTACACCGGTTCCGAACGGTGAAACAGCAGGTGTAGGTATGCAGGTCAGAAAAAACTCATTGGTACACGCCGACCGGATTCGAACCGCGGACCTCTCGCATGAGAAGCCGATGCCCAAAAAACTCGGCCACCCGCCGCTTCAAACACTACAACGCTTCCTACACTGGCGGTCGTGGACAGGAAAACGGAGTGTGGGAAGACCACCCGCCTGGGGGGGACGACATCAAGAACGTCGGCACAGAATAGAAAAGAGTACCAGAAGCGACACTCCACAAGGCCACATAAAGGAATAGCTACTCTTGATGAGACGCAATAAAGTGCAATTCAGCTCGCAAAGCGCTGCATGCCTAACTCGAATAATAACCTACATCACGCTTCTCTTTCTATCGCATAACTCTATCTCTTTTGGCGCGATTCGTATCGTGTTGGGGTTGTCGTCTTGCTTGTGTGACGAATAAATTACTGTTAATAATTACTTAGCAGTTTTTTTTTTGACAAAACTCTGTGGCTTCTCGGAAGTATAATGATGATGACATGCGAATTTTATTGATTCATTTATTTAATTAGTTTCTTATTTTAATTGTTGTATATTAGATAAGCGCAAAATGCCTATGAATCAGGAACTGCCTCTGCGAGACAGATTCTTTTATTGCATAGCCTCTCTTTGTAAATGCGTACATGAAATAATGAAATAAATAAATTATTTGATTTGACATATTATTATTATCGTTTCTTTATTTTCACATTTTTACTAAGTATTTATATTAATTTTACATATTTTATATTATACAAAAACTTATAAAAATACAAATATATACCTAAAATTAATCATTAAATTAAATTAGTCATTATTAGTATTACGATGCTCCAATTGCTCCATTATTATTATATCGAAGAATAGGCACAGAATACTTCATAGATACTGAATAGAATAGTTCGTTCCATCCAGGCGATCGACTGTATGGTATGCGTGCGCTCGCAAGCGCGGGGCTGCCCGGACTGTTTTTTATTCTCCGAATATCGCGCGCTGTAGGTGATTATCGCGGTAGGTATGAAGGAGTGTCTGAGGCCTGACGTCGGCGGAAAGCAGTGGTTGCTTATCGCTGAAGGCCGGGAGGGCTGGAGGAAAATCGGAGAGGCGTATGCCCAACAGTGAACGCTTACACGCTGACTGACTGACTGACTGAATTTTTCACAGCTTTCCACAGCGGCTTGCATTCACACATCTGAATTTAGTTACTAATCTATCACTACTAAAACCCCCGGCTACATTGCTGGTCACTCACGTTGTCATATTATGATATTTACACCAATTTTTTCGGTACTACCTACCATATCCTGTGCTCATATTGTGGCTGTGGTTATAACACGGAATAAACGAATTAAATATGTTTCATAGTCGTTCGAGCGATCAACCCTACCACCAATAAATGACGTACCTACCTAAACTAAAATATTACGTTAAAACATGTGGTAAAAAGGCAATAATCAAACTCGGAATGAGAAAGAAAGCGGTGCACGTTAACCGGTATCGAACCCAGTTTTAACGCCAGCTCCTAACTAGGAATATTGAGGTACTTGCAGGAGTAGCAGGCTGAAATATATGCATGTATGTTATACATTTATGTATGTAGTGCCGTCTGTTATTCCCACGGCAAACTCGAAAGACGCCGAGCGAAGGTCGGGACGCCCAGATACTTTTACCATAAAGAAGCACACACAATGGTAACAATTTCATTGCCACAAACGCATATTATGGTTCTTTAATAATTTGTTTTTGTGGTTGTATCGTTAGTCGATGTGCTTGCTTATCGCATCACTAGCGTCGAGGTGGAGTATTGCCATCAGCCATCTTCCACCTAGATCAAGTTCCACTGATTCGGTAAATCTGAGTTTATCCGTAAACAAAATATTAATCTCATTTAAACGTCCTACCTCTTTTCCTTTACTCCGTTCCACGTTTATACACTTGGAGACGGACCTAAGGAGGTTAAGATGCTTTCATCGTGGTATATAAGAACTTTTAGTCAGATATATATATTTATATCGAAGTCGTTGTGGTTCTATTTATTAGATTTATCAGTTAATACTTATATGGCAGATATAGATATGTCTGAGCTAAGCGGTGTTCGCTTTTCAGATTTTTTATCTAGTTTCTGTAGGTAATTTTAAGTTAGCATGAAAGTAGAAAAGTAAGCTATGCCCTTAAAGAAGAGGAATTCTTCTCAGACAGTTTACGTTTTAAATAGATTTTATACAGTTTTCATAAGTAAGTATATTACAATATGTTAGTTTTCGTTTTTATTTATTCATTCCTAGTTATATATTTGCTAGATTGCTAATCTGATGAAATTATACAATAAACAATCAAATGCCCAATTCTACTACAGTGACTATAGAAACCTACTGACATTTTTTACTGTTAAAACTCGGATTTAAGATTCAGATTCAGACATTTATTTCACAGGAAAGATCACACAATGTTATTAATATTTCATTGACACAACAGATATGAAAACAAACAAAACCTGAATTGTTGATTTTTCTCACCAATACAACACATACAATATACAAAATGTTGATAGATTACATGGATAATACGTTTTATTTCTCCAAGAAATTACATAAGTTTGAAAGGAGGACTCATCCCTTACAGATAATACACACCCATACATTTTATATGTAGTCTTTAATTTTGGATTTGTTCCTTAGATCTAGTCTAAAGTTTTCTATCTACCAACTGTCAAGCATGATTTTTTAAAGTTCTGCTGTGCAATAATAGCTTCTCCTGCCTACCTCACGATCGCGACCCGCGACACAAATCACAATAAGCGACAGTTATTGATCACTGCGCACGAGTCTCACATGCATTTAGCACAATATTATTACACTGCATGAAATTATATTATACTGCATTATATTATTAGTTAGATCCCTGGGCTACAATAACTCAGGCGCCGCACGCGCCGGTATAGGTACTTTCACACGATCCGTTATTGGGGACGGACACTTGGGGAGTCGTCGGCCGGGGCGTTCACGCGCAGATGTGGCGTGCATTGTTGTCATTGTAAATTATTAATTTTGCATACATTTCGGAGATAAGTTCCGTGCGAACTCCGGTAGCCACTGAGCACTATCATACATATGTCACGCCAACCACCACGCACGTTTCCCTTTGGGGTAGGCAGAGTAAACGGATCTCCACGTGGCACGATCCTGACACACCTCTGTCGCCTCATCCACTCTCATTTGTCTTCATGCATGCTCGTCGGTTACGGGTACTACGCACTTGATCCTTTTTGAGCACATGCCCGATCTGATCCAGGTAGGTCCGTCAGGGGCGACCTTTCCCGACTCTTCCACTCACATTCGCTCCATACTGAACACTAAACGCACATTAATTCTTTAATGATTAACATTGAGCTATACGTTGTTTCTCTATGATGATTAATGTTTTGGTGCCTGTTTTGTTTTGTGGATTTGGAAGAATGTTCCATTATCAGAAGATTATCGTATTAACACAGTATTACCGGTGGATGTGCAGAGGCAGCCAAAGGTACTCGACACAGGCAAATTCACCACACCTAACGAAACCACGCTCAGCCGTACCAGCGATTTTGGGACGATTGAGTCCTACCGTACTGAATTCATACCAGGTGTAATGACACTTTCCAAGACTTGGAACCACACTACCTTGATTCGGAATTTCCGTACCGTTTTTTTACATATGTAATTCGGTATGGGTGGCTGATTCAGAGGGGCCAGAACACATGCTCCGACCAGCTAATATCACCTCCGAGAAGGTCGGTGCTATTCTTGAGACTTCTCTTTAGATTGCTGGAAAATGGTTCAAAAGGGCCATTATAGTATAGGTCAAATACTGTCCTCTGCCTGTGTGTCCCTCTAAAACAAATGGCTGCACTGATTGTATTATTCATTTCTGGTGAAACTTTTCGCCAACAGAAACAACAGCGAATACATTTTCTTTCGCACCTACCTATCCACTATTCCAGCAGATTCAACTCATTTCGCACAGGGGGTCCGAATAGTCGATTCAATTGCACGGGGTGACAAAAGTCAGCCAGGGGCTGCCCCCTCACGCTCGCCCCCCTCGCCCGGAGGGGTCTGGCGAGGGGGTGGCCCCTCTCGGACGGCGGTCGGTGGTGGTTCGAACGTGGCTGTGATTTTGCACGCTCAGAGTCACTCATAGTTGGGATTAGAGGACTGTTGTATTGTATATATTTATTCAAATAAAATATGGGCAGAAGGTAAGAATTAATGCCTCTAGGCATTTTCTAACAGACTACCTTTGGGGTATGACATCTGCTAGGTGAGTGGCGGAATGAAATATACTGTAGTATGAAAATCACTCTGTCTGAAAATTGGTGCTGCGGCGGAAGGCTCGCCCGCTGACCAAACATTATGGAATTGTTGGTTTTTTATTCAAAAAGACATATATTTTTAAATTTTTTTCGCTTCTGAGCTGCTAGGCGTCAATTTTTTTTATTTTATGTTCTGTGGGTCCAAGTGGAACACAAAGTTTCCATGAACCCCCCATGAGGGTCTAGGTGGAATAGAAAGTATCTGTGGACTGAATTTTTTTCAAAAGTAAAATTGTGAAAAAGTTTTAAAAAACATAAAACCGACTTCCTAAAAAAAGGAAAACTAAAAAACTATTCAAAATAAAAATATAAAAACCGCCTTCAAAAATATATGAAATAAAAACCTAAAAAAAAAAAAACGAACCCTAGAGTTGAAGGCGGTGCTAAAAAGGCTACACAAATCACAAAGGATATTATCATCCACTCATGTTTTCTTTCATGCATCATTTTTGCTTGCTTTACAAATCACAAAGGATATTATCATCCACTCATGTTTTCTTTCATGCATAATTTTTGCTTGCTTTAGCACCGCCTTCAACTCTAGGGTTCGTTTTTTTTTTTTTAGGTTTTTATTTCATATATTTTTGAAGGCGGTTTTTATATTTTTATTTTGAATAGTTTTTTAGTTTTCCTTTTTTTAGGAAGTCGGTTTTATGTTTTTTCAAACTTTTTTTTTATTTCACAGTTTTTTTTAGTAATTTTTTGCTATTAATGTACTCGGCGGAATCGCTCGGCCTTCGGCCTCGCGATTCCGCCTCGCTTTCCAATCCGATCTTGACCCAATTAAAATAGGACCACGTCAGCTTCGATAGCTCAGTGGTGCAGACAGTCAACTGTCGCTATTGAATTTTAAGCAACGCTGGGTGCGGTCAGTACTTAGATGGGTGACCGCTGACCGTTGGAGGCTGACCAAGGTTCGGATTCCTCGTAAAACTGTAAGTCCCTTCCCTCGTAATTTTACTTGGTGGTAGGGTTTAACCTTCCCGGGTTGGTACCACCGCACTGAATTAAACGTCGGTCGAAACGGCTATGTAAATAGTTTGTGTTTTCCGACCAGTTCAGTGTAGTCAGCACGATCAAAGGGGGAAGCACTGACATGGCACTGGTGTTATGGGCTGACATCACAGACGTTGTAGGTGATGTTGCAGAACTTAGTAGAATGGACAGACATAAACGTGTTACGGAAGCCTACTTTTATTATAAAATAACCGTCGGAGGACCTTGGTTGAAAATTGTAAAATTTAGTAGAACGGATAGACATGCATATGTTACGGAACCCTACATTCATTTTGCAGAACTTAGTAGAATGGACAGACATAAACGTGTTACGGAACCCTACTTAACAGTTGCACTCCGGGAGTGCCGGCAGATCCCGTGCCACTCTAACTTAACCCTTAACGCAATGACTTAAGGTTTCATTTTAAAAATGACGCTGACGCGATGTCGCGAGTTATACATTTTTACCCACCTAAAAAAGTGCCAAGAGCCGCTAAAGAAGTTTTCACTTCAAAAACCTCAGGGTTATCCCCTTTCAAATAAAAAAAAAAAGAATTTTCAAAATCGGCCCACAATTGACGGAGTAATCGCGTAACAAACATCCAAAAAAAGAAAACATACCGTCGAATTGAGAATCTTTTAGGTCTAAAGTAAATTTCTCGTGAAGACAAATGCAACGAGCCCAAACACGATGGGTTTATCATGTGTAGTTTAGGAGTTCCTATGGCCACCTTCTGTCTCCATCATCAAACCAGCTCGATGGTACTCGGTACAGTAGGTACTGGCCAGGTACCATAATAAATTAAACGCCGGTCGGAAAAGATAAAAAAATTTCAAATTTAGAATATTCATGAAACAAGGGTCCGAATATGTATCACTAGTATATCGATTCATGTATTTCAACAGGACAGAGAAAATTTCAAAATATTAGGTATTTAATACTTTTTAGTTTTTTTTTTTTGTTTTTTGGAAATCGGTTTAATATTTTTTAAAACAGTTTTTATTTCATTCTTTTTAGTAATATTACATAAAAAAGAATAATCGAAATCGAATAATCGAAATCGATTGAAGTGGTACAGAATTATTCGCCATATGTGTCAGACTGCAAATTGCTGAATAAGTCCACATCACAAATGTTTTGCTGAAGGTAACCACACACCATACTAATTTATCAAACTGAAAATTGCCGAAAACGACCACATCACAAGTTTTGCTGAAGGTAACCACACACCATAGTATTATGCTGATTTTTCGAAAACCACTGAACCAATTTCGATAAAATTGAAATGGGACCACCTCGGAAGTATGACCTAACTAACAAAAAAAGAATTTTCTAAATCGGCCCTCAATTGACGGAGAAATCGTGTTACAAACATACAAAAAAATAATAAAAAAAAAAATAAAAAAAAAAATAAAAAAAAACATACAGACGAATTGAGAACCTCCTCCTTTTTTGGAAGTCGGTTAAAAATTTCCACATACATACATAGCGTCACGCCTGTTTCCCGGTGGAGTAGGCAGAGCCAACGGATCTCCACGTGCCACGACACGATCCTGACACACCTCTGCCGCCTCTTCCACTCTCATAATATTCTTCATACATGCTCGTAGGTTTCGGGTACTTCGCCCTTGACCCTTTTTGAGTACATGCCAAAAAGTTCCACATTTATCTGTGAATAGTGAATGAATCGAATAATACCGTCACACGAAAGTAACATTTTAATATCAAAGTTCCCCCCAAGTATAGTCTCGGGTCTTTTAAGGGTCCAGTCAGGCCGACGTGGCATTCGCAAGCCCCTCGTACGACCGGATGTACATTGGCGTCGTTAGACACCTTATGCGTGGATCGCGGGCAATGTCGTACTTTCTATTAAAAAATAATAATAATTCTGCCTAAGTAATTTGACTACGCATTAATAAATACCTAACTTATGTATACTATAGTTCATGTGCAAATACAATATATAACTAAGTCCGTATAGATTTGACGGCGCACGTCCATCCCACGTGACCGTTTTTAGATTCCCGCTTCAGATAACCTTAATGAAAAGATGTTCTGGACCGATAACACTTGCCGTCCCCTTGTGTGTGATTGTACGCTGCCCTTAGCGCGCACGGTGGTGGTGTAGCGGTAACGTTTTTTTTATGGAAACTGACACTGTCGGCTACATCACCCGCAACATTCGTGATGTCAGCCCATAACACCTTGGTGAACTAGGTGCAATGTCAGTGCGTCCCTTCGGTCGTGCCGGCTACACTGAACTAGATGGAAAACTCGCGGTCACTGTGGACCGACATTTCGGACTGGCGCGTGCAGTCCATCATCAGGGCGAGTGCCTGGCTGCGGTCGGGCCCGCGGTTGACATAGAACACTGCCTGTCAAACGAGAGCCGCTGCGAAGATGTACTTACAGCTGTGTGTGGGTAGGCACCAATTCGGCTTGGGCTGCGTTCCGCACCTCAGCCGAACACCAACCATAATAATATGAATATCCATGGTAGACTAAAAGTATTTATAGACGGAAAACGCCAACTATTTACTATAGCCGTTTCAAGATATGACTACCGTTTTGTGCTGTATTTTAACTGAGTTCTTGCAGCACAACACCGATTACTCAGCGTACCCCGATTGTCGGAATACAACGTGCGTATGGTCTCTCCCCAACAAGTTCTTATACTTAGGTATTTACATCCAACATACAAATGACAGGAAGCCGACAGACTGCACCTCATTATTAGCAGAGCGCCACGCTACCGAGAGCCCGTGTTAGTAGAAATAACAAAAGAACCAAAGGCACGTGGCTTTTTATATCAGAAAATGAACAGTGCATGGGACTTGCTTTGGGAAGGCATGGGAAGGGGACCAACCTATGCATGTATGTAAGAATGTTTAACAGATTTCACTACATTTACTGTTGTATCGAAAGTGGCTTAGAAATAGTAGTACCTAGTAAAAATATTTCAACCGGATACCTTTTTTTTTAAAACTTGACACGGTTGGCTACATCACCTACAACATCCGTGATGTCAGCCCATAACACCAGGTGAACTAGGTGCCATGTCAGTGCTTCCCTTCATTTCATGTCGGCTACACTGAACTGGACGGAAAACACGAACTATTTACATAGTCGTTTCGACCGACGTTTCATTCAGTGCGGTGGCATCAATCCGGGCGGGATAAACCCTACCACCTAGTAAGGTAAGAAGGTAAGGGACCTACAGTTTTACGTGGAATCACGGTTCAAACTATACAGCCCTAGAACGGACGACAGAAGGCGTAGGCTTCGTAAAAGGCTTCCGTATGGACACGCAACCCAAAAAAAGTACTCCGGGATAGGTATTTATTGCGAACTATTTATTATATACGTGTGTTTGCGGCACGAGTCAGTAAGCCTGGATACGAAATACGGCATCGTTTGTATGAGAACCGAGGTAGCCGCCAAAGGGGTGTGAAGTCTGAGGCGGGAGCGGCGCATGGAACGCCGTGATTGGCCGAGCGAGTAGGTAGCCAAGTGACGCCAGTCTTCCATACGTTTGAACGGGATTCATACAATAAGTCGCTCATTGTGTCGATTCGCGATGAAAAGATGAAACGGATTTAACAATATTTAACCCTTCTTTACATAAAGGGAATAATATAACTTTCTCTTAAATGAACAAAGGCAACGCCCCTTTCACAATTTTGCGAATTTGCAGATTTTCGCATAAACACGATAATAGTTCTAAGTTCTGAGATACCTCGGATACTTTATTATAAATCTACATAAAATTTCCAAAACAATGATATATAAGACCTCGTACATTGGTATTATCTTATTGGAGTATTTGTTATTGGAATTTTCCAAAATTAAAAAAATAATGTTAGAAAGTCGAAAAGTTTTGTAACCAAAAAAAATATAATTATATTATTAACAACTATTTGCTAATTACTTAGCCAACGATATGACAAATTATATTGCAATATGACTTCGCGAAAAATTCGCGAAAATCTACCCTACCATGTCAATTATTTTTAATTCTCCTAAATATCCGCGATCTGATATTCCCGCCGGGAAATACAAAAAAATATAATTATATTATTAACAACTATTTGCTAATTACTTAGCCAACGATATGACAAATTATATTGCAATATGACTTCGCGAAAAATTCGCGAAAATCTACCCTACCATGTCAATTATTTTTAATTCTCCTAAAAACCGCGATCTGATATTCCCGCCGGGAATATCAGATCGCGGATATTTAGGAGTCGGATATTTAGGCGTCTACCGGGAATTTCCCGGTAGACGCATGACCTAAAGTAATT
Source organism: Nematopogon swammerdamellus (assembly GCA_946902875.1). NCBI lineage: Eukaryota > Metazoa > Arthropoda > Insecta > Lepidoptera > Adelidae > Nematopogon > Nematopogon swammerdamellus. The sequence goes on from OX336342.1 coordinate 6,076,058, forward strand.
AATTCCTTTAGAGTCGCTCAAAAGTAAAAACCGGTAGGTACTGGTTGAATGAAAAAAGCGCGATAAACGAATATTGAACGAGGAAACCTGCTGAGGTTGACTAGAAGAAATGTCCTTTGGCAATAAGGCAGAATGCATGAAATATCTGTATACATTTAACATACATATTTATCAATAAACAAAAAAAATTACAAGAGCTAACTGCATCCAACACGATAGTCGACCTATGGTGGGTAAGCAGAAAAGAGCTCTCCATACATATTTACGCCGATGTTTGTTACTGAAATTCAAGCGAAAAATGCTATCAAATTGAATGAAAGTACTTACTCGTGAAAGGTGACTCCATCTGTGTTCAAGTTTGAATTTTTCGACGACTTTTTGCACCAAAGCACTGCACAATGAGGCATTTTGTGACAGACGCGCACGTTCGCTCCGCCTGAGCGGCGGACGGAGACTAAGATCGGTCGCCGGCGCTAGACTGACGCGCTGGCGCGTGTGCGCCGACGCGCGGCTACCCCTGTCCTCCTATGTATAGCGCCTCCAGGCTTACTGACTCGTGGTTTGCGGCTACTTTCAAAGCAGGTAACTATTGCTAATTCACAGGAGTTCAATGTTTGTGGACTTGCGATTTTTTTTTTATGGAATCTGACACTGTTGGCTACATCACCTACAACGTCCGTGATGTCAGCCCATAACACCGGGTGAACTAGGTGCCATGTCAGTGCTTCCCCCTTTGATCGTGCCGGCTACACTGAACTGGTCGGAAAACACAAACTATTTCCATAGCCGTTTTGACCGACGTTTCATTCAGTGCGGTGGTACCAACCCGGGCGGGTCAAACCCTACCACCAAGTAAGATTAGGAGGGCGTAAGATTAATCATTTAATTTTATAAATTGAAGTTTTCAATGCCGGTGCTTAAGCCAATAAAATTAGAACCGAATAAAACATGTAGGTAATACGAGTTCCTCTGACAAACAAAATTCTCTCAACAACAATATCCATTCGAATTTCAAAAATAAAATTCACCGTTGCCATCATCAAGAAAATATTCACCGCGGGAGTTAAAACGATCGAATTCCACGCAAGAGTGGTAACTTCACCGTGCTAAATCCCCGCTCCCCCTCACCTAGGACAAAAGGCGGGAATCAATTCCGCATCACTGGCAACACGGGCGCAGGAGAGCGCACGAGTTTTAAATAAAGATAAATAATAGGTGAAATCAAAATGTTGCCATAACGCTCGCTTCCCCGTTCCGAGGGGACAATTGGGGGTAATTGGGGAGTGGGGTGGGACGCGTGGCGAGAAGTATGGGAAAGTGCAAGTAATGAGAGAGCACTCTCGCGTCTTCCGGTGTCATTTGTACGTCATGTGTTGTGGGGTCCTGTAAATCTCCTGATATTGTTACCTATCGTCGTTGAGATTCGAAAAACTCGTATCTCAATATATATTTTTTTCATAAAGTATTCCTCAAAATCATAGCACATATGCCACTTTTACTCGTATCTCCATACGATACTAACAAAGATATAAGCAAAACCTCGTACTCGCATCTCAAAAAACAATTTTTTTGGCGTTGGCAAAAAAGAACATGAAACCTCGTATCTATCTTGCTTTAAATGTGAAACTTTGAATATATGTAGCTATTATATATATATTTATCTACAAGTTTTGAATGTACAGTCTTTACATTATCTAATAAATTTTCGAAATAAGCATTTATGACCGATATACCTCGTATGTCGGCAATTTATCGTAAAATTAAAAACACAAAACCTCGTATCTTGCTTTATAACATTATGTGTATTGCGTAATAAATAACATTATGTGTGTAAGAAATTCCTTTAATCATCGATCCTTTAATGAGTGTGGACGGAAAGGTTTCTCTTGATATTATCTACAACTTTCGGAAGAACAGCTTTCATGTTTTCTAATAAAATTTAGAAATAAACGGTTTTTTTGCTCTCCTAAAAATTCCTGATTTTTGAGATACGAGTTTTTCGAATCTCAACGACGCAATGTACTTACTCAGAGTAGAATTTCTTCTGTAAGTCGAAAACTACTCAACCAATTCACACGGGGATTTCTTTGACGTTTTCTGACACGCATAAATGATGGTTATAGGATATGTAACACTGTGACACAGCTTTACAAAATGTCTTTTTAAATGCTTGAAGCTTTATTATTTTTATATCTACATCAAACACTGCACTCTTTGGAGCATATTGCATACACACCTATGGTACAGTCTCGGGTCTTTCAAAAGAGACGTGAATGCGCATCTGTCAGGCCTGCATGGCATTAGCCATTCCTCGCATACGACCGAATGTTCATGGGCGTCGTTAGAAACCTTATGGGTGGCTCGGGGCTTTCATGAAAAAAAAAACAAAAACAAATACTTTTACATAAGCGATATAAAAAGTAAATAAACATTAAGTATATAGAGTGTAGTAATTAATAATGGGCTGTCCCGCTCTCGCGGTCGGCGAGGCACGAAAGGTTTTTAATTTGCAGCACACGTGCGAGACGAATCTAGCCACGTGTCCTCCCAGTTCTACCCCTCTCGGTGGAGAGAGAGAGAGAGAGAGACCTACCGTTCTATAGTAGGCACGCACTTCACTCTCTAGCTGGACACCTATATAAGCACCTACATGTCACTATCTATACCTAGGTATCTTTTTATATTTATGTACAGTTCTAATCTCAGGTACAGTTTTAGTTGGATTATGAAGCTCAAAAAAAAAAAATTAACTGTCTTTTATTCCAATTATTATTAGCAGTTATTTTACATCCAAGTCCAAGATACTAAAAAACCGGCCAAGTGCGAGTCGAACTCGCGCACCGAGGGTTCCGTATCGCCTTGTCATGGCTAGCGCCACTCACGCCATCTATGGCGTGTTATTCATATTATTATTACATAAATATTATTTCAATGCTTCATCAATATATCAATAACAATTTAAATGTCATGATTAGTTAAAATGCTTAACGCTCTATTCGGTAGATGGCGCGCGCGCATAGACTTATTTGGTTTCTTCTATGGGAACCCCGTGAATTTTTTACTTTTTCTTATTTTTATTACTTGATGTTATATCGGCCATAATAACACATATTCTGTTAAAATTTCAACGGGCTATCTATTACGGTTCAAGAGATACAGCCCTCGGACAGACAGACGGACGGACGGACAGACAGACAGACGGCGGCGTAGGCTTAGTAATAGGGTCCCGTACCGGATACGGAACCCTAATGAAACAACGCGTTCGCTACGTGTGCAAAGGTCATGTCCGGTCGCGCAAAAATTTACTATAATCTAGATTAACGCCCATCACCTCAGGCCTTATAAACAAAGCACAATACTGTTCACAAATTCACCTTCCTCGGAATTTACTTTTGAGAGCGAGACGGCGATACGGAACGCCGCAAGAGCGCGAGAGAGACGGCGAGGGAAATTGGACGCGCGATAAGGGAGAGTCGCCGTAAAGTATGCGCAAACGAGACGTTACGAGTGCGAGGTGGAGCCTTAAATAAATAAGACGCCGAGGTGGACAGGGCGTCGGCGAAATTGTTGTGGACGATACTCGCTATCAACATTCCCGAGGGACAATATGCAGTAAGGTAAGATTTAATACTCTATGGACCTAAGGATGTGTATCACTTGCTGGTGGAGTGTGATAGATAGATAGATAGATAGAAAATTCTTTATTGCTCCAGTAAACATTAAAAAGTAACAAATACATTGGAAAATTTACATAAGGCGCAAAGGCGGACTTATCCCTTACAGAGATTTCTTACAGTCAACCTTTGGATGTTAGAGATTCGATAATATAGTGGAATGTAAGTAGGTAGTAGCAAAAGAGTTGAGCGTGCGAATTGAAGATAAAATAATAATAAGAATACTTATTAACAATACATATAAGTACATGCTGGTAAAATATAAGCCATACAGTGTGTGAGGGGATCAGTCGAGAGACAACAACTGGGTATCACTAACTATAATGTTGGAAGCTACACCACTATATTAGCGGAGCCAGCCTCCAACAAGGCCATAGAATTATATAGGTTTGCGCAGTACATATTTAAAAAAAGAAGAATTATATAAATATATAAAATAGATTTTTGTAGGTATGTACTTGTAATTTATGTGTTTTCCAATGGGGCTGGCATGGTCACTGTGTGCACCAAAGCCCCTATAAAATGAACATAAAAAAAAATATAAAAAAATAATAAATACTCTATGGCGAAGAAACTTGGAAGCTTCTATGGTATTTTCGTCGCTTGAAAATGCGCGAAATTTCGTGGGCGCGCGCGCTACGCGCGCGCGCGCCTAAAACATTTCATAAAGTTATGAATTCAGTTCTATATACTCTACTAGCTGTTGCCCGCGGCTTCGCTCGCGTGAAATTCGTATTTCAAAGAAGAGTAACTTAGGGCGGGGCCGACGGCCGAGCTGCGTTCGGGAAGACCATAAACCTTCTCGAAGATAGTAAGTAACTGAGGGCGAGGCCGAAGGCCGAGCTGCGTTCAGGAAGACCATAAACCTTCTCGAAGATAGTAAGTAACTGAGGGCGAGGTCGAAGGCCGAGCTGCTTTCGGGAAGACCATAAACCGTCCCGATGAAAGTAAGTAACTGAGGGCGAGGCCGAAGGCCGAGCTGCGTTCAAGAAGAGGATTAATTTTTTTGAAAAAAATAAGAAACAAAGGGCGAGGCCGAAGGCCGAGCTGCGTTAAGGAAGACGATAAACCATCTCTAAGAAAGTAAGTAATTAAGGGCGAGGCCGAAGGCCGAGCTGCGTTCAGGTAAACGATAAACCATCTCTAAGAAAGTAAGTAATTAAGGGCGACGCCGAAGGCCGAGCTGCGTTCAGGAAGAGGATAAACATTTTCAGAGAAAATAAGTAACAAAGGGTGAGGCCGAAGGCCGAGCTGCGTTCGGGAAGACCATAAACCTTCTCGAAGAAAGTAAGTAACTGAGGGCGAGGCCGAAGGCCGAGCTGCGTTGAAGAAGAGGATTAACTTTTTCGAAGAAAATAAGTAACTGAGGGCTAGGCCGAAAGCCGAGCTGCGTTCAGGAAGACCATAAACCGTCTCGAAGTAAGTAAGTAACTGAGGGCGAGGCCGAAGGCCGAGCTGCGTTAAGGAAGACGACCATCTCTAAGAAAGTATGTAATTAAGGGCGAGGCCGAAGGCCGAGCTGCGTTCGGGAAGACCATAAACCTTCTCGAAGATAGTAAGTAACTGAGGGCGAGGGCGAGGCCGAAGGCCGAGCTGCGTTCAGGAAGACGATAAACCATCTCTAAGAAAGTAAGTAATTAAGGGCGAGGCCGAAGGCCGAGCTGCGTTCAGGAAGACCATAAACCTTCTCGAAGAAAGTAAGTAACTGAGGGCGAGGCCGAAGGCCGAGCTGCGTTCAGGAAGACGACAAACCATCTCTAAGAAAGTAAGTAATTAAGGGCGAGGCCGAAGGCCGAGCTGCGTTCAGGAAGAGGATAAACCTTCTCGAAGAAAGTAAATAACAAAGGGCGAGGCCGAAGGCCGAGCTGCGTTCAAGAAAAGGATAAACCTTTTCGATGAAAATAAGTAACAAAGGGCGAAGCCGAAGGCCGAGCTGCGTTCGGGAAGACCATAAACATTCTCGAAGATAGTAAGTAACTGAGGGCGAGGCCGAAGGCCGAGCTGCGTTCAGGAAGACCATAAACCTTCTCGAAGATAGTAAGTAACTGAGGGCGAGGTCGAAGGCCGAGCTGCGTTCGGGAAGACCATAAACCGTCCCGATGAAAGTAAGTAACTGAGGGCGAGGCCAAAGGCCGAGCTGCGTTCAAGAAGAGGATTAACTTTTTTGAAGAAAATAAGAAACAAAGGGCGAGGATAAAGGCCGAGCTGCGTTAAGGAAGACGATAAACCATCTCTAAGAAAGTAAGTAATTAAGGCCGAGGCCGAAGGCCGAGCTGCGTTCAGGTAAACGATAAACCATCTCTAAGAAAGTAAGTAATTAAGGGCGACGCCGAAGGCCGAGCTGCGTTCAGGAAGAGGATAAACATTTTCAGAGAAAATAAGTAACAAAGGGTGAGGCCGAAGGCCGAGCTGCGTTCGGGAAGACCATAAACCTTCTCGAAGAAAGTAAGTAATTAAGGGCGAGGCCGAAAGCCGAGCTGCCTTCAGGAAGACGATAAACCATCTCTAAGAAAGTAAGTAATTAAGGGCGAGGCCGAACGCCAACCTGCGTTCAGGAAGAGGATAAACATTTTCAAAGACAATAAGTAACTATAGGCGAGGCCGAAGGCCGAGCTGCGTTCAAGAAGAGGATACAACTTTTCGAAGAAAGTAAGTAATATTTAAGTACAGTAAACTAATTAAGAACCTCTTTGTATACTACATTTCTGGTACGGCCCTCATCTGCGAATATCACCAGATTGCTTGCGGAACTGACTCTCGAACAGGCTACATAAAACTGTCCGTGAGAAAATCAGTCCTCTTTTAAGTCCACTCCGGCCATCTGCAGCGTTTGCCCCTGAGCTTTATTTATAGTCAGCGAAAAAGACTTTAAGGGGGAACTGCAGTCTTTTTAACTCAAATGGGTATACGAGGTATGAATACCCTGAAACATCTCATTGTTTATTTATGATGAATAGCTACAATTCAAATTTTCAAGTTCCTACCTTTAAAAAAACCGATACACCCTTACAACATTTCGCCCCCACACCCTTACAACATTTCGCCCCCCATTTCCTCCCCTTAAAATGTGAAAATCCAAAAACCCTGAAACACCTCATTATTTATTTATGATGAATAGCTATAATTATGATTTTCAAGTTCCTACCTTTAAAAAAACCGATACTCCCATACAAACTGTCACCTCCTATTTCCCCCCCCCCCCCCTTAAAATGTGAAAATCCAAAAACCCTGTCATTTTTTATTTATGATGAATAGCTATAATTATGATTTTCAAGTTCCTACCTTTAAAAAACCGATACTCCCTTACAACATTTCGCCCCCCATTTCCTCCCCTTAAAATGTGAAAATCCAAAAACCCTGAAACACCACATTATTTATTTATGATGAATAGCTATAATTATGATTTTCAAGTTCCTACCTTTAAAAAAACCGATACTCCCATAAAAACTTGTCACCTCCCATTCCCCCCCCCCCCCCCCCTTAAAATGTGAAATCCAAAAACCCTGTCATTTTTTATTTATGATGAATAGCTATAATTATGATTTTCAAGTTCCTACCTTTAAAAAACCGATACTCCCTTACAACATTTTGCCCCCCATTTCCTCCCCTTAAAATGTGAAAATCCAAAAACCCTGAAACACCTCATTATTTATTTATGATGAATAGCTATAATTATGATTTTCAAGTTCCTACCTTTAAAAAACCGATACTCCCATACAAACTGTCACCTCCCATTTCCCCCCCCCCCCCCTTAAAATGTGAAAATCCAAAAACCCTGTCATTTTTTATTTATGATGAATAGCTATAATTATGATTTTCAAGTTCCTACCTTTAAAAAACCGATACTCCCTTACAACATTTCGCCCCCCATTTCCTCCCCTTAAAATCTGAAAATCCAAAAACCCTGAAACACCTCATTATTTATTTATGATGAATAGCTATAATTATGATTTTCAAGTTCCTACCTTTAAAAAAACCGATACTCCCATACAAACTGTCACCTCCCATTTCCCCCCCTTAAAATGTGAAAATCCAAAAACCCTGAAACACGTCATTATTTATTTATGATGAATAGCAACATATAATTATGATTTTCAAGTTCCTACCTTTAAAAAAACCGATACTCCCTTACAACATTTCGACCCCCATTTCCCCCCCTTAAAATGTGAAAATCCAAAAACCCTGAAACACCTCATTATTTATCTATGATGAATAGCTATAATTATGATTTTCAAGTTCCTACCTTTAAAAAAACCGATACTCCCATACAAACTGTCACCCCCCATTTCCCCCCCCCTTAAAATGTAAAAATCCAAAAACCCTGAAACACGTCATTATTTATTTATGATGAAGAGCTATAATTATGATTTTCAAGTTTCTACCTTTAAAAAAACTGATACTCCCTTACAACATTTCGCCCCCCATTTCTCCCCCTTAAAATGTGAAAATCCAAAAACCATGAAACCCGTCATTATTTATTTATGATGAGTAGCTACAATTATGATTTTCAAGTTCCTACATTTAAGAAAACCGATACTCCCATACAAACTGTCACCCCCCATTTCCCCCCCTTAAAATGTGAAAATCCAAAAACCCTGAAACCGTCATTATTTATTTATGATGAATAGCTATAATTACGATTTTCAAGTTCCTACCTTTAAAAAAACCGATACTCCCTTACAACATTTCGCCCCCCATTTCTCCCCCTTAAAATGTGAAAATCCAAAAATCCTGAAACACGTTATTATTTATTTATGATGAGTAGTTATAATTATGATTTTTAAGTTCCTAACTTTAAAAAAAACAGATACTCCCATACAAACTGTCATCCCCCATTTCCCCCCTTAAAGTTAAAATTTTCAAAAATCCTTTCTTAGCGGATGCTTACGTTATGAAATAAACCTATGTTCCAAATTTCAGCTTTCTAGACTTAGTAGTTTTGGCTGTGCGTTGATAGATCAGTCAGGACAAACAATTTTATAAGTATAGATTTACACTTATTTTTAATGAAATGATCCATAAAACTGTGTTAAACAAATGAGGATTTGCTTATTTAGAAGCACATACGATTTTTTTTAACTCCAGGTAACAAAACACGCCTGACATTTTTCCCGAAAAAAAAGGAGAATTTTCTCCTTTACATATAATATACCAAATTTTAGATGAAAAACGCTGCCACTAAGACGCTGAACAATATACGTACGAGGCCATTGCATTTTATCCACAAAAAAATTAAGAAAAACAAATCTTTAGTCAATAAAAATTATTTGTAGGTGTGTTTCAGTCAGAAAGGCATTTTAATCATCTATCTAAAGTGCTACAATTCATTAAAATAGCAATAGGTGTAAACTTTCGTTGTTACGGCGGCGGCGCGGACCAGATAGGTCGACCGCGGTCGAGTAGGAACTCCAAGGGAGTAAAATTCCGCTCTTTCTCTTTATCAGGATAGACCGATAGCTTTTTTAAAACATGATTGGATTAACTTCCTTCGATAGAAAACAATCATGAAAATGCCCCTGAATTTACTTAGAAAAACCTATTGGAAACTATTGGACGTAATGTTACCAAAGCAAGGTTTTGTTAAAAAACAGATTTCATTCTTTGATTAATGATCTTTGATTAATTCATAAATCTTTATCGGACGGAACCATTTTTTTTTTGTAATTACACTTATAATTTAATTTAGTTCATATCTGTAGCTCTTTCGAAATCACAACTTGTGTGCGTTCGTATTAGTGGTTCGTAATGTGGGTGATGCTATGCATTTCAAATCTTTGCAAATCTATTGTCAAAAAGTTTGTTGTAGAATTTCGATTAGGAATTCATATTCATTGAAAATGTGTAAATAATTAGAATTTTTGCTGCGATTTTTTTCGTAAAACACTTCGAATGTGCGATAGCTAATCCATGTATTTTGCCAGACAATCGCGTGGAAAATGTGTTTCCTGAATTTGTGGCTGCAATAAAAAACAATACGGTTAAAGAGATTACATCCTGATCCTGATCAAATTAATTTTCACCGGAGGGCGGCGACAAACCGTCAAACGTAAACCGCGTTAAATCTCCCGCACACCACCGAGATAACTCGCGAGTTTCTTTCATTTTATAAATTTAATTCTGCCATCTTGAGACGAAGTGACCTTTTACCACGTGGACTTCTAACAAAAACATCTTTGAAACGTCGTTACTGCTTAATTTTGCTTACCCAATTTGGTCTTTAATGTGCAAGCCGTAAAGTCGAAATTGGCGTACGGTTTATCGAAGATAAGCTTAAGGAGATGGCACACTCAACTGGCGGGAGCTCTAAAGGCACTAAGGCCAACCAAAGCCGTGGAATCCGTTATAAAGATATATTATTCTTTTCATTCCCGAGTGGGACCGTATTGTGGACCGCTGAATGAGTGCTGCGCCTTAATCCGTCGGTTTCAAGGTATATTGCTGTGCTCCAGCCATTGTTTGTGCCATTTTAATGAAAGAAAAACATATATAATATGTCATACTTACGGCACTATATTGCTATTAATTTGATTTTAATTTGTCAATGGTATTTAATTAATTCCATATAACACAAATTAATCACATATTTAAAAATTAGTATGTAATTGCTTACATAATTTTTTGCTCCATAAAATTGTGAAATAATTGTTAATTTACACACTATTTTGATACGGAACCCTAAAAATATTTACTTTTGGTTTCAAGACAACTCCCTTTAGGATTAATTTATGTAACATGAAAAATCAATATTATCACGCACATCAATGCATACCTAAGAAACCTATTTGAAACAAGTTGTTTTTCTCGAGTATCGAAGAATGAAAGCGGGCGAATAGGGTAGGCGCACCAGTGAGCGTCCGGCAGCAAATGTAACCACATTGAGTGGAGTCGGTCACGCCACGCGGGCGCGTCACGAACAAGTTTTCACTAACTTTTCAGCTGCCAATAAATCGTTCGTTTGCGTAGTTTTGGGCGGGTTTAGCCTAAAACCAGGCAAAGTATTGTGTTGTTAAAATGCATTGTGATTTTTACCGAAATTTTAAAAATATGTTCGCGCACGCTCCTCCGCTTTCCATCGAACAAATTATTCTTGGCCTAAATTTTCCATACAAAACTATATACATTTATTTTATTATACATACCGTTATGAGTGCCCTTAGCTACGAAACGTACGGAGCGTAGGACAAAGAAGGAAATAAATCAAAGCAAGGTAAAATCTAATAAGAGTAAGAGAAATGTCTAGTAATGTTATGAGTTTCGCCTTCTCACTCTATGCCAATATACGTCGCGGGATTAGAATTTGTGGAAGATATTTTTCTTCAAAGTTCAATTTAAAATTAAATTTCGTTTTCTCAAAAGGCTCGGCAAGCCGGGCTATTCATTCGACCTTTATGAATGGTTGGCCAGTGTCTGTCCATATTTTTGGTAGACATACAATATTTTATATAGAAGTTAATTAAAAAAAAATACATATAATTCATCAAATCAAAATATGTTTCGAGGGCTACTTCATAAATATAAAATGATTATTTATTTCAATTGTACAATTAGCTACGAATACAGAATACATATAATAGACTATGATACAAATAAATAAATTAAACATTCTGCCACTTTTTGACGAGTTGAGTTTGAGATGAGTTTATTGAAATTGCCCACATAGGCAATTTCAATAAACTCATCTTTGACAAAACAGTCATTCGATTAGATTAATTCAGGAGAAACCGTCCAGAAGCTTCGATTCATTTAGTTTTCATTCAGGGAAAATTCTGATTTATATTATTATATTTGCTGTTAATACTTTAACGTTGGCGCAGCAGCCGCGGGAAAATATTATTAATATACAACTAACCAAAAAAGGAAACATAAATTGTACATTTGGCAAAGATACAGGTCAAAGCCCACATTTCTACTTGAATGACGTCGAGGTTTTTTCCCACCCGCCTCTCCGGTTCCGATCGAGTCCGCTTCCGGTACCGGACGCTCCCGTTACCCGAACAAGCGGAATACTGGCCGGCGAGTGTTACACTTACCTTACTCTTTTTGCTTGCATCCGTGTGATGTATTGACGTTTTGAATTTGTTTGCGGAGTTCGTTAGCTTTTGGCGCTGTTTTTACCGTCTAATACTTTAACGTCTAACAGGGGTATTTTCACCTCAACGACGCTTATATCTTATACTGTGGTGGTTTAAATAATGGCGTAACTCGTAAACGATAATCATAAATATTAATTAACGGTATCGTATGTTGTCTGTCTGTTTGTAACGATTGAACTCGAAAACAGCTGTATCGAGTTATATGTAGTTTCAAAGTGTAGACTCGAGTATAATATCTTAAATATTAGTTATTGTTGTAATAATAATTGAATATACGGTATTAGTGCAAAACGCGGGTTATCGAGACGAATCGAAAAATGCCTCACAAGAAATAGCTTCAGTGGTTTAGGCTCTGTAAGGAAACAAACGAACATGCATATACATACATATTTACACTGTCAAAATATTAACCCTCGTTTTGGCTTCGTCATGTCAGGTGAATATAAAAAAAAACCGGCCAAGTGCGAGTCGAACTCGCGCACCGAGGTTTCCGCACCACAAAACAAAAACGTTGAAAATGCATGTTTATTGTATAGGGACCCCCCTTGATTTTTAATGTTTTCTATTTTTTATTATTTGTTGTTATATCCGCCATAATAATACATATTCTGTGAAAATTTCAACTTGGTACCTTTTTAGGGTCCCGTCGCAAAATTCGAAAAAAAGGGACCCTTATGGGATCGCTCTGGTGTCTGTCTGTCTGTCTGTCGGTCACACGCAGATATCTCCGGACCTACTGCATCGATTTTGATGAAACTGACGCCAAATTACGTGTAATTTTTGCCGCTAGATATACACTTTTTATTACGGAAACTGACACGGTTTCCGTGTCAGTTTCCGTTTTCCGTTTTCCATCACCTACATCATCCGTGATGTCAGCCCATAACACCGGGTGAACTTGGTGCCACGTCAGTGCTTCCCTTCGGTCGTGCCGGCTACACCGAACTGGACGGAAAACACAAAACTATTTACATAGCCGTTTCGACCGACCTTTCATTCAGTGCGGTGGTACCAACCCGGGCGGTTAGACCCTACCGTCTAGTAATATAAGAAGGGAGTCATATCCCTTAGTCGCCTGTTACTATTCAAAAGATACAGCAGTAGAACAGACAGACAGACGGCGTAGGCTTAGTAATAGGCTTCCGTACGGGGTACGGAACCCTAAAAACAATCACTCTCTTTGGCTCTGACCTCTTCTAGACCGCTTATCGGTTGACCTATTTGACGATCACGGTAGCATATCAGTTAACCGTTTATGAGGACCATTTTAAGGCATAAATAGCCGCACACTACGTTGCTAATGATCCACCGTGATAGATGGTCGGCCCTCCGAACGACGGGCATAGAAGCTCCACGAAAACAAGTTGCCAACAGAGAAGTACTTCCGTTTATTTCAGCAGGCAGGTTGTATTTCAGAGAAGACCAAAATGTAGGGAGGGCAATGTAAACAGGGATATCTATTTTCATGGATGATATCAGATGTGAAGTTTTCATTCAAGTTGTAAGAACATTATGTTTTTTTATGGATAGCGCGACATGTGGCATCGTTTCGCCTACAAGTAGATGTCTAACGATGCCCATGGACATTCTGTGATGCACGGGGATTGCGAATGCCATGCCGGCCTGACAGGAGCCTTTTCACGCCCCTTTTGAAGAACCCCAGGCTGTACCTACTTGGGAGGACTTGTACAGTTACCGGCAGCAAATAATACGTGTAGAGCTTTAGAGACAATCCGGTGTTGGATTGAAGAGCGCCGTCCTTGTCGCATCTGAGAAAAATTTTATGATTGTGATTACCAACTGTGATGTCATGTACTTCCTTCCTTACCTATAATAAAATCCAACGTCTGCTTTCTGTCTGAGTGTCTGAGTGTCTGAGTGTATGTCTGTCTGTCCGCTTATAACTCGAGAAGCACTGAGCCGATTTCAATAAAACAAAATTCTACGGATAGCTTGATTCTTCCCATCAACTATAGGTTACTTACTATCACGCTAAATAGCTTATGAGGTTAGCAGTGAAGTGAAATATGAGAGCGGGCGGAGCCGCGGGCACAGCTTGCATATTATGTAGTGTAAGTATATTATAGTTTATCATAGTTATTTCCCATATATTATATTTTACATTCCCACACTCAAGTCTTTTGCTACTACCTACTTATATCTCACAACATACGACTCTCAAACATCCAAAGGTTGACTGGGAGAAATCCCTGTAAGGGATAAGTCCGCCTTTGACCCTCATGTAAATTACTTATCGTTTGTTACTGTTAAATGTTTTGGAGCAATAAAGTATTTCTATCTATCTATCTATCTAACTAAAATTTTACTAAGCTACGTTAATCGGTTTGGTTGTCTCTAACCAACGTTTAGTAATCAGTATTCGCCATCATAACATTTTTTTCTCACACGAATTCACACGTCTCTGTGCGAAAAGGACGACGCTCTACAACCGGATTGTCTCTTTCTAAAGCTCGACACGCATTATTTGCTGCCGGGAACTGAAGATACGTAAAACAAAACGACGTTGGCTGTAAGGAAAGATTTTAATGACTTTTTAAGTAGTCCTTAAAATAGGCAGTATTTTATAAATTGACAAGCTGTGCCCGCGGCTCCGCCCGCTCTCATATTTCACTTCACTGCTAACCTCATAAGCCATTTAGCGTGATAGTAAGTAGCCTATAGTTGATGGGAAGAATCAAGCTATCCGTAGAATTTTGTTTTATTAAAATCGGTTCAGTGGTTCTCGAGTTATAAGCGGACAGACAGACACTCAGACAGACAGAAAGCAGACGTTGGATTTTATTATAGGTAAGGATAGTTTTTTTACATAATACAAAGACAGATTAAGTACTATGCTACAATAAAAAAACTATAAAAAATAATTAATTGTTATGGTAAAAAAAAAAATTGATTGTTATTGACTACAGTCGTATAGCCTTGGCCGGTTTTTGAAGTGAAAACTTCTTTAGCGGCGCTTGGCACTTTTTAGATGGGTAAAAAATGTTAAACTTGCGTCAAATCTCGCGTCAGATCCGTAGCCTGATCGAAAAAGCGTAAGATTCGTTGAAATTATGGATGAAAGTTGATTTTTCTGAGAAATAAACTTTTTGATGTAAACTAATTATAATAGTTCTGTAGTGTTAAATTTGTAATGTAATATAAATTTTCATGTTTGTCTACGATAGCGCAATAAATGTATTTTACCACATAAATGATAGTACTTTTATACTGATAAATAAAACAATTCGTGCGAAATTATTCCCTAACCATTCCAAAATATTTAAAAATGCTCAACGTTGATGTTTAAGTTTTCACTTCTGCCGGCACTCCCGGAGTGCAACCTTAGGCTTTTTTTTATATGTATGAATTTGTCCATTAAAAATTTTTTTGGGATTATTTTAATTGATCTTTAATTATGTGCAAATCATTCAACTCAACGTAACCCTAATAATACATCCTACCTATTTTATAGATAGACATTTTCACATTTACCTATACGAACGCAATGATCCCACATGCTAATCCACACACGAGCTGGTAAATCTTTTAAAAGGTGTCCGTCCTGGCCGGCCGGCCCCGCTGAAGAACTCATTAGGCCGATGTAATGAATGCCGACACACGCGCTCTGCGTTCCTCATATCCTGGCTCTATACAGGCTGCTCGGTCGCACTTTAGGAGTTTGATGTGGTTCGAATGTTAGTTGCTGCGAATGCTGGTTGTAAGACTATAAGCACAGCATCTATAAGGTCAAAACATACATACATATATACATACCACACGCTGTATCCCGACAATCAGGATAAACAGAGTAATCGGTATTTTGCTGCAATAACTCTGGTAAATTACACCGCAACACCGACCGCCACGTTTAGCAAAGTATTCGGACAAGATAACTATCAAGCAGCAAGTAAGACCCACCTGCTGCACGACTCGATGGATGGAAGGAAGGAAGAAGAAGCCAAGGTGAAAGGTGTCTTGCCTGTCGCCCTTTAGCACGGCATCTCGTCCTTATCCCTTAGTCGCAATTTACGACATGCACGGGGAGAGAGGCAGTGGGGCTATTCTTTTTAAGTACCGGCCTCACACAGTACATCTGTACAAGGTCAAAACATCTGTTTATCTTACTATCTATAAGTTCGTAATATCCTATTACTTTAAGTGAGCTAAACTTGTGTAAATATATATATATAACATTTGCCCGCTGCTTCGCTCGCGGTAGACTCGGTTTAATAACAAATCCGATTTAAAAGCAAATATGAAAATAAATTATCGCTTCTCTAAAATTCTCACTCTCCCTCCCTCCCTCGCCCCTACCTTCCCCTCCCCACCCCGCGCCTCCCCCTCCCACCCCCTCGCCTCACTCCTTCTCTCCTCTCTTCATCCGGCATCCGGCACCACCATTCGACACTAAATTCCGTTCATGATATACTTTCGATGTTGTAGGTAATTTGACATAGGTGTAAGTAAAAAATACCATATCAAAATTTGAGAGACTTAGGCCCACTTGCACCAACACGAATTTAACTATAAACCAGTTTAACTCGTTAAACTAGCACCCGTTGTATGTGGGAACCGCGTTTGAACCGCGTTTAAATCCATAACTCGCTATTTAACTCTAAACTCGTGTTGGTGCAAGACGCGCTTAACATTTAAAGTCCCATAATTAAAATACTTAGATATCGGATATTACCATCACAAAAACCCCGATTAACAGACAAAAGGCTGACCAACTCAGTTTAGTGAAGTCTTCATAATCAAACCTTTCCTAATCCTCACCCGTATTAATGAACACATATGTAGTAATCATTTTCCCAAAGGTTTCATTCACAGGGCACCCTGTAGGGCTTATAAAAGGGACGGCACGTTTAAAACATGTCTTTCATTACTCCCTGTGTAATGGAGCGAACAAATATTTTTAATCCCACCGTCCATACATCTTCCCTGGTTCGGTTAGTTAGAGCGTGTTATAGGGTTCAATACGGGACCATATTACTATAAGCCTACGCCGCGCCGTCTGTCCATCTGTCTTGTATCATTTGAACAGCGAATAGGTGGCAGGTAGAAATTTTCACAAAATATGCGTTATTATGGCGGATATCAAGCTTATCATCATCAATCAATATATATATATATATATATATTATATATATATATATATTATATATATATATATATATATATATATATATATATATATATATATATATATATATATATATATATTATATATATATATATTATTATTTCTTTATTTTCACGTTTTTTCATCATACAGGTACATATTTATATTAATTTTATATAATTATAAAATAAAATAGCTATACAAAATTAATAAAAACAGAGAAAAACAAAAAAACGGTATTCTCGCCGGCGGCGGGAGGCGGACCTCCAAGCACGCCGGCGGGTGCAGGCCATGGCTACGGAGCTCTCCGGGACGACGCGAGGCAAGCTACGAGCGATAGGTGGTGGTACTAGACACGTAGGCCACCACCACCCCCATCTCGGAGAGCTCCGTATCCACCGGCTGCGGGGCGACGACACGCAGTCCTTTCATGGATGTTGATCCTCGTGCGTGCGCTGCCGTTGCGCATCGTACCGCCACGCCGGTAGCGGGGGCTGTAGTCAGAGCACAGAGCCCCGATAGCCCCAAGCAGGCCGGTTGATGTGGCGGACATCGTCTTCCCGTCGTAGGTCTTGTGGCGGGAGCACGATGTTGTTCGTCGTCGTCGCCGGCAGATGTCGGCGATGCAGCGGCGAACCTTGGTGGTGGGTGTGCGCTGTCGTGGAAGAAGTGGCAGGTAAGCGAAACACAGGTACACGTCAACGTCGTCGTCGTCGGTGTAAGCGAGGAAGGCGGCGTAATCGTGCGGGGCGGCGCACAGTGGGGCGATACCGCAAAAACCGGGACATAGGGCGAAATGACTACGCAAATAGATTCTACTATTAATTACGAACAACTTTCATTCTGTGAGATTTTTTGATAAAAAAATTATTTTCCGAGATATAAGCACTTATAAAAACATTTATAATATAGTAAAAAGTGAGTATGTTAATATATTCTCTTAATGATTACAAACTACTTTTATTCTTAGAAATTTTCCATTTTAAGTCTTATTTTCTGAGATATAGCAATTTGAACTTTAAAAAAAAACATTTTCTTGTAACTAGTATTACTCTTCCATATTTTCGGTTTCAATTGTTATTTTTTAGATATATCACATTGAAAATTCTTTAGTAAAAAAAATTGAGATATGTGGAAAACTGAATATGTGAATACATTTTACCAGCATTTAGAAAAACCTTTTGTTCTCAGAGATTTTCTGTTAAGGTGTTATAATCCTTTTCAATAGTTTGTACAATGGAGATTTAGTAACTTTTTTTATTGAAATGCTTAAAATAACTAGACCTGTGGTTACTTAATAATGATTCTTCAAGTTGAGTAGTCTAATCTGAATAAAATTATTGTAGTGGAATGGTACGTTTATTACACACAAAATACAATCAATCAGACGGCGCATATTTGCATAAAATATTACAAATTAATCTGGCGATAGTAATTAAACATATATAAATTACTACATATTTAACTAACTACATATATTTTTGTATTTACGGAACTTACCGAATTATTAACTTATTATAAGTTATATATATCGTTGTGTATTTTCATTTCGTCATTTTGGTGGCTCTGCACACTTCGATATATCAAACTTACTATAATTTATTATAATTAGGCAAAAAATTGCCCCCGTCAAAGTATATTATAAACCTACTTCAAAGTATAAAATTAATAACATCAACATTAAGAATAGTGATTAATGATGAGAAAAGTAATAATACATTATTAAAAGTAATAATAAAAGTTTTCAAAGTAATAATACATTATTACCCAAATACCCATGGCTTTTAACGGAGCCTATTTAATGTAAAAATACCAACCATCAATAAAAATTATGGTCAAGAATAAAAGTAATTTTCTGAAGTATGTTTATCGTGCATAACAAAAAGAAATTCAAACTTCATATTTCTGAGAAAAAATCTTATTTCAATCTTACAAAAACCTTAAAATAAAACATACTTAATAACTTTTAAATAAATATTTTTAAAGTACATTAAGCTTCCTATTTTTATTACAATTTATTTACTCAATATTTCTACAAATTTTCATTTTCATCACTGGAACAACCTAAAGCGTCTTCAGCGTCAGAATCATCATCATCCTCCACATCCGATTGAACACAGATAATACTGGTATCAATAAATTCAATATTTTCCTTATTTTTATCGTCTATAATTAGCAAATGTCGCACTTCACTGGATAAGGGCTGCTTTTGTTTTTGAAGTTTTGGCTTCATACTAGACAAATATGGATCCGACGATACGAGCAAGTTGTTGAGAATGTCTTGATTAGTCGATTTGCGATCGCATTTTCGAGAGTAGTGTTCCCTGTACTTCTTGAAATCTTTATTTCTTGCTTCTGATGCCTCTTCGGAGAGTATGCCAATTGGAATTACGTTAAAATGCTTTATTATTTCAGATCCATGGAATAAAAGTTTATGAACACTTGCTGGCATATGATACCAGCTATACAATGATATATAAAGTTGAATTGTTTCTTGAGCATAGATTTCAAAGTTTTGAGTGCAAAATTTTTCTCCCGAGGAGATGGCCTTAAGGATCACCGCGAATCTATTAATTAAATCCTTATCGAGACCGGTAATAGAGGCAGTTTGCTCGGGATTCTGGAAAAAGCGCCTTGCAGTGTTGCCATCGTTCGTGGTTCCTGAACCTTGTTTTACCACGTCGATCAATAAAGCAGTTTCTTTCCTGAAATTATCTTGAATTTGTTTTTTTTTCTCGGTCATAATTTCTTTATTATTACCTTTGGCCGACCACTGCTGAAAATCCATGCGGTATGCGATATGGAGAAGGCATTCCATGCATCGAATCCAGGCATGCAACGTAGATAGTCCGAACCGGTACATATTTGTGTTTACTTCTTTACTTTTAATTATATTAACGTTATTCATCTCAGACGGTTTAGCTCTGCAAATATCACATGACTGATTAGAGGTACCGGAGATAATCGACGTAATTTTACCATCGATCATCGTCATAATTAACGAATGCTCAATCAAAACGCCTTCGTAATCGCTGGTTTTGAGATCTCGTATTTCGGATTCTATGGTAGCCATTTCACTTTTCACGTTATCGATTGTCTCCTTCATAAATTTGAAGAAGATAGGACGGCAGTAGTTCGTCGAAGATGGCGTCTCATTTTCCCAGATCACTTCGTCTCCATAAACCAGTTTTACAGGAACCAAACTTGCCATGAAAATGCTTGAGTCGTCTCCTTCGTTCAGTTCTTGAAATCTTTGTTTATATGTACTTTGGCCAGAAGCGCCATCGAATCCCCACTTGCTTGTTAATGTTAGCTGGCAACCTGTGAGGTTTCGGTTCGCCACTTTCAAAATTCTTTTTGCAGTATGGTCCAAAAGCGCTTGCAGTTTAATTTTGGCCTGTGTTTCGGTAACTTCAATGTCCTGTTTTGGGGGGTAACACTCAATTTTCGCATGTTGAATTTTATAATAAGATGGATAGAGGTCGGAACCTTCTTCCTTAGCCATGTCTCTTAAAGTTATATATTGCCATCTTGATAGCTTTAAAGACACCAAAATCGCAAGTGCTTTTTCAGATGAATAAACAGTCTTGGACTCCTTTTTTTCAATGAATTCTTTGACTTTTTCGATTTCGCCTGGATTCTGAAGCAAATGGTCCAAAACTTTCCCCAGGTCCTCGTTCCCATTTGCCTTCAAACGCATTTTGGTCGCAAATGCTAGTTCCTGCGATGTATAGTTTGTGCGAATGTCTTCGGTTCTTCTTCGCTTTTGTTTGGCTCCTAAACTTTCAAATGGTTTTCTCGGCGATGATTTATGTGAAGATGCTACAAAGATAGGAGGCGCTGTCGATGGTCCCGGAGAAATTATTTGAGAAGTGCAAACCTTTTGGTTATCCGCGAGGTCGCTACTCGCTGAAGGCAGTTGTTTCTTTACGAATTCGGGCCACTTGATGGCCGAGTCCAACCATTCTCGATTCTTCTGTAGAAAACGTTCCTCGTTGTAGCTTGACTTCGCCCATCGTTTGTGTAGATTGTAACAATATTTACGACAAAATTCTTTCACTTGTGTCTCTTCGGGCAAATTTACACTAACTATTGAGGCAATAGCGGCAACCAATACCGCGTAATTCAGAAAACTGTCACAATTTCTCATAAACACGTAAATATCAATGTTATTAACAAAAGACTCCATGTTTTCGTATTGAATAGTTTTAAATATGTAAAGCACGGGTAGGAAGACTGACTCGTGCAAACGACTGGAGCAGACTGAGTGCCAGATTGATTGTGTTGTTCACTAATGAATACTGCTAATTAGTTCGCACAGTTTGCAGTATTCCTGGTATATCGTTAATCCTTGTTAAGTAGATAACAATTAGCAATGCAGTGTAATTGTTTCTTCGAGAGCTTTCATGGAAATACGTGACAATTCACATAAATATCCCTAATCCGCTAATCCTCGCGAAGTTGAAAATATTCCTAATATAATGGTAAGCATTTATAAGAGATATTATAAGTAAGTATAGCAGCCGATAATAGCGGCTCCGTAGATTATTATCAAAATAGACCAATGAAACTAAAAGTACAAAGTTAATTAGATGGGCGTCGTTTGTCACCTTCTGGGTGCCTCAGCGCCATCGCGCTTTCAATAAAAAAAAAATTAAACATTTTCATCAAGTTCAAATATATAGGTGATATGGAGAAATATATTTACCATTAAAATACAAATATATACATCCAATGCAAATAAACAATATTTGTTATTTGAATATAGCTGAAAGTTACGAATATAGTGAATTCCTCGTAATTCGAGCGGATTCCTCGTAAAACTGTAGGTCCCTTCCCTCCTAATCTTACTTGGTGGTAGGGTTTAACCCGCCCGGGTTGGTACCACCGCACTGAATGAAACGTCGGTCGAAACGGCTATGTAAATAGTTTGTGTTCTCCGACCAGTTCAGTGTAGCCGGCACGATCAAAGGGGGAAGCACTGACATGGCACCTAGTTCACCCGGTGCTATGGGCTGACATCACGGACGTTGTAGGTGATGTAGCCAACCGTGTCAGTTTCAATAAAAAAAAAAAAAAGAATAAAGGTGAGCTTTGCAGGAATAAATGTTATTATAATATTAAAATGGCATTATACGGAAAAGTCGGACGTCGTCGGATACGGTTTTTACACAGTAATAATCTTTTTAACTTGGGGAATCATTATTTAGTAACCACGGGTCTAGCTATTTTAAGCATTTCGAGAAAAAAAATAAAGTTACCCAATTTCCATAGTACAAATTAATAAAAAGTGGTATATCTCGAAAAATAAGGCTTAAATGAGAAAATATGAATCTATGAATGTTATTTATAATGATGGGTAGATTAATTTAGCGTACTTAAATTTCAGAAATAAAAATAAAAAAATTTAATTATCCTATGTCCCATTTTTTACGGTATCGCCCCACTGTGCGGCGGCGCGCTGCTGGCGCGGCAGACTCCACGCAAGCTGCGGTGCGCCCTCACCGCGCCCTCCTCGGGCCCGGGGCGGGGACGCCGGTCGTGTCATGTCCCTGTCTTCTGCCGTGCTGTCTTTGACAAGTCGTCACCATATTCTGGGGGTGCCGAGCGGCGGCGCTGGTGGTGGTCGCATGGTGTTGCACACCATGCGAGGTGCTGCGCCGGTGGTGGTGGGGCCGCGCAAACACGCGAACTCGGTTTCTTCGTCCTCAAAACTCGGTTTTAATTTTTTTCGTCTCGGAGGAAAAAAATTTGCGACTTGTCACTTTGACAGCTTCTTCTTTTTTCTTTTTATTATTATTATTATTATATATTATTATTATTATACTAATAATAAATCTGTAAGGGGTGGTCATGGAGTAAGTTACTTTGTTTTAGGAAAAATTGAGTTTGTAGTCTCTATGTATGATACTAAAGCTGAATTGACGATTTTTAGAAATCTTTTCTGTATGTATGTATGTATGTATGTTCCTCCATAACTCCTTAAGCCATCATCCGAATTTGATGAAACTTAGTACAAGCCCATTTTACTATACGGGACACAGGATAGGCTAACTAAAATTCACTTCCGGCTACGCTAAGATGTGGCTCCCATACAAATCGAATCGAATTAAAAGCGGCGCAGCGCGGCGGCGGCGGTTTGTGGCGGCTAGCTAGCGGAGGCTGACGGCGGAGGCGGAGGCGCGGGCGCGCGCACGGCGCGGGGTGCGGTCTGGCCGAGCGCGGTGTGTGTATGCATTGTCTCGAGCCAGAGGTTTACTTCATTTTAGCTATCTATGTGATTAATTTTAGGTGCAAACCAAACAAATTTTAGGTAAATGTGTTGTTGCAAGTCGATGCTAGCGGATATTTACTTAACTGGAGTTCCTATTTGATTTAAGTTATTTGATCGTATGTTTATTATAATGTACGTAGTGTAGTATGCGCGCACTATTAGCGAAAAGATTCTTATTTTTACCCGACTACGGCGAAGCGAAAATGAGAGTTATGTGTTTGACCGGTATGTTTGTATGTATGTATGTATGTATGTATGTATGTATGTATGTATGTATGTATATATGTATGTATGTATGTATGTATGTATGTATGTATGTATGTATGTATGTATGTATGTATATATGTATGTATGTATGTATGTATGTATGTATGTATGTATGTATGTATGTATGTATGTATGTATGTTCATCTGTTCCCTCATACATAACTTCGAAACTACTTATCATAATTTGACAAATGAGGTATCGTTGGATGCGTCTTGACGCTGGATAGAGGCTATGTGACGTCCCTTAAAATTGTATACGGCGCCCTCTAAAGGACATAAAGTCATGACCTAAAAAATTTTTTTTTAATGATCAATGGTCTTTGGGATCAAATGAAAGGGCTTAATTAACACATTTCAAAAATTTATATATTGTTAGCTGTTGCTTTCGGATTTACTTGCATGCATCCGATAATTGGGAATAATTTCTAAAATCAGGCCTCACTCCAAACCTACCCAAAAAAACCCCCGACCCTTAAAAAGCAAAAAATAATTTCCGTTTACTTACTTAAAGGAGTCGGGAGACCGCTAAGTAAATTCCCGCGCAGCTCTGAGTTTTATATTTTATTTACTTAGCGGTCCCCCGACTCCTTTAAGTAAGTAAACGGAAATTATTTTTTGCTTTTTAAGGGTCGGGGGTTTTTTAAATTTGTAATTTAACTTTTATTTCAAGCTTTTTAAAAGAAACCGCATGAAAATCGGTCCACTTTTTAAGATAATAATTTTTTTTATTACTTAATTACTTGATTACTTGATTACAAACATAGCTAAGAACCATCCCGATTAAACAAGCTTCCTAATAAAAAAAACCGCATCCAAATCGGTCCATCCGTTTGGGAGCTACGATGCCACAGACAGACACACACACACACACACACACACACACACGTCAAACTTATAACACCCCTCCGTTTTTTGCGTCGGGGGTTAAAAATACATGCTACTAATATTATAAACGCGAAAGTTTGTGAATGAGTTGCGTTCAGGAAGACGATAAACGTACTCAAAGAAAGTAAGTAACTAATGGCGAGGCCGAAGGCCGAGCTGCGTTCGGGAAGACTATAAACCTTCTCGAATAAAGTAAGTAACAAAAGGCGAGGCCGAAGGCCGAGCTGCGTTCAGGAAGATCCTAAACCTTCTCGAAGAAACCAAGTAACAAAGGGCGAGGCCGAAGGCCGAGCTGCGTTCAGGAAGAGGATAAACCTTCTCGAAGACAGTAAGTAACTATGGGCGAGACCGAACGCCGAGATGTGTTCAGGAAGAAGATAAACATTTTCGAAGAAAGTAAGTAACAAAGAAGTTACTTTCTTCAAGAAGATTTATGGTCTTCCTGAACGCAGCTCGGCCTTCGGACTCGCTCACTTTTACTTACATTCTTCGAAAAGGTTATCCTCTTTCTGAACGAAGCTCGGCCTTCGGCCTCGCCCTTTGTTACTTGCTTTCTTAAAGATGGTTTATCCTCTTCCTGAACGCAGCTCGGCCTTCGGCCTCGCCCATAGTTACTTACTGTCTTCGAAAAGGTTTATCGTCTTTCTAAACGCAGCTCGGCCTTCGGCCTCGCCCTCTGTAACTTACTTTCTCCGAGAAGGTTTATGGTCTTCCTGAACGCAGCTCGGCCTTCGGCCTCGCCCTCTGTTACTTTTTTCGGAAAGGTTATCCTCTTCCTGAACGCAGCTCGGCCTTCGGCCTCGCCCATAGTTACTTACTGTCTTCTAGAAGGTTTATCGTCTTCCTGAACGCAGCTCGGCCTTCGGCCTCGCCCTTTGTTACATACTTTCTTCGAGAAGTTTTATGGTATTCCTGAACGCAGCTCGGCCTTCGGCCTCGCCCTCTGTTACTTACTTTCTTTGAAAAGGTTATCCTCTTCCAGAACGCAGCTCGGCCTTCGGCCTCGCCCATAGTTACTTACTGTCTTCGAGAAGGTTTATCGTTTTCCTGAACGCAGCTCGGCCTTCGGCCTCGCCCTCTGTTACTTACTTTCTTCGAAAAGGTTACCTTCAGCCTGAACGCAGCTCGGCCTTCGGCCTCGCTCATAGTTACTTAATGTCTTCGAGAAGGTTTATCGTTTTCCTGAACGCAGCTCGGCCTTCGGCCTCGCCCTCTGTTACTTACTTTCTTCGAAAAGGTTACCCTCATCCTGAACGCAGCTCGGCCTTCGGCCTCGCCCATAGTTACTTACTGTCTTCGAGAAGGTTTATCGTCTTCCTGAACGCAATTCCGCCTTCGGCCTCAAAAAGTTACTCACTTTCTTCGAGACGGTTTATCGTTTAAGTACCTGAATCCAGCTCGCCCTTATTTCTTCCTTTGAAATACGAATTTCACGCGAGCGAAGCCGCGGGCAAAAGCTAGTATATAATAAAAGAAAGTAAAAAGTTAAAAAACGTGTTTTTATGTTTTTTTTATGGAAACTGACACAGATGGCTACATCACCTACAACATCTGTGATGTCAGCCCATAACACCGGGTGATCTTGATGCCACGTCAGTGCTTCCCTTCGGTCGTGCCGGCTACACTGAACTGGACGGAAAACACAAACTATTTACATAGCCGTTGCGACCGACCTTTCATTCAGTGCGGTGGTACCAATCCGGGTGGGTTAAAACGTACCACCTAGTAATATAAGAAGGGAGTCATATCCCTTAGTCGCCTTTTACGACATACACGGGGAGAGATGCAGTGGGGGTATTCTTTTAAAATACCGGTCCCACACGGTACGGTACGGTATGTTTTGTTGTTGTTGATCTATCGTTAAAATGGTAATACATACAAGAGTCGAACTTCGTGTAATATTACACCAAGTTCGACTCTTGTTTATAGTGCAAACTTTAAAGTAAATCACAATTATTAAAAACCGGCCAAATGAATCGCAAACGGAATGAAAGAAAACACATTTTTTGTTGTTGTTGAATACATAACATAAATAAATACATTGTTTGGTGTTACGGAAGCCTCCGTATTACTCGCACTTGGCCGGTTTTTCGTAGGTGCTGATATTATGTTGACCGATTTTAAGCCGTGGCTAATAACTGGCAAAGTACTGGAAATAAAAGGTATGCGTAAAGACAGGGAGATTAATGTTTAATATAAATGTTTTGTTTAGGTTTGCGTATGGACATATAATATTTTTCTACACCAGACAAAATTTTCTATTGAAGTTACATGCAGGAAAAATCTAGCAATAAGTTGTTAGAACATATATTACTATAGTATTCTAAATTCTATAGTATTATATAATAAATAATAATAATAATAAAATTCTGTTCTGTGGGGGTGCCGCCCAACAGGTTCTAGGGAGTTCTACGGGGTACGAAAACCTAAGAAGTACAATTGGTTTTCAGAAACCCATTATAAATAAATATCACTTTATAGAAAACGTAGTCTAGTAAAAAATATTTTTGCTCTAGCTGGATATTTTTTTTATGGACTGGCACGGTTGGCTACATCACCTACAACACCCGTGATGTCAGCCCATAGCACAGGGTGAAATAGGCGCCATGTCAGTGTTTCCCTTCATTTCATGTCGGCTACACTGAACTGACCGGACAACACGAACTATTTACATAACCGTCTCGACCGACGTTTCGCTCAGTGCGGTGGTACCAACCCGGCCGGGATAAACCCTGCCACCTAGTATTTGTGCGTGTCATGAAATGAAAACCCCATTATCATCTCTAAAATCTTCGTTGTTTTATTTTCAAAAAGAGACTGAATTTGCAATATGTCCAAGCCGTCTCCCATCTCCGTGCATATAACCCAAGCGCACCTCCCGAGGGTTCAGATATCATCTCAAAAAGAAGCTATCATCTAGCCAGCGACCGTAATAGCATCAAAAAATGTTCCCCGGGCGTATAAAATATCTCCGTCCAAGCCCGTCGGCGTATTAACCTTTTATTACATTCTGTGCCGGCCTCGCGTGGTTGCGAACTAATGGATTGCGCTAGTGCGGGATTTAGCTTGCATAACATAGCCAAACATAGGAACAATTAGAGATATTATGTGCTTCTTTAATATATATCCACTGGCGGCTGGTCCTAAAGTGCGCTCGTGCGCCGCACTACCATACCACGAGAAGTCTTCACTTCACTCAACATAAATAATATCTTACAACATACCTACATTAAAACCATAATGATCGTACTCCAAATAAATACGAATGTGAATTCAACCTTATTTTATAGATCACAAGGCACTTGTTTGCGTTAAAACGCGCGCCCCGTGCGGAATCGAGTAGCGCACGCGGGTCTCCCATACTGAATGTATGGGGATCGGCAAAACACCGCTGGCGCGTGAGACAAAAGATACTTCATAGAAACAGTATAGGCCGATATAGATCTGCGTGCGGCGCACGAGCGCCAAAAAAGGACGCTATATCGTGAATAGCCGCGCGTGCGACACATCGCGAGCGATTCGTTTTGCACGAGTCCGTCTGCCTAGAGTCAGCGCGCTGTCATGTGATGTCTGTTGTCACCACGAGTCAGTAAGCCTGGATACGAAATACGGCATCGTTTGTATGAGAACCGAGGTAGCCGCCAAAGGGGTGTGAAGTCTGAGGCGGGAGCGGCGCATGGAACGCCGTGATTGGCCGAGCGAGTAGGTAGCCACGTGACGCCAGTCTTCCATACGTTTGAACGGGATTCATACAATAAGTCGCTCATTGTGTCGATTCGCGATGAAAAGATGAAACGGATTTAACAATATTTAACCCTTCTTTACATCAAGGGAATAATATAACTTTCTCTTAAATGAACAAAGGCAACGCCCCTTTCACAATTTTGCGAATTTGCAGATTTTCGCATAAACACGATAATAGTTCTAAGTTCTGAGATACCTCGGATACTTTATTATAAATCTACAATCTATCTATGTAAGACCTCGTACATTGGTATTATCTTATTGGAGTATTTGTTATTGGAATTTTCCAAAATTAAAAAAATAATGTTAGAAAGTCGAAAAGTTTTGTAACCAAAAAAAAAAATTATTATATTATTAACAACTATTTGCTAATTACTTAGCCAACGATATGACAAATTATATTGCAATATGACTTCGCGAAAAATTCGCGAAAATCTACCCTAACATAAAAAATTTATGAGTACCCACCTCGATATTTAATTTTTTTACGGTAAAATGAGGTTTTCCAGGCTTTGCCTTTTTTAACAAACTAACCAGCCATACCCACCTGGATATTTAATTTTTTTAGGGTAAAATGAGGTTTTCCAGGCTTTGCCTTTTTTAACAAACTAACCAGCCATGCAGCTAGAGCCTTATAAAATGTACCATGCGTCTCTCTGTCAGTTTGACGGTGTGAATTCGTTATATAAGGGTTAATAAAATAACAAATGAAAGGCTGTGTAGTCTGTAATAGAAACATATATTTGAAACAGAACAATAATTTACTTAATTATTTATTTATAGATCGGTATCTATATTAAAATTTTCATTTGGTAACTTTTGAACAATTGAATTAAATTTAAAAGCACAATTTACGACATTTACATTGTTACTGTTTACATTGTTGACATTTACATTGTTATTGTTGAACTAAAGAACTAAAGAACTAACATGTGTCTCGAGAGATGGTCGCGCAACAGATGGATAGATCTCACCGAGACCTAAAGTTTGAGTACCAACACGATGGGTCTAGCACCAGTGGTTCTCGAGTTATGACCAAAACAAAAGTTCATGTGACAGATGGATAGATCTCACCGAGACCTGAAGTTTGAGTACCAACACGATGGGTCTAGCACCAGTGGTTCTCGAGTTATGACCAAAACAAAAGTTCATGTGACAGATGGATAGATCTCACCGAGACCTAAAGTTTGAGTACCAACACGATGGATCTAGCACCAGTGGTTCTCGAGTTATGACCAAAACAAAAGTTCATGTGACAGATGGATAGATCTCACCGAGACCTGAAGTTTGAGTACCAACACGATGGGTCTAGCACCAGTGGTTCTCGAGTTATGACCAAAACAATAGTTAATGTGACAGATGGATAGATCTCATCGAGACGTTCAGATTGAGTACCAACACGATGGGTCTAAGTCCAGTGGTTCTGTAGATATGACCAAAACTAATGATCACGTGACAGATGATAATTCCGACCCCTCACTCGCATGATCGCATCGCATTTCGCATTTAGATGCTAGCTAGCTAGCTAGCAGCGGAGCGCAGGCGCTATATAGCATTTAGCATTTAGCAGTACCACAGATAAATAGCACATACTTCATTGCTTTGTGCGTTCCAAAACAAACGAACCAACAAAGTTTTACGAACGAAACAGCAATGCTAATTAAAATTAAATGTGATTATTGCTTAGCATTTAGCATTAATTTTTATTCATCAGGGCGCTTAGCAGTGCAAAATGCTAACGGGGTATTCATTATGAATTAATTTTGTTAATGCTAAGCATAACAAGACTAATTCCCGGTAGACGCATGACCTAAAGAAATTAATTCCTTTAGAGTCGCTCAAAAGTAAAAACCGGTAGGTACTGGTTGAATGAAAAAAGCGCGATAAACGAATATTGAACGAGGAAACCTGCTGAGGTTGACTAGAAGAAATGTCCTTTGGCAATAAGGCAGAATGCATGAAATATCTGTATACATTTAACATACATATTTATCAATAAACAAAAAAAATTACAAGAGCTAACTGCATCCAACACGATAGTCGACCTATGGTGGGTAAGCAGAAAAGAGCTCTCCATACATATTTACGCCGATGTTTGTTACTGAAATTCAAGCGAAAAATGCTATCAAATTGAATGAAAGTACTTACTCGTGAAAGGTGACTCCATCTGTGTTCAAGTTTGAATTTTTCGACTACTTTTTGCACCAAAGCACTGCACAATGAGGCATTTTGTGACAGACGCGCACGTTCGCTCCGCCTGAGCGGCGGACGGAGACTAAGATCGGTCGCCGGCGCTAGACTGACGCGCTGGCGCGTGTGCGCCGACGCGCGGCTACCCCTGTCCTCCTATGTATAGCGCCTCCAGGCTTACTGACTCGTGGTTGTCACATACCCGTTAGCGCGCGAATACTTAACATGGGATATGGTTAGATTTTGTGCTTTCTGTCGCGTGATACTGGAATTAAGTGGTGCCGATATTTGCTTAAGCGTTGGTTAAAGGTAAGGCTTTACAATCAGGTGATCCCGGGTTCAATTCCTACTTTTCAAATGCTTTTATTTTTATATTTTTTTTAAGTATTTTTGGGACATTACTACTGTTTTCTTTTTGAAAGCTGCAGTTAGTGTTGTGGTCTATGGGTGTGTTCATAAAGGTACTAAAAATGAGGTAAAAAACTTGTTTGGATTTTTTTTCTTGTTTTTGCAACTCATTGAGTGTCTTGAGAATATTCATACTAGACACGTACATAATAAAACGCAGGCGTTTAAAAAATTCGGAAGTCCCGATCTTAAAATAACAAGGCGGGAATGTGTTGGGAAATTTGGTATTTAAGTACCTAGGTAGGTACTTAGCGCACTACCGGTCACTGAAGTCACCAGCCGCCACTGTATATCACTGATTATTGTTTATTGTTTATTTATCATCTCTTGGCAGTACACTGTGCTCAGATATGTCATATTTACATTGTAACATTGTTTATCGTATAATTTCATCCATAGGTAGGTAACCTATGCTTTGATATGTCGAAAATTCCGCCAGTTCTAAATTAAATGCGAAGAAGAACTGACGAACAAACTTCGCAAGTCACAATGTTTTGTTAGTACCTTATAAGTATTATATTGAAGTAATTTCCAATAATTAACCCATATTACCGCTCACAAGAACATTAATATTTACATCATAAACATGAATACTCAAGAGTCTGACCACACTGCCTATTTAAATTACTTATATCTGTGTATAGTGCCATCGTAAATTTTGATACTTCATGTGTCCACCAGTTCGATTATAACAGTGAAGAAGAACTGACAAGAAACTTCACTGGATTTTCTTTTCAATGTGCACTTAATCTACTATACAAAAATGTTTGCTACTACATAAGCACGCTTGTGCTATCACCTACTATCTCTAATTACTCGTTTACTCATCATCCAAAGACTGCATATTGCAAAATTTATGACAGATGCAGCAATAGATTTTTTTTATATGAAATTATATACTTACCACACTGCCACCGGTCTAGAGTGGAAACTGGGTGTATTTTTTTTCCAAATAATAAAAATAGCAAAGAATTGTCTGATTTGAAACGAAAGACCACACTATGAAAATCACAGAACATCGATCAGCGGCCGTCTTTCCCAAGCTGGCACACCTCCTCTGTAGTTGCTAAGCCTCATGACAGCAGTTCCAGTCAGTTCAATGCATTCAAACCGTGGACAAGGACAGAATGAATGTCACCTCGTTCTGAGATGTTATATCATCAGTCTCGTCAGCTCAGTGGTGAGACCGGCTGACTGTTGGTCGTGATCATAAGCACACCTGGGTGCGGTTAGTGCTTGGATGGGTGACTTCTCGACCGTTGGTGGCTGACAATGGTACGGATTCCACGTAAAACTGTTCACTTCTTACCTTACCAAGTGGTACAGTTTAACCCGCCTGGGGTGCTACCACCGCACTGAATGAAAGGTCGGTTGAGACGTCTATGTAAATAATTCGTGTTTTCCGTCTACGTTAGTGTAGCCGGCACGACCGAAGGGAAGCACTGGCACCTAGTTCACTAAGGTGTTATGGGCTGAAATCACGGATGTAGTAGATGATGGATGAAGCCAACAGCGTCAGTTTCCATAAAAAAAAAGTTATAGGGCAACTTAATAATAACATGACCCCCAGTACAATCGAACGTCCGTCAGTGCTTGCTTCTTATTTCACGCTTCCTTTAATAAAAACATTCCAAGGCAATTTAGCCATCAGAAACTATGGCAAGCCACGACAAAATGGTTACTTTTTGAATACGCGTGCAACCATTATTTCCCCAATAGGTAATGTAAGAATAAATGGTGACTTGCATCATGCATGCATATGACAGCCATGGTTGGTCCACGGCGTTCCCCATCTCAGGCCGACGTCAATATTAAACGATATGCTCGCCCAGACGATGCACGTGTTGCGAACTTTTTGTCCGGGCTAAGTAAAGTAGTTTAGGTAACATTTCGTACCTTGATACCTTGCCCATGTGTTGCCGGCGACTTGAGATAGTAATATCGTGGGGTGGACCGTGGATAGCCGAAAGGTTCGAGCCAAATTTGATATCGTAGGAGTGATATTGCAATATAATTCTATGGACATTGTTGGTGGTTGGTAGACATTGTGCGTGCATTGGTAATTATAGCTAGGGTCCTATTGACATGAACCTTGCAAAATGTGATTAAAGGGAGCCACTTGGCACAGTTGTTACTATGGTCAAACTGAGCCGATTTAGCCCGGTAGGCAATACCCTCCCCCCCCCCCCCTGGTGGGTTTGGGGGGGGGGGGGGGGGGTCAAACATTACATCCGCCGCGCCTCAGTCTGACCTACAAAGCTTGATCAGTTTAGCAACTACGTCGAGTTTGGTATCATTTTCGTATAAATTAAGGACGCGCAATTCATTTTTGAAATAATTTTTGCAACACGCCGTATAAAAAAACGGAGTAATTCGAAAAAAACTAAACTGAAAAAAATTTTTTTTTGCAAATTTGTCTATAAATTTTAAAATATACCTAAATTTATAAAATAAAAATTTGATCTAAGTAGTTCCATTATTGTAGAATATTAAAATATTAACATTGTTCGGATTATTTAACAAAAAATCACCAAAAAAAAATTTGCGCCGCGCGCCGGATTGATACGCCGAGAGTGGCGGCGGCCGCTATAGAAGCGATTACGGCGTCCAACCGCACCTGGTTAGCATGTAAGGGCACCTGTCACGCCGGCACGACATTCGCAGCCCCCAAACGAACCCGAATGCTTTTAGGCGTCGTTTGTACAATATTCCATGCTGAAAGCACAATTCTCTCACGAAACCATAAAAAAAATCAGCACCATAATGAAATAATTTTAGAAATAAAACTGTATTTATAGAAAAAGGCTTTATTTTATAATATTAGAAAAACAGAACAGGTATTTTTTTTTATTTAAACAGGTAATTGCATAAAAAATTAAAAAGAAGAAATTTATTCTTTACATTTTCCATCGCACACACATAATTCAGTGCAATTTAACTGGCGCTTGTTGCAGTTGCATCTTACCCCGCAGTTTACCTTGCATTTGCACCGAATTAATTCTAAGCACGCTTTAGCAGCAACCGGGGTGTTGGTCCAGTTTGGGGTCCAGCAATTTCCTTCTTTCTTCCATCCCCAGTCGGAGGGACTAGGGAGATTTTGTGTAGGTTTCATCGCTTGACCCCAAACATGGACACCCTGAAACACTGCTCTCAGTGTGTGCTGATGCAGTGCGGCTTCTGTCGGTGGGATGTTCTCTAGTTGTCTATCTTTTTTAGTGAAAAGATATTTCCTAGTTTCGTTGATTGTCGTGCAAGGGCAAGATCTGAAACAATAAAAGATATTTGAATATTATTAAAATTAACAATAATTATACCTAGTTCAGGCAATTGCAATTTAAAAATTATATAATTAAAATTAATCAAATTAAATCATTCACTTGCCTATCGTACATAGTTATGACGAACTTTTGAATATATGGGCTGGCCTGCTCCATTAGTCCTCCCATAAGCAACTTGAAGCCTTTTGTTGCATCTGTATAGGCGGCCCAGGCTTCAAAACCACTTTTCTTGCCCCTTCCACTAAAAGCGGATACGGTGTCACACCCAGTAAATGCGTGAAATACAGGCAACACATCTGCTCTCTCAGGTCCTGAAATACGATGTAATTATCTTAGCAACACAGAGCAGGAGATCTCGATGCATTTTTAGCCTACGAAAATCAAGTCGTTCCTCCATCGCTGTCAGTAATGGGTAATCTGCGATCCGGGACTAAATCGGATTTAATAAAGTGCCTCACCAATCTAGACAACATACAAACTACTCCGAGTACTCCACAGGTTTCAGCGAAAATACTTGATGGTTCTGCTCACCGAAGGTTTTAGTTTGGCTAGGGCTGAGCATATGGACCACCGCAGAACCATCAAGTATTTTCGCTGAAACCTGTGGAGTACTCGGAGTAGTTTGTATGTTGTCTAGATTGGTGAGGCACTTTATTAGATCCGATTTAGTCCCGGATCGCAGATTACCCATTACTGACAGCGATGGAGGAACGACTTGATTTTCGTAGGCTAAAAATGCATCGAGATCTCCTGCTCTGTGTTGCTAAGATAATTACATCGTATTTCAGGACCTGAGAGAGCAGATGTGTTGCCTGTATTTCACGCATTTACTGGGTGTGACACCGTATCCGCTTTTAGTGGAAGGGGCAAGAAAAGTGGTTTTGAAGCCTGGGCCGCCTATACAGATGCAACAAAAGGCTTCAAGTTGCTTATGGGAGGACTAATGGAGCAGGCCAGCCCATATATTCAAAAGTTCGTCATAACTATGTACGATAGGCAAGTGAATGATTTAATTTGATTAATTTTAATTATATAATTTTTAAATTGCAATTGCCTGAACTAGGTATAATTATTGTTAATTTTAATAATATTCAAATATCTTTTATTGTTTCAGATCTTGCCCTTGCACGACAATCAACGAAACTAGGAAATATCTTTTCACTAAAAAAGATAGACAACTAGAGAACATCCCACCGACAGAAGCCGCACTGCATCAGCACACACTGAGAGCAGTGTTTCAGGGTGTCCATGTTTGGGGTCAAGCGATGAAACCTACACAAAATCTCCCTAGTCCCTCCGACTGGGGATGGAAGAAAGAAGGAAATTGCTGGACCCCAAACTAGACCAACACCCCGGTTGCTGCTAAAGCGTGCTTAGAATTAATTCGGTGCAAATGCAAGGTAAACTGCGGGGTAAGATGCAACTGCAACAAGCGCCAGTTAAATTGCACTGAATTATGTGTGTGCGATGGAAAATGTAAAGAATAAATTTCTTCTTTTTAATTTTTTATGCAATTACCTGTTTAAATAAAAAAAAATACCTGTTTTGTTTTTCTAATATTATAAATTAAAGCCTTTTTCTATAAATACAGTTTTATTTCTAAAATTATTTCATTAAGGTGCTGATTTTTTTTATGGTTTCGTGGGAGAATTGGGCTTTCAGCATGGAATATTGTACAAACGACGCCTAAAAGCATTCGGGTTCGTTTGGGGGCTGCGAATGTCGTGCCGGCGTGACAGGTGCCCTTACATGCTAACCAGGTGCGGTTGGACGCCGTAATCGCTTCTATAGCGGCCGCCGCCACTCTCGGCGTATCAATCCGGCGCGCGGCGCAAATTTTTTTTTGGTGATTTTTTGTTAAATAATCCGTACAATGTTAATATTTTAATATTCTACAATAATGGAACTACTTAGATCAAATTTTTATTTTATAAATTTAGGTATATTTTAAAATTTATAGACAATTTGCAAAAAAAAAATTTTTTTCAGTTTAGTTTTTTTCGAATTACTCCGTTTTTTTATACGGCGTGTTGCAAAAGTTATTTCAAAAATGAATTGCGCGTCCTTAATTTATACGAAAATGATACCAAACTCGACGTAGTTGCTAAACTGATCAAGCTTTGTAGGTCAGACTGAGGCGCGGCGGATGTAATGTTTGACCCCCCCCCCCAAACCCACCAGGGGGGGGAGGGTATTGCCTACCGGGCTAAATCCGCTCAGTTTGACCCTAGGAACAACTGTGAAAAGCGGCTCCCTTTAATCACATTTTGCAAGGTCCTCCTTAAGGAAGTCTCAAAAGAATTCCCACTATTACGAGTAAATACGCTACTGATTTTTTCTTGAGAATTCTCAAGAAAAAATTTGAAGATGTTTTTTATACAATCATTTAAATTTTCATGTGTCTTCTAGGCTTTTTAGGTGTGTTTTATTGCTTCTGAACTGGGTGACTGTGCCCGAGGTCGAAGCCTCAGGCGTAGCCAATTTCACCCCCGAAGAGGTGCCAGTCCGGCTTGGAGTGGAGGTGGACTAATGTCGCTGTTGAAGATCAGAGGATTGTAGGAGTGGGGAAAGTATTCCCCGGAAGCGCATTCCACACCTTTGCAATGATTATACATTTTATTTATTTTTCTGAAATTGCCGTGCCTTGACAAATTTTTAGAGCAATCTTCCGGAGGTTATGACGTCATTTGTTATTAATATTATTCATTGAAACGCATATTTTTGTGTAGCCTCCGGATGGATCTTTCAAGCGGTTTAAGTATTATTCTTCTATCTGCTAATAGCTGTACGAAGGCGACGAAAGTATGTAAGTACATCATTTTCATAAGAAGATGTTTCCATACAAGATACATTACAGTGTACTTGCTTTAACGCGAGTGGAGTCACTGACTCGTCATGCAGACTTAACAAACTATCAGCAATATAGACATTCGTAGTCAGAAAACAGTAAGTACCTAAATATTTTCTTCAATCCACGCTCATAATATAGGTTACCCGATGTTACCCGAATAGTTCAAAACGAGATATCGATGTCACCGGCCTTGTCGCGAGCTGTGTCTCCAGGCGAGCTGGTATCAAACACGACACCTTCCGCTGCGAGAGCTTTGATCTCGCCCACTGCGCCACGGACAGATTAATGGCGGTGGAGTGTTGTAACGCCGGAAGCAAGGTTGCTGTGATTAAAGAAATTAATTCAGTTCTCACCAAACTCATTAATTATTATAAAGGTGAATGATATAAGTACAAACGGACAGCTGGGGAAAAAACCGGCCAAGTGCGAGTCGGTTTCGCGGACGGAGGGTTCCGTACCACCACGTAATTGCCCGTTTTATTACTTTTTTTTAAGGAAACTGACACGGTTGGCTACATCACCTACAAAATCCGTGATGTCAGCCCATAACTATTTAGTAATATGTGCCATAACACCGGGTGAACTTGGTGCCACGTCAGTGCTTCCCTTCGGTCGTGCCGGCTACACTGAACTGAACGGAAAACACAAACTATTTACATAGACGTTTCGACCGACCTTTCATTCAGTGCGGTGGTACCAACCCGGGCGGGTTAAACCCTACTTGATGTTTTACTTTCTAGTTTACTCTATAATCACACCTAGTTTGACGCTTGTATGTATTATCGTGTGATAGAGGAAAAAGAAAAAAAAACACGTTTCTTGTATGGGGACCCTCCTTATTTTTTTCTTTTTTCTTTTTTCTTTTTCCCATTGTTGTTAGGATATCCATCATAATAACACATATTCTGTGAAAATTTCAACTGGCTTCCTATTACTGTTCAAAAGATACAGCCCTCGGGCAGACAGACGGACATACAGACGGACAGACGGCCTAGGCTTAGTAATAGGCTTCTGTATGGATACGGAATCTTAAAAAAGACAGGTTTGTGTCGGCAACGCGACCGCAAATTTGACCCAGAATACGTCTATCTGCTCCCTACGCCGCGCGGCCGCATGGCGGGATTTTGTGTATTTTAAGGGAGCAAATTCCGTGACACATCCGGTTAAAAATAGAGTATTTGTATAGTACCTACACGTCGTGTCATTTTCAACATGGCCTATTAATAATTGCAACCACTGATATTGGATTTAATAATAATAATTTTATCGGTTGATAGCGAAAAGCCTGAGGCTCTCGCTGAGTGGTTGGGTGTAGGCACAGGTCAAGGGCCGGATCCAGAAGGCAGCCCTGCTCGACACTGCTCGCATCGTCCGGAGGTTTCTCTCTTTGGAGCCCGAGTGCCGCCAATATCGGTAGCCGCCCCTACACACTACTTGTGGTGGTGGCTAACTTATTTTATATAAAACGAATTTGGTATAAGCTTGGTTAATATTACATACCATTGTTTTTGTATTAGGCATATTATATTTATATATGTATGTGTAAAATTATTGTAAATGAAGAATACATATTTGGCGGGTACCATATTAATTAAGGCAACGTCATCACATGCAACATTTTTTTTTATGTTCCGAGAATTTATATGTCATAGGTACCATTGCAAAATTTCTCGACAGTCCAAAGTGGAGAAAGACCTACAGGAAAATAAACACTAACGATATTTTAATTAGAATAAAATGTATTCTGCCGATTTCTGCCTTAAGGCTCACTTGCACCAACACGAGTTTAAAGTTAAGTAGCGAGTTATGGATTTAAACGCGGTTCACACAGTCAACGGGTGCTAGCTTAAACTGGTTTAGCGAGTTAAACTGGTTTATATATTAAATTTGTGTTGGTGCAAGTGGGCCTAAAACTACCTTCTGAACAGAATTTAATATGAACCCGAAAATGGTTTTTGGGGCTGGAGTGAATTGTGATTTGGTAACTAGTGACAGTGACACTCCCAAAAGAACCCCGATGTTTGACCGCAAGTCTCGCACTTAAAATATTTTATTTTTTTCAAAATTATTGATCGCGAACTCTTCGTAATACTTAACGGATTCCAAAGAAAAATCAGGTCAGACACAACATAAACATTAAATACAGACATTAAGCACTAGACACAGACATAAATAACGTTGACAGTGCGAAAGTGATCGAAATACCTCGCATCGGACCTGTCCGAGTTCTTACCGAATTAAAAATGTAACACCTTGTCGCGCTTTTGATACGAAGTTTTTTTGGCAAGCCGCCACAACTGCAGCGGACGAGAGAATAACCTCGTAAAAGTTTGATCAAATGCTGTGGTTAGTGCTGATCAAATTCTGTGGTAATAAAGTCTACCTACTGGCTAACATGGGTACAGTTAGAATATTATTATAGGTGTATATAGTTGAAAAAAAAATATTCCCAACATAATTATTACAGGTATTGACATTAAATTGCGACCTTGGACTCGATACAGCGCCGATTCATCCGTCTTGTCGGTTACCTACAGATGGTCTGGAGTCTCTTGAGTCATTGACGATGTGTAGGTTAGCTTAGCGGTTTTACAGGTACTATTACGGGCGCTGCGCTGCTCTAAGGAACAAGCATCCTCTTATCAACTGCCACCCGCCCTATTTCCGCATGACTCGTCGCAGAGAGGCTCAGCACCCTTTTGCTGTTGACATTCTAAAAATAGTTTCTTTGTCGCACCGCAAGGGTGTGGAACTGTCTTCAGGAGAGTGTTTCCTGAATCCTTTAACCTGCGTGGATGTCGTGAAACTTTGTATTACCAGACTAGACAGATTTAAGCAACAGTCCGTAAATCTGGCATGGTGCATCACTGAGCGTGGTTTCACAAAGAGAAGGTGATTTTGGCTCTGTCGACCTCGCCATTGGTCCCTCGGCACAGCCAACCACGTTTCACTTGAATAGTTAAAGGGTCAGATCTTACAGAAAATATAATTGAAACTTTCAACAATTTCAACTTGAATTAGGATGTTCGTTTTGTGAAACACAATGATAAATATACAACACAAATTTACAGATTGGTTAGATATCAATTCGATCATCCTGAAACACATTCAAGACATATTCAAATAAATGAAAAATACAAAACATTT
The DNA here is from genome assembly GCA_946902875.1 of Nematopogon swammerdamellus. NCBI lineage: Eukaryota > Metazoa > Arthropoda > Insecta > Lepidoptera > Adelidae > Nematopogon > Nematopogon swammerdamellus. Next base: position 6,115,991 of record OX336342.1, read on the forward strand.
AATCAACCAATTCAATGTTGCCACATCTTTAAACATTATTTCACTGATAAGCATATGATACAATCTTTCAACGATCTTCATTGATTCAAGCTACTTCTTCTTAGCCGCGCGGCTGTATGCGCATACACGAATCCGTATTTTTTCAGCAGATTACGTTGACTAATCAACGCTCGCCGCCGGGTGACGGCCGGCCGCTTGTAGTTGAATATTTTCGCAGATGTCTACATCAATTTGTCCGGAGGCGTCGCGTCGGCAACACGGCGGCGATGACATGGCGAATCGACGTGCGACCCAAATACCTTATTTATACTCTGGAGAATATTTTTACGATCTCGCCGACGATGAGGAGATATTGATAAAGCAGGCCGCCTTGGTATGTAAGCGTTTGGTTGAATGAATTCCTATATTGGTTGGGTAAATTAACATACGTAGGTAATAAGAAATTTCTCGGGTTTGCTCAGTCGTCTCTGAGCTATGTGACTGTATGTGACTCGGAGTTTCGACAGTTCTATGCCAACAGTCGCACCAGGCAGGGCTCTCGTTACAGTTAGTTACAAAAAGAGAAGAAAGAGTATTAGCGTCGTATTAGTAGTAAAGAAAGAAACAGGAGAAACAAGTGCAAATGAAGATGAATCATGTTTCGCTCGAAATGTCGAGCCACATAGCTTGGAGACGACCGCGAGTAAATCCGAGAAATGTTCTAATAATGTTTAACAACCACGGTAATTTAAAAACCCATATAACATACGTAAAATTCCATTTTCATACATTTCTAACATCCAGCGTGTATTTTTGCGACGCGGGCGTATTTTTTGAGCCGCGCGCAAAGTTTTCATTCACTGCTCAGGCCTTTGCAGAAATATCGTGATGTTACATAGCCTATACTATCTCGAGATATGTCATCAGTGAAAACTGTTTGCAAATTGGTTCAGATGTTTTTGAGTTTACCAGTTACAGACAGACAGAAGACAGACAAGAGATCTATATAAATAGAGAACAGAAGATTATTAAACTTCATATTACTATTATGAATGCAATTTTTTCAATATCGATTAGCCCAAGGATTATAGCTTTCAGGGCAGTTCAAGAATCTTGGAAACATCTAAACAAAAAAGTTGGCATAGTTGATGAAGAAGGAATAATGAAGTAGATAGTGTTTCCTAAATGCGCGAGGAAGTATGGCTTCGTGTTGGAGCTAGCTACCTCTCTCTAATGATGATGTATGCGCGTCACGAATCCCCACGTCTACAGCAGTGACACTGCATCAGTGCCCTGTGAACAGTACCTTCTATTAGACATGGCAAGGAGATTTACCCTGGATCTTTCGTTTTGTGGTATACTTTTCCAAGACAGTGAAAGCGTACTTAGGGCAGATAATATTAACCTTGCTGAGCGTAGTTTCCCGAGGAATGGTGATGTGTCTGATTGTCTTAACCCGGCGGCGTTGGGACCATGCGCACAGCCTCGGTGCGGCTCTTTGTAAAACTAATTCTGTCCACTTTGCACACAATAACACTTTGCATTTTTTACAAATTTCTGACCGCGATTCCCGTCACAGAATTACCTACTTGTCCTCTTACATTCGTTCACATTGGTAATACATTTGTGCATAGATTTCAAACTGCACACCTCTCATATGATCTATTGGCTACTTTTATACTTACTTTGACTTTCTCGTTTACTTTGACAGTTGCACAAACTGTGCATAATATTATAATATACATTATTCCTTTAAGTATCTAATTCTTTGTCAAATATATACTGGTATTTTATCACTACCTTTAAAAATTTTAAAGTTGAGAACCCTTTAAGCTTGTCAAGTCTGTCTCATAGAGCGTTGCGTCTGTAACTCGTCATCCCACTTCTGACTTGACTAATTGAAGGAATAATCTCGCCATTATTCGTCTATTTTTCCGCGCGAGACGTCAAGGGGGTAGTAATGTGCAACACTTTTGTATTTGCATAATTGTTATATTATTGTAAGTGCTTCTTAAATGTCGAAAATATCTCGTTGCCTATGGGCGTTTAGCTAACGATACGTCTATAAGCAGGTACCAAGCTATATTTTGTATTCAATCTGAATTGTATATCTTATTTAAGATTTTTCTTGTATTTTCTCTTGCTTACATTCATTTTATTTTACCTTTGTAAAATACCTTTCTTTTTTATTTACTGATTCTTTATAGGTACTACTACTACAAGTTGTACTTTACTACAAGTTCAGATTGACCGTATTTAATTCTTAATTATTATTTCCACATTAAAGATAAGATAATTTACCAGAGTTCTTGCAGCACAACACCGATTACTCTGCTTACCCCGATTGTCGTGATTCAGCGTGTGTGATATGTATGTATTGTGCTGTCGCTGTGTGACAGGCCGCTTATGCTTACATTTTAAAAAAAATTAAAAGAAAATGTGATTCGAAACATAGCACGCGTGTTGATGCGCATTCAAATATTTTCCAACTTCAAGTTTGTTTTGGATTGCGCCGGGGTTGGTTGAAAAGTAGAGGATGGTCTTTGAGCTAGGACATCGATATTATTCCATAGATAGTCGCTTTATGTTATTTTATTACATCTAAGAGAGAACAATAAAGTATTGGGCGGCAGAAATAATAGTTTGATTGAAGAGTTCCTTCGTGTAAAGAGCTGGCAAGTGAAAGCGTGCCAGTTCAGTATGTACAATTATAAGACCACACTACATGCGTCCGCGACATAATATGTATTGTTTAGCACAGATGAGAAAAATGAGAGCTTTGTTTAAGCAAAAAAAAAAATATTTGAATTAATCCTACATTACCTATACAAATAGTGTGTACCTACTAGTTTGATTCTCGTCAATTCCAACTAAAACCGAAGAAGCAGTTGGTCACTGTGATGTGTGTTCGCAAAGTTGAAGCAAAACCGGTGTTGAGGGGTGCGGTGCGCGGGGCGTGCTGCGGGGCGGTCCGCAGATCCATATAAACTTTTCCAATAACGACCCGAGTGCCCTCTGTGGATATAGTAGTTTGTTGCTTCACTTGAGAATTAGCACAATGCTTAATTGCGATCCTAAACGCGGTATTGACTAATGGAATACTAATTAATGAATTTATTGATAAGTTATTACAATTAATTCATCATTCCATAACATTTTTAATTATAATAATTAATATAGGCCCGACCATCGGTAGCTTGGGTTCGCCCCGACGCCGCCGGTGGTGGAAACTCCATTTTCTTAAGATTAATTTTGTATATGTTTGTAATGTTAGGTTTTTGATATGTAGTTAGGCTTTTAATGTGTACAAAATTAGTTATAAGCAAATGTGTAAATAAAGGAATAAAATTAAATATAACATATTATTTTATATTAATATAAAGTATATAATTATATTACTTGATAATAAATATGATAAAATGTAGAACTCTTGTGCGTGGTAATGGAGAGGATGTAGAAGGAAAGTGGTCAATGCCATCTACTGTCAGTAATAAAAACGAGCGCGCCAGAAGCCGGAGACGCTGTCTATGTATGTAATAAAAAAACGATTTAAGTAAATTTGCGGGTCTGCAATTATTGTCAATGAACAAAAGCCAGTGGCATAACTTAAAAAATGTTTGTAAAGAACTACAGATAATCTAAAATTAATTAAATTAAAACAACAAATAATATGTACGAGACGATTAAATGTCAAGAGATTGTGAAAGCAAAAAGTATAAGCATGTTGAAATCCGAGCACCGTTTAACATCTAAACGAACCCCGCTAAATAGTTATCGATCGGCAGAGCGTAGGTGTTGCGGGGGTGGAAACGTGACACGACAAGCAAACAGGGGCCCGCTCTGTTTGTCCACTCTTCACCTGAATCACCGCCGACCACTGGCCCCTCGACATCGCAAACAAACCAACGCACTAAATCGAGTACACGTGTGGACCTAAACCACCGCCCTGCGGTACGCCGGCACTGATAACTCACTGTACGGATATTTCTACTGAAAATGTTGAATTAATTCTGATGTAGAGGTAAAGTGGAATGTTTTAACTGCAATTTATTGGGTTGCCGGAATTAATTGAGATAATGCCTTTCTATAATTTAAATGTTTATGTTAATCAAATGCCTTACATATATTTACCGTGTATTTACATAAAATTGGTGGTAGCGTAATTTGTGAATTCTGTTTAGACGTTCCAGCGTACACTATATATCAATAATTGAAGATCAACATGTAGGGCAAAAACAATCTAAAGTGACAATCTAAAGCACCGCATACTTAACCAAGATTACAGTGAAACATGAAAATTTGATCCAACCTTTGCAGTATCTACCAATAATTATAATCTCCCAAAGATCGCTCCTCGCCTCATCGCCTCCACTATATCTGTAAATATTGATACAGGATGCCCGTTCAGAGTCCAGACTCCCCTCAGGTCACTCCCTGCCTCCGGTCCCCCCTCCGCTCGCAGTAGTAGACTGCGGCCATGTTTGTTTTGTTAAAACGTCCACAAGTGCTCATCGACAGGTCATCTCATGATTTATAGTGCGGTACACTGAAATGTCTCTTTAAATTAATAATACTTTGGGATTTCTAATAAATTGTTTACTGGATTATAATATTAGACTTCTATGGGACTGTTATGGCTGGAAAATGTATAATTGTATATCTGTCTGATTATTACTCTTGAGGTGGAAATATGACTCAAACTGTGCTACCCGAGCACTGATGATTGAAACACGAACCGTATGCCGATGTAAATAGGTGCGAGATTCATTCTACTCGTGCGGTATCTGATACGTCGCGCCGACGATGAACGTTTGCGCGAAAATCACACTATTATTATTAAATTTCACGTGTTGGAAAGATGGAACAAAATATTTATTTCGCTACGATTGTAGGAAAAAATATTATCTATATTTCTATGAGGGTCTTGTATTGAAAGAATTTATGCTTCTCAAGATAATTTAACTTGAATGTACAATTTTCGTAGGTACTTTTCGTTATTTTTGGAGATTTATTTAACACCTTTTCAAAGTAGTAACATATATTTTTTTTCGCTGTGTTTGTTAATTAAAGATCAATACAAAACATATATTTTTTACAGATTTTTTATCTTTATGAATAGCTCAATAATTTCGTTTAAAGTTGACCTTTTGACCACTGGCGGCCGGTCCTAAAGTGCGCCCGTGCGCCGCACTACCATACCACGAGAAGTCTTCACTCCACTCAAAATAAATAATATCTTACAATACAACATACCTACATTAAAACCATAAAGACGGCCCGTTCTCCCTCAAAATTTAAAGTAGACCTCGCAAATATAAGAGGTCTACATACGAATTTCTCCTCCGTCGCCTGCCATCTGCAGACGGCGAGGCCTCACCTCCTCTTTCTTACGGAGACCCAGATCGGGCGTCCTGCGGACACATCCTACCTGGACGTTCCTGGTTACAATCTTCAGGAACGTTTCATGGCGAAGGGTGGTGTCTGCTTGTACGTTGGATCTGGTGTCTCCTATACCCGGCTCACCCGATTTGAGGATCCTGCTTTCCCTGTGCTATGGATCCGCGTGAATCTTCCCCATGTGGTGAGAGTTTACGCGGGTGCGTACAGATCCCCTAACCTCAGTGCGTCAAGAACAGAGGCATTTTGCGAGCATCTCAGCAGTACGGCAGACAAACTGCTTTGCGAGTTCCCTACGGCGGAGTTAGTGATACTGGGTGATTTCAATGCTAAACACCAAGACTGGTTGGGCTCCCCCATCACTGACCATGCCGGCAGGGAGACTTACAACTTGGCCATTGCACACGGGTTGACGCAGTTGGTGTCCGGAACCACTCGGATACCTGATAACCCTGCTCATCGACCTAGTTTGCTGGACCTTGTGCTGACTAGCGAGCCAAATGGTTACAAGGTGAGGGTTGAAGCTCCCCTCGGTAACTCCGACCATTGCCTTGTACGCTCAACTGTGCCAACTGTACACCTCGCGGAAGCACGTGAATGTAGTACGCGAACAGTTTGGCACTACCGGTCAGCACAATGGGATGACTTCCGTTCCTTCTTGGGAGCATACCCTTGGCACGACGTTTGCTTCTCTTCTCCAGACCCATCCCTGTGTGCCCAATCGGTCGTCGATGTGATCGCACAGGGTATGAATTTCTTCATCCCTACCTCCGCCGTTCCCATCGGCGGCCGCCATAAGCCTTGGTTTGATCGTCAATGCAGGCTGGCTATTGACGCAAAGAACCAGGCTTACAGGAAATGGCTGCAGAATAGGTCTGTCGAGAACAGGCGAGAGCTCAACGTCGCTGCTAGATCCTGCAAACGAACGCAAAACTTGGCCAAGTTCAGGCACGACCGTGGAATTGGCGCGAAACTTGCGCGTAGCCCTTCGGGTAGCCGCGCCTTCTGGTCTCTCGCCAAATCCATCGGTCGGAATTTCTGCCGTCCTGCTACACCTCCGCTGGAACGTCCGGATGGCTCGCTCGCTATACTCGCGAAGGAAAAGGCGAATATCTTTGCACGCCTTTTCGCATCCAACTCAAACATGGACGACCTGGGCGCCAACCCCCCTTCATTGCCCCATTGCGGGCGTATGATGGATAATATTAGGTTCCATCCCAGAGTCGTCTATAAAACGCTACGTGAGTTGGATATTTCGAAGAGTAGCGGGCCTGACGGCGTCCCGGCGGTTGTCTTGAAAAATTGTGCTCTGGAATTGGCGCCAGTCCTTACTCGCCTATTCAAACGCTCCTATTCCTCCGGTTCAATGCCTTCTTGCTGGAAAAGAGCTTCGGTCCAGCCGGTCCCCAAGAAGGGGGACCCAGCGAACCCATCGAACTATCGCCCTATTGCGATAACCTCACTCTTGAGTAAGGTTATGGAGCGTATTGTCAACTCAGCGCTCCTGACGTACCTAGAAGACTATAAACTCCTCGACGATAAGCAATACGGCTTCCGCAAGCAAAGGTCGACTGGAGATCTTCTAGCGTACGTCACGCACTTGTGGGCTGAAAGACTCGATGGTTTTGGGGAATCGCTGGCGGTCGCTTTGGATATATCCAAAGCATTCGATCGCGTCTGGCACCGGGGACTCCTAAGCAAGCTTCCGGCCTACGGTGTCCCTACAAAACTGTGCACTTGGATCTCCAGCTTTTTGAGCAATCGGTCGATCTTTGTCACCCTTGATGGTGCATGCTCGGCCGATTACTCAATCAATGCTGGTGTTCCACAAGGATCCGTGCTGTCGCCTACGCTGTTTCTATTATTTATTAACGACATGCTCTCGCTCGGCGAAATACATTGCTACGCGGACGACAGCACGGTGCACGAAGGGTTCATCAAAGACTGGAAGGGTAGAGAGGCGTCAGCAGCAAACGCGAGACGCGAAACTGTTGCTCGGGTTGACCTGGTTCTCGATAAAGTATCCTCATGGGGGAAGGAGAACTTGGTCAACTTCAACGTAGCTAAGACGCAAGCCTGTGCCTTCTCTACTAAGGCTGATCCGTTTCCACTCCAAGCAACTTTCCAGGGCAGCCAAGTCCCCAATGATGGTAGTCTGGGCGTCCTGGGTATAGAGGTGTCCAGGGACGTTGGATTTCGATCGTTCATAGAATCCAAGGCGAAACTAGCATCTCGAAAATTAGGGATACTCTACCGATGTCGGCGATTTTTCACACCGGTCCAATTGCTTACACTCTATAAAGCACAAGTAAGACCGGTGATGGAATATTGCAGTCATCTTTGGGAGGGTTCCCCTGAGTACCTTCTTTCAGCCTTGGATTCTATCCAACGACGAGCCATTCGCCTCATTGGCGACTCTGTACTCACAAAGGACCTTCAACCTCTAAAACACAGACGTATCGTTGGGTCATTGAGCCTGTTTTATCGGTACTACTATGGCCGCTGCTCTGACGAAATTGCTTCCCTTATCCCTCCTCCTCCTGTTCGCCTTCGCCAAACCCGCCATACTCTCGCGGAACACCCCTTTGTAGTGGACAGACGAGTACTTCGAACGGCACGATTCTCTAAATCGTTCTTGTGCCGCACTGCAAAGGTGTGGAACGGGCTTCCGGGGAATATCTTTCCCCACTCCTACAATCCACGGATCTTCAAATCGCGGGTAAATAGCCTTTCCCCAGCGACATTAGTCCACCTCCAAGCCGGACTGGCACCTCCTCGGGGGTGATATTGGCTGCGCCTGAGGCTTCGACCTCGGATACAGCCAGCTAGTTCGGAAACAATAAAAAAAAAAAAAAAAAAAAAAAAAATAAAGATCGTACTCCAAATAAATACGAATGTGAATTCGACCTTGTTTTATAGATCACAAGGCACGTTCTTGCGAGTAAACCTGCGCCCCGTGCGGAATCGAAAAACGTACGCGGGTCTCCCATCTGAATGTATGGGGATCGGCAAAACACCGCTGGCGCGTGAGACAAAAGATACTTCATAGAAACAGTATGGGCCGAAATGGAGTTCTGCGTGCGGCGCACGAGCGCCAAACAAGGACGCTATATCGTGAATATCCGCGCGTGCGACACGTCGCGAGCGATTTCTTTTGCATGAGTCCGTCTACCTAGAGTCAGCGCGCTGTCATGTGATGTCACATACTCGTTAGCGCGCGAATATTTAAAATGGGATATGGTTAGGTTTTGTTCTTTCTGTCGCGTGATACTGTGAATGAAGTGGTGCCGATATTTGCCTAAGAGTTGGTTAAAGGTAAGGCTTTACAATCAGGTGATCCCGGGTTCAATTCCTACTTTTAAAATGTTTATTTTTAGAATTTTTTTAAGTATTTTTGGGACATTGCTATTGTTTTCTTTTTGAAAGCTGCAGCAGTGTTGTGGTCTATGGGTGTGTTCATATAGGTACTATAAATGAGTTAAAAAACTTGTTTGGATTTATTTTCTTGTTTTTTGCAACTCATTGTGAGTGTCTTGAGAATATTCATACTAGGTAAGTACATAATACAACGCAGGCGTTTAAAAAAATCGTCTTAAAATAACATTGGGAATGTGTTGGGAAATTTGATATTTAAGGAGGTACATAGGTACTTAGCGCACTACCGGTCCCTGAAGTCACCAGCCGCCACTGCTTTTGACCCTTATTCTCGCCTTAAATGCCTCATCCAGGCCGCCACCTATGCCCTTAAATGTTGCATGATGTTAGCTGACTTGCAGACTTAGCGAATAGGAGGACAAAGAATATTTTTCACTTTAATGCTTTGCCTTGAGTTCCACGCTTTTGTTGTGGATTTTTGTATTGCTCTATCGCTAAACTTCAACCTATTGAATTATTGCATACACATACCTATCTTGAAACTCATGTCATTTTTCTAATCGTAAGTGAATCTAAAAGGTCTTCTTTGAGCGTTCAGTAGTGCACGGAGTTAACTTTTATTTTCGTCTACAAAGCAATCGCTAAGTCCTAGCGAGTCGCTCGTATTTACAAAGTGTGACATTTTATTATTCAATATCCACTAGCACCGAGCGTAGTTCAGGTTGCGACTAGCGCCCATATAAAAGTTATTTCTTGCAGCGGACCTTGCTGGTACTGCAAGGTACATTTTCTAGTTAAAGTCTCGCAGATTGTTTCCTAGCATTATATGATTTTATTTTCCGTTTTGCCTTGTAATGCTATTAATTTCATTACAATTAATTAATTTTAATTTCGAGTTGCAAGTAGTAAATTTTTATTTTTATTTTATGCAAATGCTTTCACGTTTGTTTGAGTAGTAATCTTTTTTTTTGACATTCAATATAATGGTTTCTATAATGTATCAAATAATGGAGTATGTTTTCCCATTCATTTTACTTGTGACTCTTTGGTCAACTCAGCCCACAGCCCACTCAGCCCGCGGGCTTAAATGACGACTATGAAATATGTATTTTTTTTCGTAGTCAACTCAGCCCGCGGGCCCAGTTGACCACTGTGAAACTCTAACTTAGCCCATAGCCCACTCAGCCCGCGGGCTCAAAAAATGTTGGTAAAATAGAAATGGATTGTGCGTGCAAAAAGCTTTCTAATCTACTCACAATATTTAACTAAACGATTTATTGTAATGACTGACCGTGGTTCGGATTCAACGTTAAACTGTAGGTCCCTTTTTACCATACTAGGTGGTAGGGTTTATCCCGGCCGGATACTGAACGAAATATCGGTCGAAACGGTTATGTAAATAGTTCGTGTTTTCCGTCCAGTTCAGTGTAGCCGACATGAAATGTAGGGAAGCACTGACATGGCACCTAGTTCATCCGCTGTTATGGCCTGACATCACGGATGTTGTAGGTGATGTAGCGAACCGTTTAAGTATCCATAAAAAAAAACTCACGTCACGGTACATTAGTCACTGGAGGCGGTGGGAGAAGATGAAAAACATTTAGGTATGTATATTTCTAACTCTCTAAATATTTCATTGTACCTAATGACGACTCTACAGTTAGCCATTTAATTTAATAAATCTATAAGTAAAATAAAGATCCTCTAGCGACATCATAGCGAGAAGACGGCATAGTCCGTGCGACACCCGCACCTAGGCGAGTCGTTCGAAATTGAATAGTATTCAATGCCATAAAATAAGTTAGATTTAAGTCCCCGCCATTTTGATTCGCGAAGTTTCCGAACTCTCCGTAACAATAGCGAGCAAGTTTTACGGTTTTATTACAGCTCAATTATAATTTTCTGGGCTGAGTTCGCTTCTGATGGACCTCGCGCAAGTGACTTAATGTAATGGCAAAAGTCAAAGTATTTATTTAAAATGTACCTATATTGTGTTCTTAGGCGCAATCAAAGAGTTTGTATTACGTCGGCCACGTAATACAAACTCTTTGGGCGCAATTGCGGGAAGGAGGATTAACCTGAGGTTCCAGAAATGTATAATTTTCTGGGCTGAGTTCGCTTCTGATGGACCTCGCCCAAGTGACTTAATGTAATGGCAAAAGTCAAAGTATGTATTTAAAATGTACCTATACTGTGTTCTTACTGAGTTCTAAGGCAAGTTCCGGAAATGTATAATCAATCTTTTTGCATCCGTGAAATAATCCTATAAGTGGAACCATAGACAATCAGGTTAACCCTACTTCGCGTAATTAAGCCCAAATTATTGTGTACTTAAACTTTTACAAGATGTATTGGTGTAGGTAATTTTTAGGGTTTCGCATCCGTATTTCCGTCCGTCCTACCGTTCAAAATATACAGGATATTTTGAACCGTAATAGGTAGCCGGTTGAAATGTTCAATATGTATTATTATAACGGATATCCCCATTCCCCATACAAAAAACTTTTCTTTTCATCGGTTTTTTTGTTTGTTTTTGCTCTATCGTAAAAACAGTAATCTAAACAAACGTCAAACTTGGTGTGGATTATAGTGCAAACTCTAAAGTAAGAACATCAAATAATAAAAACCGGCCAATAACGTGGAGGTACGGAACCCTCGGTGCGCGATAACGACTCGTACTTGGCCCGTTTTTAAAGTAGGTTTCGTCATGGATCGATGTATCTTCAGTCCTTTATATACACGGTGTTAACTTTAATGGGCGACATTCCCGAAAGGGGGTTATTCTGGGTCACATACTGATGCCGAAAAAGGGGGTAAGGTTTTTTTTTGAGCTTTGGTTTTAAAATTTTCAATTTCTATATTTGGTATAAAAACATGGTATTTCGTAATAGGAATCGCACTGCATTACCAAAAAAATCGAAAGTTGGGTAATTTTTCAAATAAACCAAAAAATTCACATTCATATCGACACGATACAACAGCTAGCGCGCGACACGTTGTCAGTCAGCTGGGTACACAGTTACACACGGTCGCAGGCGCGCGGCGGCGCTCGCTACACCATTCCAAAGAGAAATTGTCGCTGAGGTAAAATTATTAATAAAATATGCAATTTTTTTTTAACTATTTTACATTTTATTTTTAAGTACCACAAAATAATCAGTATACGAAATGGTTTATTATTCAGTAATAAAATTGAAATGTCGCGCAAAAAGTTAACACCGTGTATATATTACAGCCGAATTCTTTCTAAAAAAATTACTTCATTTTATTTGATACTAGCTTTTGCCCGCGGCTTCGCTCGCATGAGTGGTTTTGGCATCGGCTTCTCATGCGAGAGGTCCGCGGTTCGAATCCGGTCGGCGTGTACCAATGAGTTTTTTCTAACGAAAAAATTTACGTGCATACCTACACCTGCTGCTTCACCGTTCGGAACCGGTGTACAACTGTAGGTCCCTTCCCTTGCCCCTTACTAGGTGGTAGGCTCAAATTGTAGCCGACTGGGTTGGTACCACCGGATGTAAGATGGCCGCATAGCAGCCTCGGTTGTGTTCTCCTCTAGTCCAGTATAGCCAGCAATCCAGGGAAGTCTCCGGTATGGCACCTACCTTCTCGGAGGTGATATTGGCTGGTCGGAGCATGCGCTTTGGCCCCTCCGACTCAGCCACCCATACCGGATTACATAACAAAAAAAAAGGTCCGTTATAAATATTGGTCAAAGAATTTTTAAAAAATCTTAAATGATAATTATTAAGAATAAAAAAAAAGAGTATTTTCGGAGATTACCTCCTCCTACATCCAAACTTACAAACTTACAAACTTTACCTCTTCATCATATTAGTGTAGAGAGTGTAGATAAAATTTTATTAATTTGAAAAAAAAAAATTATATCATGGTTTTTATTGTTTAAATCGGTTTCAACATTTGATTTATTTATTTATTTTTTAATTATTTAGTCGAACATGTTTGTGCATTTATGATGATTGTAAAAATTGTGTTGTGTGTTTGATTTGCAAATGTACCTGAAAATCACCGACCCTGAAAACAAATTATTATTTTGATGAAATTGAAATCCACGATTTTCTAAGTTCACCGCTAGATGGCGCCAGTGAGCGTCGTGGTTCAGATTACGGCCGCGTCATTACCGTCGCGTCGCGCGCTCGTCGCCAGCTACCTACCCTGTGATTACCTCGCTGGAGGTGACCGCGCGCCGCCGGGTAATTAGATGTGGGCGGAGCGGGTGGCGAAGCAGAGGGGACGGGGGTGGTAATTGCTGGGAAGTAAATAAGGCTCAGACGCTGTGATATTCTAGTAAGTACGGCGAAAATATGTAATGGTCTTCTGGTGAGTTTTTTTTTGTTTTCTTTTGTTATTTTTTTTATATGGAAACTGACACGGTTGGCTACATGACCTGCTACAACCTTGATGTCAGCCCATAACAACTTGGTGAACTAGGTGCCATGTCAGTGCTTCACTTCAGTCGTGTGTGTTCCCGTGTTCCTATAATATGGGGCTCTTCAAAAGGCGTGTCAGTTATACAACTGACACGCCTTTTGAAAGTCGTCGCTTAAAATACATTGTTTCCATTATACAATTTTGACATGCAGAGAGAATTAGAATGGTAGGTTGCAAAAAATGTTCTCAGGACTTACCTATGTAGGCAAGTAGGTACCTAGGCAGTAAACAAGTAGATACAGATAGTTATTATTAGGTTTCCTTCCGACGAGGATTATGTATATATATATTATTTATTGAACACAAATTTATATATTATTTATTGAACGCATTCTATTCTAACCAACATTTGGGATGTGGGAGAAGTATATGCAGGCGAATAAGAATAGTTTGTGGCAATGTATTAAGAAGAAAAGCAATGTGATAAACTGGATAAACTACAAATACGCATATTATATGTATATAATAGAATTAGGTACATATTGTGTAAATAAATGTATAGTATTGCATAGGATTACACCAGCGTTGAGAGTGTTATTTTCGATATAATTAAGTACTTACTTACCTATTTACTACGATATTTCATTTTCGATACAAACAATTTGGCACTCTACATTCTACCTACCTCATTTAGGAAATGACTCTACACTCACTTCTGCTTGTGGGCTCACATAGTTAGTATACATAGTAGTATACATAGTAGTATTTACACATATTAGTATACATAGTAGTATTTAATCTGAAAACGTAATCAAACTTTCCTTTATTTATTTCCACTGTTCTTGTCCAAGTTAGACCTTTTTAAATATGAATTTTCTCCACTTTCCACCTGCCATTGGCGCCTTCCCACCTGCCCGCGCACCTCACCGCTCCGCCAATCAGCGCGCACCCCACCTGCGCAGTTCGATAAAACTGGGCGTGGCCTAATCGAGGTCGCCAACCGCGCAGCCCCGCCGGCTGAAGTCGCCACCTGCACAGGTGTACTAACGCAGGTACACGCCAGGTGTACATTCCATTGGCAGGTGAGCGGACCAATGGGAGGCGACCACAGGTAGAGCCGGTCGTCACAGGTGGAGTTTAAATTTGGAAAGGTGTCTGCGACAGGTATTGGCTAATGTGGTGGAACTAGGTCAAACATGTAATAGCTCTTCATGTGAGATTTTCCGGCATATATTTAATACTTGAGCCACTGAAAAGATACCTTGCACATAAAAGAGATTTCAGGTGCGTCATTGGACCTTTCTTGAGCAGTATAGAGTATATGCTATATTTCCTTAAATCGTATTTCATGGCAAAGAATTGCTGAAATCCTGAAAAAAAATCGTTATGATGAAATGGTTTTACTTAAAATGGTAAAAATGCTAGTAAGTATATCTTTTTTAAGATTTAACTTTTCAAATAGATTGAACATTAAAAGTCCATGTATCACATGTTTATTTTATAGGTATTATATATTTAATAAGTTACTTAGGTGCCTGTTAAAGAGACGATCAATGTTTACCAAAATGCTTACGTTCATTTTTCCAGCTGATATTTTGAAAATGAATAATTTATCAATTGCAATATTCTACTTTCAATCAAATCAACTTTTACCAGCAAAGTAATATACATAAGCAAGCTATATAGAGCACGGATGAAAGCCTCTACTTACATACATAGGTAGGCGCCTACTTTATGTATTCAGGGCCTAGGTAACGAGATGGAGGCACGGGCGAAGGCTTCTGGGAGGAGAGAGGAGAAAGATCTCCCGCAGAACCTCCACTTTGGAATTTAAGATAGCGCTTACGAAAGCCTGAATTTTCAATACCATCGTTGCAGAATACACCTTACACTCACGACAATAAGGTGTATTTTGCTAAATGTGAATAAGAGAAAATAAGCGCGTAAAGTGTCAGTCGGAGTACGGCGGCGTAAGGTTCGGATGGGGAGGGGAAGGAGGAAGGGAGGCGTGGGCGGGGGGAAGGAGGCTTCACGCCTCGGGGTAGGTAGGTTAGGTCAAGGTGAGTCTACCTACCGCTGCTGAGGTCCCGGTCTGGTGGCTGGGCGGAAAATTGTGGAACTTGAGTTAATTTTAATAAGTAGGCTGGGTATATATTTGTTGAATATGAATGTATTAGTAGGTAAGACCAAATTCAAAAGTTAAAAAGTTAAATTACAAATTTTAAAGAAAAAAAAAATACGTACGGATTTTTTTCCCCTTAATTTTAGTACTAACATAAAAATATAATATTGAAGACTTATTACCCAATTAATAGAATCAAATCAAATCAAATCAAAAAACGTTTATTGCATATAAAATCGTTCAGAAGGTAGCACTTAATGCCTATGGCATTTTCCGCCAGCCTACCCTTTTTACATAATATGTAAAAAGGGTAGTTTATATTATAAACACCAGGGTAGGTGCAACAAAACAATTAAGTGTATCAGGTGTAGAAAGACCTTGTCAAATTTTGATATATGTAATTTGTATCAACTCAATAGTGAGGAATTGGTGAAACTGTCCTAATATACCGTGTGGGGCCGGTACTTAAAAAGAATAGCCCCACTGCATCTCTCCCCATGGATGTCGTAAAAGGCGACTAAGGGATAAGGACAAGATGCCGTGCTAAAGGGCGACAGGCTCGCCACCTCTCACCTTGGCACGGTACTTCCACCGAGTCATGCAGCAGGTGGGTCTTCGTGCCTTACTTGCTGCTTGATCGATTGAATCTTGTTCGAATACTTTGCGAAACGTGGTGGTCGGTGTTGTGCTGTAATTTACCAGAGTTCTTGCAGCACAACACCGATTACTCTGCTTACCCCGATTGTCGGGATTCAGCGTGTGTGATATGTATGATATGTATGTCCTAATATATTTTTCTCTTCATTTTAATACTAACATAAAAATATAATATTAAAGACTTATTATTACCCAATTAATATGTGTATCAGGTGTAAAGTGCCTTTGTCAAATTTTGATATACGGAATTTGCATCAACTCAATAGTGAGGAATTAGTGAAATTGTCCTAATATATTTTCTCCTGAATGCTAACGGCAGTATTTTCATAGATAAGGTACCTACACATCAATAGTAATAGCTGACATAAATAAATTAATCCTGTCCTGTCGGCAAAAAATATATCTGCCAGTTACCTCCTGTCAACTATATGAGAAATGTCACGTTAACCGACAGACAAATTGTTAGATTTCCCCCCAAGTATAGTCTTGGGTCCTTCAAGAGAGGCGTGAATGGGCACCTGTCAGGCCGGCATGGCATTCGCGGCCCCCGCATGCGCCCGAATGTCCATGGGCGTCGCTAGACACCTTATGGGTGGCTGGGCGCCACATGTCGCGGTTACTATAAACGAAAAAAAAAACCGGAGGTGGTGAAATCGACCAATTTTGTAATCCGGTATGGGTGGCTGAGTCGGTGGGGCCAAGGCGCATGCTCCGACCAGCCAATATCACCACCGAGAAGGTAGGTGCCATACCGGAGACTTCCCTGGATTGCTGGCTGTACTGGACTAGAGGAGAACACAACCGGGGCTGCCATGCGGCCATCTTACATCCAGTACGGTGATAACAGTCCAGTCGGCTACAATTTGAGCCTACCACCTAGTAAGGGGCAAGGGAAGGAGGGAATTGCCGAATGCCCTGACGAGACGCAAGTTATTGTGGCAAGGTTCTAAAAGTTGTACTGTACTTACGAACCCGACCGTACTTGAACTCAGCAGTAACATATAGGTAGGCACTGCAGCGCCACCACAGCCAGGTGGCGGAGCCGCACCCTCCGCCCCCGCGCCGCCCCCGCGCCGCCCCCGGCTCGGGGCGGAGGCGGGAGGCACAAGTTTTTATTTTCGCAGCACCTCCGCTCGCTACGCTTGCTCGTTATAAGTTCTGGAGCCTTCTACGTAAGTAGGTAGCTACCTACTCAGCTTGCTATAGATTTAAGGTTCAGTCAGACACACTTGAAGACTTTTTGATGCTGTGCGATTGTTGATGGCTCCTGGGAAATGTGTAAATAGTACCTATATAAAGGATTAATGGCCCGATCATGATTTGAACCTGTACCAACTGCGTCGACGAAAAGCAGCAGTTCCGTACCGCTGAAGGCCGGGAGGACTGCAGGACAATTGGAGAGGCAGTCCAGCAGTGGACGCATACACGCTGACTGACTGACTGTCTGACTGTCTGACTGACTGACTTACTGTCTGACTTGACTGTCGGACTGATTGACTGACTGACTGACTGTCTGACTGTCTGACTGTCTGACTGGCTGTCTGACTGGCTGACTGACTTACTGTCTTACTTGACTGTCGGACTGACTGACTAACTGTCTGTCTGGATTATTGACTGTAAACTGTCTGACTGACTGACTGACATATGTAAGTGCCTACCTAATGTGATTTTGAAAAATTAAACCATTTCGCATGTATCGCGGCCTTACTGCCCCCGCCTTCCCGCGACCCGCCGCCACGCCCCGCGCCGCCCCCGTGGAACTTCACCGGGCAGCGATTGTGTTGAGATAAACTTGGGCTCCGCTCGTGTTTCGTTATTTTTACTCCGAATGCTGGAGTAATGAAGTTACAGGAAATGGGGAAAATCTGTGGAGATAGAAGTTCACCTGGAAGTTTGAATTGAGGAATGTGGTTCTACAGTTATCTACTTCATGTGTCTTGAATAAAAAAAAACACGTTTTGATCATTAAAAGCTGCTCGAGGCTTCTCTCAGTTGTGCGCGCAGATTGGACAAAGAATTGCTAGATTAGGGATTTAAAAGAATTTGAAATATGTGAAAATATTATGTTATTGTTGATATGTGAAACCACAATACAATTATTATCGTAATGTTTCGGCTAAGCGGTATATGACTGAAAGCGACTTACATTCGTCGACGTTATGTCCCGCGTCAATCATATACCTGCGTCTGACCGAATGTCCATGTGCGTCGTTAGACACCGTAAGGTTCGGCGCCACATGTCGTGCTTTCTATAAAACAACTATATATACAATACTTCCTTATTTAAACTTTAGAAATGATAAACTTAATTAATAAGTTCTTGTAGTCAGAACTCTCAGTAAAATTGTTAATTTTGCTCTCAAGCTGTGTTTTGGATAGACTGTGGGCGATGTTATGATGTGGCTAATCACTAAAATACTTGTAATATTGTTTATGAAAAACAAAAATGCCCTGCCTAGTTTCTGACCTGTTCTTCTTCGTGAGTGTAATCGAACCGGATAGAACAAAGGAGACGGGGATGTTTGGGCCCGATTGTAATAAAATGAGGTATGGTTCAAAAAAATTGTTATATTTTTCTTTATCAAACTGTAAAATATCAACCCAATTCTTAACTAGAAAACGAGAAATATAAGAAAAAAGTGTTAAAAAACGATTACGATTAAGCTAAATATCTATTAATGTAGATACATGATTTTAAACATTTAAAAATAAAAACGCTAGCACCAAATGAATAACTCAATTAAAGTAATTAAATCCATTACAATTAACATTTTACTATTTAAAAAAATTAAACATTCAGAATAATAAAAGAACGCTAGTATCCATATATAGTCTATTTATTTTATTTTATTAGTCTGCGATAAAAGGAAATAAATTTATAAAGAAGATGAGCTGTCATAGCTGTAGTCTGTGCATAGCTGTCAGCTGTATTTTCATTTCATAATATTTACAAAACATAAATAATAACTAGAATTATGAAAAAGTTTCGATATTATATTATTGCATTATATTATTATTGACGTGATAACGTCTTATAAATTGAGGAACACCGGCTGCGCGCACGAAAAAGTGTCACCTTCCAAAATCGGCAAAATCTGCTGAATTTTCAGTGAAGATTTAATAATATTTAGGCTATTGATTGACACCATTTTCATCTTTTTATAATCGGCCCCAAGATTGTATGAAAGCGTATCCGTCTCCTTTGTGACAAGTTCGAGTGCGGTCTTACTGCCATAAGAATACTAAGTATTAAGTCTTAATAAACAATTATATGATGTAATTAAATAGTGTTTAATTTACGATGCTGGCATGTGTATACGTTTCTACATAAGCAAGTATAAATACAACATCGTTTGTAATTTCATTAAAGAAGCACTTATACTTACCTACTGTACTAAAATAATCCTTAACCCATACATAACAAACCATCTCAAAGCCAGTGGCGGCGCTAGGCATCGGCGACTTCGGCGACCGCCGACGTCGTCGCGCATGAGGGGGCCTCGCAAAAATTCGTTTACCCTAGCTGACCCCCATTGGGATCGCGCGATCCCAAAAATTCTCATCAAAATATGGTCGCAGACTTTGGGCTATTGCTTGTTGGGTTATTTATTAACCGACTTCCAAAAAAGGAGGAGGTTCTCAATTCGTCTGTATGTTTTTTTTTTTTTTTTTATTTTTTTTATTTTTTTTATTTTTTTGTATGTTTGTAACACGATTTCTCCGTCAATTGAGGGCCGATTTAGAAAATTCTTTTTTTGTTAGTTAGGTCATACTTCCGAGGTGGTCCCATTTCAATTTTATCGAAATTGGTTCAGTGGTTTTCGAAAAATCAGCATAATACTATGGTGTGTGGTTACCTTCAGCAAAACTTGTGATGTGGTCGTTTTCGGCAATTTTCAGTTTGATAAATTAGTATGGTGTGTGGTTACCTTCAGCAAAACATTTGTGATGTGGACTTATTCAGCAATTTGCAGTCTGACACATATGGCGAATAATTCTGTACCACTTCAATCGATTTCGATTATTCGATTTCGATTATTCTTTTTTATGTAATATTACTAAAAAGAATGAAATAAAAACTGTTTTAAAAAAAATATTAAACCGATTTCCAAAAAACAAAAAAAAAAAAACTAAAAAGTATTAAATACCTAATATTTTGAAATTTTCTCTGTCCTGTTGAAATACATGAATCGATATACTAGTGATACATATTCGGACCCTTGTTTCATGAATATTCTAAATTTGAAATTTTTTTATCTTTTCCGACCGGCGTTTAATTTATTATGGTACCTGGCCAGTACCTACTGTACCGAGTACCATCGAGCTGGTTTGATGATGGAGACAGAAGGTGGCCATAGGAACTCCTAAACTACACATGATAAACCCATCGTGTTTGGGCTCGTTGCATTTGTCTTCACGAGAAATTTACTTTAGACCTAAAAGATTCTCAATTCGACGGTATGTTTTCTTTTTTTGGATGTTTGTTACGCGATTACTCCGTCAATTGTGGGCCGATTTTGAAAATTCTTTTTTTTTTTATTTGAAAGGGGATAACCCTGAGGTTTTTGAAGTGAAAACTTCTTTAGCGGCTCTTGGCACTTTTTTAGGTGGGTAAAAATGTATAACTCGCGACATCGCGTCAGCGTCATTTTTAAAATGAAACCTTAAGTCATTGCGTTAAGGGTTAAGTTAGAGTGGCACGGGATCTGCCGGCACTCCCGGAGTGCAACTGTTAAGTAGGGTTCCGTAACACGTTTATGTCTGTCCATTCTACTAAGTTCTGCAAAATGAATGTAGGGTTCCGTAACATATGCATGTCTATCCGTTCTACTAAATTTTACAATTTTCAACCAAGGTCCTCCGACGGTTATTTTATAATAAAAGTAGGCTTCCGTAACACGTTTATGTCTGTCCATTCTACTAAGTTCTGCAACATCACCTACAACGTCTGTGATGTCAGCCCATAACACCAGTGCCATGTCAGTGCTTCCCCCTTTGATCGTGCTGACTACACTGAACTGGTCGGAAAACACAAACTATTTACATAGCCGTTTCGACCGACGTTTAATTCAGTGCGGTGGTACCAACCCGGGAAGGTTAAACCCTACCACCAAGTAAAATTACGAGGGAAGGGACTTACAGTTTTACGAGGAATCCGAACCTTGGTCAGCCTCCAACGGTCAGCGGTCACCCATCTAAGTACTGACCGCACCCAGCGTTGCTTAAAATTCAATAGCGACAGTTGACTGTCTGCACCACTGAGCTATCGAAGCTGACGTGGTCCTATTTTAATTGGGTCAAGATCGGATTGGAAAGCGAGGCGGAATCGCGAGGCCGAAGGCCGAGCGATTCCGCCGAGTACATTAATAGCAAAAAATTACTAAAAAAAACTGTGAAATAAAAAAAAAGTTTTAAAAAACATAAAACCGACTTCCTAAAAAAAAAAGGAAAACTAAAAAACTATTCAAAATAAAAATATAAAAACCGCCTTCAAAAATATATGAAATAAAAACCTAAAAAAAAAAAAACGAACCCTAGAGTTGAAGGCGGTGCTAAAGCAAGCAAAAATGATGCATGAAAGAAAACATGAGTGGATGATAATATCCTTTGTGATTTGTAAAGCAAGCAAAAATGATGCATGAAAGAAAACATGAGTGGATGATAATATCCTTTGTGATTTGTGTAGCCTTTTTAGCACCGCCTTCAACTCTAGGGTTCGTTTTTTTTTTTTTAGGTTTTTATTTCATATATTTTTGAAGGCGGTTTTTATATTTTTATTTTGAATAGTTTTTTAGTATTCCTTTTTTTTTTAGGAAGTCGGTTTTATGTTTTTTAAAACTTTTTTTTTTTTTAATTTGCGAGTTTTTATGTAATTTTTGTCAACATTTGATTAGCAATAAAACTCATATACTCATACATCAGTCTCATTCTATTTATCGTTTTATTTCTGACTGAACAATGAAAGGGGCCTCGCAAAGCTGATGTTGCTGACGTCTAAATTTGGTCTAGCCTAGCACCGCCACTGCTCAAAGCTCGCCAAACTTATGAATTCGCAATAGCCCAGAGCCGGTGTGGCTGTTTAGCTGTGGCTTTCGTATGCAAAGCGTATTAAGGAAGCTAGCGTTAGTTAGGCAACCGAGAACTTAACAAGTCTGAGCGTAAGGTTCATGCCCAAGCGTGCTGGTGTGGGCACGTCGCGCGTGTGGGGCAGGGAGATGTACTTCTATGTACGTCACTCAGGGCTAATTATGTTTTTGAAAAAAAAAATTACTGAATATTTTTTTTGGTAAAACTACAGGCATTCTGATTTTATTTGGGATAGTTATCAATAGCAGAGTTATTTAGGCTTCCAATATAAAATTTTTAACAAATTATATTTGAAAATTTGTAGTCGTAGTACCTAAAATGTAAATTTTCAACGTTTTTCAAAAAATGCTCATAATATCATAAAAAACAAATGACTCCGATTTTTTTTTCTTATTTTTCCCTGGGTAGTTATAAACTGGCCTACTCCTTGGTTCTCGCTTGACGTCGAGTTTTGGGACAACCTGTATGAAATGTATGTTGTGAAATTTACAAAATTAACATTTATTTTTTTAATTAAATACTTACCTACTTCTAGTCTACTGCTGTACCTTTAAATTAAATTAAATTTTATTAAATTTCACTGTGTTAACGTTTATCGACATAAAATGAATAAAAGCAAAGATCACCACTATTCGTTCGTTTGTAGTTTGAAAGACTTTGAGAGCGTCATGTCAGTGGAGATAGACGGCGGCAGCGGCGGTGGCGCGGAGGAGGGCGGAGACGGGAGAGGGAGGACTGTAACGCGGACCGGCGGCGAAAGGTAAGCGTCCACATGCCCGCATCGTACGTCAACGGACGCGACCGCCATTTGTGGACGACACAATTTCTTCCCTCGTAACATGAGACCGATAGATACTATTTTCTTTTGCGCGCGTTTTCTCTTTGTTGAATACTTAAATATCAGTTACAGGTGCATTTATATAAGGTGCATTTTTATTAGCTGCAAATATTTGCGGAGTTTTACATAACCACTATAATAACTACGTTAAGCATAAAATATATGTTTTTAGCATTAGTTTTCGAGAAATTTTAAGAAACATGTATATGAGGAGTCTGTTCAAAAGGAACTATTTCCGTTGTAACAGAATTTTCAGTACAGCCAAAAAACTGATAGCTAATTAAACTTAGGATATCTAGTAGATTTATTTATACAATGGTATTGATAAGGAAAATACATTATAAACAGAATATTAAGCATAATTTAATGATTTTATATATAGATGTTACAGACGTTCTAAATTTGAAAATAGGCCCTTTCGCCTAGACAAAATAATGTTCTTAATTTTCTATATTTAATTTTTCATAATTTTCTATAGGCAATAGTTCGTTTTGACCATTCAAATTTCACAGGGAGATGTATTTGAATACAAAAACTGAGAATCCGTTAAAAAACGCGCAACTTGTCGAAACGGAAATAGTTCCTTTTGAACAGACGCTCCTCATATGTTCTACACACTAAAACGTGCCACTAGGTACCTAAACAGCTGATTATTTGGGGTCATTGACTTTCCTGGTGGGGCACGATTTGATTGTGTAGATCATAGACATGTATTGTAAAATTTCTCGAAAACTGATATTGCAAACACATTTTTTTTTTGGCTTAACGTGTTTGTTTTTGTGGTTATGTAACCCTCCCAAAATATTAACACCTAATAAAGAGGCATCCTATATATATATATATTTTTATGGAAACTTGGTTGGCGTGATGTCAGCCCATAACAACGTACGTGATGTCAGCCCATAACACCGGGTGAACTAGGTGCCATGTCAGTGCATCCCCCTTTGATCGTGCCGGCTACACTGAACTGGTCGGAAAACACAAACTATTTACATAGCCGTTTCGACCGAAGTTTCATTCAGTGCGGTGGTACCAACCCGGGCGGGTTAAACCCTACCACCAAGTAAGATTAGGAGGGAAGGGACCTACAGTTTTACGAGGAATCCGAACCTCGGTCAGCCTCCAACGGTCAGCGGTCACCCATCCAAATACTGACCGCACCCAGCGTTGCTTAAAATTCAATAGCGACAGTTGACTGTCTGCACCACTGAGCTATCGAGGCTGACAAATATAATATCAGTTACTTGGAAGCTCTTACTAGGTAGGTACTTACAGTAGGTAGCTCTTACTAAATAAAGGAATTTGAATTAGAAATAAGGGTGGGAAGCAAAAAGAACTTCTGAAAATAAGCTATATTTTCAGAAGTTCATTTTGCTTCCCACAGCTTATTTCAAATTCAAATTCCTCTTGAATGAACTAATATTATTTATCTTAAAAGAAATATATCTTAAAATGTAATCTAGAGTTTAATAGAAATCTATAATTGCTATATGCTCGTACTGTAGCTTAAGTCGAAAATATTGGAACACTACGAGAGACGAAGATTCAGAATGCTTGTCCCAATTGTTAGAAAATCGGAAAAAGTCTAGTACTTGTAAAAAGAAAAAAAAAAACAACTGCATGTTATCAACAGCATCTCATGTCTACACAATATAGACAATGAATGAACATTTCTCTATAAACTCACAACTTATAAGTCACTAATACAAATATACGACTAAGTAAAAGTAGAAAGTAACTCCGAAGTCGCGGGAGGGTCAGAAAAATAATTATATTCATCTTTATCTCAATTAAGCTCATTTTAGATTTATCAGTAGGTATGTTTAAGCTGTTTATAATTTATTAATTGTATAAATAGGTAGGTATGTATATGTTTATAAAATAAAACGTGTACAAATCGTTAGCTCAGTGGTGCTGTCAGTCGATTGTTGTTAAAGCAACGCTGAGCGCGGTCAGTTATTGGATGGGTGACCGCTCGAGCGTTGGAGGCTGACCGTGGTTCGGATTCCACGTTAAACTGTAGATCCCTTCCCTTCTTACCTTACTAGGTGGTAGGGTTTATCCCGGCCGGATTGGTACCACCGCACTGAGCGAAACGTCGGTCGAAACGGCTATGTAAATAGTTCGTGTTTTCCGTCCAGTTCAGTGTAGCCGACATTAAATGAAGGGAAGCGCTGACATGGCACCCAGTTCTCCCGGTGTTATGGGCTTACATCACGGATGTTATAGGTGATGTAGCCGGCCGTGTCAGTTTCCATATAAAAAAAAAAAACAAATATTCCTCTCTTTTACTTGTACTATACATACTTATTTCTCTATAATTTTATTCCTCATCACCTAAAGGTAGACTGGAAAAAATCACTCGCAGTGATAAGTCCGCGTGTATTTCTCCTCTATTTCTTGTTTCTTGTCGTGTACTGTTTGTCTTTCAATTGTGAGCAATAAAGAGTTTCTATTCTATTCTATTATATTCTACCTACAACAGCTGTTTTGATGTTAATTAAATCCTAATATGGTTAAGTTTCGTTTTTGGCTTTGTAGTTCACGGCGATAATGCACTTGTGTGCATGTGTGTTTTTAATTTGCATGTAGTGTGCAGCTATATTCATTTATGTATAGTGTGTGCAGCTATATTCATTGCTGTTTCCCCAAGATGGCGGCGTGAATGTCATGATCAAAATTGTCTTCAAATAAAATACCAGCGGAATGTTCAACGCATTCAGTATGGTTTTCCACTAATATTGATCCTTCAGGTGTCAGAGTGAACAAGGACATTTACAATAATTTAAACGAGATTTTTTTTCTGCTGTCGTTCCGCCGCCGCCCCCTCGCCGCCCCCGCCCCGCCCCCGCAAGTCGGAAGGCGCGGCCGGAGACGCTAGTTGCTGACACTTAGTAAATTGTTTATGCAAATGTCGGCGAAACTCGCGCCCGCGCGTTTTTTATGGACCACTCACTACACTCGAAACCGAAAATATTTACTTACTTTCCCTTCACGGAGAGCAAGCTATTCGAAATACCGACGCTTGTGTGAAGTTATCAACCAAAACGTGAAAAAAATAGGTACTTACCTTGTTCAAAGATTATGAAAATTAAATCCTTTTGTTCAAAGCGGTAAATACCATGCCTCTGTTACGAAAAGTCATGCGTTCTATGTATCACTGATTTGGGTACCACCATTGAAATTGGATAACATCACCACAGTTTAGAAAAAAAAAACAAAACGTTGTTTCGGCCTATAATCAATTTTCATTTCATAAACTGTATGTTCCTTCCCTTCTTATCTTCCTAGAGTGTTGGGTTAGGTTAGGCTACTCGCAAAGCATGTTTACAAGCAAGCAAGCAAGCAAACGTGTATACTGTATACGGTAACCTTAGTAATAACGTGGTGAACGTAAAAAAAAGGAAAACTACTTAATATGTAAAATTAATTTTTCTCAGCGATTCGATATTACCTAATCTTTAATCTGTGGTAATACATATATCGGATTAAGATGGACGCGACGTTGGCAAGTGGGTAGTATAGAGAATAGAAAATTGTTTCCAAACCGATTTTAACGCCAGCGAAGCCCCCGGCAAAAGCTACAGCGTACTTACTACTAAATGCACAGAAGCAGGAGTGTTCTGTCGCTCTTAGCAGGAGATTGTTGTCATGTAAATTGTTAGAGGAAAATGCTTTTAAGCAAAACAGTTTTGGTTCGTTACTCGCACCACGTGCGAGTACTTGCGCCGCCCGCTAGCGACCAACAGTGTGCTCTCTGTGAGTGCACAAGTCAAGTTTCTGTGAACAATTTCATAAGTCAAAGAACTTGCATGCTTGCACTGCGAAAACGCAACGTTTATTACATTTAAAAATTACTTACATCGTTTATTACATTTAACAAATTACTTATGAAAGACAAAAGGGATGCGTCAGTGGATGTACCAGTTCAGTGTAGCCGGATCGACCGAAGGGAAGCACTGACATGGCACCTAGTTCATCAAGGTGTTATGGGCCGACATCACGGATGTAGATAGTAGGTGATGTAGGCGAGAGTGTCAGTTTCCATAAAACAAAACAAAAAAACGAAAACGAAGCGGGGAGTTTCTGCGTCTGAACCCATCCAGTTTCTGTTAAGAATAGCCTGTTCTTATCTAATACAACTGCGACAGAACCGCAGCGGTCTGCGGACGTCTTCTCTAAGGCGGTATTTCTTGCTGTGTGTGGCACAACCGAAACGGAGGCTTTCTCCGCTTCCGGCGCCGCGTCCTATTAATGCGCCGCCGTGTGTGAGTAATGTTTAATTTTCCGGCTTTTCTCGGAAAAATTGCCCGCCGCCGTACACTTATACCCGCGGAGACGTGGAGGTTGACGTGTCATATGGAATGAGAGGAGATCTGCAATTTCAACGCAGTGCGGTTATGTACTTATGTTTTTAGGTTTCCGTACACCGTTGACCATGCTAAGCATACAACGTCTGTATGTCGGTCTGTCTGTCTGTCCGTCCGTCCGTTCGTCATTAGTAGGTGGTAGGCTTAAATTGTAGCCGACTGGGTTGGTACCACCGTACTGGATGTAAGATGGCCGCATAGCAGCATCGGTTGTGTTCTCCTCTAGTCCAGTACAGCCAGCAATCCAGGGAATCTCCGGTATGGCACCTACCTTCTCGGAGGTGATATTGGCTGGTCCGAGCATGCGCTTTGGCCCCTCCGACTTAGCCACCCATACGGGATTACATAAAAAAAAAGTAGCCAACCGCGCCAGTTTCTATAAAAAAAAGCTGGCCGGTTGAAATTTTCACAGAATATGTGTTATTTATTATATGGCGCATATAACAAAAATAAGGGACTAAGGGATAAGGACAAGATGCCATGCATAAGGGCGACAGGCTAGCTACCTCTCACCTCGGCATGGCCTTCCACCGAATCATGTTGCAGGTAGGTCTTCTTGCCTTACTTGCTGCTTGATATATATATAACTATAGTTATCTTGACCCTAATACTTTACTAAACGTGGTGGTCTGTGTTGTGCTGTAATTTACTAGGAGTACTTGCAGTGCAACACCGATTAATCTGCTTACCCGCATTGTCGGTATACAGCGGCATAAAACATTTTGTGTTGTCCCATAGTCCATAGTACCTAATCATTTACCTACCTAAAATTATTTCTTAAACCTGCGAAATCGCAAAATTACAATCAAATGAACTCTTTTTTCATAATTAACAATATCTTTTTTTTTAGGTACCTATATGAATATTTTTATGTAGTTTAAGTATTTTTTTTTTTTTTATGGAAACTGACACGGTTGGCTACATCACCCACAGCATCCGTGATGTCAGCCCATAACACCGGGTGAACTTGGTGCCACGTCAGTGCTTCCCTTCGGTCGTGCCGGCTACACTGAACTGGACGAAAAACACAAACTATTTACATAGCCGTTTCGACCGACCTTTCATTCAGTGCGGTGGTACCAACCCGGGCGGGTTGAACCCTACCACCTAGTGATATAAGAAGGGAGTCATATCCCTTAGTCGCCTTTTACGACATACACGGGGAGAGATGCAGTGGGGCTATTCTTTTAAAGTACCGGCCCCACACAGTACATACAAGTATTTTAGCTATGGAGTATTTATCTTATTTAACCTATTGCCGACGGAGCGGCCGATATCGGCCGCTTTATACATTATTATACTTACATAAGTATGTATCTATGTATTAATTATGTAGTTTAATTTTATCTATGTTCATGTATGTATATCATATTACATATAGTGTTATTTTAGGCCTCGAAGTTTTCTTTGTTGTATCATTTACATAAAACAATAAAGTTTATTATTTGAATAAATAAATAAAATATGCGGAAACTGTACAAACTAAAAAGATAAATGATGCATGATTAGTGATTACCTAACCTTAATATAAATCAAACTAAACTTCATACATATATGAACAATTTTGCTGAGTTTTTGATTCGTCTGTACCTATAGTTCCCTACGTCGTACATTAATTTTGCGCAGCTAAAATTATTATTTCACTGTTTCAAGATATTCCAAAGAATTCCAAACGAAATTGGCTAATTAGAAGCCTACAGAGGGGGTCGCAACTGTCGTCCAAGGTGTCCTGAAATTCAGCGGAAAATTAGGGAAAATTAGCGGCAACCATCTTGTGGAATTGTTGCGAAATTGTTACATTAAAGTTTGCCAGACCTTCGGGGCCTAGCGCAGAGACCGAATATTACAGTTGGGCAAAAAACCGGCCAAGTGCGAGTCGAACTCGCGCACCGAGGGTTACGTATCGCCATGTCATGGTCAGCGCTCCTTCATACTGTTTTCGGTAGATGGCGCGCATACACTTTATATTTTCATGTATGGGGACCCCGTGATTTTTCTACATTTTCTTATTTTTATTGTTTGTTGTTATATCGGCCGTAATAACACATATTCTGTGAAAATTTCAACGGGCTACCTATTACGGTTCAAGAGATACAGCCCTCGGACAGACGGACGGACGGACAGACAGACAGATAGACAGACAGACACGGTACCGGATACGGAACCCTAAAAACTATTTAAAAAAACACATTGAACCGACTTCAAACCCTAAAAAGTATTAAATAGCATTTTGATCTTGAGTAGAAGGCGGTACAAAAGCACACCTGTAGATGGACCCTTTTGTGCTTTTGTACCGCCTTCTCCTCAAAAACAAAATATTATTTAATACTTTAGGGTGTGAAGTCCGTTCAATGTTTTTTTTTACAACTGTCGCTCTTTCGTCTGAAATAAATAGTTTCTATTCTTATTCTATATATACAGGAAAAGATAGATACGGGTTACAAACTAGAATTGTGACCTACATACTTACTCCGGCCGGCCAATAGCTTCGGCTCCACATAAATCCAGCAACTTTGGGACCGAAAAGCTGCGAAATTTATTCAAGTTAATTACACTGTCCCGGCAATTAATATCTACTAGAATCCGGGGGCCTATTCTCAACCAGCCGAATCTTACAACTTACACACACGCTATTTGCGATTACGATTCTTGTAATCAAATTTACATCGAGATAGAGCGACAGGTATTTATCGACGTCAATGGCTAGTATTAAACAAATGTTAATTGAAAAGAGTTATTTATTACTTAGTATTAATGCTCTTATCTTAAAATAGTTACTTCGTAACAGATATACAACTCCATAGAAAAAGTTCCATACCTTCGGCTTTAATAGCCTACTGCTTCACGTCGCCAATCGCTGCGTGCGAAAATGTACCTAAACGATCGAGTGTAAAGCAACGACATTCTACTTTTTAATTCGTTGGTGTAAAGTGCATTATTGCTTTACAGCTGCGCGCGGTTGCGCGGGCGAGCGTGTAGGTATGTTTCGCGCGGCTGACGAATTTTTACTGAAATAGACCGCCGACGGCCCGCCGGGCGGTAGGTAGTTAGCGCGCGCAAGTACATAGAGTGCGTAAGACTGCCCTCGGGTGCCCTCGGTGCGCGAGGCCAATTCGCACTTGGACGGTTTTTACTCGATTAAACTCGATTAACTCGTTCTTTCTGCAGCTGAATTGGCCTCCTGGGCGGTAGTTATCCCACCAGTTTGCCCCATTACTACACTGTTGACATAACTGATGGGGCGCTTCGTGAGACACTTTTAGGCTGCCTTCTATTTTTCCAACGATAGTAAGCTGGGATACGATTAATTAACGCATGGCTAAACTATTATTTTTAAAATTATATCTAAAGATAAAATATGTTTGTTTTTCAGCCTCGGTAGCTCAAGGGTGCGATCGGTCAACTGTCGTTTGTGATCATAAGCACACCTGGGCTCGGTCGGAACGTGGGTGGGTGACCGACGGCGGGATCGCGTTAAACACGATAAATCGCGTGCTCCTCCGAGCACTCATACGTACATACATATGGAATAAGCAAGGTAATATGAATACAGGGAAATCTCCTTATTTTAATTACACTTTTATTGAATTTTTTTTATTTTTCAAAAACCTAGATTTTTTTCAGTTCGGATAGATAAGTCAGTAAGCATCAGCAAGCGTGGTCCATTTTTGGCGAGCGTATTTCGAATTTCCATCTGCCCGCCGCCATACATAAATTTTCACATTCGAACTCCACCGTCCGAGCCCACCTCCGTCGAAGTAGCTAAAAATTCAAAAAGTTTCCAAAAACACAAGTCAATTTCCATTTCCCGCCGCAGCTAGTCGGCATCGGCAAAAACACCTAAAAATAACTCTAAAAACTTTCGCACGGACGCGCCCGCGTCCACGGAAATACCTTTCATTTTTATGAAAAAACGAAGTGATGGAAAGGAAAAACTCGCCGGCATAATCAGAGGAGCATCTGGTACAGTTGCGACTTTTTAAATTCACTTATGCGGTGGCCGGCGCGTGGCGGGCGCGTTCGTGGGCATAGTAAAAGGAGACGAGTAGGTTAACTGGAGCCCGTCTTGAAAATAACTACCTACCCTTCGCCGAGGCACCAGTACCCTTATCACGAGATTTAACCTACACCGCGTACTACGCTACTCCGTGTTCTCCGCATCATTATGTATGGAGAAACGAAGTTCGAAAATCTATCACTAGAGGCGCTGCTCCGTTTCTCCATACAAAATTATGCGAAGAACACGGTGTAGCGTAGTACGCGGTGTAGGTTAAATCTCGTGATAAGGGTACTGGGCTGTCACAACGCACAACACTAGCACAATTGACAGGTAGTGAGCCCCATCGTGGTGGAAATGCAATTCCAGAGAGAAAGAGAGAGAGAGAAAGAGAGAGAGAGAGAGAGAGAGAGAGAGAAAGAGAGAGTAGACTATTTATATCATCATCATCATCAGCCTTTATCGGATAACTGCTGGACATAGGCCTCTCCCAAGGCGCGCCACCACACGCGGTCTTCCAAGTGGATGGATGAGAAGACTATTTATATAATAAATAATAAATATATAAATGAAGTATAAGCGCGGGGCGGCCATCTCTGACTACAAACGAAGAAAGTGAGAATGTAAGTAGTGGTTGTGTACGGACAGCGTGCGCTGGCGCGCGCTTGTGTGAGTGCGACATCGACGCACTTGTATGAAGATGGTTAACTAGTCTGTTTAAACTGTGTCGCGGGTATCGCTCGCTACACAAACCGTTTTTCCTAAAAAATTATATCTCCGATGATATTCAACTGTTAAATTAAGCTGTTACAAAGGTTTGTACAATTTTCGGGTTTAATAGTGTATTTGAAATGCATGCATAAAGTGCTAGGTATTTTAACTTAGAAAGCTTAGACACTAATTAGTACATAATTTGTCATATCCTCAATATAATATTTTATTGAAGTGAAAACTTCTTTAGCGGCGCTTGGCACTTTTTTAGGTGGGTAAAAAATGTTAAACTCGCTTCAGATCTCGAAAAGCGTCAGATTTATTTTTATTATTTAAAATGTAACCTTAAGTCATTGCATTAAGGGTTAAGTTACGAGTGGCACGGGATCAATTCTGTTCGTCTCTCAGTGACAGTAAAGCCGAAAGCGAATCAAGGGAATCCGATATTCATTTGGTCGTTTATGTGATTTCGTGGCTCAATGGTAAGAGTGTAGGATTTGTATTTTTTGACCATGGGTTCGAATCCCTCAAAATTTTTTTTTGTTTTTTTTTTCTTTTGTTTTCTTTTTTAAGCAATGTTACGGTGTTTAAATTTTTTTAGGGTGTCCAGTTTTTTTTATAACCACCTAAGAATTATTTTCGGAAATACAAAAAGTTTTCACTTCTGCCGGCACTCCCGAAGTGCAACTGGGGCTTTTTATTTTATTTGACCGTTTATGTGTTACCGTTACCGTGTGGGGCTGATACTTAAAAATGGTAGCCCACTGCATCTCTCCCCGTGCATGTCATAAAAGGCGACTAAAGGATAAGGACAAGGTACCGTGCTAAATGGCGAAAGGATTGCCTGTTGTACAATTTCTGAGTGCAATAAAGATATTTGATTTGATTTGATTTGATTTGATTTGATTGCCACCTCTCATCTTGGCGCGGTCCTCCCACCGAGTCTTGCAGCAGGTGGGTCTTCGTGCCTTACTTACTGCAGGTGGATCTTCGTGCCTTACTTAACACCGATTACTCTGCTTACCCCGATTGTCGGGATACAGCGTGTGTTTATGTATTATTTTATTTTGATGAACGAACGGCGGAAGCGGGTGTGTTCATAACTATCTGTTTGTTATATTTTGTTGTATGTAAAGTGCTTTTAAATGTTTATCTAGCCTGTTCTTCAATGAATGTGTGGATTCTTTCGACATCATTTGATTTTGACGCTGGAGCTTGGAGTAAACTTTATAAGCACTGGCTAGGTATGTAGGACATACATACATACACCTAGAAGCTCAAATAATTAAACTGCATAGGAGCGGCATCAACACGTCGAGGATATACAGGCTGTAAAAACGGCGAGTACATTAAATTTAGGCAATGATTATTGGGATCAAGAGGAACAAAAAAGTCAAGTAACTTTTTTCTGAATTCCCTTTAAATAAAAAGTTACAGTTTTCATACAAACTAATTGATTATTTTAGTGTAAAAATGATCTAATGACAACAGGGCGGAGCGGAGGGGGGAAGAGCGGGTGAGACGTGAGCGCCTCGGACGGAGGTGTTGGCGGGAGGGGCGGGGGTTCGCTTTGTGAGTGGAGGACTGGAGGTCTGCAGGCCGAGGGTGCGGAGCGGCAACAACGCGTTAAATTACACTAGCCGAAAACATACATTTCAAAAATTCATATCTCGAAAACTAGACACTTTAGAGAAAAACTTCATTTGGTTTTTTGTCTAGGGAAAACATGATGATTGCACTGGCGAAATTAATGTACTCGCCGTTTTAACACCCTGTAGATGAAAAGTGCACACACGACGAAAATGCAAATCTATAACTGTTCTCACTTCTATCTTGAAAATTTGAACATTTATTTATTTACACATATCAGTTTTCTTGCACTAGAAAGTTCTGTCTTGCAGGAGTTTGTACCGTGTGGGGCCGGTACTTTAAAATAATAGCCCCACTGCATCTCTCCTCGTGTATGTCGTAAAAGGAACTAAGGGATATGACTCCCTTCTTATATTACTAGGTGGTAGGGTTTATCCCGGCGCGGCGTACCACCGCACCGCACTGAACGAAATGTCGGTCGAAGCGGCTATGTAAATAGTTCGTGTTTTCTGTCCAGTTCAGTGTAGCCGACATTAAATGAAGGGAAGCACTGACAGTGCACCTACCTAGTTCACCCGGTGTTATGGGCTGACATCACGGATGTTGTAGGTGATGTGATGTAGCCAACCGTTTCAGTTTAGCATCATGTACGTAGGAGGAAAGCAGTGGTTCCGTATCGCTGAAGGCCGGGAGGACTGCAGGAAAATTTGAGAGGCTTATGTCCAGCAGTGGACACTTACAAGCTGACTGACAAAAATAAATATTTATATCTGTCACACTTATGCCCTCGCGCACACTGTCTCCATAGTCTGTTTGGTACAAATTAAGGGCATGCCGATCTTCGATGCCGATCTAATGTTGATAACACAACGCAATGACGCTTCTGCTTCTATGGACTCCTTCGCCTAAGCCAGTGCTGAGAGAGTGTAGCGAGAAAGCAATCCGGAGAGTCGTAATGTTTACCCTTGCAGTTGTAAAGTGCAACGTCTCGGCCACGCCGAGCGACGCCCGCACCACCGCGCGGCTGTCAATTATTCTTTTACGAGTTTCTTTACTCCTGCAGTTGGCGTAGATTCAATCACAATGTCATTTGCCGTACAAATTGGCTAGCGATGAAGGTGTTGTATAATTGCTCAATGGTTTTTTTTTATGGATCCTGACACGGTTGGCTACATCACCTACAACATCCGTTATGTCAGCCCATAACACAGGGTGAACTAGGTGCCATGTCAGTGCTTCCCTTCATTTCATGTCGGCTACACTAAACTGGACGGAAAACACGAACTATTTACATAGCCGTTTCGACCGACGTTTCGTTCAGTGCGGTGGTATCAACCCGGCCGGGATAAACCCTACCACCTAGTAAGGAAAGAAGGCAAGGAACCTACAGTTTAACGTGGAATCCGAACCACGGTCAGCCTCCAACGGTCGAGCGGTCATCCATCCAATCACTGACCGCGCTCAGCGTTGCTTAATAACAGTTGACTAACCAACCGCGCCACTGAGCTACCGAGGCTGACGAATTTTCTTATCCCTTAGTCGACTTTTACGACATGCGACGGGGAGAGATGCAGTGGGGCTGTTCTTTTTAAGAACCGACCCCACACGGTACACGGTACGGTATTAATACTGAAACCGATTAGATAACCGAAAATGTGGAACGCACTCCCTGCCAATCTATTTCCTCCCAAGTACAGCCTGGGGTTATTCAAAAGGGGCGTGAAATGACTACTGTTAGTCCGCCCGCACCGCG
Source organism: Nematopogon swammerdamellus (assembly GCA_946902875.1). NCBI lineage: Eukaryota > Metazoa > Arthropoda > Insecta > Lepidoptera > Adelidae > Nematopogon > Nematopogon swammerdamellus. The sequence continues at coordinate 6,151,259 of OX336342.1, forward strand.
CGGCTGTGAATTATTCTTTTACGAGTTGCTTTACTCCTGCAGTTGGCGTAGATTCAATCACAATGTCATTTGCCGTACAAATTGGCTGGCGATGAAGGTGTTGTGTAATTGCTCAATGGTATTAATACTGAAACCGATTCGATAACCGAAAATGTGGAACGCACTCCCTGCCCATCTAATTCCTCCCAAGTACAGCCTGGGGTTATTCAAAAGGGGCGTGAAAAGACTCCTGTCCTGTCCTGTATGAAAAATTAAAAGAAAAGATAATAATATCTGTCCTAATAAATTTCCTAAATCGTTTGTCTATTTTTTGCGACATCATTCATACTTCTCTAACTAATTGAATGTAAAATTAATACGAAGAATTAATTTGCTATTTTTGTACCCGGTTTAATAATTATTATGTAAACTATAAGTACCACCGACATAGGAGCGCGATGGACGTCAGACTCGCCACATGTGGTAGCCATATTCGATCCCCTGGAGTTTTACACCTGTTTTTTACATTCCTGAGCTAAAATTACATCCGTCAGTTATTATTATACTTATTATTATCAATGGTTCCTAAAATTACATTCATCATAGTTATCAACAGTTCTTGAAATACCTTTCGACATGCTCGTAATATCTAACAGTTTTATACTTTAATCTAAAATAGGTTTTTCGTATGTTTTACTATTGAAAGTATTTTGATAATTTAAAATTTTTATTTTATTGTTTATTATATAATTTCATCCATAGGATATCTCGAAAATTCCGCCATTTCTAATATAATAAATACAAAAATACATAAAGTTATGTATTTCTAAAAGATAGGACTACAGACATGAGACAGAAACATATGGCTTATCTGCAACCATAACTTTTTAGTAGTTCCCATACCGCTGATAGATAACCCCTGACACCTATATACAGTTGACGACAAATATCTTTTTCCACACCTTATAAATCAATGTTATCTGAATACAGTCGATTCTAAAATAGATAATATACCCCTACAGTAGAATCCTGTCATACTTTTTCATGTAAGTACTAGCTTTTGCCCACGGCTTCGCTCGCGTGAAATTTGTATTTAAAAAGAAGAAAGTAAGTAAGCCCGATACCGTACCCTTATTTTGGCATGCGGAGAATTCGGTTTGTGTGAGAGTCACACGTAACCGGAACTTATTTAGCCTATCCTGCCTGTACCACGTATAGTTATGTGTTTGTACTAAGTTTCACCAAATTCGGATCAAATAATATATGGGCAGGGAGAGCATTCCAGAGTTTACCGGTTTTGTAGAGGAAAGATCTGCAGAACGGTTTTTTTTTCGTATTTGCCCGAAAGACGGGACAGGTACATAACTACTAGCATGGCATCTCGTTTTAGCAGGAATATGGTGTAATGGGACGCCATCACGAGTCTTGGAGGTGAGTACAAGCATTTTCCGGTATTTTTATCAGTAAGTAAAAACGCCCCTACATATTTGCCGTGATGCCCCCATTTCGAACTGACACAGGTCTGTGTCGGCACGTCAGGCTGGCGGCTGACACCCGACACACGCAGCTCCGGGTGACGTCAGCAAGCAGCGACGGACCTGTCCCGCCACACGTGTGCCGGTAATTAAACCCGTCCCGCAGCCATGGGACGACCGGCGCCGACCAGTGATGCGCGGCAGATTATGTCGATGAAATTCACTGGTGACGATCTATGACAAAAATTGACTGCTGGTACAAGAATAAATTGATAAGTAAACAGGTTGGTTAGCGCGATATTTACACACACTTTCTGGTCACATTTACATGACTTTATAAAGATGTTTACATGTAAAAACTATTTTTTATAAAACATCGGTAATGATGGCGATGAATGTAATATTTTTAGATAGATAGAAATCGATGCAAATTTACAAATATTAACACGAAAATCGTTCAAGAAATTTTAATCACACTTTTGGAAGTCTGTAAAAAATTAAACACATTACAGTTGTTATATTATACAGTTGTTATACGTATAGGTTTATTCATTATTTATTATCTAAAAACATTATGGTCTGCAAACGACACTCGTGACATAGTATCGTTAAAGGAAAGGAGAAAGCGTACAAATGAAAGTCTATCGATAAAACGTCGATAACAAACAAGTTCGGCAAACTACCTACATGAAATTCTGTCAACAAACCACACGCATGACAGTATCTATAGGTATCGAGAAACACACCTACCAACGACACACACAGGAAATCTAACCACATGCAACACACACCTAAATTAAGACAAGACAAAGGTTAGTCACGTGACAACATGTTAAGTATTTGGCTGTCTCTTTTCGCCACACGTAATCCCCAACAACGCAAGAGGGACCGCTGCATGCTTTCAGCTGATATACCTATAAATTACGTTAAAATTGTCTTTCGGGGCTTATGTTTTTCCGACACGACCTTATCCAATTTTTAGAATTATTTTTTAGTTTTAATAAGGACAGTCCGATCTACGTACTTATCATTCATCGTGCCTTTTTTCATATCCAAAGTAATGGTTTAACAAAGCTTAATGAACTTCGTGACAACAAATACCAATTTTTTTTTTTTTTACTATTTTTAACTCTGACGTCGTATTTTTCATCTAAACTAAAAGTGACAAGTACGTAGATTAGACTGTCCTTATTACTAGAAGAAAGAAAGAATTATAAAAATCCGTCAAGGTTTATGGGCTGGGAAAACATAAGCCCCGAAAGACGATTTTGTATGGAGAAAAATAGTCACGTGACTAACCTCGGTCTGCTGTTAATCAATATTTTATCGACATCCACAATTCCATCGACCCTTCCACCTCCGTTGCCGCGCCGCCCCCCGCGTCGCCTCATTGTTCTCGCTTCTTTTCACGGCCACGAGGCGACGACTCCACGACACCCGCGAAGGTAGCACACGTGTACACAACCTTCGATCCTGATCATTCATTTGCTATTCTGAGAAACTGCCGGGCGAGACGCGTTTGTGATGTATTTAATAGCCGTGAAAATATGCTTACAGTCAGTCAGCTTACAAATAAGTTAAATTTTTTTTATATTTTTTTTTATGGAAACTGACACGGTTGGCTACATCATCTACAACGTCCGTGATGTCAGCCAATAACACCGGGTGAAGTAGGTGCCATATCAGTGCATCCCCCTTTGATTGTGCCGGCTACACTGAACTGGTCGGAAAACACAAACTATTTACATAGCCGTTTAGACCGACGTTTCATTCAGTGCGGTGGTACCAACCCGGGCGGTTATTTAATAGTAACTTAACAACTAAAGGTTATTTATACTTATTACATACCTACTACAGCTAACAGCTGCCAGCTACAGCTGGCAGTGGGCTGGACACGTCAACCGAAGCTACGACGACCGTTGGAGTAACTGTGTTCTACACTGGCGGCCGTCGACAGGAAAACGGAGTGTGGGAAGACCACCCGCCTGGTGGGACGACGACATCAAGTGCGTCGGCGGAAATCAGTGGTTCCGTACCGCTGAATGCCGGGAGGACCGGAGGAAAATTGGAGAGGCGTATGTCCAGCAGTGGACGCTTACACGCTGACTGACTGACTGACTGACAGCTAAATAACGTGGTTCGGATCACTTCTTACTTAGATTAGATGGTAGGGTTTATCCCGCCCGGGTTGGTATCATCACCGCACTGAATGAAACGTCGTCGGTCGAAACGGCTATGTAAATAGTTCGTGTTTTCCGGCCAGTTCAGTGTAGCCGACATGAAATGAAGGGAAGCACTGACATGGTACTTAATCCATGCGGTGTTATGGGCTGACATCACGGATGTTGTAGTTAATGTAGCCAACCGCGTCAGTTTCCATAAAAAAATACATATTTATGTGTTAGTATATTATACTATCTACTATGCACGATGATACTTACTACATAAAAATAAGTACTGCATAAATGAAATCTAATGATATGAATGAGTAGTAGAGTAATGTGTGGGGTCGGTACTTAAAAAGAATAGCCCCTCTGCGTCTCTCCTCGTGCATGTCGTAAAAGGCGACTAAGGGATAAGGACGAGATGCCGTGCTAAATGGTGACAGAATTGCCACCTCTCACCTTGTCACTGTCAACGGATGGTGCAGCAGGTGGGTCTTTGTGCCTTACTTGCTGCTTGATAGTTATCTTTTCCGAATACTTTGCTAAACGTGGTGGTCGATGTTGTGGTTGTGTTGCAATTTTCCAGAGTTATTGAAGCACAACACCGATTACTCTGATTACCCTGATTGTCGGGATACAGCGTGTGTGGTATGTATGTATGAATGAGTAGTAATTGTATCACGAGAGTGATTATCACTATCAGAGAAACTTCTGTTAATCACTGGATTCAGGGTGATTCAGGAAAAGCGGCCAAATGCGAGTCGGACTCGCGGACCGAGGTTTCCGCACCACCTAAAAATAAACGTGGAAAAAAAAGACGTTTCTTGTATGGGGACACCTCGTAATTTTTAACTTTTTCAATATTATTATTTGTTGTTATATCAGCCAAAATAACACGTAGGTAGGTATTATGTATAGTAGGTACCGTGTGGGGCCGGTACTTAAAAAGAATTGCCCCACTGCATCTCTACCCATGCATGTCGTAAAAGGCGACTAAGGGATAAGAACAAGATGCCGTGCTAAAGGGCGACATGCTCGCCACCTCTCACCTTGGCACGGTACTTCCACCGAGTCATGAAGCAGGTGGGTTTTCGTGCCTTACTTGCTGCTTGATCGATTGAATCTTGTTCGAATACTGTGCGAAACGTGTTGGTCGGTGTTGTGCTGTAATTTACCAGAGTTCTTGCAGCACAACACTGATTACTCTGCTTACCCCGTTTTTCGGGATTCAGCGTGTGTGATATGTATGTATGTATGTAGGTATTCTGTGAAAATTTAAACCGGCTAGCTATTACGGTTCCAAAGATACGATGCCATGGACGGACGGACGGACAGACAGACAGACAGACAGACGTTGTAGGCTTAGTAAATAGGCTTCCGTGCGGGGTATGGAAACCTAAAAAGTAGACCTTATCCTTATAGAATAACACCCTGAATGTCAGTTAAAAACATTTCGGGGCCAATTGCAACACACTGTATAACACAATAATAAGAAAAAAATGTATTCAAGCGGAACATGAACCTAATACGTACCTATTAAGTATTCTGTGCTAATACTCTCAGTAAAACCTAAACAACCTTGAAACAGTTTGGTCATTGTTATTGGAAACAATTCACGCGCATTCATTCATAGGTAGTGTCAAATTTGTAAAAGCATTGAACACCAATAAGGAGCCAAACAAAGACGGACACACATGTTGGAGGTGGGTGCATAGTAAAAGGAGACGAGTAGGTTAACTGGAGCCCGTTTTTTAAATAACTACCTACGCTGCGCCGAGCCACCAGGGCTGTCACAACTCACAACACTAACACAACTGACAGGCAGTGAGCTCATCATGGTGGAAATGCATTTCCAGAGAGAAAGAAAGAGAGGGAGAGAGAGAGAGAGATAGAGAGAGAGAGAGAGAGAGATAGAGATAGAGAGATAGAGAGATATAGAGATAGAGAGACAGAGAGATAGAGAGATAGAGAGATAGAGAGATAGAGAGATAGACAGATAGATAGAGAGAGAGAGAGAGTGAGAGAGAGAGAATCTAAGTAGTGGTTGTGTACGGACAGCGTGCTCTGACGCTCGCGTGTGTGGGTGCGAATTCGGCGCGATTGTATGAAGGTGGTTAACTAGTCTGTTTAAACTATGATAGGTGTGCCCAAGTGTCACACACAATGAATGACCTGTCGCGCGTATGGCACGTTTCTAAATGTCCTTTGAACAATGCTGGGCTAGTTCATGAATGAATGCGTAGAGAAATGATTAATGGCACTGAACGAATAATACAAATTTTCATAGGTACAGAGGTACATCCATGTGTCCAAGTGGTGCTCGTTGATTCCGTCGTCGGTTGTAAATAACGTTTGTCGAGTAGTAAGTAGTGGACTGTATTATTGACTGGTATGTACCTTTGATCCATGGTCGTTGATTTTACCAGGCGCCCGGTGCTGCTTTCTTTAGTTCTCTATGTACTCCACAGTTGTAAATCACATTGTTTTTTTATTTTAGTATTTGTATTAGGTTTTTATATAGTTTTTATTAATTATTTAGATTTTCTTTTGAATATTTTTATAGAAGATTTTCACGACCATCTTGTTATTTTTTGACAAGCCAAGCTGTCCGACGAGCTGTCAGAATTTTATTTGAATGTTAGTTTTTTAAAATAATGGCATTCCGGCGCCAACATAACTCCCCCGCGAAATCCAGCATGGATTTCCAAAGTTTCCACTGTACAGTAAGATAGAGTAAATTATATTATTCATAATAATAAATAAAATAAAGACTTAGTAACTTCACTAAAATGAAAAATAAATTCAGTAAGTAAGTAAGACTACAGATTAGTTAAATAAGTAATCATAAACAAAATTAATTATTGTAGGGTAGAGGGCTGAGCTTGGATACAGGTCGCTGCACGAAGCCCTGCGCAGTACGTAGGGTAACAACACGCACAACCTGGTCCGCTCCAGGGTGTAGAGACTCGACGCGACCGAGACGCCAGTGAAGCGGCGGAGTTCTATCAGAATGAATAAGCACGAGGTGCCCGACCTGGAGGTTCGGTGGCTGTGCGAGCCACTTTGATCTCTGTTGCAGCGTGTGCAGGAATTCATGCCTCCATTGACTCCAGAAGTGTTGGGATACCTGTTGCACGTGCTGCCACCGAGAACGACGGTTAGAGGAAACGTCCGTGATATCGGTTTCAGGTACCGCCATAAGACTCGAGCCGATCAGAAAATGACCCGGAGTAAGAACCTCAAGTTCATTAGGGTCTGATGACAGAGCGCACAGAGGCCGAGAATTTAACATCGCCTCAATTTTAGTAAAAATAGTTGTGAGCTCTTCAAACGTTAGAGAACTGTCACTGTCTCCGATAGTCTTTTTTAGATGCGTTTTAGCTGACTTGATGCCTGCTTCCCAAAGGCCGCCGAAGTTCGGAGCATAAGGTGGGTGAAAACGCCATTCGATCTGACGTGATGCAGCGTGCCCACTTAGTTCGTCTTGAGTATTTTTTACTTAAAAAATTGTTAGACTTCGACAGAAAGAGCGCTTGTCAGTTCACGAAGATCGCTGGATTTTTCTAATTCATTCAAGGGCCACTCAAAGGGCGGCAAGGATAACCAAAGCGAACCAGTGAACCAAATGTCGTGGCTCAAAAGTTGAGCGGAAAAGGTTCCACGTGAGCAGACGTCCGCCGCATTATTTGTACTAGACACGTGATGCCATGTGATGACATGTGTCACTTTGTTTGCGATAAAAGTTTTCACTTTGAATGGAGGCGTCTCTAGCCACCACAGCACAATAGCGGAATCAATAAATGCAAAAGTTTGAAAGATTTCCTTAGGTTTACTCAAGAAGCAATGAACGTATGTCGTCAGTAGTTTTGTCAGCAATACAGCGTCCATAAATGCAATCTCAGAATAGTTTTTGTATTTAGCAGTGCCACTTTTTATTTTGGCAACAACAGTGTTGATTTTGTGTTACCCTCCTCGTCAATGACTATATAAGATATGCAACCGTGGAAAGGCCTTGAGTGGAAGCATCGCAACACCTGACCAGTTGGCATTGAGCAACATTAGGTGTCATGGCGTAGCGAGGACATTTCACTCGAGACAACAGGGGGAGTTCAGAAATGAGCTTATACCACTCCTGTTTAGGTCCGTGGGCAAAGTTATGTCCCAATCGAGCCCTAACTTCCACAGCGTTTGCATAAAATATTTAGAGAAGAATATACATGGAGCCACGAGACCCACAAGCGGGCTGTTTGACTGGAAAACGGATCTCTTCGTGAAAATTGTATCGACATTGTTTATGTTGAAAGAAAAGCAATCTTCAGAAGATATCCACTGCAATCCGAGTATTTTAATTGAGAGACTTGTCTCATCGTGAAAAGACACCAAAGATTCGTGGTGATCCAATGGAATCTCAGCGAGAAACTCCAGAGCATTACTCATCCATTTTCGCAATTCCACACCTGCAGTGGCAAGTACATCGTTGGCATCGTTGCGCACCTGCATGGCCTCGTCGACAATGCTCGTAGACCACAACAAGTCATCCACGTACATGCCGTGCACTAGGATGTAAGCGATATGAGAATAACTCTCCGAAACATCCGCCGCCAGTTGATGAAAAGTGCGTATCGCCAGATAGGGCGACGACGCTAACCCGTAGGTTATAGTTTTCAATTCATATTCTTTAATAGGTTCTTCAGGTGAATTACGCCACAGGATATGCTGGTAACCGCGCTCCTCAGGACGGATGAGAATCTGCCGATACATTTTAGAAATGTCGGCAGAGAAAGCGACGGCATGCAGACGGAACCGTAGTAGCACCTCGACAATGTCACACTGAAGTTTAGGACCTGTGTATAGAACGTCATTTAGTGAAATATCTGTTCTGGTTTTAGCAGAAGCGTCGAAAACGACGCGGTGCTTAGTTGTAGAGCTCGACATTTTCACTACACAGTGATGAGGAATGACGTAGCGCGTAGTTTCTGTGACGCCAGTTTTACACTCCTCCATGTGACCCAGACTCTCGTATGATTGCATGAAGTTGCGGTAGGCATCGTATAAGTCTGCGTCTCGCAAGAGGCGCTTTTCAATATTATGAAATCGTTTCACCGAGTGAGTATGAGACTCACCAAGCTCAGTACTAGTAGGCTTCCACAGCAGAGGTACAACATATCGCCCAGATGTGTCACGATGATGAAGTTTCTTGTAGGTATCCTCGCAGTACTTGTCTTCTGAGCTCGGCAGAATGTCGTCAGGAACATTTTCTACTTCACAAAATTGTTTTATTAAATTATCAGTCCTCATGATATCAGTTATGGCCAAAAGACAAGTAGTTTCAGGAACTGAATTTAAAAAACATTTTCCGAGTATTACGTAACCGAAAATACTTTCAAATGCGGACGGCAACTTGGAATCGCTCGGGCGGTAAACATTTCCCTTCATAATATCAGCGTACACATCACCACCGAGAAGCATTTCAATCGGTGAAGTTTTATCAAATGTCGGATCAGCAAGAGAGAGATGTTTAAATTCATCACGCAAGCACGCAGGGATGCTCACGGAAGGCATGTCGTTAGTGATGCGCGGCAGTATGACCGCGTCCGTTGTCAACAAGGGACCTGAAGAAGTACAGGGTTTGAACGTACAAGAGAGCACGCCTAGGTCGCGCACGGAGCTCGCGGCGAGCCCAGTCAGAGCGATGCCGGACGTGCGCTGAGGCAGGTGTAGCCGCTGCGCGCACGCCGACGTTATGAAGGAGCCTTGCGCGCCACTGTCGATCAGTGCGCGCACGGTCTGATAGTTGTTGTACCGATCACGGACGTGCATCAGCACAGTACCTAGCATTACAGTGTAATGCGCTGCAGCCACGGGGGCTGAAGACGAGTAGCAAGCAGTTAGACTTGGACCAGCCTCGTTTTCAACCTGTGACGTAACATCGGCACCACTGACTCCAGAGGTATGGAGCAGAGTGTGGTGTCGTTGCGAGCACATAGAACAGCTGTTGTTCGAAGAGCACTGAATGCCGTCGTGAGATCGCAAACAGTTTTGGCAAAGTTTGAGCTCTTTGGTCTTTTCTTTGCGCTGGATCGGCGTAAGAGCCGAAAAATGGAAGCACCTATAAATAGAATGGCTCATTTTACAGCAGGGGCACGAGAATTTCTTCTCATCAGTAACTTTATCATTAGAGCTGACTAATGCAGAAGTAAAGCCTGATTTTGCCTTATTAGTGTAGGATTTGTTGGTCGTCATCTTCTCTTCAGTTTTGTTCGTTTTCGTAGCACCAGACTGGACTACAGAAGAACTAGGTTTAGTAATAACCTGTGACATTTCCAAAACATGCACTTGGCTTTGGACAAAGGTCATCAATTCGTCAAAAGTTGGTATTTTGTTACGATCGCACCGTTGTTCAAATTGTTTTCTCGTTTGTGGGTCTAGTGAGCGTTGTGCTATGTAAAATAAAATAAACTCACTGCATTCAGGAATTTGCAACGCTCGAAGAGCACTGACACTCTCACGAAACGCTTGCAGAAAAGATTCTAAATTAGCAGCTGACTCTTTAGAGAGCGCTTGAAACTGGAACATTCTTTCGAGGTAGCTGGTGGCGAGAGCTCGCTTATTCTCATATTTTGATTTTAAAGAATCCCAAATCACAGAATAGTTTTGACTAGTGACTGGTAAGCTGCGCACGAGACTCAGCGCTGGACCGCTAGTTGCCGACAGTAAATAATAGAATTTTTCAATGTCAGTGATCGCTGGATTGTCGTGTATTAGATTAGAGAAGATGTCATAAAATGTACACCAATTATGCAGGTTGCCGTCGAACACATACAGGTTCATTTTTGGCAGGCGAGGGCGGACCAGTTTACCCTTGCTTTCGTTAGCGTCAGACGTGTCCTCCGCGGTCGCTCCAGAACCCGCATTATTTTGCCTCTGTTTCAGCTGATCACTAATTGACATGATGTTGTAATAAAGTGTGTCGAAATTTTCTATATCTAAGCTTGAGCACTTGAAATCAGGTTTTAGATGAAGATTCCACTTCGCAAGTTCCCGCACTGCGTTTTGGTACGTAGTCCGCGTGTCGTTCAGATCGCGTATCCGAGAATTAAATTCAAATTCACGAGATGAGTCTGTCAGGACGACCTGCGACAGATCGTACAGAACCTGGAGCCTGCGGAAGCATGATTCCTTTACAGAGTTCTCAAGAGCTATATTCCTTTTTAACTCCGCCGCTACCACACCTGTCGGCCGCTCGGCGGCGGCAGGATCAGTTGGCATCATGAAGAAAGTTATGCGATACCGGGTATTGAGTCCTAAATACCAACTACATACCGCACACCAACTTCATAGAGCGACAATAGAAATAAGAAATACTGCATCAGATATATATTCAACACAAAAACATGAAGGCAAACAATGTATCAAATTCCAGATTTCAAACTGTAAATAATATTTATATAGCACTAAACCCTAGAAAAATGTATATAATTTATAAATAAAATATTAGTTGTGTACAACGGTGAAATTTACGAATTAATGGGGTCCTTTGAGATTATGTGAAAAACTTACATATACTGTGGAAAGTTCAGCATCCGAGCATTATTTTTTAGAAATACATAGGTAATTATTCCGTGAGAAGTGACCAAAATTATGTCGAGTAGTAAGTAGTGGACTGTATTATTGACTGGTATGTACCTTTGATCCATGGTCGTTGATTTTACCAGGCGCCCGGTGCTGCTTTCTTTAGTTCTCTATGTACTCCACAGTTGTAAATCACATTGTTTTTTTATTTTAGTATTTGTATTAGGTTTTTATATAGTTTTTATTAATTATTTAGATTTTCTTTTGAATATTTTTATAGAAGATTTTCACGACCATCTTGTTATTTTTTGACAAGCCAAGCTGTCCGACGAGCTGTCAGAATTTTATTTGAATGTTAGTTTTTTAAAATAATGGCATTCCGGCGCCAACAACGTTCCTTTAAAAATGATTTATGATGTAGAAGAGTGAAAGAATTGTGAATTATTATTATTTTCTTTATTTCACATTTTTAAATACATTTACATTAATTTTACATATATTATAACTATAAAAAGTAATAAAAATACACAAAATTAATACAAACAAATAAACATGGTAATACCGCCGGCGGCGGGAGGCAAGCCTCCAAGCACACCGGCGGGTGCAGGCCGTGGCTACGGAGCTCTCCGAGACGACGCGAGGCAAGCTACGAGCGATAGGTGGTGGTACTAGACACGTAGGCCACCACCACCCCCATCTCGGAGAGCTCCGTATCCGCCGGAGTGCACGGAGACGTCGTCGCGCAGCTCTCTTAAACGTCTCCTTCTTCGCGCGCGCGTCGCCTTTTGGGTGCACTACACCACCGGTAGCGGGGGCACTAGACGGGACGCGAGGTCCCGATGACCCCAAGCTGACCGATGGTGGACGTCGCCCTCGCCGTAGTTGTTGTGGCTCGGGCGACGTCAACGCTCCATTTCATCGTCGATGAAATACACCGGCGGCGTGGAGCTGGGTGGTGGGGTGTGCATGTGGTACGAAGAACGGCGGCCCTTGTGTTGAACGACCCAGGTGCGGGGAGGCCGGGCGACACGGTGGGCGGAGGCAGTGCTGCTGCGGGCGAGCGGATGCGTTGGCGGCGGCGGCGGCGTCGAAATCGAGCGCGGCGGCGGCGGCCGATCTTCGCCGCAGAGCCCTCTCCATCACGCGTGTCGCGTCCCGAGTGGTCTGCAGCCGCTTCTGTCACCAGACATGTCTGTTCCGTCCGAGGACGCCGAGCGCCGGCGCGGCGGTGGTGATGCCGGCACGGTGCCTCCAACCGTGCGAGCCGCTGCGCCGCTGGAGATGAGTCCACACGTGGCGGAAGCTCGATTTGGTTGTCTCAGACAAGAACTTTTAAAAAATTTGTACAAGAGAAAATTTTTCAAACATGTCAGTTTGACAGCTCTTTTTCTTCATTATGTGAATTATTATTATTAAGGTACCGGAAATTGGTATTAATTTACACAGTATGGGATATGTCACTTCACACATGTACATACTGCTCATAAAAGGCAAAATTCGAAGGAAATTCGTAACACCATACTGTAGAAAGAAATTTACCTTTAAAAAAAATCTGCTTCGTTCATACAACTTGAAATTAAATTAAATGAAAATAAATTGATTTTATATACCTACAGAAAATATAAGAACACAATAATAACAACAAGAAAAAAAAACCGGCCAAGTGCGAGTCGGCCTCGCGCATCGAGGTTTCCGCCAAAAAAAAACACCGAAAAACTACTTTCTTGTATGGCGACCCCCCTCAATTGTTCACTTTTTAAACGTTTTATTATGTGTTGTTATATCCGCCAATATAACACATATTCTGTGAAAATTTCAACCGGCTAGCTATTACGGTTCCAAAGATACGGCCATCGGACGGAGGGGCGGACGGACGGCGTTAGCTTAGTAATAGGCTTCCGCAGGGGCACGGAACCCTAAAAATGATAAATGTTCCTTATATTACTATACATAACTATAATTTACTAATATGTCAGTTTCATGGAATTGACGTTTGACAAATAAATCGTTTGACCATAAAATAAATAATAAAAAATTGACCCATATATTTTACGCTTACTCCACCTACCTCTTTATCATTCCGACCAACCGATAAGCACTCTCAGAGGGTCTTACCTGTCCTTATCGCGGCCAATCAGGACGTCCTAACTTTATCCTCAAAGTTATGCGCATCACGCAATATCGAACCTTATCTACCGAAAATAAAATACAAATTTAAATGACACGGAATAGACACGTTATACGTTTTAAACGGACAAAGTATCTCAGGTGTTCAAAATGACTTATCTAAAGCAATATGAGCTTTAAGTAAAAGGATTTGAATTTAGAATCAAATGTATTGTGTGTGGGGAATTGAGACCTATTTCTTCTGTGACGATAAACAGGTGTTTCTATAGCTGTCTTCATCTGTCAAAAGGGTTTTTATATTGCTGTCTCGACGTAGGAATTACCTGGTTGAGTGGGTGGAGGTAAAAAGGTGCCTCTGGTTGGATGTATAACTCTAATATAAAAAAAATCCTTGAATAAATGTGATTTTATAAATCGGTTGTACAGAGATTGAGCTTTTGATCCAGTGATCATAATTTGGTATAAGTAGTACAAAAAGGGTATACATTCTATCTATTTTTTTTTATTTCTACCGAACTGGGTGGCTCTGTCCGAGGTCGCAACCTCAGGCGCAGCCAATTTCACCCTCGAGGGGGTCCAGTCCGGCTTGGCGGTGGACTAATGTTGCTGGGGAAAGGCTATTAACCCGCGATTTGAAGATCCGTGGATTGTAGGAGTAGGGGAAGATATTCCCTGGGAGCCCGTTCCACACCTTTGCAGTGCGGCACAAGAACGATTTAGAGAATCGTGCAGTGCGAAGGACTCTTCTGTCAACTACAAAGGGGTGTTCCGCGAGAGTATGGCGGGTTTGGCGAAGGCGAACAGGCGGAGGAGGGATAAGGGAAGCAAGTTCGTCAGAGCAGCGGCCATAGTAGTACCGATAAAACAGGCTCAATGACCCAACTATACGTCTGTGCTTTAGAGGTTGAAGCTAGGAACTATTAAGTAATCTGTGGTTGAAGGTCCTTCGTGAGTACAGAGTCACCAATGAGGCGAATAGCTCGTCGCTGAATAGATCAGAATAGATAATCTATATCTCTACTTCTTATAAAAGGGAACGTGTCTGTAAGTATGTTTGAGGTAAACTCCGAAACCACTGAACAGATTTTGATGCGGTTTGCACCAATGGAATGAGTAGTTCTTAATGCTCACTATAGGTTATATGCTATCATGCTAAATAACCCTACGGCTGAGCAGTATTAAATAAACTATACTTTATTTGATGGACGGGAGAGGGAGAGAGAGAGAATATTTAAATTAAGAGAAGAGATCGTTTATTATCATGGTTGCGTTTAAATCCGATTGCAAAAGCTAGTAATAAATACAATTAGAGCATTTATTTTCAGCAAAGGCGAATTTATGTTGGATAAATAACATTGATTTTAATGTAATGAATGACTAATTGCATAAAAATAAAAAAATTAAATTTACAGCCCAACTTGTGGTATGCTTATGGCACACTATAGTATCATTGGAAGAAAATGCTTTTAGAATTATATACGCCATTTGTAAAATTACTAGTGTTTTTTATGAGGTATTAATTTCTAAAAATACCTTTTTTTATGATTGGCTACATCACCTACTACATCCGTGATGTCAGACCATAAAACCTTGGTGAATTAGGTGCCAGCTATTACGGTCAAAAAAAGGTCATAATTTCAATTTAAATTCAAAAAAGATCAGCAAGTATAGTATGGACGGCCTAACCTGAGGCGAACACACGTACGCACACAAATGCATTTCTCTAATACAAATGCACAACACATCCACCTATACATTTACAGGGCACTACTATGTACACTCGCAGAATTTTATGCTCACCGTCATGCGTATGTATTTGTACGCCTCAGGTTAGAACGAACAACCTTTACCTACTTACTTCAGTCCAGCCAGAGGTAAATATCAATAAACACAAGAACATTATTAGCTAACGCCAAAACCGAGGCGTAGCACTAGATGAAAGAAGATAAAACCGAGGTGCATGTAAATTATATTTAAAATTCACAAATTAGCTCTTCAAGCTCGTACGCAAGATTAAATGTAGAATTTTAAAATTAATTTACGTTAATTTGGCACGAAACAGATAAGGCCGACCGACAAATTGCTTCCGGCGACACGTCTCGCGGGCGAAATAAATTCTACCTATCTATTATTTTCTAGATGAAATGTAAACTTGTTTTCGTAATTCATTTCAATATTTTCGAAATAAATTATTATTCAACGATTTCAGACTTCCATAGTTCCGACACGTATTTTTTTTTTTTAGATAGCTACCTTTTAATTTTCATACACGACTAAGTAGCTTTAGAGTAGACTCGGTTTAATAGCAAATCCGATTTAAACGCAAATCTCTATCTTCTTCTCTATCTCATCTCTATCTCTATCTCTATCCAGGATTGCCAGATGGTTCAGTTAAAAAAACCAGTATTTTTTCATCAAAGGGCCTTTGATTTTTCAGGTACCTACAAATGTTTAAGAAAAAGTGAAAGTTGATTTTATGTACAAACTATTTCTTATAAAAGGGAACGTGTGTATGTATGTATGTATGTTTGAGGTAAACTCCGGAACCACTGAACTGAGTACCCAAACAAATAAATTGGTGCTAACGGCAGGTTGTTTTAGATCTTAAAGTGGTATATTGGATTAATATAACTCAAGGTTTTAAGCGTCACTACTGTTAGAGCTCTTGTCCCACCCTTATAGCACTTACTAACACTATTGTAAAGTCACTAAAGAACCTTAACCTGTATAAGAATGGGTCTCTTTCGGGGTCACAAGACAGCTAGAGCACGCTATAACACCAATTGTTAACACCAATATACCACTTCAACCTCTCAAAATAACTATTAAACAGCTCTTATAACGCCTCTCTTAACACCATAATGTTAGTTGGGTAGTTCTTGAGGCATACTATAGGCTATATACCGTCATCCTAAATACTAAAATAGCAATAGGGCTGAGCAGTATCAAACTTACCACGGATGAGAACTAATCGGTGCCGATGGTGCTTCGGTGGTTCGGCCGTGTTGGAAGAATGAATGATAGAAGACTAATTAAATAAATGTATGGAGCGAAGCTGAGTGGAAGTGTCGGAAACGGTCGCCCTAGATAGACGAACGTACCTGAACCAGATCGGGCATGTGCTCAGAAAGGGTCAAGTGCGTAGTAGGACCCGTAACCATTCATAACCGACAAGCATGTACCTATGAAGAATATTATGAGAGTGGAAGAGGCGGCAGAGGTGTGTCAGGATCGTGGTACGTGAAGATCCGTTGTCTCTGTCTACCCCACTACAACCAGGAGTGACATTATGTATGAATGTGGAACTAACCTGTTCTATAGGTCTTTCATTTACACAGCCGGCAAGCTCTGAAATACTCACGCTGCCCATGGAATTCCCAACAATTACAGTTTTGGGTCCGTCAAGAGCAATTAAAAAAAAAATATTTGTGGAATAGTATATCTGTCTGTCTGTTCGTCTTCTCCAAGAGGGTTAAGTCGAATAAGGTATTATTACGAATGTGTATTTATTAAAAGAATACTATTCGAATTTTGAAAAAGGGAAATAAAACTATGGTAGGTGAGAAACCAATCAACTAACGTCATTGAAGTCCCCCCTACCATGTGTGGCTTCGGCAATCATCTCCTCTACCTAAAGGCAAATTGTGTTTCGAACGTAGATATCACTATTTACTCACTCTAGGTAGGTATAGGTATTCACATTTCATAGGCTTGATTGTAAGTATTTGTTTTTATGTTGCACGCTACTGTTCTCTTGTTTCTGTGTGAAGTATTGTTATTTTATATTGCCTTTCTGTATGTTATCTTCTGTCTTCTGTATAAGCGGCGCATATGGTCGAGTGGTTTGGGCATCGGCTTCTCATGCGAGAGGGCCGAGGTTCGAATCCGGTCGGCGTGTACCAATGAGTTTTTTTCTGACGAAAACATTTACGTGCATACCTACAACTGCTGCTTCACCGTTCGGAACTGGGGTAAAACTGTAGGTCCCTTCCCTTGCCCTTACTAGGCGGTAGGCTCAAATTGTAGCCGACTGCGTTGGTACCGTACCGGATTTAAGATGGCCGCATAGCAACCTCGGTTGTGTTCTACTCTAGTCCAGTATAGCCAGCAATCCAGGGAAGTCTCCGGTATGGCATCTACCTTCTCGGAGGTGAAATTAGCTGGTCGGAGCATGCGCTTTGGCCCCTCCGAATCAGCCACCCATATGGGATTAAATAAAAAAAAATCTCTGTTTGTGTTTTTGTGTGCAATAGCCAATAAAGCATTTCTATTCTATTCTATTCTATTCTGCAGGTGTCAGAGTCAAAAGGGCCACAGCACATGCTCCGACCAGTCAATATCACCTCCGAGAGGGTAGGTGCCATACCGGAGACTTCAATTTTAGATTGCTTAGTAAGTAATAGGCTTCCGTGTGAATCTCGGTGTGAATGTGACACCCTAAAAATTAGACTTCTCAGACATGTTTCTACTGCACGTCTGCAGTCAGTCGTGCAGTCTCGTGTTTTTTTTTAAACTTGACACGGTTGGCTAGATCACCTACTGCATCCGTGATGTCAGCTCATGACACCGGGTTAACTTAGTGCCACGTCAGTGCTTCCCTTCGGCCGTGCCGGCTATACTGAACTGGACTGAAAACGAGAACTATTTACGTAGCCGTTTCGACCGATCTTTCATTCACTGCGGTGGTAACAACCCGGGCGGGTTAAACCCTACCACCTAGTAATATGAGAAGGGAGTCATATCCCTTAGTCGCCTTTTACGACATACACGGGGAGAGATGCAGTGGGGCTATTCTTTTCAGGTAACGGCCCCACACGTTACAGTACAGGTACAGTACCTCTCCTTTTCCTCTCTAGTCAACTCGAATGCTCTGCGGTCAATGTAATTCCAATTAAATAATAATAAGAGAAAGAAATTATTTTTTAAAAACTTCATTTCATTTCTAACTTCAGTCAGCCGTGAGATAAGTTTGAAGATAAGTGTAACCTTTAGCGACCCTCGTTTCCCTGAACACATTATATTATTTATTACGAGCGACAGATAACGTAACCAATAAAGGTGGTTATCTCAACTCTTAGAGTTACACTTACTCATATTATATCAAAATTAACGATGGCACTATACACAAGATATAGGTAATATACCGTGTGTGGTCGCTAATTAAAAATAATAGCCCCACTGCATCTCTCCCCGTGCATGTCGAAAACGCTACTAAGGGATAAGGACAAGGTGCTGTGCATAAGGGCGACAGAGTAACCACCTCTCACCTCGGCACGGTCCTTCCACCCAGTCATGCAGCAGGTGGGTCTTCGTGCCTTACTTGCTGCTTGATCGATTTAATCTTGTTCGAATACCTTGCGAAACGTGGCGGTCGGTGTTGTGCTGCAATTTACCAGAGTTCTTGCAGCACAACACCGATTACTCTGCTTACCCCGATTGTCGGGATTCAGCGTGTGTGATATGTATGTTTAAGTATCCTAAAGTTTTACTAACAAAACATTGTGACTTGCGAAGTTTGTCAGTTCTTCTTCGCATTTGAATTTAGAACTGGCGGAATTCTAGACATGTCCAAGCGTGAGTTTATCTACCCATGAATGAAATTATTATACAATAAACAATAAAAATCCTATGATAGAGAGTATTTATAAAATGGTTGATAGCGTGAGTTGCTTTATGCTTCGGATCTCATAGTAAATTTATCGATGGTAAACTGTGCGTCCCTTCGCTTATATTACTAGCAGGTAGGATTTATTATTTAATTAAATGTTAAGATGCCACAGGAGCTGTACAATTCTTTGCACACATTTAATTACAGTATTCCCTTGCCCCTTACTAGGTGGTAGGCTATGATTGTAGCCGACTGGGTTGGTACCACCGTACTGGATGTAAGATGGCCGCACAGCAGCCTCGCTTGTGTTCTCCTCTAGTCCAGTATATCCAGCAATCCAGGGAAGTCTCCGTTATGGCACCTACCTTCTCGGAGGTGATATTGGCTGGTCGGAGCATGCGCTTTGGCCCCTCCGACTCAGCCAACCATACCGGATTAAATAAAAAAAAGGATTATAATCACATAATCAACATAAAAAAATATAAATACATGATTTTTAATTACACAGGTAGATTATTTTACGGATAGACATGCCACCGATTTTATGAGTCCCTGCCGGTGCGGTGTCGCTGTCTACGGAACCCTAAAAATGATTTTTTCCTTGTTGAACACCGGCGAAGCGGGGCGGGCGCGGGCGGCGGCCGCGGTAAGTTTTCAATAGTTTTCCCTGTACATAAATGTGTGTTTTATTATTAATCGTGGTTGGAAAAATATCAGCCATAGTTACCTACCTATATACATACCTCACAGAAGTAAACTAAATCACATATACTTACCTACCTACCTACCTACCTACCTACCTACCTACCTACCTAACTACATACTTGCTAGGTTGGTCTCACATTATGTATTTAATCTGTGGTATCACATTCATTCGGGAATAAGCCGCCCACTTATAAAAAAAAACAATTAAAATTGACCTCCGCATCATGTGCCATTTCTTACCTATATCATTACATTACAGATATTTGTTTTCCTTTAAAGTGAAAAATTATATAATTCTTATATTAGTTGTGTGAGGTGTGTTTTTTTTTTGGCTCTGTCGACTGTACCATTGGTCCCTCGGCACAGCCACCCATATTGGTTTACATAAAAAAATTGTCTTGAATTTTTGATTTTATTGTTTAATTTTATTATTTAAAATTATAAAACATTGCTTTGGGAATACCATCGCAGTTTATTAGTTCTTATTGGAATTCTAAAAATATTTTTTTTGAACTGGTTATATTATGTAGGTACTTTAGAAAAAACTATTTTAAAAAAATATAAAAACCGCCTTCAAAAATGTATGAAATAAAAAAAAACCGAACCCTAGAGTTGAAGGCGGTCGGTTATTTTTGCTTGCTTTAGCACCACCGCCTTCAACTCTAGGGTTCGATTTTTATTTTTTATTTCATACATTTTTGAATGCGGTTTCTATATTTTTTTTAAATAGTTTTTTATTTCACAGTTTTTTTAGTAATTTTTATTTGCTATTAATGTACTCGGCGGAATCGCTCGGCCTTCGGCCTCGCGATTTCGCCTCGCTTTCCAATCCGATCTTGACCAAAAAAAATGGGACCACCTTGGAGCTAGACTGAACCGAACACAAAAAGAATCATCGAAATCGGTTCACAATTGGGGAAGATATTGCTGAACATACATAAAAAAAAATACATACAGCCGAACATAGAACCTCCTCCTTTTTTGAAGTCGGTTAAAAATTTCAAATTAAGAAACATTTCATAATTTGAAAACATGAATGCCGATATCACGCTGAATCACATAATTTCCAAAGAGTCGCTTATCGCGAGATTACGTCGCTGCGTTCCTTTTTTGATAATTTCAAATATCCACAACATGATGCTTCGCGCATCCATCTATCGCACCGCGCCTCCGCGCCCGCCGCCGCGTCGCCGTCGCCGCCATGCTTCCGCGAACTCGAGGTGAAACGAGCATGTGTGTCTCGGATAAACAAAGCGCAGCTTTTTGCCTCACGTCGGAGTGCACGCTCAAACGGCGCCGCCTACCTGCGGCAGGTAGGCAACGCACATGTGTTGCGCAAGAAATACGCTTCCTGGGTGTGACAGGTTCTGGGTTATTTTTTGTGACGAAATAGGTGAGTAGAACTAACATAAACCGCAGTGATATGCATATTTATAAGGTCTTTCAAAATTAGTTAATAATACGCTAAGGGGGGTTCTGTATCGGAAATAGATCACTTTTGAAGAACAATTTTTTTTTTGTACACAACAATTTTTTTTAATGTCAAATGTAAAAAAAAATTTCTTATACGTTTCAGTCTCATGGCAGGAACAAAAAAGTCTTCCAACACATAGATCTCTTTCTTTCAGAAATTGTAAAAAACCACAATTTTAGTTTTATTAGTATAGAATGGAAATAATTAGATTTTTTTTACCAACTTACACGTGTTACATCATAATGGTAATGAAGACTTTTTTGTTACTGTTATGAAGCTGAATCGATTAGGCTATAAAAATCAACCACCTATTTTTTTAAATACATAAAATAATATTTTTTTAATAAAAAAAACCCAAGATCGAAACAATTTTATATAGGTTTTACTCCCTATATGATACAGAACCCCCCCTTAGCGTACTATTAACTAATTTTGAAAGACCATGGCGGTAATGTGCTGTGTGGGGCCGGTATTTAAAAAAATAATAGCCCCACTGCATCTTTCGATTTTTATTTAATCCGGTATGGGTGGTTGAGTCGGAGGGGCCAAAGCGCTTACTCCGACCAGTCAATATCACCTGCGAGAAGGTAGGTGCCTTACCGGAGACTTCCCTAGATTGCTGGCTATATACTGGACTAGAGGAGAACACAACCGAGCCTGTTATGCGGCTATCTTACATTACATCCAGTACGGTGGTATCAACTCAGTCGGCCACAATTTGAGCCTACCAAGTAAGGGGCAAGGGAATCCCCGTGCATGCCGTAAAAGGCGACTAAGGGGTAAGGATAAAGTGCCGTGCTAAAGGGCGACAGGTTTGCCACCTCTCACCTTGGCACGGTCCTTCCACCGAGTCTCGCAGCAGGTGGGTCTTATCTTAGCGCCTTACTTGCCGATTGATAGTTATCTTGTCTTAATACCTACATTGCTAAACGTGGTGGTCGGTGTTGTGCTGTAATTTACCAGAGTACTGGCAGCACAACACAGATTACTCTGCTTATCCCGATTTTCGGGATACGGCGTGTGGTGTGTGTGTGTGTGTGTGGACTGTGGGCTATATTTTTTTTTTTAATAAAATTATTATTTTATTCTATTGAACGCACCAATAGGAACACAGACAATATACAAACAAATACATAAACTAAATTCATGAAAACAAATGTGCTCCAACCAAGCACCGTGCTAGTCTGTTCTCATAAAGGTACCTAAAATTAACCGACACTAAAATATCCAAATCAATAAAACCACAACAAAAAAATTAAATAAAATGGTTTATCCTCGACCTCCATCACTATAGGTTGGCGGCCATTTGTAAATTTGTTGACAGACATGTCCCACAGACAGCCGCGCACGCAGGTAGAGGCAGGCGGGACAAAGATTAGATAAAAATACAAAATAGTGAATGTAGGTAGATAGATGCCTGTTTAGGATTGTTATCTATGATAGATCGTAAAGGAATTATTTCTTTAGGTATTATCTTTATCTATTTGGAACAATTAGGTATTTAGATTTTTAATTTTTGTTATTTTTTTTTTGTTTTTTTTTTATTTATTTATTAGGTTTATTTTGTCAATGTTATACATTGTTAGTTAGGTTTTAATTATTTAGTTATTAGTTGTAATATATATTGTATAATAAAATATATGTAATGTCCTATGCACTAAATAATAAAATTGGAATAACCTAGCTTCCATTAGGAATAAGTTTTTCCCTAAACTGTGCGATTTATTTTACTTAACGTAACCACATTGTTTAAAAAAACCTGTAATATACCGTATATAAAATAGTAAATACCAACTCTGATTCTTATATTTTATTTACTTAGCGGTCCCCTGCATCCATTATTATTGAATTTTTAAGCGTCGGGGGTTTTTAAAATTAGTAATTAACTTTTAGCTCAAGCTTTAAAAAAAAACCCCCGCATGCAAATATTTTTAAGATAATAAATTTTTTTACTGAATTACTGATTATTTCATTACAAACATTGCTAAGAACCATCCACCAGCTTTCTAATAAAAAAACCGCATCCAAATCGGTCCATCCGTTTGGGAGCTACAATGCAACAGACACTCTTATAACTTATAACACCCTACTTTTTGCGTCGAGGGTTAAAAAGAAAGCAACGGGTGCATGTTTAAATATTACGGGGAATTCTTTACCAACTAACCGTTGCGTTGGGATAATTCAGATTCAGATAGAGAGAAGAGCATAAATAGATGATAGAAAATTATTTATTGCTCCACAAAAATTTTACAAAAATAAAAATAACACAGTGAACACAGGTATATGAGGTGCAAAGGCCGACTTATCTTTTGAGGAGATTTCTTACAGCCAACCTTTAGGTGTTTGAAATGTGTAAATAAAAGAATGTAGGTAGGTAGTAGTAAAGATAAGATGTGACAATTATTATTTAAAAAATATAAGGATATATGAAAACCTGCAAAATACAAATATTTATACAATTAATACAAAATAATATGCACACATACAGCATAATACAAGTGAACATTAAACGAAAGAAAACAAATTCTGAGTTATAAAATAAATACACAAACAAAAAACAGTCGTTTTCGATGTGCTCAGCGAAGACGCTACAAAAGTAACCATTGGCGCCATCTGTTATCAAGTAGGAAAAGCTCCCGCACCATACCACAGCGCAGCGCCAAAACGTTACGATGTTTCTGTGAGATTTAAAATCTGAAAAGAAACCAACAAGAAAATGTTTTATTCTGATATGAAAATTATCTTGTCAGACTGTAAAACTATATATTTCCATCATAGTAAGCTATAATTAGAAAAAAAAACTATGTAGGTATGATAAAATTTATCATTTTAATTTAACATTTAATGTAATTAAGTCTGTTCAAGTCAGTCAGCCTGCGCTGCGTGTAGACGTACACTGCTGGACATACGCCTCTCCAATTTTCCTCCAGTCCTCCCGGCCTTCAGCTATCGTACTGACGGTTACTGTTCAAAGGTTGCCCAACGAGCAATGGAGCGAGTTATGCAGTATCTAATCTGTGGTTATTCTGGCAATATCACTACTCGATATGGTACGTAACGAGGCAATCCGCCGACGCACCAAAGTAGTCGATATTTGACTCGGGGTGCTTAAGTACATGTGGCAGTGGGCTGGGAACTTCATCAGCTGCCCGGGGGGAGACTTCCCGCTTTTCCGAAGAAAATAGATTTTCATTCGATATTTTTAAGGGTCCGTACTTACCTCAAAAGAGGAAAAAACTGAACCCTTATAGAATCACTCTTGTGTCTGTCTGTCCGTCTGTCACAGCTTATTTTTTCCGAATCTACTGGACGAAAAAAATGTAATTGGTACATAACATATGTATACCTAGTCTGATGATGAGTGATGGATTACCCAATCACGGACGTATAGCGTATGTGGGGGACAAATAAGAAAGTAAAAAAAAATATATATTTTTCAAAAATATTCAATAATAAGGGCTAATAATAAAGAATACAAATATATTTTTTATCATATTAAAATGCATAGTTAGATATTAAAGAAAATATACAAAAATCCAGCATTCCCCAAAATTATTCTGAAAATATTCTGAAAAAACACTGCACCATTTCGTGTAGGTACCACCCTGCAGCGGTCGCGCCCTAAAAAATCACAACAACGGTCGCACGCGGAAAGACGTTCCGCAACCGCGTTTTCTGTTAGTTTATGTTATTTATTATTTTAAATTTGGGGTTTAATAGACTACACCATAATTCATCATAAAGAGTATTTATTTACCTATTATTTAACATAAAATAATCATTAATATGTACTCTGGCGTATGAACTACGATAACTTGAAAAATAAACTAAAAAAACACCAATCCTAAGTTACACATTTCCTGAGATCAATAAAATTAAATCAGTCAATATATTCTATCAGATTCATGTTTCTAAATGTAATGTTATTCCTACTCAACTAACTACAAAATATAGAAATAGAATATTTTAGCGAAAAAAAATGATGTTATACTACGAAGGAGCCAAATTTGTGCTTATACCAAACCATGTTCATTATATCTAGAGAGCCAATTAGGACTTAGTATCGGTATCTCTACCTCAGTTACCTATTTAGAAAATAGAAGGCTATTTTTTGTAATACATTTAGAAACAAATCAGAAATGGAAAAGTTTCTGGAAAATGCTCGTAAGAGCTTACGGAAACAGAACAGGTATCAAATTATACTTATATATTTTATCACCTTGCTCTTGAAGTCTGTTCAGTTCATTGAGTTGGCATGTTCAAGACAATATATTTTTATTAGAAAAATGCAAAGCGAAAATCATTGGAAAAAATACATCCCGGCCAGGATTCGAACCTGGGTCTTTGGCTTGAGCCGCAAGAGAGCGAAAATTTGGAGATAATACGTAACGGTCCGGTGGCGTAGTTGGTTATCGCGTTGGCGGCTCAAGTCAAAGACCCAGGTTCGAATCCTGGCCGGGATGTATTTTTTCCAATGATTTTCGCTTTGCATTTTTCTAATAAAAATATATTCTATAAAGCAAGTACGTGCTTAGTACTAACATATAAACATAAAATATGTTCAAGACAAATTAACATGCGTGTATGAGATTTCCTTACTAAAGAAATAGTGATAGTTTTATGCGTGAATACTGCTTCGCTTTTGAATAACATAAGACACGCGCGCGGAACTACGTTCCGCAGGCCAAAACACAAAGGGTCGCGCGCGGAATGAGATTCCGCAAGCAGCTCGGGTGCCTCCCAGGGTAACACTGGCGTGAGACTGACTAGACTGTTTCAAACATCACCCCGAAGGAGGAAGGTAACAGAAGCGCGGGCGTCATGACCACGAAAATAAAAGAGATATTACGTAAAATCTAAATGTGCGGAATGACATTCCGCGTGCGACCGCTGCAGGGTTAATAGAACGGAAATACTGAATAAGCTCCATAAAACAATTATCTATGTACCATGAGTGCTCTGTAGTCTATCATTTACATCTTATACCTGCTAGATGCCATGCCAGGATGTACTCCATACACAAGTGTCAGTACATTAGGGCGACTAATGCCGTCACCGCTCAAGTACCGAGTCGGGTCAACGCACCGCTCCGCCTAGCTAGCCGATAACCTGCGTGAGGTCGCCAGCGCGTGCGCACTACACAAGAGACCTCGCCTATTTATAGATCAGCTCACACAGGCAGGTATTGCGTTATTGATGATTTTATGTGTAGGCCGGTATAGCACATGCTCCGACCAGCTATCACCTCCGAGACGGTAGGTGTCAACATACATAATACTGAAGAAGTGCCCCCCCCCCCCCCCCCCCCCCCCCCAAACTATAGGTAACAGTACCGAAAATCCACGATCCTAAAAATTTTTTCACGCGCTCCTGTGTATTTTTTGACTTTGAGTCCTCCCCAAAGTCTAAGGCTGGATCCGCCACTGTTTCCCGATACTTTAATACCTGGGAGTCTTCAAACGTCATATTGACAAGCCGGATAGCCATTTTGTAGTCCGCAGATCTGCTGAAATTGTGTCGTGACATGGCACGACATGAAATGAGTGGTGATTACACTTTTTCAGGTAGTTAACTCTGGTCTCTCCGCACGGGCAGTCCGCCACATGCTGGCTTTCTTACTGGATTCGGTACCAATCTGTTTTTCGTGAGAACTTTATGACTTAGGATTTTCCTTTAGGTTTTCCTGTAAACTATAAGAGAGGCCCTATATTTCCTATTTTTTCAAAATTTTAGACCCAGTAGTTTCTTAGATAAGGGCAGATGGGGAATGCTAAATTTTTGTATATTTTCTTTAATCCCAAAATAAAAATTCGCGCATTTGCGTGATTGGGTTAATATGTCCGTGATTGGATCATCAACTCTTTATATTTACCACTTTTCAACTTTTCTTGTCCTTTAAAGAAAAGAAGCTGTGACAGACGAACATACAGACAGACAGAAACAAGTGTGATCCTAAAAGGTTTCCGATTTTTTTCTCTTTTGAGGTACGGAACCCTCAAAATATTGCCGTTTCGACCGAGCATCATTTTGTGCTGTGCTGTGCTGTGATAATAATCCGGACTTAGTAGAGATTTTACATGAAATCCGAACCACGGGGAAGCTGGGGCAGCTCGTGTTCAAGAAATAACACTTAATTAAGTACTAGTAAGTAATACGAACAATCTTATGAAATTCCCAACTACTTCACAACAGTACGCGTGGCGTGTACCGGAAGCAGCTGACATTAGCGCGAGTGGGGCATCCGGCTGAAGTCATGAAAGGGACCTTTGTGCCTTTCGTGCCTACATTCAGTACGATTCATGCACGATCTCGCACACCGGACGGCGTGAAAGCAAAGTGTGGACCTGCACAACGCGCGCATTGGCTGAGAAGTATTAGCGATTGATATGTTGTATTTTTTTCTTATTTTAATATATTAATAGATGCTAAGGCAAGATAGATAAGTATAACAGACGGTGTAGGTTTAGTAATGGGCGTCCGAGTGGATAGATAACCCTAATTAGTTCATGTTTCTTACTTCAAAGAACAAAGACATTCATACAAAGTCGTCGTTGTCGTCGTCCCCCTCCCCCCCCCCCCCCCCCCTATTTCGCCCCTTTAAAGTTTAAAGTTCCAAAAATCTTTCTTAGCGGATGCTTACCTTATAAAATAAACCTATGATGCAAATTTCAGCTTTTTAGACTTAGTAGTTTTGGCTGTGCGTTGCTAGATGAGTTGGTCAGTCAGGACAAACAATTTTATAAGTATAGATAGAAATAATAATTATTGCTTCAAAACATTTTACAGAAGCAAGCTCGATTTATTTATTTATTTATTGTAAACTTAACACCTATCTTAGTGACTAGTTACAAATACATAATTTAAATAACTGTACCTACAGCCAATTAAAAAGTTCAGCTTTTGACAAATTTATGTTCTATCCTAAGCTAGAAAAATAAAGTAAGTACCTAATAAAGTTATGTGTATATGAGGGTGTGTTTGTGTATAATTTACATGAGGGGCAAAGGCGGACTTATCCCTTTCAGTCAACGTTTGGATGTTTGAAATATAAGTAGGTATTCTTCTGCAAAAGACTTAAGTGTGGGAATTTAAAATAAAATATAATGAATATCATAAGTTGACAACGCTGTAAAACCCAAAAGATATTATATATTTGCTCATTATTATATACAGTGTAGTTCTGCTGCAGTGTACCCTGCTGTCAGCCTGACAGTGTCAGGCGTGTCTTGGGTTACAGATCTATACATTTTTCTCTCAAACACTCAAGTTAAGTAGATCTGAATTGCATGAGCTTTAGATGGGTGCGTTCTTGTATAGTACATTTGGCAACTGCGCGGTTGGAGGGCCGACGAAAGGAAATACCGCGTATAGGCGATGATCCTTCCACGTAAGAAACGTGATACGGAGGTGCAGATGTGAATTTCGTTTGGAATTAATTTATTTTTTCAGCAACACTCGTTGTGGACGACGAATGAATGGCGCTTACTGTCTGAAGCGATGCCGTAGATTTATAAAGGTCACCGCATTCATTAGTGACCAAGAAGGTGGTATCTATAATTTTTTGAAAGTTCGAATGTTTTTATACAAATGCCTTTGTACATCACAGATCAATCTGAAACAATATTTAGTCCTTTAATCTAAAACACTGGCTATTAAAGTTTCTATACAAATTCTAAAAATGACATAATATTCTGCGGGGATTGCTCGGAGGAGCTGTTTGACGCGATCCCGCCCCGTCACCTTTCCACATCCGCACCACGCGCAGTGGGCAGGGATTGCACCCCTACACGTACCAGTTGGTTCGGCAGATCTTTTCTCCACAGAACTCGTAAACTCTGGAACGCTCTCCCCTCCCTGTCCACATATTTCTCGCCAAGTTTGTACTTGGCTTTCGGATCCTTCAAGAAGGGCATGAATAGACACCTGGAAGGCCGGTACGGCATTCGCAACCCCCGCATGAGACCGAATGTCCAAGAGCATCGTTAGACAACTTTGCGTGGCTCGGCGCCACATACGGCGCTTTCTATAAAACAAATACTATTTACCGTGTGGGGCCGGTACTTAAAAAGAATAGCCCCACTAATCTCTCCCCATGCATGTCGTAAAAGGCGACTAAGGGATAAGGACAAGATGTCGTGCTAAAGGGCGACAGGTTCGCCACCTCTCACCTTGGCACGGTACTTCCACCGAGTCACGCAGCAGGTTGGTCTTCGTGCCTTACTTGCTGCTTGATCGATTAAATCTTGTTCGAATACTTTGCGAAACGTGGTGGTTGGTGTTGTGCTGTAATTTACCAGAGTTATTGCAGCACAACACCGATTACTCTGCTTACCCCGATTGTCGGGATTCAGCGTGTGTGATATGTATGTATGTATGTAAATACTATTCGAATTATTTGGATGAACTGATCAGTTTAATAGTGCAGTGCTTCAATGTTGGGTGTAATATTTTTAACAAGATGATTACGGAATATTATCAGTACGGGTCTTCGATTATAAAATGTGGGTACATTTGGAACTATAGAAAAATGTGCACATAAAATAATATCATTTTAATGGTTTGCAAAAATAGATAGTAACATTTTTCTAAACGAAGATACCTCATGTACTTGAGCAAAAAAATTGAAGACATTTGTCAAGTCAACAGATATGATGTGCCGACAGAATTATTACGATGACAGCACTTTACAATTTAATTCTGCGTTATTTACCTACCGCAAATCTCGTAAAGAACTAACGCATTTTCTAATTCTTCAAAATTTTGAATGTAAGCCAAAGTATATGTGACATTGCTTTCAAGTCTATTGAATTATTTTTCTATTGTTTCAAGTTTTATTTTTTATTTTTTTTATTTTAATGTTTTAAGAAAACCAACAGCATATTACATAAACACAACAAGCAAATTATAACTAGCTAAAAATAATGCCAATTACAGGTTTCCCTAGACTGAGTAATTTTGAATATCGTTATAAATTGCAAATATATCAATTTGTTTTAATGACGCAAAAGTTTGCGGCATTAAAACAAAAATCACACCAAATTATTTTTCAGCTTTCGTGTTAGCCTCGGTGTTAGCATTGTGTTTTTACGTGGATTTTAAATTTTAGGTTATAATAAATAAAACAGAAAAAATTATATGAAAGAAGACGATTTTGGAAATAAACTCTTATGTAACGTGTGAGGTCGGTACTTAAAAAGAATAGCCCTACTGCATCTCTCGCCGTGCATGTCGTAAAAGGTGACTAAGGGATAAGGACAAGATGGGCATGACGACTAAGGGATAAGGACAAGATGGGCATGACGACTAAGGGATAAGGACAAGGCTAGCCTCCTCTCACCTTGGTGCGGTCCTTCCGCCGAGTCACGGAGCAGGTCAGTCTTAGCGCCTTACTTACTTGCTGCTTGATAGTTGTCTTGTCCTAATACTTTGCTAAATGTGGTGGTCGGTATTGTCCTGTATTTTACAAGTGTACTTGCAGCACAATACCGACTACTCTACTTACCCCGATTGTCGGGATACAGCGTGCGGTATGTATGTATGTAAAATCTTATGAATTCGATATAATTTAGAACAAGAAAGTAACCCTAATTAAAATTGGTCTCAGTAGCACTGAAATGATAAGATCGAGAATCTCAGCAGCAGAGTTCCCTCTCTGGATGGTGAAATTGATTCTTCGAATGAGGAACGCTCTGACACCAGACCGTGAGCAGTATGAGTTGCAGACAGTGAGCCGTGTGAGTTGCAGACAGTGAGCCGTGTGAGTTGCTTCGCCAATTTTTATTCCGGGTTCCAAGTCCCGAGAGCATCCACATTAAAGGCGACAAATACTAATTGTACGAATTTTGTTTTGTTGGTTCCGTACCTTAAAAGAGGAAAACACGGAACCTTTGTAGGATCACTCTTGTGTCTGTGTGTCACAGCTTATTTTCTCCGAATCTACTTGACGAATAAAGTTGCAATTTGGTACCTAGATATAAGTAATAGAGTCGATGACCCAATCACGGACGTATAGCATAAATGACCGAATTTTATTTTGGGGGTCAATTTTGGGGGACAAATTAATAAGTAAAAAACAAAATGCTTCCAAGTGCACATCACATGACATATCAGCGAAAAGGGCTCGTTATAAGGAATACAAGTTACTTATTTTTTGTTTAGTTTTAAAATGCATGGTTTAAAAGATATTAAAGAAAATATAAAAAAATCGGGAATCCCCCCCCCCCCCCCCCCCCCCCCCCTTCGCGCCTTATCTCCGAAAGTACTGCGTTTAAAATATCGATTAATTACATTCATTTTTAAGTTTTCGGATTAACAGTAGGTATGATAAAGACTTACATAAGTCGACGTTTCGCCCGTTACGTCGCGGGCTTCTGCAGGACCTGCGGGAGTTCCTGGAGCCGACGTCTGGTGTCCTTCGTCGGTGGAAACGTCGACTTATGTACGTCTTTATCATACCTACTGTTAATCCGAAAACTTAAAAATGAACATATAGGGCCTCTCTTATTTTTTAAAGGAAAACCTAAACGAAAATTCGAAGTCTTTAAGTTCTCACGGAAATCGGAATGGTACGGAGCCCTCTCCGCGCGAGTTCGAATCGCACTTGACAGCTTTTTATTAGGTTTCCGTATCCCGTACGCATACGCCGTCTGTCTGTCTGTCTGTCTGTCTTTCTGTCCTACTAAAGATACAGCATCTTTGGAACCGTAATGGGTATCCGGTTGAAATTTTCACAGAATACGTGTTAGAATATATGGCGGATATAACAACAAATAATAAAAAATACAAAAAAGTAAAAAATTCAGGGGGGCTCCCATACAAGAAACGTTTATTTTTTCAATGTTTTTTTGTTGTGCGGAAACCTCGGTGCGCGAGTCCGCCTCGCACTTGGCCGGTTTTTTTTATTTCGTGTCGTCAAAAGTAATTTGGCAGAGTGGAAGTGTTAGAGAGGAACACGGGTGAATGTTTAGAAACGTATTTCCTTCGCGGCATCGCGCGTCAGGTGACGGACTAACGGCTCCCGGATATTTAACTCTCTGTAATGTCGCCAACGACCTTAGTGTGCGGGAAACACCGGTGCAATAGGTGTGAACATTGGTTTAAAAGAAAAAAAAAAGTAACTGACACGGTTGGCTGTACCTATCACCTACACATCCGTGATGTCAGCCCATAACTTCGGGTGAACTAGGTGCCGTGTCAGTGCTTCCCTTCATTTCATGTCGGCTACACTGAAATGTACGGAAACGAATTATTTACATAGCCGTTTCGACCGACGTTTCATTCAGTGCGGTGAGTTCTGTGGTGATACCAACCCGGGCGGGATAAACCATACCACCTCGTAAGGTAAGAAGGTAAGGGACCTACAGTTTTATTTGGAATTTTGTATTATACATACATACATAACACACGCTGTATACCGACAATGAGGGTAAGCAGAGTAATCGGTGTTGTGCTATAAGGACTCTGGCAAATTACAGCACAACACCGACCACCACGTTTAGCACAGTACCTATAAGGACAAGACAACTATCAAGCAGCAAGTAAGGCACGAAAAACCCACCTGCTGCATGACTAGATGGAAGGACTGCGCCAAGATGAGAAGTGGGTAACCTGTCGCCCTTTAGCGCAATATCTTGTCCTTATCCCTTAGTCGCCTCTTACGACATGCACGGGGAGAAATGCAGTGGGGCTATTCTTTTAAGTACCGGCCCCACACGGTACTTATCCATTAGTCTTAATTTTTTATTATTTCTTAGCATATTCGCCTTCCTTCCTTACCTATAATAAAATCCAACGTCTGCTTTCTGTCTGTCTGAGTGTCTGTCTGTCCGCTTATAACTCGAGAACCACTGAACCGATTTTAATAAAACAAAATTCTACGGATTTAATCCAGGGAATACTCTCCTCTGCTGCTTGATCAATTTTCTCTAATAATAGGTCGTACGCTTGTTGAGTGTTGGAAGGAAGCATCAAATTCATCAAAGAATATTCTAATTTATATAGCTTGATTCTTCCCATCAACTATAGGCTACTTACTATCACGCTAAATAGCTTATGAGGTTAGCAGTGAAGTGAAATATGAGAGCGGGCGGAGCCGCGGGCACAGCTTGTAATAAATAAATAACACATACATATTTTGTGAAAATTTCAAGAGGCTTCATATCATGGTTCAATGTTCAATGTTCCCACTTTTGTAACAACCAGGTTTGAGACAGTCATTGACATAACACTGGCGACAGACAAAACTGTCAACATGGTGCGCGGGTGGTATGTCTCTAGAGAAATGTCATGCTCCGATCATAGGTGGCTTTGTTTTGAAATTACAGCAAACATCACGAAGAGGGAGATACGAAGAAACCCAAGGAAAACCAACAAAGCCCATTACAGGAGCTTGGTTGAGGGTAAGCTTGGGTGCTTCGACATCCCCGAAGTCGTACATACAATCAACGATCTTGAGTTATCTGTGGAAAAGTTAACTTCAGAACTAACCCAAAGTTTCGAGGAAGCCTGTCCGCTTGCAGAAGCAAATGACGGCCCCGGAAAGGGAGGGAAACAATGGTGCCCAGTACTGGAGAATCTCCGAAGGAAACTAAGACGACTCCAGAACAGGGCGCGGTATACTAAAGAAAACTCGGACCTAGCGAACTACAAAGAGGCCCTGAACCACTTCAAGAAAAGGGTAAGGGCCAAAAGAAGGGATGCCTGGAGGAGGTTCTGCAGCAGTATAGAGACCACCACACAGGCAGCCAGAATCAAGAAACTACTCTCAGGAGAGCCAGATCAGCAGATGGGAAGCCTGAGGAAACCAGATGGTACATACACCAACACCGTACCGGAAATGTGTAAAGTCCTGCTCGACACACACTTGCCCGAGTGCAGTATAGCCGACCAGATCAACTGGGTTGAAACCACAGGGAGTCAACCGACCAACGTAGACTGGGACACGGCTCAATGCGTAGTAACGCATGAAAAGGTAGTTTGGGCCATAGAGAGCTTTCTCCCTTATAAATCACCTGGGCTAGATGGCATTTATTCGGCGCAATTGCAGTGGTGCTCAAAGATCCTGGTCCCAATACTGGTGAGGATCTTCAGAGCCTGCATTGCCCATAAGTACGTCCCCAGGGGATGGCGTGAGGTTAAAGTGATCTTTATCCCAAAACCTGGCAGGAGCGAGTACTCACTTGCCAAGTCGTACCGGCCGATTAGCCTGACCTCGTTTTTACTTAAAACACTGGAAAGGCTTTGTGACCGTGAAATTAGGGATGTGACGCTGAAACATCATCCGTTACACAAGCAGCAACATGCATACATGCCAGGCCGCTCAACAGAATCTGCACTACATGCAGTAGTGCACAAAATTGAGCAGGCTCTAGAAAACAAAATGTCACCCTAGGCGTTTTTATCGACATAGAGGGCGCGTTCGATAAAACGACCTTTGGAAGTATTGGGCAGGCTCTGACACAGTATGGTGTTG
Organism: Nematopogon swammerdamellus; assembly: GCA_946902875.1. NCBI lineage: Eukaryota > Metazoa > Arthropoda > Insecta > Lepidoptera > Adelidae > Nematopogon > Nematopogon swammerdamellus. The sequence continues at coordinate 6,185,835 of OX336342.1, forward strand.
ATTCCACAATCAGTGGCTGGATAGACAACATGCTGAAGCTCAGAGCGGTTCAAGTGACGGTGGCAGACACAACGAGGGCTCTAGTCGCTAGAGGCTGCCCACAGGGAGGGGTGTTGTCACCGCTGTTGTGGGACTTTGTGGTGGACGGCCTCTTAAGGCGCCTAAACGAGGCCGGGTACTACACGGTCGGCTATGCGGATGACATTGCCATCCTCATAAATGGGAGCTTCGAAACGATACTGTGTGAAGTGATGCAAGGGGCTCTCAAGATCATTGAGGACTGGTGCAAGGAACAATCTCTGTCGGTGAACGCGAAGAAGACAGAGATGGTTCTCTTCACGAACAAAAGAAAACTCGGGAACCTGAGATACCCGACGCTTAATGGGACAATGCTAACAATGTCAGAGCAAGTCAAGTATCTGGGCATTATTCTTGACAATAAACTCAACTGGAGTAGGCACTTGGACCAAAAAATACAAAAAGCAACTGTCTCATTCTGGCAGTTTCGCAGGCTGCTGGGAAAAACATGGGGTGTAACCCCCAAAATTACTCAGTGGATGTACACTGCCATAATGAGACCGATGCTATCTTACGGAGCCGTGGTCTGGTGGCCCAGATCCAAACTGCGGACCACAACGATGCAATTAGAGAAGCTGCAGAGGCTTGCCTGCATAGGCATTACGGGTTGTATGCGCACACCCACGGCCGCCATTGAAGCCATGCTCTGTCTGACGCCGCTGGACCTATTTGTCAGACAGGAGGCAGCGGCGTCCGCACTAAGGCTCAATGCGCTAGGATTATGGAAAGGGGACGAACCGGTAAAGCACACAAGTGTCCTGAACACGATGTGCAATGAACTACCCCTATTAAGGGCAGGTTCCGATCGGATACCCACCACCCACGTCTTCGAAAAACATTTCGAGGTCATAATAGGACCAAGAACCCCTGGCCCATCTAGTGAGACGGAACTCAGAATCTTTACAGACGGGTCACGGACAAGCAGCGGAACCGGTGCGGGCATTTTCTCACTGGAGCTGAACATTAACAGATCAGTACCACTTGGTGCACACTCAACCGTTTTCCAAACGGAAGTAATCGGGGTGCTACAAGCGGCAACCGCTGTGACTGAGATGGGCGTATCAGGGTACATTATCAAGATACTCTCAGATAGCGCAGCGACACTTATGGCACTGAAGAGCAAGAGGTGTACCTCAGGCCTAGTGCTACAATGTCGTGGGGCCCTGGAGAAGGTTGCAGGTAATAATAACAGGGTGATCCTCCAGTGGATAAAAGGCCACAACGAAGACGACGGAAATGACAGCGCTGATGACCTCGCCCGAAGAGGATCCAGAACTATACCTATAGGAGCGGAACCCGTGATAATGCCGTCAGCCAGCACACAGAGATCTTGGTTGCACGCGTGGACATCACGGAAACACAGGGACAGATGGAAGGGTCTCTCAGAGTGCAGACAGTCGAGAGCTGCCCTTCCTAAACCAGACCGAAGGCTGGCTCGGAAGCTTATCAACCTGGCCCGGGCTAAGCTAACAATAGCCGTTGGTCTGATGAGCGGCCACTGCTCACTAAATAAACATCTACACACGATGGGTATTACGGATAGTCCACTATGCAGAGGATGCTTGGCGACGGATGAAACGGCCGAGCATGTTTTGTTGGAGTGCAGTGTGCTTGACAACCAACGAAGGGACATACTCCGCTCCCCATCTTCCGTTGCGGCGGTCTGCAGACACCCCGGTCGACTTGTGGCTTTCATGGAAGACATAGGCTGGCTGGGATAGCTGGAGACTGCGGGGTTTTGCACGAAGGTCCCCAACCAAGCGGGATTAGTTTGCAGGCCTAGAGCCAACCCCAAACCTAACAACAACAACAACATCATGGTTCAATAGACAGTCATTTAAAGGTAAGACCACAGAATACTTAATAGGTACTATCGTACTATCGACAGACGGACGGATAGACGGCGTAGGCTTAGAATAGGGTCCCGTACGGAAACTAATCAATGTAGAGGCCACATTGTGCATTCCGTCCGTTACGTATCAACAGGTTATCTATCCACCACCCAGTTAGTTATACTTATGTATTACTAGCTTTTGCCCGCGGCTTCGCTCGCGGTAGACTCGGTTTAATAGCAAATCCGATTTAAACGCAAATATGATTATATAACCGCTCGCTTCTCTTATATTCTCTATCCCTCCCTTTCCCCCACCCCTCCGTCATTCTCAGCCCTCTCCATGCATCCATACATACATACATATCGCACACGCTGAATCCTGGAAATCGGGGTAAGCAGAGTAATCGACGTTATGCTGCAAGAGCTCTGGTAAATTACAGCACAACACCGAACATCACGTTTCGCAAAGTATTTTAACAAGATTCAATAGATCAAGCAGCAAGTAAGGCACGAATGACCAACCTGCTGCATGACTCGGTGGAAGTACCGTGCCAAGGTGAGAGGTGGCGAGCCTGTCGCCCTTTAGCATGGCATCTTGTCCTTATCCCTTAGTCGCCTTTTACGACATGCATGGCGAGGGATGCAGTGGGACTTTTCTTTTTAAGTACCGGCCCAACTAGGTACCATTCGTCAATAAATTCCGTTCATACTATACTTTATTTGATACTGCTCAGTCCTGTTTCTATTTTGCGTGACGGTAATAGCCTATTAGTGAGACTCAAGAACTACTCTTTACATTGGTACAAACCGCATCAAAATCTGTTCAGCGGTTCCGGAGTTTACCTCAAACATACATACATAGAGACAGACGTTCCCTTTTATAAGAAGTATAAGAGATGCAGCCCAGATCTTTATGTTTTATCGTTGTCTAGGCGAAGGTAAACACATGTGGCATCGTTTACCTTTTGCCGTGGGATCGGAGTCCGCGCCGTCGTCGCCGCCTCCGCCCGCCCGACCACACGTGCGCACATGTTTCAAGCAACGCGCACCTGTGCCAGTTATTGCGGTGTGCGCTAATGCGCTAATCAATCAATACTAATAATAAATCTGTAAGGGGTGGTCATGGAGTAAGTTACTTTGTTTTAGGAAAAATTGAGTTTGTAGTCTCTATGTATGATACTAAAGCTGAATTGACGATTTTTAGAAATCTTTTCTGTATGTATGTATGTATGTATGTATGTTCCTCCATAACTCCTTAAGCCATCATCCGAATTTGATGAAACTTAGTACAAGCCCATTTTACTATACGGGACACAGGATAGGCTAACTAAAATTCACTTCCGGCTACGCTAAGATGTGGCTCCCATACAAATCGAATCGAATTAAAAGCGGCGCAGCGCGGCGGCGGCGGTTTGTGGCGGCTAGCTAGCGGAGGCTGACGGCGGAGGCGGAGGCGCGGGCGCGCGCACGGCGCGGGGTGCGGTCTGGCCGAGCGCGGTGTGTGTATGCATTGTCTCGAGCCAGAGGTTTACTTCATTTTAGCTATCTATGTGATTAATTTTAGGTGCAAACCAAACAAATTTTAGGTAAATGTGTTGTTGCAAGTCGATGCTAGCGGATATTTACTTAACTGGAGTTCCTATTTGATTTAAGTTATTTGATCGTATGTTTATTATAATGTACGTAGTGTAGTATGCGCGCACTATTAGCGAAAAGATTCTTATTTTTACCCGACTACGGCGAAGCGAAAATGAGAGTTATGTGTTTGACCGGTATGTTTGTATGTATGTATGTATGTATGTATATATGTATGTATGTATGTATGTATGTATGTATGTATGTATGTATGTATGTATGTATGTATATATGTATGTATGTATGTATGTATGTATGTATGTATGTATGTATGTATGTATGTATGTATGTTCATCTGTTCCCTCATACATAACTTCGAAACTACTTATCATAATTTGACAAATGAGGTATCGTTGGATGCGTCTTGACGCTGGATAGAGGCTATGTGACGTCCCTTAAAATTGTATACGGCGCCCTCTAAAGGACATAAAGTCATGACCTAAAAAATTTTTTTTTAATGATCAATGGTCTTTGGGATCAAATGAAAGGGCTTAATTAACACATTTCAAAAATTTATATATTGTTAGCTGTTGCTTTCGGATTTACTTGCATGCATCCGATAATTGGGAATAATTTCTAAAATCAGGCCTCACTCCAAACCTACCCAAAATACATGCTACTAATATTATAAACGCGAAAGTTTGTGAATGAGTTGCGTTCAGGAAGACGATAAACGTACTCAAAGAAAGTAAGTAACTAATGGCGAGGCCGAAGGCCGAGCTGCGTTCGGGAAGACTATAAACCTTCTCGAAGAAAGTAAGTAACAAAAGGCGAGGCCGAAGGCCGAGCTGCGTTCAGGAAGATCCTAAACCTTCTCGAAGAAACCAAGTAACAAAGGGCGAGGCCGAAGGCCGAGCTGCGTTCAGGAAGAGGATAAACCTTCTCGAAGACAGTAAGTAACTATGGGCGAGACCGAACGCCGAGATGTGTTCAGGAAGAAGATAAACATTTTCGAAGAAAGTAAGTAACAAAGAAGTTACTTTCTTCAAGAAGATTTATGGTCTTCCTGAACGCAGCTCGGCCTTCGGACTCGCTCACTTTTACTTACATTCTTCGAAAAGGTTATCCTCTTTCTGAACGAAGCTCGGCCTTCGGCCTCGCCCTTTGTTACTTGCTTTCTTAAAGATGGTTTATCCTCTTCCTGAACGCAGCTCGGCCTTCGGCCTCGCCCATAGTTACTTACTGTCTTCGAAAAGGTTTATCGTCTTTCTAAACGCAGCTCGGCCTTCGGCCTCGCCCTCTGTAACTTACTTTCTCCGAGAAGGTTTATGGTCTTCCTGAACGCAGCTCGGCCTTCGGCCTCGCCCTCTGTTACTTTTTTCGGAAAGGTTATCCTCTTCCTGAACGCAGCTCGGCCTTCGGCCTCGCCCATAGTTACTTACTGTCTTCTAGAAGGTTTATCGTCTTCCTGAACGCAGCTCGGCCTTCGGCCTCGCCCTTTGTTACATACTTTCTTCGAGAAGTTTTATGGTATTCCTGAACGCAGCTCGGCCTTCGGCCTCGCCCTCTGTTACTTACTTTCTTTGAAAAGGTTATCCTCTTCCAGAACGCAGCTCGGCCTTCGGCCTCGCCCATAGTTACTTACTGTCTTCGAGAAGGTTTATCGTTTTCCTGAACGCAGCTCGGCCTTCGGCCTCGCCCTCTGTTACTTACTTTCTTCGAAAAGGTTACCTTCAGCCTGAACGCAGCTCGGCCTTCGGCCTCGCTCATAGTTACTTACTGTCTTCGAGAAGGTTTATCGTTTTCCTGAACGCAGCTCGGCCTTCGGCCTCGCCCTCTGTTACTTACTTTCTTCGAAAAGGTTACCCTCATCCTGAACGCAGCTCGGCCTTCGGCCTCGCCCATAGTTACTTACTGTCTTCGAGAAGGTTTATCGTCTTCCTGAACGCAATTCCGCCTTCGGCCTCAAAAAGTTACTCACTTTCTTCGAGACGGTTTATCGTTTAAGTACCTGAATCCAGCTCGCCCTTATTTCTTCCTTTGAAATACGAATTTCACGCGAGCGAAGCCGCGGGCAAAAGCTAGTACAAAATATATCTGTATTGTATTGTTTATTGATCATTCATATGGGCAGTTAGACTGCACTCGAACTTGTCACAATTTGTTCTAACCGGATCGGTCTTGTCGGTTCTTCTTCGTGGGAGCAATTCCCACGAAGAAGAACCAACAAGAAACTTCGCAGGGTATTTTTTATAATTATGTAGGTATATATTATTACAAGTATTTTAGTGACTAGCCACATAGTAAAATCGCCTAAAGTCTATCGAAAACACAGCTTGAGAGCAAGATTAATAATTTTGCTGACAGTTCGGACTGTATCAGGTGTAAAGATCCTTTGTATATATATATATATATATATATGTGTACGCAATCGGCGAATCACTCGTTTAGCAGTGCCTCGACAATCGGAGTAAGCAGAGTAACGGGTGTTGTGCAGCAAGAACTATGGTAAATTACAGCACAGCACCTATCACAGCTCGCTTAGCAAAGTATCGGACAAGATAACTATCAAGCGGCAAGTGAGGTACGAAGACCCACATGCTGCATGACTCGGTGGAAGGGCCTTGCCGATGTGAGAGTCGCCCTTTGGCACGTCCTTGTCTCTTAGGGCGCGTTTATTTGACACGAATTATTTCGTGCGGCCGCCGCGCGTTTGCCGCGCGTTTGCCGCGCGTTCGCTGCGCTCTCGTGTTCAGAAACGGCGAATGTGGACTTTATGTACTACGCACAACATTCAAATTCCTCGCAATCACCTAACCACGCGGCGGTCGCGTGAAGAACGCACGCACACCGCGCGGACGCCGCGTGGTTAGGTGATTGCGAGGAAATTGAATGTTGTGCGTAGTACATAAAGTCCACATTCACCGTTTCTGAACACGAGAGCGCAGCGAACGCGCGGTAAACGCGCGGCAAACGCGCGGCAGCCGCACGAAAACTTTCGCGTCGTTTAACTGCAGCATTAGTCGCCTTTTACGACATGTACGGAGAGAGATGTTGTGGGCTATTATTTTGAAGTACCGGCTAATAAGTGTAGATTATATTATATTATTTGAATTTTTTTTTATTTATTGGAAAATGAACAGTTTATACATAGGTACATATCTATGTTGCCAGCGGTTTTTCATATACATCATTTACAAAAATTGTTGTACCACAGTGCCGTAAAACAATTTAATTTAGGTTTAGAAAAAAAATACTGTTCCTGTTTTCCCAAAATAAATCAAGTAGTTTAAAGTGCCGTTAGAAAAGTCGGCGAATCGGTCGTTTGGCAGCGCCTTGCGAAATAACTCAGAAGAAAGTCGTTAGAAATTAGAAAAAAGCGTGGATTTAGAAGTGGTGGGAGCAACGATCCGCGTGGAATGTGGACTGCCGTGAGATACACCGCGGCCGGTGTACCTCGCATATTGGCAGTGCTGGTTTTGGTCTAACAGACTCATAGGGTATGATTTTTTTGGGACCGCACGCAGTATTGCTGCTCTCAAAATCAGATGTTAATTTTATTTAATAATAATAATACTATTTATGCCGCTTAATGTGTGGCAAGGGCGGGCTTATTGCCTTAGGCAATTTTCTCCAGTCAACCCGGTGGACCCACATTTTTACATGGAATCCGAAGCACGGAACAATGGGTGAAGGTAGGCAAGTAATTTTTTTTTAAATCACAGAAAACTCATTGGTACATGCCGCCGGTTGGATTGGAACCTCGGAACCATATTTAAATGTTTGCCTAAATTTATACAATTTTGTTTTGTTTATTGTATAATTTCATCCATAGGTAGGTAACCTATGCTTGGACATGTCGAAAAATCCGACATTTTTAAGTTGGATGTTGTTTAGTGTGTACAAGATATCCGTCCGGTGTCAGAGCTGTATACTAGCTCACCATGCGAGAAACCAGTGTAGCGCTCGATGTCTACCAATTATCTACTGTTGTGGCGGAGCTCTTAGTGGCTCACCACACGCCTTAGCTTCTTCCGTCTTGCCTTCTGCATCATCTGGTTGAAAGCCACTCTTATACCCAATACACGGTATAAGGGGCAACCTTTTAAGATGGTTTGCATCATATATTTCAAACAGAAAACAATGCATAGTGCTGAATGGTTACAGTTCCGAGTATGTAACAGTTACGTCAGGCGTCCCGCAAGGTTCAATACTTGGTCCCTTCCTATTTATTTTATTCTTAAACGATGTTAAATCTTGTTTTCAAAATTGTTATTTCTTGGTATATGCTGACGACATAAAAATTTACCGATCTATTCGCAACATTGAAAATTGTATGGAGTTACAAAGTGACCTGAACAGATTCAATGAATATTCGTCCTCTAATAAGCTTCATTTGAGTTTTACTAAATGTAAAGTAATTACATTTACAAAGAAAAAAAACCGTATCAATTATAACTACTACCTTGGAGGTGTAAACCTTCATAGAGTTGCATCTATTCGTGATCTAGGTGTGACGCTTGACGCTAAATTGCATTTGGATACACATATTGAAAATATAACAAATAAGGCATACCAGATGATGGGATTTGTTCTACGGGTAACGAAACAGTTCAAAAATACTTCAACATATCTACTTCTCTATAAATCACTAGTCAGGTCTCAATTAGAGTATGCCACGCCTTTCTGGAGCCCGTTTTATGCCAAATACGATACTGCTATCGAGAAAATTCAGCGTAAATTTTTATACATTTTGAATCGACGACGTTGTCGCGGTCACTGTCTCCCATACGCTGCTTTGCTAGAGAAATTCGATCTGCTGAGGCTGGATCAACGACGTATACTTTTGGACATGACAACCTTATATAAGATATGTCGCGATATTATAGATTGTCCGGCACTTCTCGGCCAAATCAATTTTTATGTGCCTCCACGAACAACTAGAAGTAACAACGCCTTCTACGTTGTTCCATTCCGCACTAATGCTGGTCGCCGTGTGCCACTAGGTAGGATGACACGCTGCTTCAATGAAAATTTCATTGATCTAGATTTTTGGAATCTGAGTTTGCCACAATTCAAGGATAGGACGAAATCTATACTCAAATTAAATAAATCTGCCTAAATCTGTGTTGCCTGATTGTACGATCTGTATTAAGTTAGTATTATATTATAGGTAGTATTACTTTCCTTATACTGTGTGAGTAGCGTTAGCTTTGGTCTTTTTTTATTTTGGTTTGTTTTTTCCCTTTCGCGTAAATTAATTTTTAAAATGTTTTTGTTAAATTTGATTGCTAGGATTGTATGTTTTGAATCACGTTTGAATGTAAGTCTCGATTCTTCTATATTTAATCTGTGGGATACGGTGCTGGGTAACACAATACCCAATGTTTTATGTTGAAGTTTTGTAAACCCTATTTTATGTGTTACTCGTTGGTGTCTCCAAATAAAATAAATAATAAATAAATAAAAATAAAATACACAACCACCGCGAGTTCAACCTTTACGTGCGCCGTGACGAAGCACTGAGGCTTGACGGATCTACGCTTAACATGCTTAGAGCGGAACCTAAGTCCCTCAGATCCGTAATTCCGGAGGACCCCACTGATCCTGGGTCGGGGACAGTGTGATATATACATACAATAGAACATTTTATAAACAGAACACACCTTTAACTATCATTTTATTGATTTACGTTTTGTTTATAGACGTCCAGAGATACCAACCTTCCTAATGTTCCTAAACAGAACAGTCGGTTGTCATTAAATAAGTATATAGTTAGTTGGGTTCTTATCCATCTGACCCCAGCGCGATTATTCAGTCCAGCCCCCCGAAAGCCGGTTCTGTACCGACCTCGAATACAAATGAAAACATTATCTGCAATTTGAATAAGTTTTTTTTCTAAACGTTATATTTACACATTGCAATACCTACGCCAATTTTCTTTTTCTGTTAATCTCAATATTATTTTAAGTTATTTGAGCGAATTTACTGATACCTATATTCATGTTATTATGGGAGTACCTATTATGATAATGCATTGAAACTGTTTAGAAATTTTGGCATTCAGAATTTGACGGAGATCTACGTGTGAGTGTAGGTACCTGGGCTGAGACCACCCACTCACCTGATTCACCATCGTTTAGACCAGAGGTTCTCAATCTATGGTACGCGTACGACCAGTGGTACGCGGAATGCTTCAATGTGGTACGCGAAAAAATGAAACATTATGCTCTACAAAATTTAATAATCGGCAATAAAACGTGCCATAATCCTAATTTAGAAAGTTTTGTTGATTAACATAAATATAATTTGAATTCTCATGTTCTTAGCGATATAAAAACCAACTGTCAAATGCTCATAGTGAGTTCCGAAGAATATTTTAAACAATACTTTTCAGAACTAAATTCGATAAGAAATCAATGTTTAGGTTCGATTCCGAGATCACTTACATTGGAGGAAAGAGAATCATTAATTGAACTTTGGTGTGATGATAACATCCAAAGAGAATTTAAGAATGTAGATATAGATAGAAGTAGGTGATACGCCGCAGAACATATTGGTTTTAGTGGTACCTGAAAAAAAAAGTTTGAGAACCCCTGGTTTAGGCCATTGGTTGAAATTGGGGCGTCTTTGGGCCCTTCTACACTTGCGTTTAAACGCCGGCGGAAAAACGCTCGAGAAACGCGGCAGACACAATTTTACATACAAGTAAACGACGTTTATCCGCAGCTGTACCTGCGTTTCACGGGCGTTTGCTTTATCAACGCAACATGCAGCGTTAAAAACGCAACGGATAAACGCAGTTTCAATCTACACGAGCGTTTTTCCGCGATTGCGTCATTCTACGCAAGTCATTCACACTTCTGCGAGGCTGCCCGTGCGCCCCGTGAGTGAATATGGTCGATACGGGGCGATTTATTGTAGAAATACAAGATCGGCCTGCTTCATATGAAATAAAGTCGAAGGACTACACGCCAATTGAGAACTGAAAGCAAAACTATGGATTGAGATAGGACAGGAACTGCTGCCTAATTGGGGTGATTTAAGTCCTGACTATAAAAACAAAAATATTGAGTAAAACTCTAATAATAAAAACGCATCAAGAGCAGTGATCATGGGCGGGTCCATTTTGAAGAGTGAGCAATCGCAGCGTATAAACGCTAGCTTGTAGAATGACGGTCTGCAACAGCGTATTCGAGCGTTTTTCCGCCGGCGGCGGCGTTTAAACGCGAGTGTAGAAGGGCCCTTATGCCTGGTTGACACGATGCGAGTTCACGCACGAGAAATGCTTCTCGAACGCATTCACGCACTGTGTAGACAGTTCTCGCAAGCTCGCATGCGTGCACGAACGCAGCGTCGTTCGCGCTCGAACGAGTTCATGCATGCTTATTAGTTGGCGTTCGAGAGGAGCGTCTCGCACGAAGTTTGTTGGTGAAAAAAGAGTTTTCTTAGTGGTTTTTGGTTGTTTACGGCATCATGACAAAGTGGACTGATGTGCAAACGATTAAGTTATCTTTATATACTTATACATTTCCTTATCCACATAGATCTCAAGACTAGGTGGTAGGGTTTAACCCACCCGGGTTGGTACCACCGCACTGAATGAAAGGTCGGTCGAAACGGCTACCTATGTAAATAGTTTGTATTTTCCGTCCAGTTCAGTGTAGCCGACACGACTGAAGGGAAGCACTGACATGGCACCTAATTCACCAATGTGTTATGGGTTGACATCACGGATGTTGTAGGTGATGCAGCCAACAGTGTTAGTTTCTATAAAAAAAAATCTTTTCTGTTTTTTCTACTTTATTTTGTTTCTTATCAAACGTCGTGCTATAATAAACGCTAAAATTGTACCAATACACGCCAAACCTTCGTCTACAGACTCCATTTTTGCAACTGTCAAAACAGAGAAACACAGACGAGCTCGAACGAGATGTGGAATAGTGTAAACAGTTCCACGAACGCTTCACGAATGCGAGTTTTCTCGTTCGAGAAGGCGGTATGCTTCTCGGGCGTGAAACCTCGCATCGTGTCAACGTACCATTAGGGCGTGTTAATGTGTCGAGGATCCCGGTAGAGCAGCTCGGTGTCATCATTAAAATATTTTTCCTGAATATAATACAACAAATTGGCTTTTGAAAATTTATATTTACCTATCTAAGTATCTCTGTTTCTACATTTTGGCTTCTAAACTATTCCATTTCTGTTAGGCTTGTTTTATTATTTTCCTACGCACACCCGGGAAAGAAATCTACATAGAAAAATAAGTAATAATGCGTCGATGTGATAGCATGATGTAGTGACTCTGAAATTCGTGATTTAGTGTGCGTTGGCGAGGATTTGGCGCGAGAAATAAGTGCGAATGTCTCCACTCATATACGGCTACCTAATTTCTCTAAGTAACATAGGGAGTAAATTATTTCTTGCCTTTTTTTCTGACGGTATAAATTTGCGCTGATGGCAGCGCATGTACATGACTATTTACGAATTTTTCCATTACCCTAAATGTCTTCGGTCGTATTAGCTGACTATTTCTATGGCAGAAATGGTGGAGGGATGGAATGGGAAATACTAATTTTGAGGTTTGTCTCTGCATGAACTATTTTCTTTATTCGTGTGGTTTTTTTTTTCATATTTTTTTTTATAAAGAGCTGGCGCTCGGGTTACTGTCCCCATACATCCGCCGGTTGATCAAACTCAGCCAATAACTGGCGTTATTCTTCTTATACCTACTAGTATTAGCGAAATCGCACTCAGCTAGGTGCCCTGCCAGCTATAAGGCGGACAAAAAGATCGTCCTATAATTTATTTACACACAGACCCCCAGGTGGTAAAAAACGCGCTAACACCTTTAGACTTTTTTTTCGAGACCTTAGCAGTGCGACACAAGTAATATTGAAAAAAAACCGGCCAAGTAATATTGAAAAAGTGCGAGTCGGACTCGCACGCCGAGGTTTCCGCACCACAAAAAAAAACACATTGAAAAAAACACGTTTCTTGTATGGGAACCCACTTAATTTTTTACTTTTTATATTTTTTATTATTTGTTGTTATATCCATTATCCGCCATAATACCACATATTCTGTGAAAATTTCAATGGGCTACCTATTACGGTTCAAGAGATACAGCCCTCGGATAGACGGACGGACGGACGGACGGACAGACAAACAGACAGACGGCGAAGGCTTAGTAATAGGCTTCCGTACGGGATACGGAAACCTAAAAACCACGCAGTTCGATGAACTCTTCTGTCGACTTCAAAGGGGTGTTCCGCGAGAGGTTGAGGTTTTGGCGAATGGGAGAAGGCAGAGGAGGCATCGAGGATTGGACATTGAGGAATAGACTTAACACCGGATAAACTTAAATAATAAGACTTTGTAGTCAGAACTCTCAGTAAAACTGTTAATCTTGCTCTCAAGCTGTGTTTAGATAGACTGTGGGCGATGTTATAATGTGGCGAGTCACTAAATACTTGTAATAATATGTATGAACAAAAAAAAGTTTCTTACCGGTTCTTCTTCGTGGGTTTAATCGGCCCGGATAGAACAAATTGTGACAAGTTCGAGTGCAGTTTTACTGCCATATGAATGATAAATAAATAATAAACACATAAAAATAGATTTGTAATGTGAATCCAAAAAATTGTGCAATTATAAAAAAAATATAAACTTTAAGAAAAAAAATTGGCTTGTATTTTTTTCAACAGTCAAACTCTAATAGGAAAAGCACACATTAATTTTCTTAGTGTGCCGGAAGAGAAGAGTTATAAATATCTATCTAACCAGCCTACATTCTTTAAAAGCTGCAGTTCTAAAGAAAACAAAAATTACCCAAAAATCAATCAAACTCAACCGTCTGTCGAAGCTCCGACAAAGTATTTTCACTTAGCACTCCATCAACGATCTTCGAAAAAAAAAAAACCAAACGAAGAGAATGCAGATAGATTCGCTGGCCGACATGCGCGTGAGTGCTTTCAACGAACGAGTCTCATACTCGCACTACGGCGCAGGTCACCGCGATCCTATTGACGGCTGCGCACGCAGTCATCTATAAGATGCGGCAATAGGTTGTAAAAAAAATGTTACGGGGTTGACGCGTGAACTTCACTTGCGAGCGTGCTGCGTCACTGTGACTGTTACAGATCGCGATACACTCCAGCCCAGAAAAATCCTCGGCGTCCTGGTGATGAATCTGCATAAAACAATATACCATAACCTGTGAAAAGGGGAGTAATGTTAAAAGCACATATTTTAGTTATCGTTGACAGGTACTTTATACTAAATTTACTTTATATCCTTTCCTTATTCCTTATTCCTTATCCTTCCTTTCCTTTTCCTTTTCCTTCCTTCCTTCCTTACCTATAATAAAATCCAACGTCTGCTTTCTGTCTGAGTGTCTGAGTGTCTGTCTGTCCGCTTATAACTCGAGAACCACTGAACCGATTTTAATAAAACAAAATTCTACGGATAGCTTGATTCTTCCCATCAACTATAGGCTACTTACTATCACGCTAAATAGCTTATGAGGTTAGCAGTGAAGTGAAATATGAGAGCGGGCGGAGCCGCGGGCACAGCTTGTTTACTATATTTACATTACTTGCATATTGCATGCGCATCAAAGCGGCGGGTGGCGGAGTGGTTTAGGCATCGGCTTCTCATGCGAGAGGTCCGCGGTTCGAATCCCGTCGGCGTGTACCAATGAGTTTTTTCTGACGAAAAAATTTACGTGCATACCTACACCTGCTGCTTCACCGTTCGGAACCGGTGTAAAACTGTAGGTCCCTTCCCTTGCCCCTTACTAGGTGGTAGGCTCAAATTGTAGCCGACTGGGTTGATACCACCGTACTGGATGTAAGATGGGCGCATAGCAGCCTCGGTTGTGTTCTCCTCTAGTCCAGTATAGCCAGCAATCCAGGGAAGTCTCCGGTATGGCACCTACCTTCTCGGAGGTGATATTGGCTGGTCGGAGTATTGGCCCCTCCGACTCAGCCACCCATACCGGATTACATAAAAAAAAATATATAGGTACGTACTTGCTTTTTCTATAAATTCCTAAGATTTTATATATGTTTCATATGTATCTTGGTATATACAGACGACTGCTCTCATTTCTCACACTTCAGGAACCTTGTCAAAATAAAATATTTCATTATTTGTATAATTTTGTAGGGGTAATGAGTGAATTTGACAAGGTTCTTAAAGTGTGAGAAATGAGAGCAGTCGTGTGTACTTACCTATACCTTTGGTTATATAAAGCTGGTCTTAGATTTTCTTTAATAAAATGTGTACATTTTATTAACTATTGTCAGTGCGTCGGGGACATGAAAACAGTAAATTTATTAAACATCTAAGAAATTTCGACGAATATGTAACGTGTCGCTCGGCACTTACGATCAGAATAAACGAGCACTTGTCACTCTGATAGTCTTTATGTGTATTTATGAACGCACTATCGCCTTGGTGACCTGCCAATTTCGTCTGTTCAATCGTATACAAATTACGGGTACCTACCTAATTTTTTCCTACATCTACTAATTTGCTTAAGTCGAATAAACATTTCATGATATTACTTTCCAATAATATTATTAGGACAAAAATGGATCTAATCAGGTCAGGAAGTCTCCGGTATGGCACCTACCTTCTCGGGGGTGATATTGGCTGGTCGCAGCATGCGCTTTAGCCCCTCCAACTCAGCCACCCATTCATTCAAATTCAAATAGTTTATTAACAAAACAGTAAATATGAAATATTACATGTTTAACCTATCGAAGATAATTTTTACAACTGAATCCCAGATGGAAGCACTAGGCTTGCGCCTGTGTCGCCTCGACCTGTTTTTTTTTGGTATGACGGATCATATAGCCTCAATTAGATAAAAAATGATAATACAAAAAGATGTTAAATATTAAATAAAACAAAAGAGTAGAGAGAAAAGGAAATTGTTATTGTCCCATACCGGATTACATAAGAAAAAAGGTATTATGTGATACTACTTATCATACTAATCATTGTTTATCTTCCCAAGAGCTGAGCTGCAGATAATTAGATAGATAGATAGAAATACTTTAATGTTAAAAAAATTACTGATGCAAACGCTAAGTAATGTACATGAGCGGCTAAGGCGGACTTATCCCTTACAGGGATTTCTCCCAGTCAAACTTTGGATGTTTGAGAGTCGTAGTTATGTTGTGAAATATAAGTAGTTAGTAGCAAAAGACTTGAGTTTGGGAATGTAAAATATAATAATATATTGAACATAACTATGATAAACTATAATATACTACATATATTATCATGAATACATATGATTGATTCTAAAAAGTATATTGTATTAAACACACACAATTTAAAAGCCTGATTATCAAGAATTTTTCATTAGAAAACAAAATTTAAACTACATAAGCAACTCGTGTCTTCAATAATAATGATAGTGATAATTTAAACAAACAAATGAAAGTTAAAATTAACTCTAGTAATGTTTTGTTGTTGCTGGTATGGCACCCAGTTTCGATAAGAACCACGTATAGTAGAAATAACGGGTGTAGTGGTGATGCAGCCAACGATTAATGATCCATAAATTCTTTTTTAAATAGTTTTGGATGATAATAATATTCACCGTGTTAGATTAATAGGTGGTCGTCTTCGAAAGGGGGTGATACGCCTGAAAGTGAAGTTTTGTTTAAATTTTGTCAAAAGGTGAAAAAATAAAATTTTGATTTAAAACATAGTTCAGTTTTAACACACAGAGAAACAGTTTTCGGTAAAATAAAAAAACACACCTAAAAAATTTTACATCCTGTACATGACAATACCCACGATTCCAGGTATTACTGGTAGATAATGTATTTAGGCTTTAAGTCCGCCTTTTGTCACTTTTATACTGTGCGATAAAGACTATTTTTATTTCAACATGTATAAGTCAAGCGGTCTATCAGTTTCCTTACTCTACATTCGAGGTAAACAAAGCCGTGTGTATTTACGTGAGACTAGTTCTTTTCATTCAGCACTCCGCATTAACCTATCAGCGCCCATCTGATGGAGGAGTAGGCAGCGACGCGGAGCGGCGGCGGCGTCGCGGTGCCGGCGTCTCGAGGCGCCGCGCGCCGCACCAGGCGTCGAGCTGGCGGGCTTCTCGAGTGTAGGCATTGTGGTATTTTCCCACGCTTCAAGCTGTTTATTTGCATTTGGGTAATGGGTTATAGATCATAGGATATTGGGTAAAGAATATTGCTTGTAACCGGTCGGGAAAGACTGAAGTGAATGTGTGAAGTGACTTATCATAACGTTGTTCATGCATACGATTACTTCTTCCTTCCCGTGTTCGTGTGTTTTGATCTTTGATTTTAACAATTGATTTACTATTTTGTGACTCCGAAAAACTTCGACGTTCAAAATTCTTGAGATAAAAAAAAATGAAATGAAAATTATACAATAAATCAAATTAATCAGCAACATGAAACAATTTTGTCATTTTACTTCAAAGAAATACAAAAATTGTATTAATCATACATATTACAAGAGAGTTATTATATTAAACTTAATACATACAAAAATAAAACCAAAACATTTCCTTATTCATTTATAATATGGCGTCTTAAGTTGTGTAGCCCTCCAGCATCTTTCCCCGTGCATGTCTTAAATGGTGACTAAGGGATAAGCACACGGTGCCATGCTAAAGGATGACAGAATAGCCACCTTTCATTTTGACACGGTTCTTCCATCGAGTCATGCTCATGCAGCAGGTGGGTCTTCGTGCCTTACTCGCTGCTTGATAGTTATCCTGAGGGTCTACCTCGGCGTAAACGCACTCGCTAACTCACACAAATACTCGCATATTTCAACCAAAAGCCGGACCGGATGCCTACCTAACGCCTTCTGATTGGTTGAGTGAGATCGTTTCTCATACTCACATCGGCGAGTTTGTTACGCCGGTACAGGGGCTGTCCGAATACCTTGCGAAACTTTTTAGAAGGTGTTGCACTTTAATTTACTAGGTCCCTTGCAGCACAACACCGATTACTCTGCTTACCCCGATTGTCGGTATACAGCGTGTGATATGCACGTATATATGTGTGTTCATCCATTTTATGGCCTTTCGCTGGGCTTTGATGTGGAATATTATATATTTTAACCATTAATCTGGCATCTCTGGTCTAAGAGGTGACGTAAAAAGCCCATCACAAGCCGGCCAATGTCGTATCTATTCACGTCAACTATGTAAGAGACATTAGTATCATTGGCGAAGGTAGAATCTGAATCGTTGTCAATCTGCCAAGCGTTTTATGATCATAGCTCGGCTGACAGGAGCATAAACTAAGAAACACCTAGACGAGACAAGCGGACATTTGTCTCGGAACTGCGGAGGTGACATTATATTTTACGAAAAAATGCATGCATACATAGCATAACGACGTATCCCGACAAGCGGGGTAATCGGTGTTGTGCTGCAAGAATAGGTAAATTACAGCGCAACACAATACATATTTTTTAACATTTGACTAATTTTATTTAATTGTATTTTCTTCTATTAATTTGTTGTACTGTTCAAAATTAATAATGTTTTTAATTTATTTTATTCATAGCTGTGTATTTTTAGATAATAAATAATTTTTATTTTATTTATGTAGCAAAATATTAGGATCAATGAGCAAGCAATTATCAATTATCAAAGCAATACTGTTAAAGGATTGTGTCCGTGAGGTGGCTTTCCTGTCGCCCTTTAGAACTGCATCTTGTCCCTATCGCCTTTTACGATATGCACGGGGAGAGATGCGGTGAGCCTATTCTTTTAAAGTACCAGGCCACACGCGGTACGGTACATTTTACGAAAACAATTTCGCGGAATTGCTACGGCATGGCAGCTACGCTTGGGAACATTAATTTCTCCTTCCTTGTGTTTCTACGGAGTCTTCGCTGTCGGTAAAATCTATAGCAAATGTGACGCTGACGAAGTCGTTGCTTGGAGAAAATAAATACCGTGAACCCCGTCAAAGAGAAATTTTAGGAAAAGAAGACAATTTGTTTTTTTTTTAATTTGCACATAACGAGCGGGTTGAATAAATTATTTGATTTTAGAAAAATGTATGTTAGTGATTTATGGTAGGGGACTAACGAAAGACATTTATGGAGCGAATGTGAGTGCACGAGACGGGAAGGGTCGCCCTAAAAGCACGTAAGTACCTGGAACAGATCGGGCATGTGCTCAAAAAGTGTCGAGTGCGTAGTACCCGCAACCGACGAGCATGCATGAAGAATATTATGAGAGTAGAAGAGGCGGCAGAGGTGTGTCAGGATCGTGGCACGTGGAGATCCGGTGTCTCTGCCTACCCCGCCGGGAAACAGGCGTGACGCTATGTGTGTATGTCAAGCCTGGCCATTAACCTCTATCAGACGCCATGCTACTGAATAAATATGAAATATACGAGTGAAGCTTATAGATGTGGACCCAGGCACTCAAGTCGTGGACCCCCGAGGTTGTCCTTGGACCTCACTTTAAGGAACGCTGCACTATGGCCATAATTTCTTCGACGAGAAATTTAAAGTCTTGCGCTCGACCAAACATAATGCGAAAAAAAAACGTTGCGACTGTATTTTCGCTACTAATATTCATAAATGTAATGTCGTCGCAAGAGATGGGTATTTTAATGTTACACAAAGATCACAGAGGACGAGGGGCTCGAGACTATTTTCAAGGAATATGGTGCATTGCTTATTTCAGATATATCGCTGAAGGTTCGTTAGACATACTAAATAGAACATTCCTAGTGATTTTAGACCTTCTGAAATGAATACCGCTATCGGAGAGCTGTAGACATAACTATGTATGTACGGTGGTATGTAAATTGTTCTTATTGAAAGTGCGACATATTGCGCCGAGCCAACCAAAATATGTCTAAAGATGCCCACGGAAATTGGGCCGTTTGCGGGGGTTGGGAATAAAATTTGTTTTTCATTCAGTTTAGAAGGTCTAAAATCAGTATATCATACATTAGACCTTCGGCGAGATTTCTGAAATAAATTGGAGATATTATTCCTCTTGAATCACGTCACACGAACTCGTCCGTTTGATAAGAGGGTTCTGATAACGGATGAATAGATCAAGCGAAAATATTTTCACATCTTGAAAAACTATGAAAAAGCAAAGGTTTTTTAGTTTCAGCTGCAGTTGGTCATGCGAAAAAAAAATGAATCTCATCATACAATTACATGATTTTATTGATAAGTTGATTTGGTCTAGTTTGCATTAAATTAAGTATATTAATATAAAGTGATTACAGATTAAGGTTATATGCAAAATAAACAATTATCTTATCTTAAATACTCTTACCTATACTCTGTACCATGAAAATAATAAATCCACTGCATCTCTCCCCGTACATATCGAAAAATGCGACTAAGGAATAAGGGCAAGACGCCGTGCTGAAGAGCGACGGGCGAGCCACCTCTCACCTTAGCATGGTCCTTCCCATCATGCATTGGGTAAACTGTTTTTTGTGCCTTACTTGCTGATTGATAGTATTGCTGTACTATATTTTTCTGATCGTGTTGATGATGGTGTTGTGCTGCAATTTACCAGAGTTCTTGCAGCACAACACTGATTACTCTGCTTATCCTACCCCGATTGTCGGGCGGGACCGAGGGCGGGACTCAGCGTGTGTATAGCAGCAATGGTGTGTATGGTATATTTTATGTTTATATGTTGTACTAAGCACGTACTCGCTTTATAATTAGAAAAAATGCAAAGCGAAAATCATTGGAAAAAAATACATCCTGGCCAGGATTCGAACCTGGGTCTCTTGCTTGAGCCGCCAACGCGATAACCAACTACGCCACCGGACCGTGACGTATTATTTCCAAATTTTTGTACTGTTGCACCGTCATGATATCCGGGAATCCTGGCCGGGATGTATTTTTATATATTAATATTATTAATAAAATGCACACAGGTAGATAATTCAAATATTTAGAATTTTTATCGTCTTCAGTGAAAATCGTTATAATATACAATAATAATATATGGTGTTGATATTTTTTTTTTACATTTATAAGAGGTTGATATGGTGATTTTTTTTTATTGAACGATATTTAATCCTGGGGAATGATGCGCGCCTAGGTTTCACCATATGTATGATGAATGATGATTCCCAAGTTCGTAATTATGGTATAGTTGAAATAAACGTCTTTTTCAATATAGATAATTAAACGGTGTGGGGCCGGTACTTAAAAAGAATAGCCTCAATGCATCTCTATCCGTGCATGTCGTAAAAGGCGACTAAGGGATAAGGACAAGATGCCGTGCTAAAGGGCGACAGGCTCGCCACCTCTCACCTTGGCACGGTACTTCCACCGACTCATGCAGCAGGTGGGTCTTCGTGCCTTACTTGCTGCTTGATCGATTGAATCTTGTTCGAATAATTTGCGAAACGTGGTGGTCGGTGTTGTGCTGTAATTTACCAGAGTTCTTGCAGCACAACACCGATTACTCTGCTTACCCCGATTGTCGGGATTCAGCGTGTGTGATATGTATGTATGTATAATTAAACGGGAAAATTTTCAAATATTCAAAGAAAACGAAGCCCAATCGCAGTTATTCCCGCTACAATTAGAAACCGCGCTCGAAGCTGTAAATGTCACAGACAAATGGCTATTTACCTAGTTACTAGCTCCAAAAGAGCAGATAAAACTGCTAAAGAATGTAGTTCGACGTGAGACGGTGGCGATTTATCTGTCGTGCGCCACCTGTTGTCTGCTATCGTAAGCCGACAACGGATTCGTCTATTTCAGAGACCTGAAAAACACGTTAAATTTTTTGTTTTCGGCATGCGGTTAATCCGCGCGAAGATATATTCAGCTCGATTAGAACATTGGATGCCGGAGGTAGGAACGCTCTAGAACTGCCCAGTTGCGAAATACTTTTCTTTTTAATTTTTTTTGTGGAAACTGACACGTTTGGCTACATCACCTACAACATCCGCGATGTCAGCCCATAACACCGGGTGAACTTGGCGCCACGTCAGTGCTTCCCTTCGGTCGTGCCGGCTACACTGAACTGGACGGAAAACATAAACTATTTACATAGCCGTTTCGACCGACCTTTCATTCAGTGCGGTGGTATCAACCCGGGCAGGTTAAACCCTACCACCTAGTAATATAAGAAGGGAGTCATATCCCTTAGTCGCCTTTTACGACATACACGGGGAGAGATGCAGTGGGGCTATTCTTTTAAAGTACCGACCCCACACGGTACATACTTGCGGAAGCAATCGCTTTTGCACTGTTATTTCTTACGATTGCACGCGTATAAATTTACTAAACCGTATTTTATTACTCGTATTATTCTGTTCTTAATTTCTGCACTTTTTAGGATTCCGTAGCTCAAATGGTAAAAACGGAGCCCAGTAAGGGTCACCTCGTTCTCCGTTCGTCCGTCCGTCTGTCTGTCCGTCTGTCAAGACCCGTTTTCTCAGGAAAGGGTAGAGGTATAAAGTTGAAAAAATTTTTTTTTTTTGTTCTTGCTCTCTCGTAAAAACGGTAATACACACAAGCGTCAAAGTAGGTGTGATTATAGTGCAAACTCTAAAGTAAAACTACAAATAATAACATCCGCCCAATTAGGTAAGTGGTGGTACGGATTGTTCCGGTGCGCGAGTCTGACTCGCACTTTGCCGCTTTTGTACATACAGCCGGTTGGTGTGCGTAGAAGTCCAATGAAGGTTAAAATACAGTCAATAACACCACTACTCGCAGAACCACGATCACAGAGGCGCCAAGCCATCCTATCGGGTGGACAACAAAGTCGTCTTCAATTATTCACTTCTTAGCAAAGAAAGTTATCATTTCTAGGGCAAAGTACTGTCAGCGCGTACGTTCGTGGCCTCCGGCACGAATGCGAGAATGGAATGTATGTACTGTGAATCAATCTCTGAAAGTCACGACATTTTACGATTTGTGGCATTAAATTATTTATCTAATAAGGTTTTATTGCGTGGTTGAAGTACGAAGACAAAACAGGTATCTCGTATAATGCGCGGGACGGATCTCGGCGTGTCGTCTCCGCAGCGGGCGACCCGCCACGCGAATACACTATACAAGTACGGTGCGGGTGCGAGGGAGAACACTGACGAACCGCTGCGGCGCGCGGCGACACGCCGAGATCCGCCCCGCGCATTATACTCGTACTCGCCCGTGCCTCAGCCCGCAGACGCCACGAACGTGCACGCTAACAGTACCTATATACTATACTGGTCGCAAACTTAAAAAAAATAAGCATATTGACCGAGTTTTCTTCATAATATAATAAAAGAGAAATAATATTTCTCTAAATAATAATCTTTCTATTATATTATAATAGAAAATGCTTTATTGCTCCAACGAACATTTAAAAGTAACAAGCACATTAGAATTAAGAACATTTACATAAGGTTCATAGGCGGACTTATCCCATATAGATTTTTTACAGTTAACCTTTGGATGTTTGAGATTATAGTAGTGGAATGTAAGTAGGTAGTAGCAAAAGAGTTGAAAGTGAGAATTGAAGTTAAAATAATAATAAAATACTTGTCAATAATACACGTAAATGCATGTTAGTTAATTAAAAGCCATATTTGGGTTAATACTACAAATTACTAAATATATAAAATATAATATACCAATAAATATACATGTCCATCAAGGCATGAAACGAAAGTTTTTTTTTAGGTTTGTTATACCTATTAAGTATCTGGATTTATTTAATTGGAAACAGTTGACTTACTTATACAAACTTACCACAATTTTTTACTTAAAGTAATGTTATAATAACGTAATTACTAAATGAACAAAATTGATATAGAAAATAAACGGAGAAATGATATAAAAAGTGTGGAAAGTGACATATGGCATCGTTACGCCTACGAGCAGGTGTTTAATACTTTAATGGACGGCTATTCATCTATCAACGACGCAATAATAGTTGCAAGTCACTTGGAGCAATCAACAATTTTAATTCCGCGCTACGAGTATGCATTGACATTTTTATTCCGACTCGTCCAACTTCCAACTGAAAAAATATCCACGCAACGTTCACACATCAATCAAAGATCCTCTGCCGAGGAAGCAGTTACAAGTGAAAGTGGCTCCCCTTTCCGCGTCCAAACAAAACAAGAGATAGATTCATATCATACAACGTGGTGACAAAAATTAAATGAGCCGAAATCTCTCATCGCCCAGCACTCCCATCTATTTAAAATCAACTTCATTAAAATAAACCTTTTCGCGGTCCCTCGCATAGCATACGCGACTTTAATGTATAGTACTGAAGATTTGAATTTCGAACGTTCGATTTTCTTAACGGTCATTCATTTTACGAAGAATAATAAAGGAGAAACGCCGACTTTAAACGCATGGAAATAAAGTTGAAATTGTAACGGTTGCGTTTGAAAGAGTGCAACATGAAATAGTATTTCGATTAATTTGAACACACTCTCCCACGGTGCGCGATCTATTCTCGTACTTGTTCTAATGTGATCACACTTGATGCGACTACAGTGCCACCCATTCTTTAAGGGCACAATAATTATTTTATTCAGAAATATAATGTTTAAATATAAAAGAAGCAGCTTGATTTAGGGTTTAGCTAGTGGAAGATAGCGTCCGGAATATATAATATAGAAAAGGACGCAAATTTTTTTTTAATATTTTTTGTATTCCAGGGGGACATTTTGGTTCCAGGTAGAATTTAAGGACAACAATTTAGAATTTGTCCTTAAGGAAAATAAGGACATTTCTAGATATATTATCTACAAGCTGTGCCCGCGGCTCCGCCCGCTCTCATATTTCACTTCACTGCTAACCTCATAAGCTATTTAGCGTGATAGTAAGTAGCCTATAGTTGATGGGAAGAATCAAGCTATCCGTAGAATTTTGTTTTATTAAAATCGGTTCAGTGGTTCTCGAGTTATAAGCGGACAGACAGACACTCAGACAGACAGAAAGCAGACGTTGGATTTTATTATAGGTAAGGATAAGGATTAAGACTGCATCTGCTTATACACCTGTCAGGTCGGCATAACATTTGCAACCCCTGCAAGCGACCGAATGCTGTGGGCGTAGTTAGTCACCTTATGGGTGGACCGGTGCCACGCACGCGTCTCGCAATATCTATAAAACAAATTCTGGCTACGCATTGTGGGCTTACTTTTTGCAGATTTTATAAGATTCTTTTTTACGGAAAGCGCGACATGTATCTTCGTTTCACTAACGAGTAGGTAGGTGAATACTTACATTCTATATTATCGAATCTCAAACATCCAAAGGTTGACTGTAAGAAATCTCTGTAAGGTATAAGTCCGCTTTCGCACCTTATGTAAATTTTTCTAATGTACTTGTTACTGTTTAATGTTTACTGGAGCAATAAAGCATTTTCTATCTATCTATCTATCTATCTATCTACTCGTAGTTTGCCTTATCACTACGTGGGGAGCTAGTTGTAAATTATAAAATACAACAGACAAATATTTCAGTGTTCTATAACACTCTTGTCGATTATGATTACAGTCACATGTGTCGCTAAGTAGCCGTGTATTAACTCATTAACTTGCCTGCGTGCATGGTTACTATTTAGGTACCTACGTACTGTGGTGTAGAGTTCGTCGTGTTATTATGTTCTATTAAAACCTCAAAAATTCAATAACAGAAATAATACGGCCTATTATCTAAGTTTTTGGTGCTTCACAGAGACAAGCCGCAAATTTGTGAAAAAAAAATATCTTCATTCTGACATGTACCTATACATTTTGAATTATGCCTATATAATATGATTTGAAAAAAAAAAAACACAAATCACGAGGAAAATTCGACCTCAATCCGCCACACACGCAACACGAACGGTCAATCGGTAAAAAAAACTTTCCCAATAAGCCCTAAAGTATTTAATTTGTTTTTTTAATCGCGCCCTTTTCAAATGGTTTGTTTAATCCAATAAAAAGCTGGCGGACCGCGGCCGGATTCCGGCGGATTTAGCTAGGCTCATCCAATTTTCGTGAATATTATTGAAATACAACTTTTTAATTAATTTCCCAGATCATTCCAATTGGCGTTTTTACGAGAAAAAAGGTACTTGGGTACATTTTGTGAGACCGGCCACCTATACACCGAATGTGGATTATTTGCTGCGTGGATCAAATACTGCCACATCTTGTACTTTTTTTTATTAGAAATAGGCCCGCTTTAGCTGTAGTATATCTTGCATGATACCGACGATGATGGTTACATTATTTAGTTTTTACTAATAGCAGGTCATTTTTAATGTGAAATGTTACATACATACATAATATTATATTATATTGTACCTATATTAGATTCGGTATAATACGAGTATCCATATATATAAATAAAATAAATAACAAGCATTTTTTTTTCAAAATAAGTTTTTTCTTCAGTTCCCTTCAATCATTTTCCCTTACTTTTTACAAATATACGACTTCAGAAAGTGACCTATTGAACACATTCATACTATAGATGGATTTAGTACCGAAAACCGACTTCAAAAGTGTATTGATAAATAATAATAAAAATAAGCATTAAAAATGTATATAAAATAATTAAAAATGAAGTTGTTGCCGTACAACACATGCAGTGTCCAGGCAAAAAGGATCATCGGGTACAAGGATTATTCCAATAAAAGCTTTCCCCGGAGGGAGACCGCGCGCGCCGCCTCCAGGGAGAAAGGACTAGGGCCATGTGCTTCATATATTACGTGTTTTTAACCGACTTAAAAACAAGGTTCTCTAAACAGGAATGGTTCTTTAACAGAACCAGGAAACCTTGTACTGTTTTAACGTGTGTTCGTCTTTCCGTTCGTCCATTGGCCAGAGTTGTCTTGTTCCTAAATTTAAGAGCTTCTAATAATTTCTATAGTAATAGAAAAGTGCAAGTTGCACTTTACCACAAGTTGCAAATTATAACAGTGCTTTTTATCTGGCCATGGTCCTTAATAAATTAGGCATTACGAAGGAAATGCAGCATTTAGTTAGTTCTATAAAAAAATCCATGGCACCTGGCTAGCATAGTTCAGAAACTTCGCCCAAACCCGAATAGCAAGCAGACCTATGGGAGAGCTATTTAAACTTATTACTCGTACATGCGGGATGTTTTTAATGACGCAAATTTAGCGAATTTTCCTTAAAACACGCTTTCTCAAACGGCAAAAGTTTGCGGTGGTGAAATTAGAAACAATAATTTCACATCATCATCACAATGTATGAAGATGATGATACAATTGTTTTTTTTTTCTTCTAATTTTAACACTGTTTATATGCTATAGTTGTTCAGTTTGACGAACAAAATCTAAAAGGTAAAGCGGTGCAGATCATTAAAAGTTTTTAGAAAAGGGTATTAATTAGTGTTTTTTTTTGTCCATGAATCCGGACTAGACATTACGTAACAGACGACCGGCCCCCAAGCGGTTGTTCCGTGTGGAATTAGCAGTAATTACGGAGGGACACGGGATTATTTGCCACCTTTTTGGCGGTTTTAATCACCGGACGATAATTTGGGGCGATATTAAATTTGGAATTAATTCGGGTAAAAATATCGACGCAACATGTTGCGGTCTTACCGAGCCCTGTTTGTACAGGAGCTAGCTAAGAGCCTAGCTACCACAGAGAAATAAAAGATGGAAGGGGCATATGAGTGCCTTACGGAGTACTACACAGGCTGCGTCGGCGGCTTCACCCGCGTTAAGATGACTTTATGCGTTGTAGCCGCAGACGAGTTTACGAGTGTAACAGCGATCCGCGGTCTTTGTGTAATTACCTGTGTACCTTATTTATTTTAATCTTAATTGTAAACTAAAATAATTATTGTTATAAAACTAACATATTTAGGCTAAGTTATTGTTCATTTAGGCTAAGTTGTATCATGTTCAAACATGTATTGGCTCTGTGGGGGCAGGTTTAAATTCAGCGCCGCACACTCCCAGCTCGGAGACGAGTGGATGTGTAGCGGAAAAGGCTGCGCCTGTCCATCTTTCTCTTTTAGTTTTCTTGTACCGTTTGTCATTTGTTAAGGATTAATTAAGAGAAAATTAAAATAATTTCCTTCTTTCTTTCTTTCTTTCTCCTCCAGCTGGCCTCCTCTCGCGCGGTGCTTCTTGCTCTATGTATGTAATGAATCTATAGATTCTGTGGATCAGGCAGATGTCATGGGTGAAAACTTTATACCTACATACATAATTATTTTATGAAAACCCGCAGCGCTTCGCGTATTAATATTCCCATTCAAACTGGCAACATTTGCGAAAAAAAAACCGATGGCACACCTTTTAGCTATACCGTTGCATATTGACATAATAAACCTTTAAATGTAAACGAAACTCGTTTTATTTATTTCACTGCGAAATGGGCTTCCGAGGAACATCTATTTTGTTTTTTATGGAAACTGACACGGTTGGCTACATCACCTACAACATCCGTGTTGTGAGCCCATAACACCGGATGAACTTGGTGCCACGTCAGTGCTTCCCTTCATTTCATGTCGGCTACACTGAACTAGACGGAAAACACGAACTATTTACATAGCCGTTTCAACCGACGTTTCATTCACTGCGGTGGTATCAACCCGGCCGGGATAAACCCTACCACCTAGTAAGGTAAGACGGGAAGAGACCTACAGTTTTACGTGGAATCCGAACCACGGACGGCCTCCAACGGTCGAGCGGTCACCCATCCAAGTACTGAACGCGCTCGCCCACTGAGTTACCGAGGCTGACAAACGAGGTCTGCGTCGAGTGCTGCGGAAGTAAGTAGGTTAGATGGCAAGAAATAAGGGATGCAAATTCCTCCGAGCAGCGTCCACTACGTGACCCTATAAATTTAACCGTCTGTGGCTCATAGTCAGTCTAGCCGACATGAAATTAAGGAAAGCACTAACATGGGACCTAGTTCACCCGGTGTTATGGGCTGAGATCACGATGTCGTAGGTGATTTAGACAACCGTGTCAATTTCCATAAAAAAAAACATCAGTGTCCTATTTGACCTCAGTCGGTCAGTCAGTATGTGTCCACCGCTGGACATTCGCCTCTCCAATTTTCCCCCCTATTTGACCTACTCGTAACTGATTGCTGAAAATATACACAAAGCACATATTTACGTAGGTAAGCAAACAAACTACAGAACGGTCTCTTCATATATGTATGTATATTTGTGTGAAGTATGTATGTAATGACTATAGACCGGGGCATCAGTTCATGCAAACAAATTTGCGATATTTCGGCCCCGTGTTGAGCGACGTGCCAGCTTTAGGATGCTTTTACTCTGGGGTTATTCGTTTCATTATTTCAGTACGTTACCTACCTACCGAGTGGGGCCGATACTACAGTACCTATCGAGTGGGGCCGATACAACAGTACCTACCGAGTGGGGCCGGTACTTCGAAAGAATTGCCCCACTGCATATCTCCCGTGCATGTCGTAAAAGGCGACTAAGGGATAAGGACAAGGAGCCGTGCTAAAGGGCGACAGGCGAGCCACCTCTCACCTTGGAACGGTCCTTCCACCGAGTGAAAGTACCGATAGAAGGGTGAAAGTCTTTCTGCCTTACTTGCTGCTTGATAATTTATCTTGTCCGAATATTTTGCTAAACGTGGTGGTCGGTATTGTGCTGTCATTTACAAGAGTACCTGCAGCATCTTTGTGGGTGTAATCGAACCGGATTGTAAAAACTAACAGGACAAATTCAAGCGTAGTGTACTACCATACGAATGATGAATAAAGAATAAAGAATAACTCCGATCAGTATGCTTACCCCGATTGTCGGGATACAGCGTGTGGTATGTATGTATGTATATATCTATGTATGCATGTAAATACTATATGTATACTACAGTCACAGAATACTTAATAGGTACTATCGCTACAGTTTAGTTAAATAGAATACGAACAACGAAAAACGATTAGGTACCTACTTAATAATTTGTTTATATAATTGAAAGTGACAAAGGTGGCAAATTCTTCTGATACGAGTCTCCGTGAATGGGTCTAAAATACCAATTGCTTTCTGAAATTTAGCAAAACTTGGATATGCCGCAGGAAACTAGGTCAAAAGGGTTAACTATTTTCAGTAATTTCAGTGTTGGTGGAACCGGACTTCAGTTCAGAATAGAAGTGCTATTTCATTTTATTTTCCGGCATGTTCAAATTATTGTATTCGTGCCTTTTTGAGGCCTTTCTCCAACCAGACCATGGTCATATTGTCAATGATCAAACAATTTCGTAGCCGAAACAAATAATGTAATTAAATACTGAAAATTATACTCTTTATGTATAACATTCAATATTTTTTCAATAATTTGAACATTTAAAAAAAAAATCAAATCAATTAAATGAAAGTTTTTAATTTTTAATTATTTTTTTTTCACTATCGATTATACACATCCCATCGATCTCACAACAAAAAGAAAGTAGTGTGAGCCGGCCCTTATACTTTTACGGCCTATTACGATGATCGGTATATTCGCATGTGGATCCGAGCTCGTAAACGGGCCGTGTTTACACGCGGCGAGTATACTTACGAGTACGTGGGAACAGGCGAGAAGAGTATTAGCGGTACGTTTCCTTCGTATGAAGGTAATCTGTACAGTCGCGTGAAAAAATAGAGACATAACTGGCATTTTTGTTATTGAATCAAATAAGAATTACCCGCTCATCTTCCAAACGTGCAATTTAGAAATAATGAAACAGAAATTATTTTTAATCGCAAAAACAACACTGTTATCCGAAATTGTGAAGTGAAACCTAAAACAAAACTTTTATTTCAACTGAATGGATAAGTCAAGTATGTATGTATATTTATTTGTATATTATATTTTATATACATAGTAATTTATATATACATATGAACCTAAGTATGGCGTTTTAATTTTCTAGTATGTATTATTAACAAGTAATCTTATTATTAGATATTTTATTTTCAATTCTCACTTTTAACTCTTTTGCTGCTATCTACCTACTTACATTCGAATCTCAAACATCCAAAGTTGACTGTAAGAAATCCATGTAAGGAATAAGTCAGCCTTTGCACTTTATGAAAATGTTAAAAAGTGTTTGTTACTGTTGATATTGTTTAATGGAGCAATAATAAAGAATTTTCTATTCAATTCAATTCAATTCTTTAATTCAAATCACACGCCGTATCCCGACAATCGGGGTAAGCAGAGTAATCGTTGTTGTGCTACAAGTATTCTGGTAAATTACAGCACAACACCGACCACCACGTTTACCAAAGTATTCGGACAAGATAACTCAGATCAGGCAGCAAGTAAGGCATGAAAACCCACCTGGTGCATGACTCGGTGGAAAGACCGTGCCAAGGTGAGAGGTGGCTAGCCTGTCGCCCTTATGCACGACATCTTGTCCTTATCCCTTAGTCGCCTTTTACGACATGCACGGGGAGAGATGCAGTGGGACAATTCTTATGAAGTACCGGCCCCAATTATTCCATATTATTTTCAAATCATAATGTTTCACTACCTGAAGCGAAAAGTTGGTGTTATTTGATCATATATTGTATATAGGGCGATGAGTAAGATTTTCATCTTACGTTGAATTCGAGACGTTGCTCCGCGGCCGCCGCCGCGCCGCCCTCTACAGGGCGCTAGATGAACCACTGAGCACTGTGTAAACATAGTAAGATAACATTAGGGGTCGTGAAAATATTACGTAATATTTTTGACATAGAATAAACATTGACCCTTGGAGGCTGACCATTGTTCGTATTCCACGTAGGGCCCTTCCCTTCTTACCTTACTAGGTGGTAGGGTCCATCCCGGATCGGTACCGCCGCACTGAATGAAACGTCGGTCGAAACGGCTATGTAAATAGTTCGTGTTTCCGTCCAGTTCAGTGTAGCCGACATGAAATGAAGGGAAGCACTGACATGGCACCTAGTTCACTAGGCGTTATGGGCTGACATCACGTATGTTGTAGGTGATGCAGCCAACCGTGTCAGTTTCCATAAAAAAATAGAACTACGTCTTTCACCTCAACCACTGGGTATGAAGGTAGAATTGATGAATAGTACGTATATGTACAAGAAGCCTGTTAAGTTCACATACACATGGCTCCGTAGCCGCTGCCAGTCCTTCCCAGCGTCGCACATCGCCTCTTCTCTTCGACTCTTCTGCGATTAAAATAATTAGATTTTCTCTATATACAGGGCGTTTCAGGATAGGGTTTCGTAACTTCAGGGTTCGAAAGGGGTCCATATTTGAAAACGAAAAGCTCTGAAACTTTTTCCCAGATTCGGTCATTTTATAGTACTTTTTGGTGAAAATAGTTTCATTGAGATTGGGTGGACGGTTAACATCCGCCTTTATTAAATGAAAATAAAATGACTAAATTGCAATTTTTAACTAGTATAAATTGAACTGCACGTAGGTCAATTCCAAACAATTAAAATTAAATGCATCAAAAGAAAAATGGGACTGGACTAGGTCATTGCTCTACCTAGACCTAGACAGCACCTCCCCATACTCACTATCCATTGAGTTTTTATAACAATTTCCAATTTTTGTATGAAAAAAAAGTACGGAATTTCGAGTGATAAGATTTTTTTCTTCTAATAACGGGTATTTTCTATTCCGGAAGTTTCTCAAGCCTATCCTGAAACAACCGGTATATTAACCGTATACGCACTTCAAAAGAGTTTTAATGCCGTAACACTAAATACAATTCTTAATTTTTTTTATTTTGAAGAAATTGGTTTGGAATTATCACCTCCGCCAGAGAAAAATTTATATATTTCAACCTATATAATTTTATACGATTAAAATAAATGTATTAAATGCCTTAAATGTTTTTGCCTCAACAAATCAATTTCTCAAGCCGTTTAGGAACTACAGGCTCTGACAGACAGACAGACGGACGGACAGACGGACACCTGTCAGCGTCGCTGGCGACGGAATCCTAAAAATTTTACCGACTGTCGTCTGTTCTATCTATTACTCTTCTTCTGTATGCAAAGGAAAGGATAAATAATGATACTGAGTGGAGTCTAAACGAGCTGGCAACGTCGCGTCGCCAAAAATCAAATTGGGCCTCGGAGAACCGGCAACGCTTTAAAAATTCGCCTGCACTATGCTCAAAGTCATTCTATAATGCAGTATAGTGTAAGTAAAGGTATGCTACTTGTACCGTTTTAAGGTTTCCGTACCCCATACGGTAGCTTATTACATAGGCCTACAACGTCTGTCTGTCCGTCCGTCCGATGGCTGATAAAACCGTAATAGCTAGACAGTCGAAATGTTCACAGAATATGTTTTATTTTGGCGGATATAATAAAAAAAAATTAAAATTAAAAAATTAAAGGAGGTTCCCATACACCAAACGTGTTTTTTTTAACTTTTTTTGTTGTTGTTAGGAAACCTCGGTGCCCTAGTCCGACTCGCACTTGGCCGGTTTTTTTACGCAATGTCAGTACTTGAATTATTTTATGGTACATCTGACTAACTAATTAATTCATTACTTTTCGCTTTTCAAGTTTTCAAGACGTGCACAAGTATCTTAGTTCTATAGTTTTACATGAAATTATTTTTTTTTTTGTAAATTTTACAAGCTTTCTTCATAGCGTTAATGTCTGTTAACTCTACATTTTATTTTAAGCTCTACCTGTGTAATATTACGTAACATCTGAACGCCCCTCCCCTCGGGTCAGTGTAAACAGATCGCTACATTGACGAGATAAACGCACTTAGCGCCGAATTTCCGCTCGTGGACTCGTTCTGAATTTACACATAAAGATAATATTTTTTATTTCATACTTGTTAGTACTTAGTATTAGGCATTCGCAGTAAGACTCGTGGGTATATACAGGATACCTACATAGGTATCGTAACGTCTGTTTTGTAAATCGACAAGAGTTAGTTTTCAACTAGTTACATACTTTTCAACTAATATATTCAGGATCTTGGCAAGTGGTTGGCGTGGTCTTGGCTTGAACTCTTGATCTCAGTATCGGAGGTTCGAATCCGGCCGACGTGCACCAATGAGTTTTTTCTGACGCAAACATTTTCCGTCCTACACCTGCTGCTTCACCGTTCGGAACCGGTGTAAATAGGTTCCTTCCCTTGCCCCTTACTAGCTCAAATTGTAGCCGACTGGATTGTTACCACCGTACTAGATGTAAGCTGGCCGCATGGCAGCCTCGACTGTGTTTTTCTCTAGTCCAGTGTAGCCAGTAATCGAAAGGGAAGTCTCCGGTGTGGCACCTAACTTCTCGGAGGTGATATTGTCTGGTCGGTACATTGTTAACCAGCTCAGTGGTGCGGTCGGTCGACTGTTGTTAAGCAAATGGAAACTAACACGGTTGGCTACATCACCTACAGCATCCTTAATTTCAGCCCATAACACAGGGTGAACTAGGTGCCATGTCAGTGCTTCACTTCATTTCATGTCTACACGTGAACTGGACGGAAAACACGAACTATTTACATAGCCGTTTCGACCGACGTTTCATTCAGTGCGGTGGTAGCAACCCGGGCGGGATAAACCCTACCACTAGTAAGGTAAGAAGGGCGAAGGGACCTACAGTTTTAGGTGGAATCAGAACCAAGGTCAGCATCAAACAGTCGAGCGGTCAACTGCCGAAGTACTGACCGCGCTCAGGGTTGCTTAACAACAGTCGATCGACCGCACGATTGAGCTACCGAGGCTGACAAATTTTTTAATTACTTATCAATTTTTTTTTCTTATAAGTTTTGGACTACCTGCGATGGCGTCATGAAAAATACTATTGTTTAGAAGGTGAAGCTTGTGATGCGGCGTCTCACCACAGATGAGGTATGTATAACTTTTTAGTACCCAACGCTAAAGATGTTGTGTAGTCGGAAATATTTGTTAGTAACTAGTAACTACCAATACATTTTTAAACGAATACTTAGTAATGTTTTTTGAATGCTTACTTAGTAATTTTTAAGGGAACATTGAAACACAATTTTTAATTAAATATCTAACAAAATAAGTTAATTTTACCAGCAATTAAGCACGTTAATGACTTTCAGGTGTCACGTCGCCGAGACATCATTCTTATTGATAGGTGAAAACATCCTCAAACTCTTAAGCCCCTGTCCAAAAATCCCACCGTCGCCGCCTATAAATTAATTTAAACCCCCGCCAAGCCCAAGGAATACTTCGTCTTCGTCGTCATAATTACGGAGTTAGAGTTTCGAGGGACTTTCAATCACGGCCTTCATTTTATTTTCCACTTGTCGGCCCCCAAATGAAGCGTACAACCAAACAAGGTAGCTAAGTCTCGCTAAGACAACCAGCAGCGCTACTATACGAAATGTTGTCTCCGATTTAGACATACTTCTGTCTCTTTCTACACTACTACGGCGAAGCCAAAAGAGAGGGTTATACGATTAGCGTGTATTATATTTTGAAGTGAAAATACAATAAGCGACATTTACATTAATTCTCGTATGAAAATTATACCTATTTTTTTTGTTATTATCTGCGCAAGTAATTAAAATATTAAATCTAAACTGACGAAAATAAGTAAGTACTAATGTATGTTAGATTTAAAATTAGAAAAGTAGTTTTTATTGAAAGCGCGATATATGGCGTCCAGCCATCCATAAGGTTTCTAACGACACCCATGGACATTAGGTCGTAATATTGCGAATCGTGAAAATGTGTTTCTTATTGATCCTTATTGTTCTATCGTCTATTTCATGGGGAGTGTTCGGAGGAGCTGTTTAACGCGATTCCGCCGTCCCCATTCCACCTCCGCACCACGCGTACTGAGCAGGGGATGCACCCCTACTCAATCGACCTACCACGGATGCGCACCAACCGGTTCTGTAGATCTTTTATTCACAGAACCGGGAAAATGTGGAACGCACCTGCCCATCTATTTCCTCCCAAGTACAACCTGGGGTTTTTCAAAAGGGGCGTGAAAAGGCTCCTGTCAGGACGGCATGGCATTCGCAATCCCCGTGCATCACAGAATGTCCATGGGCATCGTTAGACACCTACTTGTAGGTGAAACGATGCCACATGTCGCGCTATCAATAAAAAAAAAAAATCCCAGTTTTCATAATATAAAATGAAAGAGAAAGAACGGCGAAGCTTCGTGTAGTAGGACGGGCATGAAGATGATAAATTTGTTAGATGGGTTCGCGAATCACTAAATAATTTGCCTTTGACGCGATAAGATACCGCTAATGGGAGCAGGTTTCTCGTCCGTGGAGTAGAATTGTATTCGTGTTTTATATTCGGTATATTTTATATTAACTACTTTATATTAACTACATATGTATTTATTTATTTTTTAGTATTTAACTATTAGATATGTACCACTTTCTCTTTGGTCTAGTGATACTTTCATTTTTTTTTATGGAAACTGACACGGTTGGCTACATCACCTACAACATCCGCGATGTTAGCCCATAACACCGGGTGAACTAGGTGCCACGTCAGTGCTTCCCTTCATTTCATGTCGGCTACACTGAACTGGACTGAAAACACGAACTATTTACATAGCCGTTTCGACCGACGACGTTTCGTTAAATGCGGTGCGGTGGTACGGTTTCATGCACTCATCCATCTACCTACGCCGATACCAGGCTTACATATTTTATTTAGCTAGTTGAGAAATGGTAATTTTCTTATTTAAGACACTTGCATTGTTTCTAAACGTATGACGTAGGCGACCTAGGTTCGTTGTTGTTGCTGTTGTTGTTTTGGTTTGGGGTTGGCTCTAGGCCTGCAAACTAATCCCGCTTGGTTGGGGACCTTCGTGCAAAACCCCGCAGTCTCCAGCTACCCCAGCCAACCTATGCCTTCCATGGAAGCCACAGGTCGACCGGGGTGTCTGCAGGCCGCTTATCCCTTAGTCGACTTTTACGACATGCACGGGGAGAGATGCAGTGGGACTATTCTTATTAAGTACCGGCCCCACACAGTACCATACCTAGGTACGTAGGACACACTAGGTTATTATTGAAATTATTTTGGTACCTATGTCAAATTATTTAATTATTTATTTCTTATTGCATTATTTCATCCCAACCTAACTTTAACATTACTAATAATTAAAATTCTCCCAATTCTATTTCAATGCGAAGAAGAACGGCAAACAAACTTCGCTTCATTATGTGTGCATTGTATTAATAAGATAAAATTTAAAAAACCCGGCCAAGTGCGAGTCGACCTCGCGCACCAAGCACACAAAAAAAAAACGTCGAAAAAACACGTTTCTTGTACGGGAACCCCCCTTTATTGTTAACTTTTTTTTTTCTATTATTTGTTATATCCGCCAAAATAACACATTCTGTGAAAATTTCGCTACCTATGCACTATTACGGTTCAAAAGATACATACAGCCCTAGGACGGACGTACGGACGGACGGACAGACAGACAGAATAAGCTTCCGTATAGATACGGCACCCTAAAAATGTCTTTAATTTTGTCTTTGTCTTTAAAATGTCTTTGAATCGATTTTAAAGAAATATGCCCGAAGTTGTGCTCATAATTATTTTGAAAACTTGAATCTTAATTTGAAAAAAAAAAATACAAAACACGGAAAAAAATTCCTAATACCTCGTTTGTTCATTGCGACTCCACGTGTGTGCAGTTCCACCGCCAGGCTTACCTACCGATATTAATTAGAGGTAAATAACTTGTCATTTTGGGATCAATCCTTCTCGGATGTGGTTATGCAGATGTGAACTAAGTCGTTAATTTCAATGCGTGGAAAAATAATTTTAATTTTAGGTCATGATCACGCTCGGAGGTTTATCCTCTATACCATACCTGTCAAAACCAATATTCGTCTATCTTTTGTCTGTCTGCCTGCAATTCAAACTACCTACCTGTTGCGCCATCTATTATTTAGTAGAGTGGATATTATGTACTAATTTATTATTCTTATTGCTGAAGGTAAACATTTTATAGGTTAAATAGTTAAAAATGTTTTTAAACTCAATTTATTTTATGTACTAACTTATATAGTAATACCAAATTAATTTAAATATTGATATAATGATATAATTTTTTTTTAATTTTTTTATGGAAACTGACACGGTTGGCTACATAACCTACAACGTCCGTGATGTCAACCCATAACACCGGGTGAACTAGGTGCCATGTCAGTGCTTCCCCCTTTGATCGTGCCGGCTACACAGAACTGGTCGGAAAACACAAACTATTTACATAGCCGTTTAGACTGACGTTTCATTCATAAATACAATAATATTATTATTTCTGTACATAAATTAAATCTCAATAAATTCAATAATGTTTTTTTTTAATTTACTATTCTAACTAATTTGCATGTGTTAAATTACCAATTTCATTAAAATTTTGCAAACATTTATTCGATATTTACTAGTGAACGCAAAATATTAATAATGCCACTTTGTATATTATTATATCAGTCTTTCTGAGAGACAGAAATTTTCTAGTGCAGGAGACTAGTGTATTGCAGTGTAAGATTTTATGTGTAAATAAATATTTCATTTCATGTTTCATTTCATTTCATTCTTAGCACGTTTCTTCTACTTCTTCTTCAAACCTTCGATTCAACCCGATCTGATCATGATTACACTTCTTCCGGAGACATTCACAATGTTTTCTCGTCCGCCTCCGTGCATACTGCATAGTACTTTCCCATCAATCTGTCTTCATCATCCACCTTCTCATTACGCTGGCTCGTCAACCTCCTCCTCCCGCCACCTCTCACCCCCCCCCCCTACTCTGTTTCTGTCCTCCTCCCACCCCTTCTCCTGTCTCCTGTCGCCCGCTCATTGCCTCGGCTCTCATATAATTATTCAAAACGAATCAATTATATAGCTGCTCCGCTGTACCTGAAGAGTACTTTCAATTAGGCTTCCGTAGGGTCGTAGTACTGGAGAAAAATTGGACAGGCATATACTATATATATATTTTATTTATTATTATTAATTTTTGAATTAGAAAAATGCAATGCGAAAATCATTCGAAAAAATACATCCCGAAAATTTCGTTCACTTCCGACTCCACTGCTCAGATCATA
The DNA here is from genome assembly GCA_946902875.1 of Nematopogon swammerdamellus. Taxonomy (NCBI): domain Eukaryota; kingdom Metazoa; phylum Arthropoda; class Insecta; order Lepidoptera; family Adelidae; genus Nematopogon; species Nematopogon swammerdamellus. Next base: position 6,224,351 of record OX336342.1, read on the forward strand.
AAATATGAATAATGACGATAAGCAATAGCTAGTCTATTATATTACATCGAGCTATGGCCTATATTTATGTACATACATACGCTGTATCCCTACAATCGGGGTAAGCAGAGTAATCGGTGATGTGCTGCAAGCACTCTGGTAAATTACAGCACAACACCGAACACCACGTTTAGCAAAGTATTCGGACAAGTTAACTATCAAGCGGTAAGTGAGGGGCGAAGACCCACCTGCTGCATGACTCGGTGGAAAGACCTTGCCAAGGTGAGAGGTGGCTATCCTGTTGCCGTATAGCGTGGAGCCTTGTCCTTATCTCTTAGTCGCCTTTTACGATATGCACGGGGAGAGATGCAGTGGAGTTATTCTTTAAAGTACTGACCCTACACAGTGCAGCCCTATTTCAGTATGGACTATATTTCTTTATGTTTATTCTAATTGCTTTAGTAGTTTTTTCGTGATGAGTGCACAAACATACAAACCGACTTCGACTTGATCCTATTTATCATGTAAATGTATGCCAGAGTTATTGTCAGTTAGTCAGTGTCAGCGAGGTGCCATGGCAGTGTTCTCTTTGGTCGTGCCGGCTACATTGAATTGGACGGAAAATACGAACTATTTTACAGCCGTTTTGTTCGACCGACCTTCGTTCAGTGCGGTGTTACTAACCCGGGCGAGTTAAACCTTACCACCTAGTAAGATAAAAAAAGGGAAGTGACCTACAGAATCCGAACCACGGTCAGCCTCAACTGTCAACGGTCACGCATATAATTTCTGACCGCGCCCAGGTGTGCGAAGATCGGATACCGAAGCTAACATCGATTTCATGTATTTTACTCTAGCTAGCTCAAACTTGCTCTCTACAATGGCTACGAAACCCAAATAATCCCACCTTTATTTCTAGCTAACATATTTAGGAAGCACTTCCCAACTCCCACGCCGCGCGAGATAAACCAAACACATTACTTTCGTGAACACAGCAAAAACCCACTTAACGCACGCAATTAAAATCTAAATAAGCAGTGTTATTACGGACGCGGCCATCTTTTAGGACCAGTTAGTGATGTTGATAGTCTGCGATATCGATTTATCGATAAATGTGCAAATTTTACAATTTTAATAAACACTCTGGACAGGCGTGCTTTTAAACCATGTAAAAGTATTCCACGTACTTATTTCATGTCATGTGTTTGTATGACAGATAAAAAATATCGAAATATTTTTTTTCTCTGAATTTTTTGTCTATAAATATGCAATGAAGTATAACCACATGGATACTTTTTGTAAATATAATAGTTCATTTTCTTCTTTGTTCTTTTTAAATACCTATGAATTTCTCGCGAGCGAAGCCGCGGGCAAAAGCTAGTACTTTTATAATATAAAAAGCAACAAAATAAGCCGACGAGTGGCAACAGCCTTAATCACACATCGTGAGATGGCTGAAAACAAAGACGCAAATCTCCTTAATAAGGGCAGTCGCAACGAGAATCCGGGGCACATGTAGAAAAATAAACAGATGGGTGGGGCTAGAAGACGGCACTGGTTTATTTTCTACCGAAGAATAAGACTTGAAAACTGAAGAATAATTACAATGATTACATTCAAAGCAAAGATCGTGTAGGTAGATATTTAGGATAATTCTGCATAATATAAATTTATTCATAGACAAAGGTCACATCACTACAAGACGTTCACTACACGTGACTGCGAGCGAATGCCAACTCCAGATTTAATTACACTATAGGTATGAACGCTCCACCTTCACAATAATCTTTATCAAGCTCCTATTTATCTCACCCAACAGGCGAGCGCCCCACGGGAAGCACATTAGGGGCGGCGGCGTCTTCAAGGGCGCGCGTAAAGAAAGGTAAAAGGGTTATCTAACACACTCACTGCGTGATTCGGGGGGTGGTGAAAGGGTTGTGTGTGTGTGAAATTTCTGGAAGTGCTGGGATAAAGTTGTTTGGTGTAAAGTTATATTGGTTTATGTGACTTTGTGAAGAATTTCCTTGAATTGAGGTTTTGTAGGACGAAAGTTGAACTACAAAAAATATCAATAAATATTTTTATTTAAATTAATCAAAATAACCTCATACAATAAAAAATATCTAAATAGTTACGTGTATACAGGCTGCATATTTATTGACCCGCACCGATTGCCGGTTATTAGGGACCTCAAACTAAACAATTTTAGCAGATAAATGATGAATAAAAAAAATCACCAGCTCCATAAAACTTGACATTACAAATTTGAAAAAATCGGTACAACGTTTTTATTTTTCCATCTCATTTTCTATATAAAATAACGATATTGTTTGTATATTTTGGATTTTTTCACCAGCCATTTCACATAATTTCTTTTTAAATATTTTACAATATTTCTATTAATATCGTAACAAAATTACTTTGCTGGTCTAATATAGGTACCAGTATAAAATCATCATAATAACAAATTAACAATATCGATTAAAATAGAAAACCACCTCAAGTCCTTCCAGCTTCCAAAACTCACTAATTACAACCCCTAACCAACATTCCAGCTACCGCCCTCTCGGCCTCATCAAACGCCACAAAGCCTCAAAGGTACGTATAATAAAATAACTTAAGCCGAGACAACTCGTGCACAAAGATACCCCCCGCCCGCCCTTCCGCCGCCCCCGACGTGAGGAGTTGTCACACAGTCGGAGGATCCGTTTCCTGTGGCTCGATTCCAAGTGTAGTACGAGTAAGCTCGCATTCGTGAACGCTATGAATACCGTGAACACTACACTGTGTATTTATTTTTTATAAATTTTGTTTATATGAGGAAATAAGTGTATGTTTTGTTTGCAATGAAACTGGTACGTATATCTGCGACGCGTTGTGCTTGTATAGGGAGGTGCAGCACGATATGAACTTCCGATCTGGCAAACGTAGTTCACAAGCTTCACACGTTCAATAATAATGTTTGTCAGTATTTCGAAAATACTGACGGTCGCCGGCTTCTTGTCTTCAGTATTTTAATGCTATTCACACGATCAATCAGGTTCAGATTCCACTTAAACTGTAGGTTCCTTCCTAGGTGGGAGGTAGGAGGTAAGAACCTCACTAGGTGGTAGCGTTGGTACCACCGCACTGAAGGAAAGGTCGGTTGAAACAACTATATAAATAGTTCGTTTTTTCCGCCCAGTTAAGTGTAGCCAGCACGAACGAAGAGAAGCACTGACATGGCACTTAGTTCACCAAGGTGTTATGGACTGACATCACGATGTTTGAAACTGAGTTTGAAGTTACAAACCATCGAAAAGTTTAGCGCAAGCATCTGGTTCCATACAGAAACACAGCGACACATACATATGCGCAATTTCGTTTGCGTTCTCCCGCGATGTCATGTTCACGTCGTGTCGAGCTTGGAATCGATACTCACCCCGCTTGCCTCTGCCGGTGCCTCTGCCGAATTAGTCAGGAATCAGTGAGTGATGAGATGCCTCCGAGGTGACTCCGCCACAATAGCGTGCAAGACGCTATTGTGGCGGAGTAACGAGTTATTTACTTAGGTGATATAAGTTACCTACTTTACGGATGTGTTATTTCTTAGTTCATACCTTGGTGTAGGAAAATTTAGAAAATATTTCTACTTACGAATATCAACCGGTGTGGTGCAACGTATGTATGTACCTACTGTCATGGGGTGGCGGATAGCCTAATGCAAAATCCAAATATAATCTAATACAGAAACAATTATACAGAAAAAATTCTACAAAGTCTGTCTGTCTGTCTGTCTGCCTGTCCGTCCGTCCGTCCGATGGCTGTATGGCTGTATCTTTGGAACCGTAATAGCTAGTCGGTTGAAACTTTCACCGAATATGTGTTATTTTGGCCGATATAACAACAAAAAATTTAAATAGTGAAAAATTCAGGGGGGGGGGGGGGAGGTTCCCATACAAGAAACGTGTTTTTTCAATGTTTTTTTTGTGGTGCGTAAACATCGGTGCGCGAGTCCGACTCGCACTTGGCCGTTTTTTATTTTATTTTGCCATAAATCCACTGCCCTTATACACGTATCACGCATCATCCATTATTTGGAATCCGAACTATAAAACTTATGTTGATCGAATTGAGAAAGTACAACGAAAGTTCATGCGTAATATTTCTTACCATAACAACTTGATGAAACTCCTCCCATCTTATGGTGACAAGCTAGAGTATTGTGTGAGTATCAACGTGCCTCGTCTCACCGCTAGATACAATGATCCTTTCAAAATAAATTTATATCGTACTAATCTTGGATACTATGCTCCACTGCCCAGAATGCTGAGGCAATTCAATGTGTTCAACAGGAAGTGCAATGTGGACTTATTCCACGATACCAGAGCGTCTTTAAAGTTTAAATTTATAAAATACTGTAGGACCGATTCTTCTTAATGTTTATTTTTTTTTAGTGTTTATTTAGGTATTTTTTTTTTCTATATACATATTATAGTTTAAACTTTTTTTTTCTTCTTTAGCTAAAATAATTAACTTAGTTTTTTGTGTTCTATTTGTATTTGTTTTTTTTTTAGTTTAGTTTTGTATTGAAGATGTAGTTGTTGTTTTATTCTTATTTAAGTCTTTGTTTTTGTATTTTACTTTTATATATTAGTTTTTATTCCGTATTATGCTTGCTGTGCTCACCTGTCATTGGGGTGCACATATTACTATGTACTATTTGTGTCATGAGTCTTCTATGTTTAAATGCTGTGTGTACTCTGTTGGTGTTTAATATAAATAAATAAATAAATAAATAAATAAATAAAAATCACAGACTCAAAGAAATGAGGCATAAGTAATGTTTACCTCATGCAAGACGAAATAGTTTCATTAAAATATTTTTAGAAACGATTTACAACAAAAGTTATTCATCAAATTCTTATAGTCAAAACACTGAATAAATATACACTGCGATAAATCTATGCTTCAGACTTTGATATGTAGCTCTTAGGTGTATATCAAGGAGATTTATTGTGATTTCAAAAACAGTTTTATCGTGTCATTTGCATGGAATTTAATCGCAGAGTTTTCTATTTTTTGAGTGGTCAATACTGGGTTGTTTGTATAAAAACTAAAAAAAAAAGAAGTTTTTAAAGGTTTAGCAAAGAAATAAAAATGCATACACTTGAATAAAAAAAACTCCTTTGCTACGAACTATGTTAAAAATATCTTTATTCGGTAAACAATTCATATATTCTCTTCACGTTTGTAACACAATTTATTCTACACTATGTACCGTGTGGGGCCGGCACCTACTTAAAAATAATAGCCCCACTGCATCTCTCTCCGTGCACGTCGTAAAATGCGACTGAAGGATAAGGACGAGATTCCGTGCTAAAGGGCGATAAGCTAGCCACCCCTCATCTTGGCGAGGTTCTTCCACCGAGCAGGTGGGTCTTCGTGCCTTACTTGCTGCTTGATAGTTATACAAATGTTTTGCTAGACGTGGCGGTCGGTGTTGTGCTGTATCTACCAGAGTCCTTGCAGCACAACACCGGTTACTCTGCTTACCCCGATTATCAGAATATAGCGCGTGGCTTGTATGTATGTAAGTATTCTATACTAAAATTAAATTAACTTAATATTAACTCCATAAATCCCAAAGAAAAAAATTATTAAAAAAAAGACGTAATCACTATTCCATGTCGACAGTAATCACTATAGAGAACGCCACGAATATTAAATTAAACCCCCAACTTTAACGTGATAACCTCACGTAAGCGTCACGTCAGCCTCCACGAGGAAACAATAGGTCGGTTCACGTAGTCTTTGTAACGAGTTTGATGTCGAAAGTGGCAGGAAGTCTTTTCATCGAACCCCCTCTCCCAAGGCTCCTTTGGAGAGACCCCCTTCCTCGGAGGTATCCCCCCTTGAGGGAACCCTCCCATTTTACGTAACCCCCCCCCCCCCCTGCCCCTCTACATTAAGAGGAGTTCGTAAATTTAGACAACGCACACAACAAGGTTACTTAAGATTGCTACCTATTAGCGCTGCGCATGGGTTGCTCCATTTTAATGTGCGAATTAAAGTTGGATTAATTTTTAATAGGATTTTATATGATGTCAGCTTCAGTAGCTCAGTGGTGCGGTCGGTCGATTGCTGTTAAGCATACCTAGGCGCGGTCAGTAATAGGATGGGTGACCGCTCGACCGTTGGAGGCTGACCGTCATTCGGATTCCACGTTAAACTGTAGGTCGCTTCCCTTTTATCCGCGAGATCGTGTATTTATTGGACACTCTCGTACGTCTAAACTGGTTCTAAGACTGTTTCATAGGTGACATTGCTTGGTCAAACCAAGTCAACGCACGGTGATTACATTCGGGTATCTACTTATAAACTTATTATAAAGTAGCTTTTGCCCGCGGCTTCGCTCGCGTGAAATTCGTATTTAAAAAGAAGAAATTAAGTAATCCCGCTACTGTACATTTTTTTTTATGGAAACTGATACGCTTGGCTACATCAATCACCTGCAACAATCGGAACTGAATTCTATTTAGCCTATCCTGTGTGCCCTATATAGTTAAATGTGCTTGTACAAAGTTTATCGAATTCGGATGATCGGTTTAAGAGTTATGGATGATCATAGATACATACATACATACATCATACATACAGAAAAGATTTCTAAAAATATAAAACAACAGATTTATTAGTAGTATTGATTATAAACTCTTACCCCTGTACTAAAAAAACAACAAAATTCAAATGTAACAGCAAAACTGCTAACACCCTGTATCCGCCCACACCTCCGCTATCTTCAGTCCCGAAGGGTTCGTGCCTCTGACATTGACACACTCCGAGCGCCTTAACCACGCGACAACGTCATCGACTCTTCCTAACGTAGCACGAGGACGCGGCGGCGGTGAGTAGACTAGGTTTGCGCTGACGCTGCCACACTTGGGCGGGTTTACTATGGATAATATTTTAAGATACACCTGTAGCGTATGTACAATTTTAAGACAAAAAAAGTGTTGTTTAAGATCAACAAACCAACCATAGACGACTGTCGATCGAGATCATAAACACACCTGGGCGCGGTCAGTACTTGGGTGGGTGACCGCTCGACCGTTGCGTTGGGGGCTGACGGTGGTTCGGATTTCACGTAAAACTGTAGGTCCTTTCCCTTCTTACCTTACTAGATGGTAGGGTTTAACCCGCTCGGGTTGATACCACTGCACTGAATGAAAAGTCGATCGAAGCGGCTAATAAATAGTTCGTGTTTTCCGTCCAGTACAGCGTATTTTTCTCGTTAAATCTTATCTGAGATACTTTGTTTTTCTCTTTTTCTATATTTAAACATAATGTATGCATTCATATTTGTCTTTACGAGTAGGTGATATATATATCAGTTCTGTTAAAGTAATTATTTATTTATAGGATATCGGAAATTAAAACTGTAGAAACTTTACCGGTTTAGGTATTAGTTTTAAGTGAATTTAACTACAGTACTTATATCGTAAAAGGCGACTAATGGATATGACTCCCTTCTTATATTACTAGGTGGTAGGGTTTATCCCGCCCGGGTTGGTACCACCGCACTGAATGAAAGGTCGGTCGAAACGGCTATGTAAATAGTTTGTGTTTTCCGTCCAGTTCAGTGTAGCCGGCACGACCGAAGGGAAGCGCTGACGTGGCACCAAGTTCACCCGGTGTTATGGGCTGACATCACGGATGTTGTAGGTGATGTAGCCAACCGTGTCAGTTTCCATAAAAAAAATATATATATACAGGGTGTCCCAGAAACCGACGATAATCCTTTAACAGGAGATAGGGCTGCTAATTACCTCTCAGAATATCTAATTTTAGGTATAGTAAAAATGGCTTAGTTTTTGAGATATTGTCATTTTTGTAAAAATCCAAAATTTTCTCCCTCAGCTCATTTGTTTAAATGTCACAAGTACAAATGTAAGATTTTCTTAAATATAGTTTTTGTCAAATATTCCTGAAAAGTAAGGCTTTCACACGGTATAATTTATTTTTTCGTGTTTAATCCTGTTTAGCTGAAAAACGACTTAAGAGCCACATGTTAAAAAAATTTCAGCCTCATCCCTTGATTTTGACCCTTCGCGGTGAAAAAAAAAATTACTACACTAAAGTGGCATTATGCAATAAAAATACGCCCATCTAATTTAGTTTTTAAAATGGTACATCACTTACCGATTTGCCCAATAATTTATGAGATATTGTTATTTAACTGCAAAAGGACCTCGGAATTTGATAACTGTTCTAACAAGTACGAATTGGAATAAAATAAACACTTGAAGTAAAGTGGTCTTTAATACTTATCCTGTTAAAGTTGATGTTCAAATTGTTTACCACCTGCACAAATGCTAGCTCGACATCTTCTCACAAATGCCCGGTTGATGCGTCGAGCAAGTACTCGATGCAAGTGCAGATACGTCCACCTATGCTATGTAAATAGTTTGTGTTTTCCTTCCAGTTGAGTGTAGCCGGCACGACCGAAGGGAAGCACTGACGTGGCACCAAGTTCACCCGGTGTTATCGGCTGACATCACGGATGTTGTAGGTGATGTTTTTTTTTATGTAATTCGGTATGGGTGGCTGAGTCAGAGGGGCCAAAGCACATGCTCTGACTAGCCATGTGACTGACTAGATGTAGCCAGCTGACTGACTAGATGTAGCCACCCATGTCAGTTTACATAAAAAAAAACCTGGGCTACTGCCATAATTCTTTCTTTGAGCTCTATCAAGTTTTCCACCGGTTTCCCGTAAACTTTTTCTTTTAAATGCCCCAATAATAAAAATCTAACGGATTTAAATCCGGTTATCTAGACGTCCGGTCTATCTGTGGGGAATCAAGCTAGGAGGCCACAAGACGTCCGTTGAATTGTAGAGACTTTAAACGGGCGAATTATCTTGAGTTTCTGCAACAGGAGCTTCAGAGCCTTTTAGAAGATGTACCATTGACCATACGGAGGTGGTTGCAAAATGATGGGTGCCCAGCCCATTACGCTAGAGAAGTGCGTAATTTTTTAGACCAAGCATATCCCCACAGATGGATCGGACGTCTAGGTCACCGTATTTAAATCCGTTAGATTTTTATTATTGGGGCTATTTAAAAGAAAAAGTTTAAACCAGTGGAAAAGTTGATAGAGCTCAAAGAAAGAATTACGGCAGTAGCTCAGGTTTTTTTTTATGTAAACTGACATGGTTGGCTACATCACTTACAACATCCGTGATGTCAGCCCATAACACCGGGTGAACTTGGTGCCACGTCAGTGCTTCCCTTCGGTCGTGCCGACTATAGTCAACTGGACGGAAAACACAAACTATTTACATAGCATAGGTGGACGTATCTGCACTTGCATCGAGTACTTGCTCGACGCATCAACCGGGCATTTGTGAGAAGATGTCGAGCTAGCATTTGTGCAGGTTGTAAACAATTTGAACATCTACTTTAACGGGTTCATAAAGACCAATTACTTCAAGTGTTTATTTTATTCCAATTCGTAGTTGGTAGAACAGTTATCAAATTCCGAGGTCTTTTTGCAGTTAAATAACAATATCTCATAAATTATTGGGCAAATCAGTAAGTGATGTACCATTTTAAAAACTACATTAGATGGAAGTATTTTTGTTGCATAATGCCACTTTAGTGCAGTAATTTTTTTTTTCACCGCGAAGGGCCAAGCTCAAGGGTGAGGCTGAAAAAATTTTAAAATGTGGCTCTTAAGTCGTTTTTCAGCTAAACAGGATTAAAAATGAAAAAATAAATTATACCGTGTGAAAGCCTTACTTTTCAGGAATATTTGACAAAAACTAGATTTAAGAAAATCTTACATTTGTACTTGTGGCATTTAAAAAAATGAGCTGAGGAAGAAAATTTTGGATTTTTACAAAAATGACAATATCTCAAAAACTAAGCAATTTTTACTAAACCTAAAATTAGATATTCTGAGAGGTAATTAGCAGCCCTATCTCCTGTTAAAGGATTATCGTCGGTTTCTGTAAAATAAATTGTATTGTATTGTATTGTATTGTTTATTGATCATTCATATGGCAGTTAGACTGCTCTCGAACTTGTCACAATTTGTTCTATCCGGTTCGATTACACCCACGAAGAAGAACCGACAAGAAACTTCGCAGGGTATTTTTTAAACATATTTTTACAAGAATTTAGTGACTAGCCACATAATAACACCGCCCATAGTCTATCTAAAACACAGAACTCACAAACACATAATTAAATAAACAATCCAATAAACTTCATAGTTTTTAAAATGTTATCAAAGCAGAATGTGAAACGTGCTTCAGGCTTTGATTTTGATAGATTCAGATATTTATTTCGCCATAATATTTCATTGAGGCATATGCATATTCAGTATGGTCGTCATAACTGTTTCAACCGACTTTATCCTATCATATTTGTATGAAGTATCGCCAGTCCTATAAATACAGCTGGAGAACCTTAAGTATGCTTATTACCACATTTTCGTTGTCCCCGAGCTGTGACAACCTGGAACATAAAGCGAGTGCTTTCCAGTACGGATGAATCGGTTCCTTTCGTAATGACTTGTTATCAACGAATACTTTGTTATTTGGCTTGGCGACATTCTCAATTGGGCTGTAATGACGGCTTGCTACCGGGTGAGTGCTACCATCGCGGCAGAGCATAGTAGCTAGGTAGGCTAGACAAAGAATTATGAAATTTGTACAAAATACTGTAGATTCCTTCCCTTGGTGGTTTAACCTCGTTGGTTTTATATCACTGAACTGAAGGGTCATTATCAGGGTGGAATGGGCTCACATCGCGGGTTTAGTAGATGATGTAGCCAACCGTGTCAGATTCCATAAAAAAAAATTCCCCCCAGTTCACTGTAGTACGTTTGTAGTACCACACAGTTCGTTACGACCAAGGAGAAGCACTGCCGTGAAACCTAGATTATCAGCGTGTTACGGGCTCACATCACAGGTGTAGTTGGTTATGTAGCCAACTGTGTCAGGACCAGGGTTGCCAGGTGGCCAATATAAATATTCTCGGGCATAAGGGCGACAGGCTAGCCACCTACGGTCCTTACACCGAGTCATGCAGCGGGTTGGTCTTCGTGCCTTATTTGCTGCATGATAGTTATCTTGTCCTAATACTTTGCTAAATGTGGTGGTTGGTGTTGTGCTGCAATTTAAAAGAGTACTTGCAGCACAACACTGACTAATCTGCTTACCCAGATTTTCGGATTACAGCGTGTGGTATGCACGTAAGTATGATTTTTCGGGTTAAATTTTTTTGGAAAAAAATCTTTGATATATTGGCCCCGGAGGCAGTAAGGAGATAGGGGATAAATAATTTGATAGAGGTACATACAGAGTATTCACTTTTTTATATATATTTTAAATCACCTGCCCTCCAAGTGCTTTCAACAATTTGAACAATCGCTTGAGGGTGCGCGCCAAATTAAAAAAAAAGGACACTTCATAGTCCACTTTGTTATATTTTTTACCGTGGACAGAACATCGAAAACATTGACTAATGACTATCCACGGTAAAGGTGACACCAGGCAAACCTGATCAGGACCCATCAAAATATCTTATTTAAAATTTTATTGGCTTCATAGTGAAATAATATGTAGTTAGATGACAGAATAGTATGGGCGGCGCGGCGAGTAGTGGGCGGCAGGGCGGCTTTCGCTGGGCGGGCGGCACTTGCAAGCACTCCTTGTTCGCTCCGAGTGTACGATATTGTAATAACCTCCTTCAACGAAATAATAAGAGCGGAGACGAAAAATATTTGCTATTCCATTTTGATGATATCAACGATACCGTTGTGTTTAAGATTTTTATTTTAGTGTTATGTTATATTGTCATACGTTTCTGCTGCTCAGATCGCGAGCTTATTGCAGAATTGTATTTCTTCCAGTCGAATTTGGGCAAAAGATAATTTGTTAGTGTAGACGTTATCTCATTGTGTTTTTTGGAGTGGACGATTACATACGTTACACGGTGGCAAGAGCGGGCTTATTGCCTTAGGAAATTTTCTCCAGTCAACCCGGTGAATCTAAATTTTTACATGTAATCGGAACCACGAACGGTGGGTATGCACGTATTTTCCTACACGCCGCATCTAACCGGCGGCGCGGCGGGGCGCCGCCGCGCCGGTTAGATTCGAACCTCGGACATCTCGCAAGAGAAGCCGATGCCCAGACCACTCGGCCAACCGCCGCTTAGAATAAAAAAAATGCGCTTTATTTTATTGTAGGTACATACGTTAAATTATAACAGGGAGGCGAACAGTACCCGCTTGCTTCGAGAAATTGATGGCACGGCCAATGGCTACGGCCGTGTTTACTCGACTTGGCAGGGCACTGCCGTGCCCCCAGTTATTAATTTTATTTATATAGTATTTAAAGTATATAGTCTTGGAACAAATAGCAATTGAAATAAATAGCCTTGGAATGTTTACAAATGTTTTTCTTATTTTATGTTATTTTTTACAACATGCAGAATTTTATTTTTGTGTTTACAAAGATTCAATGTAATTTGAATCCATTATAAAAAAATTTCTTTCATCTGCGTGTATAATACGATTGAAAGAAGTGTAATTTTTTATTTTTCCATAGAACAAAATACTGGAGACTCAAATACAGTACAATACTGTTGAATACAGAACTTATGTAACTGTTGAATAAAACATAGTACTCTTGAATACAGTACAATACTGTTGAAAACAGGGCAACCGAGAAATCGATCACCTCCCGGATCAAAGTACTTGGTACTTTGGTGGTTCTCTGTTTCATCGTGACTGGATAATTAGTTATTAGTTAACTCTTGAATAGGTACGATTAGAACCTAAATTTTATTAACCCACTGACAACTTGATACTTACAGTAAGTATCTTAATATTTATATATTTAAATTTTTTAATTTTGACAATTTATTGATACATATTACGTATCAAAGTTTGACAAAGGCTCTTTACTCTTAGCAAAATTGTTAATCTTGCTCTCAAGCTGTGTTTTCGATAGACTGTAGGCGGTGTTATTATGTGGCTAGTCACTAAATACTTGGAAAAATATGTATAAAAAAAATATCCTTCGAAGTTTCTTGTCGGTTCTTCTTCGTGGGTGTAACCGAACCGGATGGAACAAATTGTAACAGGTTCAAGTGCAGTCTAACTATGATATGAATGATCAATCCTCCTTATTACCTATAATAAAATCCAACGTCTGCTTTCTGTCTGAGTGTCTGTCTGTCCGCTTATAACTCGAGAACCACTGAACCGATTTTAATAAAAAAAAAATCTACGGTTAGCTTGATTCTTCCCATCAACTATAGGCTACTTACTATCACGCTAAATGGCTTATGAGGTTAGCAGTGAAGTGAAATATGAGAGCGGGCGGAGCCGCGGGCACAGCTTGTAAACAATACAATACAAAACAATACACACATTTCGAAATTAAAATAAATTTGCAGACTTAATAATATTCTTACGAGCTTTATTGAAAATGCACACATTGTAGTAGGTCATAAATATTCTGCATTGACCTCGTAAAGCTAAGGCCGAAGGTCTTTTATGAAGGTTCGTGCAGTTTACACTCCCGGGGGGTCTGACGCACAGGGCGGGGGGTGGACGGGGGTGGAAATGCATCGGCCGCCCGCTGGGTTGGCGCCGCGCCGCCGCCGCCAGGGCACAGCCTACACTTCCAGCAATAAACGAATAATATAGGCTGGAAAAAGAAAGAATATGAAGGCATTTCGTGCATATTTTACAATGAAAACACATTTCGGTTGTTCCGTTCATATGGTTATTGGTGTTGGGGAAACGAAGATGCGTTAACGAGGAAATTAGTTTTTTTTTCTTAGATCGGTGGGTTGTTTTTCTTTTTGTATGATAACATTTTTTATTAAAACTCATGAAAATTATTATTATTACCTCCTAAATTTAATACGTGACTAAAGTACAGAATACTTAAATAAATAAGAAGATAAATAAGAAAATAAAATTTTAAAATAAAAAATATTAATAAAACTCTACGTCTGTCCGTCCGCCCATCCGTCCATCCGTCCACCCGTCCGACGGCTGTATCATTGGAACCGTAATAGCTAGCCGATTGAAATTTTCACAGAATATGTGTTATTTTGGCGGATATAACAACAAATAAACGATTAAAAACTGAAAAATTAAGGGGATTCCCCATAGAAGTAACGTCTTTTTTAACTTATTTTTTAATGTGATGCCGAAGCCTCGGCTGCCCATTTATTGGTACAGAACTGAACCCTGCAACGAGTAATGTAAGAAAACAAATACGTATGACAGGCACGTCTCAAAGGTGGACGAACCCGGTGCTACCAAATGTATGCAAATGTTATTTTAAAAATTCTATAGTCCGCCCAGACGAGACATCAAAACTCTACCTAGCAACACATTGTACCTCGCGGTCATACTACGCCAGTCATATTATAATATTCGCAGAATAAATGGTACTAGAAGCCCACTCACAATGACGGTACTTTATTCACAACAATTTAAATGTTGAATTTTTTTTTGTGGAGGAAAAAATTATCAATAAATGTAATTCTTTTTATTAAGAGTGGAATTGAAATGTTATTTTTTACTTACTATTATTATTTAATTATTTTTATTATAATTTTTTTTTCACCTGACTAGGAGGTATGGATTGATTAATTATCAAAAACTAAAAGAACGTTATGCGATATAGTTACTTCATAATATGTGCATGATTTGACAAATTAGAAATTTTATTATAATACAGTAATATATATTTTGGTACACATACACACAAACTACATATGTGTTGGTAGTAATAAAGTGCCAAGCAAAATAAAACATGTGTGGATTTATCTGTGCAATATGTGTGTCTAATATTAATATTATTAATTTTAGTTCGGTTGTGCGCGGTCATCCGCGTAATGTGAAGCTATGCTAGATGATCGCGGTGGCAGCGGAGCGTAGGGTGCGCGCTTCAAATTTCGCTCATTCTTTCGAAGTGAAAGGTTATAAAAACCGCATTAAACCTACAAATTTCGCGGACAGTTCTAGTGAAATTTAAAAAATTAAATGAAAACCTATTTCACTATCGATTAAATACCTTTCGAAGTTAAATTATTAGTTTAAAATTAATATTTTATCAACTGCGTATTTTAGGGTATTTGCTAGCTAAGGTTTCAAGTATATTATAAGGGTATTAAGTACCATATTTCACAAAATATAAATATAAACATTTTTAGAATAGTATAATGCACTTATAAACTCATTTGCGCATTCCTTTGTTTCTTGCAACTTTTCGTGTACCAGTTTCTCTTTCAAATTGTGTGCAATAAAACCTTGAAAGAAAAACTGGTAGACGAAAGTTGTAAGAAACACAGGATTACGCAAAGGCGGACTTGTCACTGCAAGCGATTTCTTCCAGTCAACCTTAATCAACCTTAATCAACATTTGAACGACTCGTTTAAGAACGGCCTCAGTCCGCTCACGGCTTACCTATCTGGTCGAATTGTCGAGTCCTTAGTTTATCTGTATTTTCTAACAACCGCATATGGGGAACGCTATTTACAACCACCCTTTCGTTTTATTTATATTTCTATGCGAACAATCTTAAAGCTCATTTTGTAACGGCCGGGCAAATCGTTTAAGCCGGGTTTTATTGCAGAATCACTTCAGTCGTTGTACGTTTTAGGTATATATTTGCTTGGCAATTTCACTGTACATAAGACTTGAATGGATATGAGATTGTTTTGACCAGAGCACATGAATGGACGTATGGCAATATAAGATGTCGGCTGCGGTTTTATAGCCCTTTGCATTTGTATGCAATGTCTCTGGTCAGTCGGTATTCCAATTTTGTTCGCAGTCGTACCGTAAATAGGTACCTAATGTTATATGTATGTATAGTTAGGTACTAGGTTGTAATATGACTGAATGCGTGGTTTTGTTTTTTTTTTCTCAATAGGGTATGGGGTGGCTGAGCCAGAGGGGCAAGAGCATATGCGGCTATGTAAATAGTTTGTGTTTTCCGACCAGTTCAGTGTAGCCGGCACGATCAAAGGGGGAAGCACTGACATGGCACCTAGTTCACCCGGTGTTATGGGCTGACATCACGGACGTTGTAGGTGATGTTGCCAACCGTGTCAGTTTCCATAAAAAAAAAAAAAAATATGCTTCGAACAGCCATACAGGAGATTTCCCTTTCCTTTGGAACACAGCCGATGTTGTTATAAGAACATCTTACGGTCAGTACGGTAGTAGCAATTCAGTCAGTTTAAGCCTACTACCTAGTAAGGGGCAAGGGAGGTATCTACAGTTTTAATTCGGTTCCGAACGGTGAAGCAACGGGCACGTACATTTTTCCGTCAGAAAATGTCATTGGTTCGTGTCGGCCGGCGTTGAACCTCGGACTTTGATTTCAAGAGTCCAAGTCAAGTCCGTGCGCGCCATGCGCCGCTCAAAATATTCTTTAAATAATAATTAATTACTTCTATATAACCTAGAAAATAATAAAAAATCATTAATAGTTTTTATACATTTATTATATACATAAGTAAGTATATCTAACTCTTGCTCAAATTTAATAAATCTTTCAGTTCCATTGTTACTGTGAAATCAGTTCATTAATTTTTCTTTAATAGATTTAATTTCAGTTACACATTTCATCCAGGTAATCTAGAACTATTTCTAGGCTCCGGGCTTTATCGGGACCAGATAACAGAGCATTATTGTAAATTATTTACAAACATAAAATAGGTTAAAATTATATAAGTATTTTCATAAAACATGTTCAATTAATTTTTATAAACTTTGGCAACGTGTTGCCTGAAATTCAACTCACTACAGCGACGCAGGTAAGCATAAAAATGCAGTATGCGCAATTTGAAAATTTCACCGTTATGCATTTTCCATTCGCAGTAATTACGGTCTAAAGCAAACAGCGAACACGGTCCGCAACACCAAAGTAAAAGAAATGAAAAATAAAATCCTTTGACACATGCAGCACGGCAGGTCTGTAAACTCACTATGCGAAGCTCAATTGATTTGCTGCGACGTTAAAACTACGGCCTTATTGGATAAAATATTGGTCGGAGAGGGAGTTTCCAATACTCGCTAAAAGCGTAATTACATTTTGAGAATTAGGTACCGTGTGGTACTTAAATATAACAGCCCCACTGCATCTCTCCCCATGCATGTCGTAAAATGCGACTATAAGGGATAAGGACAAGATGCCGCTCTAAAGAGCGAAGGATAGCCACCTATCACCTTGGCACGGTCATTCCACCGAGTCATGCAGCAGGTGGGTCTTCGTTGTCCAAATACTTTTTTATTTACTGGTAGAACATTACTGAAATGATTGATTACGACAAATATGTACAATTTGAGAAGCGACCACACGCTGTATTCCGACAATCAGGGTAAGCAGAGTAGTCGGTGTTGTGCAGCAAGTACTCAAACACAACACCGACCACCACATTTAGCAAAGTTTTAGGACAAGTTAACTATCAAACAGCAATTAAGGCACAAAGACCCACGTGCTTCATAACTCGGTGGAAGGACCGTGCCAAGGTGAGTGGTGGCTATCGTGTCGCGTTTATACACGGCATCTTCTCCTTATTTCTTAGTTGCCTTTTACGACATGCACGGGGAGAGATGCAGTGAGGCTATTCTTTTTAAGTACCGACGACCCCACTCAGTACCAACCTACACACCTAATACCTACATAATATTGTACTATCCCTAGGTGAGATCTGGGTCCATCAGATTTTTACGATTCGGACAAGCAGCGCCGAAATTATACGCAGACCCGCGCGGGAATTTTATGTATTTTTGCAAAAGATATGAAGTCAGTCGCATCAGGTGACGCAGGTTGAGCCAACATTCTATGGACCTACATTATATTGAAATGTCTTCATGATTTTACAGTACGTCTTCTTCGTATTAAAGTAACAAATTTCGATTAGTGTTTCATCATAGATTATGCAATTAAATGTGGTTGAGTGCCTACGAACATTTACATAATTATATCGATAATAGCTTAGGAGGAACCTGTACCACAGATTACTTAATAGTTACTTCGTAACAGATAAATCACTCCATAGAAAATGTTCCTACCTTCGGGCTTTAATAGCCTACTCTTTCACAACGCCAATCGCTACGTGCGAAAATGTACCTTAACGATCGAGTGTAAAGTGGTTATTGCTTTGCAGCTGCGCGCACTTGCGTGGGCGAGCGTCTATGTATACTTCGCGCGGCAGACGAATTTCTACTGAAAAAGACCGCCGGCGGCCCGTCGGGCGGTAGGTAGTTAGCGCGCGCAAGTACATAGAGTGCGTGAGGCCTGCCTGTACCTACAAATTGGAGCCTTAGGCGCAGCCAATTTCGCCCCCGAGGAGGTGCCAGTCCGGCTTGAAGGCAAAGTAATGTAGCAGGAGAAAGACGCGCGATTTGAAGATCACTGGGATTGTAAGAAAGATATTCCTCGGAAGCCACACCATCGCAGTGCGACGCAAGAACGATTTAGAGAACGTAGTGTTCGAAGAACTCTTCTGTCGACTACAAAGAGACACTGAACAAAGAGGTGTTCCGCGAGAGTACGGCGGGTTTGGCAATGGCGAATAGGAGGAGGAGAGATAAGGGAAGCAGTTCATCAAGTGGCCATAGTAGTACCGACCTAATTAGATAAAACTGATCCAATTTTGTGTTAGGATCTTCAATTCTACGTTCCCGCGCTAGATATCCAGTTCAACTCTACAATACCCCAGCTATGTTTCCGTGGTGGATAGCCAGGCCAACTCTACATTACCCCCAGCTAGACTCCAGCGCTGGATAGCCAGGCCAACTCTATATTCACTCAGTTCCGTTCCCGCGTTGGATAGCCCGGCCAACTCTATATTACCCCAGTTCCGTTCCCGCGCTGGATAGGCAGGCGAACTCTACCTTACCCCAGCTACGTTCCCGCGCTGAGATATCCAGGCCAAATCTACATTAACCGAGCGACGTTTCCGCGCTGGATAGCCAGGCCAACTCTATATTACCCCAGCTGAGTTCCCGCTTTCAATAGCCAGGCCAACTCTATATTAACGCAGTACCGTTCCCGCGCTGGATAGCCAGGCCAACTCTATATTACCTCAGTTCCATTCCCGAGCTGGAATAAGTAGGCCAATTCTACCTTACCCCAGCTACGTTTCCGCGCTGGATATGCAGGCCAACTCTACATTACCCCTGCTACGTTCCCGCGCTGGATAGGCAGGCGAACTCTACCTTACCCCAGCTACGTTCCCGCGCTGAGATATCAAGGCCAAATCTACATTAACCGAGCGACGTTCCCGCGTTGGATAGCCAGGCCAACTCTATATTACCCCACCTGAGTTCCCGCTTTCAATAGCCAGGCTAACTCTATACTAACGCAGTACCGTTCCCGCGCTGGATAGCCAGGCCAACTCTATATTACCTCAGTTTCATTCCCGCGCTGGAATAAGTAGGCCAATTCTACCTTACCCCGGCTACGTTCCCGCGCTGGATATCCAGGCCAACTCTACATTGCCCCTGCTACGTTTCCGCGCTGAATAGCTAGGCAAACTCTACAATACCCCAGCTATAGTTACCGCGCTGGATAGCCAGGCCAACTCTATATTACCTCAGTTCCATTCCCACGCTGGAATAAGCAGGCCAATTCTACCTTACCCCAGCTACGTTCCCGCGCTGGATAACCAGGCCAACTCTAAATTACCCCAGCTATACTTACAGCGCGTGATAGCCAGGTCAACTCTACATTACCCCGACTATAGTTACCGTGCTAGATATGCAGGCCAACTCTGCATTACCCGAGCGACGTTCCCGCGCTGCATAGCCAGGCCAACTCTATATTACCCCAGCTATAGTTACCACGCTGGATAGCCAGGTCAACTCTACATTACTCCAGCTACGTTCCCGCTCTCAATAGCCAGGCCAACTCTACATTACCCCGGCTGCGTTCCCGCGCTGGATAGCTAGGCCAACTCTACATTACCCCAGCTATAGTTACCGCGCTGGATAGCCAGGCCAACTGAACATTACCCCGGCTAATAGTCACCAAGCTGGATAGGCAGGCAAACTCTACCTTGCCCCAGCTATGTTCCCGCGTTGGATATCCAGGCCGACTCTACATTACCCGATCGACGTTTCCGCGCTAGATTGCTAGGCCAACTCTATATTACCCCAGCTATAGTTACCGCGATGATAGCCAAGCCAACTCTAAATTAACCCAGAGACGTTCCCGCGCTGGATAGTCAGGCCAGCTCTACATTACCCCAGCTATACTTACAGCGCGTGATAGCCAGGTCAATTCTACATTACCCCAACTATAGTTACCGTGCTGGATATGCAGGCCAACTCTGCATTACCCGAGCGTGTTCCCGCGATGGATAGCCTGGCCAACTCTATATTACCCCAGCTATAGTTACCACGCTGGATAGCCAGGTCAACTCTACATTACTCCAGCTACGTTCCCGCTCTCAATAGCCAGGCCAACTCTACATTACCCTAGCTATATATGTATACCGCTCTGGATAGCCAGTCCAACTCTACATTACCCCGGCTGCGTTCCCGCGCTGGATAGCCAGGCAACTCTACGTTACCCCAGCTATAGTTAACGCGCTGGATAGCCAGGCCAGCTGTACATTACCCTGGCTATAATCACCGAGCTGGTTAGGCAGGCCAACTCTAACTTACCCCAGCTACGTTCCCGCGCTGGTTAACCAGGCCAACTCTAAATTACCCCAGAGACGTTCCCGCACTGGATAACCTCCTTTACTATCATTTTATTGCTTTACGTTTTGTTTATAGACGTCCAGAAATACCAGCCTTTCGGCTACAAAATCCAGACGTCTACAACCTGCACTCTTGCGAGTACAGTGATCATGTATGCCAGATCGAGGCCCCATAGCTGCACTGTCGAACATCCGTTCTTCCGAAAAAATCCCATGGGAAACACAGGCTGCGACCTTTCCCCAGCCGATCCGAGCCACCACCCGTCCACCCGAAGGAACCCCCGACCGAAGTCGAGAGCCGGGGGTGAAGCCTTCACTGCCACTGGGGTCAGCACCCTATCCAAACGCAACCTGTGCCCAGGGCCTCAGCGTTTTGTACTAGCCCAAAGGCTTTTGTTCACCAGCTATGTATATGCGTGGAAGTGCATATGACCACCACCTAATGTGTACCGGGGATCCACCGGTCTCGAATGACAGACTTACGTCAGCGTCATTAGCTCGTGAGAAATCCATCCCACATCCACATATAAGTGTGTGTTGCACCGACATACCGATCTACATTATTCGCATGTCTACCAATTCTCCACATTGGTTACGGAGCTCTAAGTGGCTCACCACTCGCAGCTTTCGCTACTTATTCCCGTGTTAGGTGCTTTAACTACACAAGTACGGAAGCACCAGGGAATCAACGCTAAACCACAACCCCTGCGAGACCAACTCCAGTGTTCCGTGCAGAAGCACGAAGCATTCTGGGGCTTTTAACGGAACCCCGCAGTACTCAACCCAGCGTTTAGGGTAGTATCTCATTTGACCCACCGACCTGAGTGGAGTCAGCAGCGTGAGCTAAGAGGAGGCCGAAACCCCCAACTTAGTACTCATGTTAGACTAGCAACGTTTAATGAGTAATCGTCGAGAACAAGTTCTCTACCACACATTATTTCTAACAGTGACGCCCGTTACACCGCCCAGTTGCGGGATAGGGTAGCCAACTGATAGTTTTAAGGGTAGCCACCGTGTGGTCTGCATAGGGAAACGTCACGGATACGGTACCCAACTCCGACACCTTGGACGACTAAACGCCTCTGCGACCCCGTACAAAGGTCGCTAATACGGGTCTATGGATACTGGTGGCCGGGCCCGACACCTTGGGTAGACCGAAGTCCCGCACTGGATAGTCAGGCCAACTCTACATTACCCCAGCCATAGTTACAGCGCTAGATAGCCAGGTCAACTCTACATTACCCCGACTAGATTTACCGGCCGGACATGCAGGCCAACTCTGCATTACCCGAGCGTCGTTCCCGCGCTTGATAGCCAGGCCAACTCTATATTACCCCAGCTATAGTTACCACGATGTCCAGATCAACTCTACATTACCCCAGCTACGTTCCCGCTCTCAATAGCCAGGCCAACTCTACATTACCCTAGCTATACTTACCGAGCTGGATAGGCAGGCCAACTCTACTTTACCATAGTTATGATCCCGCGCTGGATATCCAGGCCAACTCTACATTACCACAGCTACGTTCCCGCTCTCAATAGCCAGGCCAACTCCACATTACCCCATCTATAGTTACCGAGCTGGATAGGCAGGCCAACTCCACCTTACCATAGCTATGTTCCCGCGCTGGATATCCAGGCCAACTCTAAATTACCACAGCCACGTTCCCGCTCTCAATAGCCAGGCCGACTCTAAATTACCCCAGCTACGTTCCCGCGCTGGATAACCAGACCAACTCTAAATTACCCCAGAGACGTTCCCGCGCTGGATAGTCAGACCAACTCTACATTACCCCAGCTATAGTTACAGCGCTAGATAGCCAGGTCAACTATACACTACCCCGAATATAGTTACCGTGCTGAATATCCAGGCCAACTCTGCATTACCCGAGTGACGTTCCCGCGCTGGATATCCAGGCCAACTCTACATTACCACAGCTACGTTCCCGCTCTCAATAGCCAGGCCAACTCCACATTACCCCATCTATAGTTACCGAGCTGGATAGGCAGGCCAACTCCACCTTACCATAGCTATGTTCCCGCGCTGGATATCCAGGCCAACTCTAAATTACCACAGCCACGTTCCCGCTCTCAATAGCCAGGCCGACTCTAAATTACCTCAGCTACGTTCCCGCGCTGGATAACCAGACCAACTCTAAATTACCCCAGAGACGTTCCCGCGCTGGATAGTCAGACCAACTCTACATTACCCCAGCTATAGTTACAGCGCTAGATAGCCAGGTCAACTATACACTGCCCCGAATATAGTTACCGTGCTGAATATCCAGGCCAACTCTGCATTACCCGAGTGACGTTCCCGCGCTGGATAGCCAGGCCAACTCTATATTACCCCAGTTATAGTTACCACGCTGGATAGCCAGATCAACTCTACATTACCCCAGCTACGTTCCTGCTCTTAATATCCAGGCCAACTCTACATTACTCTAGCTATATTTACCGCGCTGGATAGCCAGGCCAACACTACATTACCCCAGCTGCGTTCCCGCGCTGGATAGCCAGGCCAACTCTACATTACCCCAGCTATAATTACCGCGCTGGATAGACAGGCCAACTGTACATTACCCCGGCTATAGTCACAGAGCTGGATAGGAAGGCCAACTCTATCTTACCTCAGCTATAGTTAGCGCGTTGGATATCCAGGCCAACTCTACATTACACCAGGTACGTTCCCGCGCTGGATAGCCAGGCCAACTCTACATCACCCCAGCGACGTTCCCGCGCTGGATAGCCAGGGCAACTCTACATCACCCCAGCGACATTCCCGCGCTGGATAGCCAGGCCAACTCTACATCACCCCGGCGACGTTCCCGCGCTAGATAGCCAGGCCAACTCTACATCACCTCAGCGACGTTCCCGCGCTGGATAGCCAGGCCACCTCTACATCACCCCAGCGACGTTCCCGCGCTGGTTACCCAGGCCAACTATACATCACCCCAGTGACGTTCCCGCGCTGGATATACAGACCAACTCTACATTACCCCAGCTACGTTCCCGTGCTGGATAGCGCGATTGTTTCTTCCTACAGTTTAGTAAAATGTTACTAAACTAATAATAATTTATCTCAGTGTAGTTGATTTTCTAGGTTTTGGTTTTTGATACAGGAAAAACAAGACTGTCACAGCGAAGAACATATGCTTTCAAGACTATGGTCTTAGGAATTCGTATTTCCCAATATACGATTTACCATGTTCCTAAAGATAGAACTTTCGGCACTCACTCACACACATACACCGCGCAAACTTCAGCATGTAAATCAAAGGCAGAAAGGTTCCTCCTAGGTAGCAAATAAGTGGTATATTTTTCACAAAGAAATCCGAACTCCGGTCGATTCCGAATGCATAACGCCGAGATCCGCCGACGGGGATAAATAAGAAAATATATCGAAGCTTGTGATAAAATATGTTATGAAAAAGAAAATATAAGTTTGACCGGAGCCATCGGTCAGCGACGTGAATACGATTACAAGCGCCCGATTACATGCAGCCGTCTTCAGAGATGTTTATTCTTTATTCTGATTCTCAAAGAGTATGAAACTCGTCGCTGAAACGTCGCGAAGGAGCGCAGCGACTAGTTTCAAACTATGCTGATTCTTTATGAATTTGGGCAGAGTAGTGGGTACTCATTGCTTTGGAATATAATATTCGAGAAATCAATATCAGTGTTTTAAAATAATAGTCACTAAAACCAAAGACATTAAACCCACCCTCTTGACTAAAACTAATAAATCACTATACTTAAATTATATTATTTTGACAGCCAGTAGCCATTTTGACAACGAAAAGAACAGAAATATATCTTCAATCCAAATAAAATGTTTATAGATTGTCCGTTTACGTGTTACGTTACTTTTAAGTCTCTGTGACAGTTTGACAGACAGATGAACAGGCCGACAGGGAAATGTTGCAATTGCGTTGTGGCGACCTGTAGCCCACAACATGAAAATCGATAACCAGAGATTACAACGCTTCGCACTGCAGAGACTTCACTTCACAAGGTTCACACCAACGCCGTGAGATGGCGCATAGCGACCAAATGTCAGATACCATACTTACGTGCAAACGTTTAACACAATTCTCTCGACGCTCAGTATAAATACAATTAGCAACACAGAAAGCATCGGGCAGTACCCCACACAACATCAAGCTAACACAGTGGAGAGATGTCAGCTTCCCCTGTCTCGCTCCGCTTTTGCTCACTCTTATGGTCTTTGTTTCTTTCATGTAATGCTTTTCTGCGTATTGTACGCATTAAGTGTTTCTATTATATTTCATTCTTCGCGATGAAATAAACTAGGTAAACTGAAATTATTACGTAACTGTCCACGCACCGTGCATGTAGGCCCAGTCTTACTTTCCACAATATTGCGGGGAGCGGAATTGACCACCTCCGCGGTGTTTGTATGAAAAATATTCCAATAACACACGTTACCCGCTCCGAGAGGAAGTTCTAGGGGGGAGGGGCCACCGATAAACTTGTTCTTTGGACACGGTCTACGGTATTCCGAAAGTATGTATACATAATACCTACCTACATACATACACTTGTATGGATGATTTGTTAGTGAAAGAGAATTTATTTTTAATTTTAAGAATATACCTATCTTAAAAACAATGAAATAACGAACATTTTGAATTAAAATTACTACTGTATATTTTTTTTCTACTACTTTGCTGCTTATATTAATTAAAAATTAAAATTACAAAATAAAAAAAAAAAACCTTGACCCCTTAAAAATACTAAATAATATCCATTTAGTTACTTAAAGGCGTCGGGGGACCGTTAAGTAAAAAACAGAATTCGTTCAGGTCGCACACTCGGTGACGTCGCGCCCTCCGCACCGCGCAGCTCTGAGTTTTATTTTATTTACTTAGCGGTCCTCCGATGTCTTTAAGTAACTAAACGGAAATAATTTTTCTTTTAAGGGGCCGGGGGT
This sequence comes from Nematopogon swammerdamellus, assembly GCA_946902875.1. Classification (NCBI taxonomy): domain Eukaryota; kingdom Metazoa; phylum Arthropoda; class Insecta; order Lepidoptera; family Adelidae; genus Nematopogon; species Nematopogon swammerdamellus. The sequence continues at coordinate 6,250,022 of OX336342.1, forward strand.
TTTTAAAAAGTGTAATTAAACTTTTATTTCAAGCTTAGTAAGAGTCGTAATCCTTTGATTACTTGATTGTGAACAAAGCTAAGAACCATCTAGGTTAAACCATCGGTCTATTCGTTCCATAGCTACGATGTCACAGACAGATAGACAGACACATATACAGACAGCGGTGGGTGGCCGAGTGGTCTGTTCGAATCCGGTCGGTGTGCACCAATAAGTTTTTTCTGATTTGACAATTACATTACATTACGATTGAAAATATAGATTATAATCTTTCGTGTGATATGTATGTAAGAATCTAAGGTCAGCGTGTATAGGTAGAAACTGAATGTAACTGAGTTGAGCAATTCTTGAGTTATAGTTATAATCGAACATCCGTATAGACCATCATATACATACCTCGTAATATATGGAGATACATACTCACGTGCTTTGAGGAAAGTAATGTAAGTATGTGTACAGACAAACTTGACCACACGGGGTAAGAGAAGGCAATAAAGTATGCAATATCGAGAGGACAGTTCGGGAGGTCAGGCCGGCGCGCGATGACTATTCTCGAATCATTCGTTTTGAAAACGAATGATCCGATGAGAAAGAGTAAAGACTCATTAGATCAGTGTCCGTGGAACGTGGAGATTTATTGTTTGTGTCTACCGCATTGGGAGACAGGCGCGACGTTATTTATTTATTTTAGAACATATTTTAGAATCACGAGTTCTTCCAAGAGTAATTTTTTTGAACACACTTTAACCATATTTTTGATTGCGTAAAACTAAATAACTACTATTTGATAATATTAAAATTATACGGCCAGCCTCTGTAGCTCAGTGGTGCGATCGATCAACCGGCGTTTGTGATCTTAAGCACACCTGAGCGCGGTCATAACTTGGATGGGTGTCACTTTGCCAAGTCAATGAGTCAGTTAGCGCCTCTCCAATGTCAATGAGTCAGTTAGCGCCTCTCCAATATTTCTTCAGTCCAGACCGTGAGGTCATCAGCGGTACGGAACCACTGATTGCCTCTGACGTACATTATCTCGTCGTCTCACCTGACCAAATACTCAAATAATTGCAGAACGATTAAAATTAAAGCGTATAATTTCTAAGAATATGTCTGTCAGTTCGTTCGCGTCCAAGGCCGTGCGAATGGAGAATAGAGCACAGGAGCGTGGGCCGGCCTCCGGATGCCAGCGGCGGTGCTTCTGCCAATCTGGTTGCGAAATTGACTGGAGGGAAGAGCCTGTACTATAAAAAGGGCAGAAAAGGTGTAGCCCTCGTAGGTAGAGCGGTGTGGGAAGGTTGCGGTGATACAAATTCTTTGTGGTGTATAAGAATGTTTGGTATACATATCCAATAACGAGTATCTATTTCTTCAGTAGTTAAATGCAAATGTAGTGTGTGGGGTCGGTACTTAATAAGAATAGTCCCACTGCATCTCTCCCCTTGCATGTCGTAAAAGGCGACTAAGGGATATGGACAAGATGCCGTGCGTAAGGGCGACAGGCTAACCACCTCTCACCTTGCTGACTGATAGTTATTTTGTCCTAAGGTAATACTTTGCTAAACGTTGCGGTCGGCATTGTGCTGTAATTTACTAGAGTACTTGCAGCACAACACCGATTACTCTGCTTACCCCGATTGTCGGGATACGGCGTGTGGTGTGTATTGTGTATTAAATGCAAAACCAAAAATGAAGAGGAAAAATACGTCCCGACCAGGATTCGAACCTGGAACTCCGGCTTGAGCCGCCAGCGCGTTACCAATTTCGCCATCGGGTCGATGACGTATTCTCTCTAAATTTTTTGAACAGTTGCATCTTCTATTGATAGGTATGACACAATCTACGGCGTTGAATATGAGATTTAATATGGAATCGTGCAAGTAAGGTGAGACAGGCTGGCCACCTCTCACCTTGGCACGGTCCTTCCACCGAGTCTAGCAGCAGGTGGGTCTTCGTGCCTTACTTGCTGCTTGATAGTTATCTTGTCCGAATACTTACTAAACGTGGTGGTCGGCGTTGTGCTGTAATTTACATGAGCAGCACAACACCGATTACTCTGCTTACCCCGATTGTCGGCATACAGCGTGTGGAGTGTATATAAGGTCTTTCATTAGTAGGTAACTATGTGTATCAGATACTGATCACGTTCCCATACCATTTTTTTTACGATATAAAAAACCTACTCACTCCTCAAATTTAATACGTGAGGTGCGCGTATTTCACCTTAGTAAGTACGTTTTTTATATCGTAAAAAAATTGGTATGTGAACGTGATCAGTATCTAATACACATACACCCCTAAGCGTATCGTTACCTACTATTGAAAGACCTTGCGTTAATATCTGTGTTGGCATTGGACCGTGTGGTGGGCACCTGATCAATGTAACATATTTTAACCAGTGAATAGCAAAAATCTGTGGTACAACCAACCTACTGATTAAACATTTAATTAAACGTTTTATCAATACAAATTCCTTGATGAGCTTTTGATAATGAATGAATGATAAATTGTATCGTGTACGGTGTACGGTACCACAGAACATTAAAGTAAGAAAATGTTTTTACCTGCAAGCCGTAAATTGTGAGCTTCGTCTGCTATCAAATTCCATACCTACTTAGTCTATTTCACATCACATAGTATGTTTCACATGCTCTTAGAAATGTCGACCCGCACGTCGTCGTGCATATTTACCTATTCCCGGAATACCTTTTTTTATACAACCTGACCCTCACATTAATATCAACAGTCTGACCTCTTTATTACGGCCTCTGGAAGTAAATGATCCTCCAGCATGGAGAGGTGGAGTCGTCATCCGCCGCGGCCGCCACCGGAAATGGGGTCGGGGTGAGAGAGGGGCGTAGTCCACTTCCGGGAGGTGCGCGTGACGGTATGTCTTAATTTCCGGTTAGATCAATTTTCAGATTTTCTTAAGATAACCCCTGGCCGTCGTCGTATTCATGTGTGTGAGCCGCCTTGAGGGACGTTTTCGTATGTATGTTTTTGAGGAGATACGATTTCGTATGTGTGAATATTTTAACGCGGAGGTATAAATGAGGGTGTTATGGTTTGCCCGGGGCATTTGATTTTATGGACAGGAGAAGATATATGATAAAGACTGATAGATATACTTACTTATTCACGTATATCTACCTAGTCATTATTTCATAGTCATCTGTTTGAGAGTGATAAATGCCTATTTTTTTTTTACAGAAACTGACACGGTTGGCTACATCACCTACAACATCCGCGATGTCAGCCCAAAACACCGCGTGAACTAGGTTCCATGTCAGTGCTTTCCTTCATTTCATGTCGGCGCCACTGAACTGGACGGAAAATACGAATTTACATAGCCGTGTCGATGGACGTTTCGCTCAGTGCGTTGGTACTAACCCGGCCGGGATAAACCCTACCACCAGTACCACCTAGTAAGCTAAGAAGGGAAGGGACCGAACCACAGTCAGCCTCCAACGGTCGAGCGGTCATTCGACCGACCGTACCACTGAGCTACCGAGGCTAACTTTTGAGAGATATACTTACTACCTGGTTATTTAAAAAGAAAGGGAATGAAAATGGCGGCTTTTGCCTCTCGCTCACACAGTATTGCCGTCTAAAGAAAATAAAGCAATTGTTCGAAAATTAAAATTTGCAAATAAAAATATATACTATGCAAAAAAAAAATCATGCTGACTGGTACAGCTACCGCTGGTAAAACACCGCCATTTCCAATCCCTTTCTTTAAATAACCAGAGGTTATACTTATACACGTATACCTGGTCATATTATGCTTATTGATATGTTTGTGAGTGATAAATACCTACTTATGTAGTTTACTAAATTTTTAGAGAAAAATTTAAAGTCGTGGACACAGGTCGATTAATTAAGTTATGCTGTTTCATCATTGGCATGAAAGAGAATCTGATTGAGTCATACTTATATTCTAACTAAAACTAACCAAACTTACGTTACTATAAAAAAGTATTAAGAACTAATATTTTCCCTAATTCCAAATAGTCAATATTCGGAACCAAAAAATATACTTTTTCGAAAATAAATTCGTCTACACAGGTCAGCCCGGTCGTCAAAACAAGTCCATTAGTTCCAGCAGTGCGGAGTCCAGAAAATGATGCAAGTTATACTTTACGACGCAGTGGCCAGGTCGACGGGATTCATACGTTGTGTCGATCTACGAAGCGTCGACAGATTGACGAAATTAAACTAGACGAGCAAATCGACACAGGTGAAGATTCGAATCATGTAAAAATTCTTTATATCCATCCATCCGACCATCCAACCGTTTACATGATTAATCGGCCTATGTCTTTTTAGGCAATTTTGCAATTGATAAACTGGTACGTTATCGCAATATGACTATCCTTAAAAACTTCTGAAGGTTGCTATCGCTCTTAAACATACGCAAGAAGTCGAAGAAAATGCCAATGTCAATTTTATTGCCCTAAATTTAATATCGAACACATTGAAGAAATTGTATATTACACATCAGTAATAGCAATACACAAATAGAAAACAAATGAAACACACGGAACCGGTTCACTCTGGAAAACTCTCCCTGCCTGGTTTACCCCAAGTACAGTCTCGGGTCCTCGGGGATTTAACAGCCACCTGTCAGGCTGGCGTAGAATTTGCAACCACCGCAAATGACCATTTTCCTCGCGAGTCACCTTATGGCGCGGTACCACATGTCACGTTTTCTACTTAAAAAAATTCACCCAGCCAATCTTTTATATTTTAAAAATCATCATCAAATGGTATTACTTTTTATGTTAACATTTATTTATTTATTTTGAAAGAAAAATGAGTAAATATCGATCGTTTGTACGCATCCCGCATGCGAGTGGAGTATGAAAGTTTGATTCGATTTCGACACGTAATAAGGAGGAAAGTCGTAGGCCCGCCCCATAATACACCAACTTTCCTTTCATGGCTTTTATTATTGCTTGATTATGATATGTGGCCGGCCTGGCCGGCGGCTTGGGTCGCGATATTTTTGACGGACCGACCATTACTTTCTAATTCCATTGGAATACATAATTAGGAAATTTGCGGAAAAAATACAAAATCATATTTCGAAGGTGGAAAGGCAAAACGTCTTTGTTTTAAGTTAATGTTTCATTTTTTCGAACCAATACTTCTTCACTTAGTGTTATGGAATGTTATGTCACAGAATACCCCATGCGTGATACGTCACATACCCTCATTCCTAGCACTAAGTAGAAGTTTAAATACCAACCCTAATTCAACTTGAGTACGAAATATTAGTTGAGACAAGGTAAAATATGAATTCCAATTTATTTTAAATTGTATTTTAATATATTTTTATTTTTATTTATTATTTGATTTATTAAGGCAGACTTACAGTTCTATTACAAAAGTATATACATTAAAAAAATCTACAAAAACATTAAAAGAAAACATTACATACATTTTCAATACAAATCAATTTGACAGTTGTAAAATAACTATAAACATTACAGAGTAAACAAAAAAATCAATAAAAAAAATCACAAAAGCACATTTCACATCACAATAACATTATATTCTTTATTCTTTATTCATCATTCGTAGTCAAGGGTTGAGCAACGCATGCTATAATTATTGCAAAGTAAATGGTTTATGATAATGGTTTAATCAATAATTATTTGAACAAAAAAGTGTCTTTTAATAATTTCATACATTCAAAAGGCATAAACGCACAACTTTTTTATTTGCGGGCTTAATTTCAGAATATCATGCATAAAACAACTACTTACCAAAACTAGTGTCAGCAAGTAATACAAGAGCAGTAAGGTACAGATCGGATCCACATAAAAAGCTCTAAAAAACACGTACTTTTACCCGACGACAAAAATAAAAAGATCGTAAAGAGCTCTAATGCGTTTGTCTGTCTGAGCACTAGCGCCTAATAATCAATGATATTTAGAAAGACAGACGTGAAATTTGCCTATCAAAAATCACCGCCCGGACATTTCGTAGAAAGCGAATATAGATTTGTAAATAACAGTGAAATATAAAACAAATCCTTCTCAAATAAAATTTTAATGTCTATCTAGTGACAAAGTAACAAAAAATAACAAGTAACAACAAATAATTAAAATAAGAAAAAGTAAAAAATTCACGGGGGTTCCCATAGAAGAAACCAAAAAGTGTATGCGCGCGCGCCATCCACCGAATAGATTATGTATGAAACATTTTAACTAATCATGACATTTAACTAATATGAAGCATTTCATAACACGCCATATAGATGGATTATTTGTTGTTATATCCGCCATAATAACACATATTCTGTGAAAATTTCAACGGGCTACCTATTATGGTTCAAGAGATACAGCCCTCGGACACACGGACGGACAGACAGACAGACGGCGTAGGCTTAGTAATAGGGTCCCGTACCGGATACGGAACCCTAAAAAGATAATAAATACGCGACCACTCTCGTGATGTTGAAAGCCGCGGATTCTGAGCCAAGTTGCTCGTCTCAACTTTGAATGCGATCATCGCCTAATAAGCCAAATAAAGCGATTCTCTCATACGAATTCTTTGTGATCTGCGATATGAAAGACGCCGGTTTACGTGACAACATCAAAGATACAAGCCGGAGGGAAATTGTACGAAGAATTTCTAAAAATGTTCTGGATAGTTGGATTTCAAATGCCTTTCTGTCTGATCTCACTACGTGAACGTCTCTTGTTTTGTAGATTGGATGTGTCGCCGAATTTACACGACGTGTATTCCTTCAAGAAAAAAATAAAAAGAGGGTTACCTACGCTATCATATTTTGACATGGAATTCATATGTAATGTCTTACCCGTGCCATTTGCAAAAATCGATCGTCATTCCTAATGTACTTTCGGCATACCACTATCTCATGAACCGCTCAACCAATCCCCACAAACCAGGTGTCAGGTGATAGTTACTCGGCCGCCTTCCACCTATGGAAACGTCAATGAATAATATGAACAATTGATGACGTCATAGCATTTACAAAACAGGCTACGAAAATCAATAGATGCCTAATAATAAACTCCTAAACTACTGGTCGGATCGACATGAAATTGTTTTCCTTCCTTAAGAAAAAATCTCTTTCTGAAATAATGTAACCCCGTCAGCGCCACGTCAGACCATTTGCACTCTAGCACTTACGTGATTATATGTCTGCCCATGATTTCATGTCTATGTCTACCGGTAGTCCCACGACTACCAGGGCATTTTTTTGTCGCGCGAAAGCGTTACCAACCAATTATAATTCTCCATGTTAGGTTTGTATGTGTGTAAAAAATACATGTCGTGAACACTGCCCACTCAACACACACTTGTTCATTATAGGTGTCACCGACAGCCCCAGAAAGGCAGAGATTTCATGGCGGAAGACGAAACAGCCGCCCACGTGCTCCTAGAGTGTCCGGTGGTGGCGGAAGAACGACTGCAGTTTCTTGGGAACGTGGGAACTGACCGTGGAGTGTGGAAGCGATCAAGAAGAGTGCTCCACTTCATGAAAGAGCTCGGGTGGCTGGATTAACACTACCCGGGCGCCAATGTAAAACGGATCGTCTTGAGGTCTCATTGCGGAGAATGGCACATGAAGAATGATACATGAATCCGTGCTTCGGATTCCACATTAAACTGTAGGTCCCTTCCCTTCTTACCTTACTAGGTGGTGGGGTTTATCGCCCTCGGGTTGGTGCCACCGCACTGAACGAAACGTCGATCGAAACGGCTATGTAAATAGTTCGTGTTTTCCGTCCAGTTCAGTGTAGCCGACATGAAATGAAGGGAAGCAATGACAAGGCACCTAGTTCACTCACACGGTGTTATGGGCTAATATCACGGATGTTGTAAGTGATGTAGCCAACCGTTTCAGTTTTCATAAAAAAAGAAAAATCTATAACATTTCATCTTAAGACATCCTAAGATAAAATACTATATTAGTATCTTCATCGTTGGTTAGATTTGGCATACTGTGTTTGATTCGCGGTTATTTGAAATTTTTCAAAATGACCGCGAATATTAACCAGTGTTTATTAGTATCTTCAGCATCTATGACGCGCAGCCGAAACTTCGTCGTCTGTCTTTCGTCTGTGACTCAGATACTCTAGATGCTCTGGAAGTATCTGAGTCACAGACGATTTGTAGGTTCGCTTAGTCGGTTTTACAGACTACTATCACGGACGCTGCACTGTGGAACTAGCATCCCATATTCCCTGCCACCCGTCCTATCTTCGCATGTCTCGTCGCAGAGAGACTCAGCACCCTTTTGCTGTTGACATTGAGAACTTGACATTGAAAGCTTTTGAGAACCCATCGGTTCTCTAAATCGTTTCTTTGTCGCACCGCTAGGGTGTGGATGGAACTGTCTTCCGGCGAGTGTGTTTCCCGAATCCGTTAACCTGGGTGTCTTCAAACGTCGTATTAATTAACAGGCTAGACAGACAGCCTAGCAATCGTCCGCAAATCTGCTGGCATGGCACCTAACTGAGCGTGGTTTCGCGAGGAGAGGTGATTTTGGCTAAGTCGACTGCACCGTTGGTCTCTCGGCCCATGTTGGTTTACATAAAAAAAACGGCCAATTGCGAGTCGAACTCGCGCACCGAGGGTTCCGTATCGCCATGTCATGGTCAGCGCTGCTTCATACTGTTTTCGGTAGATGGCGCGCATACACTTTTTAGTTTATTGTATGGGCACCTCCGTGATTTTTTACTTTTTCTTATTTTTATTACTTGTTGTTATATCGGCCATAATAACACATATTCTGTGAAAATTTCAACGGGCTACCTATTACGGTTCAAAAGATACAACCCTCGGACAAACAGACGGACAGACAGACAGACGGCGTAGGCTTAGAGGTTCCCGTACGACGGATACCGAACCCTTAAAACAAGTTTAGCATTGTTCACCGAATTAATTTAATCGATAGAAAAATTCCATCCCCTTATGCAAATGCGAGCAATACGCGTCAAACTGAAGCTACGACCGATGCGAATTCTCCGCATTCCCCCGCTCTAATTTCGCTACAAAAAGCGAATAAAAAGGAAATAAAGAAATCACCTACGCTAAGGAGACACCTCACACGTTTATTGGAAATCCTAAAGCTCCCTATACGTGCCAATAAATACTGGAGTGTAATGGAAGGCGGGGGGCTGAGGCGCGTCGCGTCGCATTAGCACCGGGGTTACGGGCTCCGATACGATTGTCCTGTCAATTGTGTTGGGAGGCATGCGCGTTTATATGTTCACACCCTTACGTTCGCATTCGGTCCACATACACGACGAGTTTAACACGCACACCCTCACACGGCACGCACACAAGGGAGCGAGGCCGAGTACACACACAGGCGCATGCAAATTACAAAATAGATTCAACTTGGAATCCACCTTGTTTTCTGTTCACAGATTCGCTCAGTTGGATTGAACGATTTTGATCGTGGAGAAAAAAAAATTGGTTTTTATTATTCAGGTATGCGTGGCAAAGCCATAGGGGCATATGCACATTCTACAACCAGTTAATACCACCTCTGAGAAGGTAGATGCCATATGGAAGACTTCCCTTTGGATTGCTTGCACATTGTTTTATGACCTCTCTTCATGACGAGATGACCAAGTTATACACACAAATATTTAAGTTTAAACTCGCTTAAACCAAGCAATAAAAGGGATGATTACGTAGATTGTTTAATAAAATAAATTGATTACGTAGATTGTTTTTTATTACGTAGATTGTAGAAATAAATTGATTACGTAGATTGTTTGATAAAAGGAATGATTACGTAGATTGGCCCATCATGAAGAGTTGGCATAAGATTAAATATTTTGACTAGTCCATCACTTGATGAATTATTTCATAAAATGATATCAGAAATGAAGATACGGCGACCTTTCTATGTAAGTAGGTCGATATATTGAACACTAGTGGGACCACGGCTTAGTGGTAACGAGGTAAATTGGTGAAAATGTTATGTAAATTGTTTGAGAAGTTTCGATAAAATTACACAAAAGCTAACCAAATGCGTAGATTTTATCCGAGAGCGTTCACTTTCGACCCCACTGTTCAGCTCATAATATGAATAATCTCTTGATGCTATGTAGCATATAAGCTGGTGGAGATTTGTCGCATTATATAGAAAAAAAAACCGTAAGGGAATATATTGAACCATTCTTGAGTTATAAGCGATCATACATTTAAGGGATCTCACCCCCTCACAGTGAGACATTGTAGCGACATGATGCATCATATTATTTTAAGACTCGTCTTTATTCATTAGACTGCATTTTTTTCGGTATGTTAGATTGAATGAAACCGACATAGAAAATAGTCAAAGCGCCAAGACTCCTCCGTGGCACTATATTTCGAATTTATATCGAAGAAAACACACTCCCGAGGGCGAGCGTCACACGAAAAGAGTAAAAAAGAATATATTGATTTCGAAGAATTTTTATTAGGAAGCAACACCTAGTCCCGCGACACTGTGTCGATTGGGGAATGTGCCCCGATGTGGATTTACGGGCATTTTATTGCGTTCGGTTGGACCGATAAATACGAGGCCGCAGTAAACGTCCCTCGGGGAGCTTCCCGATTCTTATGCGCTCCTGGTACTGTTGCGAGCATGTATTGTGGTGCAGTTCGGGCTGAGGTGCTGTATTGTTAGGGTTCATTGTCAATTTAGGCTTGCCATTGTGGGTAAATTCTGGCGAACGAGTATGGAACGAATAGGATTGGAAGATTTACTTTTTTTAAATATATGGTAGTTACGTTTGTCTACAGGTGATGCTGCTTTGAATTTCTATTGTTGTCTAATTGATGTAGACTCACGCGCCAGGGCCTGATTAAGGATCCTGCTCGCCATAGGCTTCGATTTTCATAGCGCCCCATGCCAAAGCCGAGGAATATTAATTCGAATACAAATGTTTGTAATAAACGGAGGTATATGGCGACGGGTGGCCGAGTGGTTTGGGCATCGGCTTCTCTTGCGAGAGGTCCCAGGTTCGAATCCCGTAGGCGCGTACCATTAGTCTTTTCTGACTAAAAAATTAACGTGCATACACCTGCTGCTTCACCGTTCAGAACCGGTGTAAAACTGTAGTACCCTTCCCTTGCCACTTACTAGGTAGTAGGCTGAAATTGTTGCCGACTGCGGTGGTACCACCGTACTGGATGTAAGAGAGCCGCATGGAAGGCTCGGTTGTGTTCTCCTCTAGTCTAGTATAGCCAGCAATCCAGGGAATTATCTGGTATTTAGCACCTACCTTCTCGGAGATGATATTGGCTGGTCAGAGTATGTGCTTTGGCCCCTCCGACTCAGCCTCTCATACCGGATCACATAAAAAAAATTAATAAATACAAGATGAAATGAAAACTTATTGTTTATTAGTTTAGTATTTTAGCTGCCGCCCCCAAAAAGCCTCCACGGCGTCAGGAATCCTGACTCAGGATACTCGGCATAGTCGTCGCCGGGCGAATTTTGAGCATTTCTCGCATCGCGCAGGCCCTATTGGTAGGTCTATTGGTAAGTCAGGTCCTACATGCGCTCCTGGTAACGTTTAAAGAATGCACTCGTACTTAAGGTTTGTACATAGTAATTAATAACTTCCAAGGCATCCGGTTCGTCTTCTATATTCCTGTGCTGTATAAAGTACTGCTGCTGGTTGAAAATATCCGAAATAAACCAGACACATACGATTTACTGGAAAAAACGTACAAAATTGCATTAGATGCTGCGAATATCTTAATATTACATAATATACTTAAGTATTTATGTAGTGTTCGCTTGTAGCCTAATCATATTTCTTTACAGTTTACATTGCCATAAAATATTCCACATTCGCCTGCGTGTACTTCTCCCACATCCAAACGGTTAGTTAGAATAGAATGCCTCACGGCATTAAGCTCGCCTGTTTTGCCTAATTAGCATGAATTGGTGTTCAATAAAGAATATATACATATGTATACATAATATACAAACATAGTTTATATAAGGTTTAGTTCAAAATATATTCACAAAATTGTTTCAAAACTCTCTTTTACATAAATTGAATTACTTACTGAGAATATCGTACGAATAGAATTTAGCCTCTAATATAATAAGGCAGTGACGGTGAAATTGTGTAGAAGTGAGCGCTGATGATGCGTATATAAAATCCAATAAAAGTTGGAACGGTGGAAGGTAGTGGAGTCACAGTGTGAGAGCGGTATTGACACAATAACACAAATTGCTGCCGTCTGCACTCTGCATAGCCATCTGTGTCTAGGTATACGGGCTGTGCCAGTTCGACTGAATTTGTTTACCACCACAGGATTCCTCTTAGACAATACCCATAGCTTTGCATAGAAAAAGGTCGTAAATCGGTGTTGTTTTTTAATATAAAAAAAAATAATGGTAATAACATTTAAAAATCTGCAACAATAGAGTTCTGTGCTTGTGGTTTAGTTATTTATCAGTGCAATACAAATTTAGTTTTATTCATTCACTTTTGCTTCAGATGAAAAAAAACATCGAAATTAGATAATTTTTTTTTATCTCTTGATTTTTTTTTTAATTTCATCTGACGCAAAAGTGAACTGATAAATAACTAAACCACAAGCACATAACTCTATTGTTGTTGATTTTGTAATTTTATTACTATTAATTTTTTTAAATTAAAAAAACAACACCGACTTACGACCTTTTTCTATGCAAAGCAGCCAGCTAATGGGTATCGTCTTAATAAGAATCAAAAATAAAATTTCATAGCATTTTTTCCTAGTACTCGGATTTTTCGAGATAAATACATACATATGTACCATACGCTGTATTCCGAGACTCGGGTTAGCGGAGTAATCGGTGTTATGCTGCAAGTACTCTTATAAATTACAGCACAACACCGACCACTGCGTATTGCAAAGTATTAGGACAAGATAACTATCAAGCAGCAAGTAAGACATGAAGACCCACCTGCTGCATGACTCGGTGGAAGGACCGTGCCATGGTGAGAGGTGGGTATCTCGTCCTTATCCTTAGTCGCCTTTTACGACATCCATGGGTAGAGGTACCTACAGTGGGTTTATATTATTATTTTTCGAGATAATCAAGGTTTTATGCGTTAGGAAAAAGTCGCCAAAACCATGCCCTTGGAATTTGAAACTTGGAAAATAGCGATTAACTCGAAAAATACTAGGTAGTCTCAGGAGAAACTGGAGGAATCCAGTGCTGGTAATTCCGGTCGCAGAGCCATCCCAATGTTCTCGCAGGGTGATTAACCAACCACCAAAACATAGTAGCTACCAGTATCACAAATTATTTAATTACCAAGTATTTACTGAATTTCTATGAAAAAAATTTAAAACCTTCGGGAAAAAATATGTTTAATTAAAATTAGAAAATGTTTTATGAATTATTCTTAAAAATATATATTGGAACATGCAAGTTACATATAACATACATAACATAACATAAGAGGTTGGCAGAAACGACGCATCTCCATATTCTCCATGTGCTACGATGCTGACACATCTCTGCCGCTTGAAATGAATAATACCAAAAATAATTTCAAGACAGATAACATCGTGCAGATAACCATCGGATAACACAAAATGTATAATCTTCCGATTTATTTTTCTAGTATGCAATAATGAAAATCCCAGTTTCGATGTTCAAAATCTTTCATCCAGAACATCAAAGCGCGATGGTACCTCGTTGCGACAGGATACAAGACGTCACACGACGTGACTGCAGGAGGGAAGGAATGGACTGAGAACGAAACAAGAAGAAGACGAAAATTCGACGTGTATTCATAAGGAGATTGCAGTCACACGAGGCGGCCTTACATCTGCTATTTTTCGAATTCGCTTAGAAAACTTCGGCAGCCGGCTGTATTTTTTAAATGAAATGAAATGAAACTTTCTTATCGACAACATGCAAACAATAGAAATTATTAACAATATTACTTTATTTAATAACCTTAATTTATAATGTGCTGACAAGATTAAGCGCACACGTGATTGCTTATTTACAGAAATTATAGTAACAGTAAGAAAGTGACAAATTATATTACACCCTCATTTTAGCTTATTATACGAGTATCTTAGCATCAATTTTATATAATCATTAGAAATACAAATTAAAAGTTAAGTATTAGCCTACATACGTGTAAAGGAGAATAAAAGACAAACTAATAATGAAAAAAAAAACAAGAAAAAAACCATTTAAGAAAATTAAAAAACGAAAACCGATACCTTTTTTTTAGTACGTAATAAATGAATAAATTAATTAAATCTATCAAAGTTCTCAGCGAAACACATTTTAGCCACATTATAAGTATACATAGGTATCTATATTTTTAAAAACTTGACAATACGCCGAAACCATTATATCGAAATTTCAGGAAATCTATGTTCAGGCCGAACTTGTAGCGTACTACTGTAAATAAAATTATTTATTAGGTATTAAAGATATAGCGCCTTTACCATAAATAACATTATTCTGTAAACCATTTGGAGAGCATTAACACTGTTGTTTTTTATCACAGCTTTTGTAAAAAGCTTCCCAGCTTTTAAAAGTTTAGATAGTTCTAAATAAGACATTGATAACGTTTTGATTGATCTAAATGTAAACTAGAGCTTGGCAAAGTCAAATCGAAAGAGCGATAAATCTTAATACCTAAAAAAACAGAACATTGTAATTTTGTTTAGTAGTAGTAGTAGGTGGCTGTCACTGTTTAATGCATAGTCGGTTTTCTAGAGATCCCTTTAAGAAAACTTAGCATTGTCTTAATCTAAATTAGCTATGAAGTCGTAAATCAACGTTGTTAGTATGGTTTTCGCTTTAAAAAATATATTTTCGATGTCCTCAGTTTTCAACACAAATCGACTAGGCGAAAACTGCCGCCAGGTCAGGCTAGGGCCCACCGTTGCGTTCTCACGGCTCTCCTGCGCGCGATAGGGGAATTGAAACTCATTCGATTTGTTCATTTTCTCGCTCATGCTGTTCTTGTTACAGCTGTAATAAGCGTGTGGACGCACGGCCCGAACGCTTTCAGCGCAGCTGTATTTACATACTTGCACCTCAACATTTTCGATTTCAGTTTCATTCTCTTGACGAAATTGTTTAACTGCTTTTTATACTTAAACATATTTAATTTGCATACATACGCTTCCTTTTTATAAAGATACTAGCTTTTGCCGCGGCTTCGCTCGCGTGAAATTCGTTTTTAAAAAGAAGGAAGTAAGTAACCCATACGTCATTGGCCACCGTACCTTTATTTCGGCGATCGATCTTAGCATAACCGGAACAAATTTTTATTTAGCCTATCCTGTGTCCCGTATATATGCTTGTACTGAGTTTAATCGAATTCGGATGATCGGTTTAAGAGTTATGGAGGAACATACATACATAAAAAAATATTTCAATAAATTGCCAATTTAGTTTCAGTATCTTAGAAAGAGTCTACAAACGAAGTATCACATAAAGCAAAGTATGTAACTTACTCCATGAACACCCCTTACAGATTTATTATTAGTATTGAGTACTAACATCATTTGCACAAAGATTCTCAAAGTTCCTATCGCAACATCTCTTTAACAAAGCTTTACGTGTTTGCAATATTAACAACAAAACAAGTCATAAACGAAAGCAAGAAATTCTTAAATGGTTGAAAACTTTAAATTATAACGACACAGAAAATGTGCTAGATATTCAAAAATAAAATAAAATAAAAACATATAAATAAACCTACAAACAAACCTTAGACAAACTAAACACCTTACTAACTAAATAACATTATAAAACCATAAAATATTCATATTTTATTTATTGAGGTATTTATTTGATATATTATATATATATATATTAAAACTAACTTGTATTTATATACTAAAAATTTCGCTTCATTTAATAATAATATGAAATAAACTAAAAATAATATAAAATTATTACTAGTGAGCGCACAATGAAATACAATTAATTATGTTTACTAAAAAGTCTTTCTGCGAGACAGAATTTTTCTAGTGCAGAAGACTCGGTTATTGTACTGTACGATTTCATGTGCTAATAAATATTTTTCATTTCATTTCATTTTCATTTCATTTACATACATACACATATTCACATAATGCTAATGCACACATACATACACCTGTTTCCCAAATGTATAGTCAGAGCAAAAACGGACCTCCACGTGCCGCGGGTGTGAATAGCCTCTGACGCCTCTTCTGATAATTATTTTCATAAGTGCAGCACGTTCGGCGATTTCGGATGCACCTTTTCACAGCACATGCCCGATTTGGTGCTGCGTTTTGAGGAAGTCCGCTGTAGAAAAACATCGACAACATTCCCTCGCCCCTTACTAGATGGTAGGCTCAAATTGTAGCCGACTGAGTTGGTACCACCGTACTGGATGTAAGATGGCCGCATAGCAGCCTCAGCTGTGTTCACCTCTAGTCCAGTATAGCCAGCAATCCAGGGAAGTCTCCGGTATGGCACCTACCTTCTCGGAGGTGATATTGGCTGGTCGGAGCACGCGCTTTGGCCCCTCCGACTCAGCCATTCATACCGGATTAAATAAAAAAAATCTTTATTTGTTTAAAAATCGAAGTACGTTTAATTTTTTACTCTCTCGACACGATCGTGACACTATAATATTGAAGGAAATGTGGAATGTAATATTGAGTAAAGCACTTCGTCTCTGTGTGAACTGTATTTCCTAGAAACCAACAAAACTTGTACCTATATTCCAATATATCTCGCTTGTGTATTTCAATCAGCGAACCCGGCATAACCTGTATCGAGTGAGTCCATCCGACGTGGTCCAGTAAACTCACGTCGTGCGAGACAGCAGGAAATAGTGCGTGCGCGCAGATCGAGCGAGATCCTCATCTGGATATCTTAATACCTCCAGCGTGGTGCGCCGCACACGATCAAAAAACCTGCGCGCGCGACCACACACGACGGATGGTACATATGGATCCAGGGTCGGAAAGTACTGGCGCATAAAATGCTATTTTGTAGATCCACAATAAAACACTGGTATTGCACTTAGTTCTTACAGGAAAATTGTGTAATATAGGAACCAGTGTAGCCGGCACGACCAAAAAGGGATGCACTGACAAGCCGATTAGTTCACCAAAGTGTGTTGGGCTGACATGATGGGATGGGTGAGGTGACCAAATATGACAGTTACAAAAAAAACAAAATTTTATTTTATTTTGATGTAAGTGTAAATAATTATTTTGTAGTTGTTTTATAGAGAACCGCAATGGGTCGATGTGCCCATCGGTCAGTCGAATGAAGACACTCAGACACAGCCAATAACACCTCTCGTCGCGAAACCACGCTCAGTGAAGCGCCAAGCCAGTGAGGCGAACAAAAAGGTAATTTAAGTTAATTCAAATTGCGGCCCTCTCACCAGCTCGTCAGGCTCGGTGGAGAGGGACAGAGGGAGTGTCAGATCTAATTATTATTTTTATTGTCTTATTGATATTATTGTGTTGTTATATTCTGTAACTAGCTTTTGCCCGCGGCTTCGTTCGCGGTAGACTCGGTTTAATAACAAATCCGATTTAAACGCAAATATGATAAGACAATCAATTATACAAGTTAATGGAATTTTTTTCTTTTCTGCTGACTGATGATTCAATTTGTTTAAATGCATATAAACTCAACTTTTTTTATTGACTAGACTGAACCCTATGTTCTTTGTATTTTATTTTCTATTATTATTATTTTTACTTAGACGTAGTACCTATGTTATATTTAACGAATTATAACCTACCTAGTATGTTAGTTATTATGAAAAAAACTCTATAAGGTTTCTTACCCGGTTATTCCTTATAGATTGCATTGCTGAATGGGACATGCCAAAAAAAAATATTATGAAGAACCATACTGAATATGCATATTATGTCTCAATGAAATATTGTTAATGTTGTGTGTGGCGAAATAAATATCTGAATCTGAATCGGATGATAAACGATTGCTCCTCTTATATTCTTTAACCCATCCATACTATACTTTCTTTGATAATGCCCTAAGGTTATTTAGCGTGATGGTATATAGTCTATAGTGAGCCTCACGAAGTAGGTACTATTTCCATTGGTGCAAAATGGAAATAGTACCTACTTCGTGAGGCTCACTACGCTACATCTTTAAAATCTGTTTAGCGGTTTTACCTCAACCATACATACAGACCGATGTTCCGTTTTATAAGAAGGAGAAATATGTGTTTGCGAGAAAACTTAAAAAATAATTTCATTTCATGCGTAAGCGACTTACCAAATATCTGCATCTACACTAATATTATAAACATGTAAAGTTTGTAAGTTTGGATGTAGGAGGTAATCTCAGAAAATACTCATCCGATTTTTAAATTTTAAATTGTATTTTATATTCTTAATTTGTGAGACTGTCTGAAATTTCTATTGGCTAGATTTATCAAAGATTGTATTTTGTGTTTGTTTTACTTATAGATTAAGCTATTTATTGAGTTTAATAATGAACTCATTTTTGAAATTTCAATGTACATTTTTAAATGAGAGATTATTTGAAATCTGTATTATTTTCCTTGTCAATTACTGTATTTTGTATTGTTAATTGTAATATTGTATGCCCATGGGTGTTACCACAATAATTAAATAAATAAATAAATAAAAATACTTTGACCAATATTTACAATGGATCTTCAGTATGAACATAGGCTATACGCTCAAAGCCGCGACCAAAAGCAAGTTTATAATAAATCAATAAACCAAAGTATGTACGTGTTGATATTAAATATTTTCAGTTTGGTCTCCTAACAAGATACCTGGGTGGTCGACTGACGGCTGCAAGATTCTCTCACAATAAGGTTAACAAGTTCACTATTCCAACGGACCGTGAGCTCCAATCCGAGACTTCACGCGCTCAGACAGTTAACTTAATATTTTACAGACATAACGACTCTTTCACTCTCCTTGACACTTCTAAAGAGACGAGGAGGATAAAAAGAAATAATTTCAGATACGTTTTATTTCACGTATAAAAGAGCTACATTTTAAACAAGATAAAAGAACCACTTTAAATACTCGGTTTTTATTAGTTACATTTCGTTAATAAGAAACGTCTCGTGTCAAGACAAAAGAAACTATGATTTTTCAATGACGAAATTCATTAGCCAAATGATGAAAGTAAACAAGAAGGTCGAACTAAATGGATGAACATAGACTATTTTTAACTGTGACTGAAAACCTCTAGTACCTACTTATTATAATACTAGCTTTTGCCCGCGGCTTCGCTTGCGTGAAATTCGTATTTAAACCTATGAAAGTAGGCCTGCTACTGTACATTTATTTCGGGGGCTGTACAATTCGGTTTGTATGAGAGCCACGTCTTAGCGTAACCGGAACTTAATTTGATTGAGCCTATCCTGTGTCTCGTATAGTTAAATGTGCTTTCTAATTTTCATCGAATTCGGATGATCGGTTTAAGAGTTTTGGAGGAACATACATACATACAGAAAAGATTTCTAAAAATCATCAATTTAGTATCAGTTTCATACATATAGTCAACAAACTCAGTATCTCATAAAACAAAGTAACTTACTCCATGACCATCCTTTACAGATTTATTATTAGTAATATTGATTGACACGCGTTTAAGCGTTCTGCAGGCCCCCATCTATTTGATGTATGTTGGTACGATTTTGTATTTCTTTAAAAAGTCACGACACTTACCTCCAACAGAAATACAGTGGCTAGGTCGTCATGAAACCATTTCTTGATGCACCAACTAAGCCAGAAAATGCAACAATATTTCTTACACGGGTTTTTAAATAACCGTTGTTGTTAAATATTAGTACCTGGGCGACCGAGCTTCGCGCGGCATCTCTACACCTAGATAAACTTGAAAAAAATATTACATTGTCTAAATTACAAAATTTCATCCAAATCGTTAGAGCAATTTCCAAATAACCAATTATTATATAAGTTTAGCTCACTTAAAGTAATAGAATTACAAATTTTTTTAACTCCGAGAGTTCTCTGTCAACTGTCGCACCAGGTAGAGCGCACATGAGGGTGGGCCATACTTTTGGCGCGAAACGTCGAGCCAAATAGTTCGGAGACGACCTTGAGTAAAGCCGAAAAAAACAAATGTAATAATATTTCTTACAACTGGGTAATTGTAAAGGCGCATACAAATTTCAAAGCTACACAAAACTTTATTAACAATCAAAGTGTCTAAAATTTCCGACCAACATTCATTTAAAGCTCAATGATTCTCTTAATGTTGCTCATTATTTCATCTAAAAAACAAAAAACAAAACATGATAAATTTTTTTGTGTAAACCAATTAACCACTGCCCAGTTTTGCCCATCCTAATAAGTAGGTACATAAGTATCTTCATAAATGTAGTTTCTGTTTGAAGGTATTTTTGTCAAAAGAGGCCAAGTCCGCAGTTTTCATTTCTTGGTTGACAAATCATAGCTGTCTCGAGGGGAATGTAGTCGCTGCGTCCAAGGGCTCGGCTTCACACAGTATGTACCTTTATGTTACGGGGTGTTCTTATTACAAACTTTGTACGATTTTTGGGTAAGAGTGGGAGTCTTTTGTAAAAAAAAATCAGAATTATGCAAAAATATATGAGTAAACGATGACAAAAAAAAAGTAAGAATTATTTCAATTTAATTTAGTTAATTATCAAGAATCGTTTATTTATAAACGCTTATAAGCGTGTTGTAATTTATTTTATTTAAGTTAGGTACGTAAAAAACCCTGCGAAGTTTCTTTTCGGCTTTTCTTCGTGGGTGTATTCGAACTGAATATTATAAAACAAATTGTGACAAGTTCGAAAGCAGTAAACCTACCATTTATGAAGCTCAATAAACAATTATGTAACATACAACACAATAGGAATAATGCGTAAACTGCCTTTAATTTTGAACGGATTTATTTTGATAACTACTACTTGGTACCTACTACTTATTCAGTGAATACCTGATATGCTTAAAATTTGTTCCGTCAGCTCACATTCTTTTAAACATTTTGACATGAAATATAAATACATAGGTTGTACTAAATCTGGTTAGTCCAAATTTCCTTTCTCCCATATTGTTGGTAGCACAGAAATATGAAACTATTCTCGCAGCTATATGGATATTCGGGCGGTGGTTGAGGAGCGAGGGCAGGACGGAGGGGGGACACGGTCGGTGCGCACGTTCTAAAGGAAAGGCAATAAATAAGTAAAAGGATGCAAAACCGACAAGGTGAATATAAATATAAAGAAATCCGCGGGCCCACTTCCGGGGAAACTGGACACTAGGGCTGGCGACGCCACGGAAAAGTATAATAACAAAAGTAAAGATAGATATTGAAAAAATAGTGACAGATAAATAGGAGGCGAAAGATAACGTTATGGAAGAAATTAATCTAGAACCTACTCTACAACATGGATCTGTTACAATTAAATATATGATATATAAGTGCTAAGACTAGCCAAAACAACGTATCTATACGTAACCACGTATGTATAGCAGTAAGAGATTCTTCTCACAGGCACAACTAATTTACTAGATTTTGTACAAATCGCAAATTAGGCCGGTGGTGAATACTGTAGCCACATTTGAGAAGGCACTTCCCAGTATCTGTTGGCGTTCTTGGACTCATTGCAGCGGCAAGCCGTCCGTCTGCTCGGAGACCCGAAAATCACTGATAGTCTGGAGTCTCTGAGTCCCCAACGATGTGTAGGGTCACTCAGTCTGTTCTACAGGTACTATCATGGACGCTGATCGGAGGAACTTGCATCCCTTATTCCCTGCCATCCAACCTAACTTCACAGCAATCGTCGCAGAGACACAGAACATCCTTTTGTTATTGACATTAGGCTTTTGAGGACCCATCGTTTCTCAAAATCGTTCCGCTGTCGCACCGCCAGGGTGTGAAATTGTCAATCGGCACGTGTTTGCCGATACCAATCTGGGAGTCTTTCAATGTCGTATCAACAAGCTGGATAGCGCATTATGTTTATTTTATTGCATTTATTTGCCAAGTGGTCGACTCTAAATCAGTGCATGGCAGCCTATAACGACTGCTTCAGAGAAATAGACATTTTTAATATAAATCATAAACCTTTTTTGAGAATAGTTAAAAACACTCTGGAGAAGTCTGAATAGGTGGGTGCCCCCCCCCCCCCCCCCCCCTCCCCCAATCAGCACAACACACACACACCCTCTCTCTCTCACACCCTCACATACACCGACACACCCTCACTCACACACATACACATTAGGTTAGCTATTAAAAAAATATATTATGTTTTAAATATTCATAAGTTGACGTTGTTTTTGTAGGAATTTTAAAATGAGAAACTTTGTCATTGGCTTGATAATTTTGTAAAGTGTTGATTTGTAAAATATGTGTTCTGAGAGCTGTTAAGTTTCCCCTAATAAATAAATAAATAAATAAATTTATTTTTCAGCAAAACTGATACAATCCCTGATACATACTGAGTGTATAATGTATTTATCAACCGACTTCAAAAGGAGGAGGTTCTCAATTCGATGTATGTTTTTGTATGTTTGTTACGCGATTACTCCGTCAATTATGGGCCGTGTATGAATCATAATATCGATTCATATATTTCAATACAATGACAGAGAACATTTCAAAATATTGTATACTTTTTAGTTCTAGTTTTTTTTAAGTCGATTTTATGTTTTTTATGTGTATATTTATTTAACATATATTTATTTATATGTCGGACATGTGGTGAGTGTCGACGCACCCATTTCGCTTGTACCAACTCTAACAACGCTAACTCTCTCCTCCGTGTGCCGGCTACATTGAACTGGATCAAAGGGCGAAATTTTCATAGTTACTTGTACTTATAAGAAATGTTTGTATTATGTCGCATATAGGTATTTTTTAAGAATTACCATGTTCAGCCCTAGCGTAGCGGTCACCGCGTAAGGTTAGGTGATCATAAAGCAGCGAGCATGTTCTTACATAATAATATTATGTGAGTTATTTTCTACTGGAACATAGTGGAAGTCATGGAGTCGCGGAAGAAAATTATTCTGTTATGTTTTGTTTTATGCTCCTCCTTATTAAATAAAACGGAAAATCTGCAACTAGCAGGATGATTTTTCGGCTTTGTCGGCCCATTAATTGGGGCCCCTTAATCTGTATCAAAAACAAAGTAAATAAAAAACAACGGTTTGGAAATAAAAAAAAAATGCGTGGTCCATACATTTTGAGGTTAGGTTTGTTTAAAATATATGGAGAACGCAGTTTTTTTTTTTCGAATGTTGCCACCGTTCTTTTTTGGAATCCACTTAGTTTTTTTTAATATAGATTAACCTGTAAAGCTTATAATAATGCTACCCCCCTAAAAGGGCCCTAGTGGTCAAAAAATCATCCTGGATGTGGATGTTCACAATTATATCGCACCCTCAGAACAAAACTGTCTTAAGTCTGAAATTTGAAAAAAATGAAGTAAGTATGAGGTTCTTATCTAAATGTGCATATCTTTCACGTGTAAAATTGTCGTAACGCTTAAAAATGAATTTACAACAAAATACTCACCCCAACAGTTTTGCATTAATCGATTTTCAAGCTTCATGTCAATGCAAAAGTGTAGCTTTTCATTACTAAGGTTTAGCACTATCAATCGAATGAATTTCTAGTGGCTAAACTGTAGCAACACGATTACTACAGTTTTACATTATACATTTTTCTCAGTTGCAACACAATTAAATAATGCACAATACTTTCAAAAATGTCCTTTATTTGACCAAACTAAAAGTATATTACCCTCCAGAATATTTTACACAAATTCACTGAAAAATAACATTACAGGTTCGCCTGAAAAATGAATTACTACACTTTTGCACATACCTAGTTTTTATAATTACGACAGTTTGACACCAACTTTACCTTAGTAAACTTTTACTCGCATACAAAAATAATTTATGCAATCACATTTTAAGAGTTGTTTCATTTAATTTATTTTACATTTTTGTAAAAATTGTGAGGTTGTGGTATACGATTTTCCTGGCAAAGGAAAATTTAATCTTTTATTTTTTCATTGGAAAGTTTCGGATTTTGTGGGTACGCAGGTTCAAGAGGGACAGGTATGTCATTATTTTCGGTCTCCTTATATTTAATTTATGCCACGATTTTTAAATTTTAAAACTCTCTGTGACCAAACAACTCTTAAAATGTGATTGCATAAGTTATTTTTGTATGCGAGTAAAAGTTTACTAAGGTAAAGTTGGTGTCAAACTGTCGTAATTATAAAAATTAGCTATGTGCAAAAGTGTAGTAATTCATTTTTCATGCGAACCTGTAATGTTATTTTTCAGTGAATTTGTGTAAAATATTCTGGAGGGTAATATACTTTTAGTTTGGTCAAATAAAGGACATTTTTGAAAGTATTGTGCACTGACAAACGATGTCTACTGTCTCCTGAATCACCATTCCTAAAAACGGTGTTACATTAATAGATGGTGGTACTTAGTACACCGATGCAATGATTGTACACTTGAACCTGCTGTATATCTCCTTCTTATAAAAGAGAACGTCTGTCTGTGTGTGTTTGAGGTAAATTCCGGAACCACTGAACAGATTTCGATGTGGTTTGCACCAAGAGTGGAAGAGGGCGCAGAGGTGTGTCAGGATCGTGACACGTGGAGATCCGTTGTCTCTGCCTACTCCACTGAGAAACTGGGATTTGTTCAAACTTGTTGAAATTTGACTTGAGTTTCAGCTCTCCCCTCGGCTCTTGTGCTTTCCCTGCTCCCTCGGCGGCACACGGGGCGGCGAAGTTGCAGCCGGAACTTAGGGCAAAAATAAACATCGCCCAGACTCGGCCGACGTCGTCGCGGCCCCCCAAGTGGGGGCCAGGAAGTAGGGGCCCGCTCCGTCCACGGTAGGGTTGCCATGTTCGTAACCCGAAACAGAAGGACTAAAACTAGGACATTTAAAATCGTTACATAAAAAAAACTATCAAGTGCGAGTTTTACTCGCGCACTGAGGTTTCCGTATCTATCCGCTATCAATATCTGTTGTATCCGTATCTGCGCTATCCGCCTATCTTTTGTCTTTCAACAATGCAATGTATAAAAGCCTGTGGCGCCATCTATTATTCAATACTATGTGACTAATCGATTTTTCGGACGTTTGTTGTATGAGATCCCCCCTTAATTTTTAACATTTATTTCTTATTTTTCTTATTTGTTGTTATATCCGCCATAGTACCACATTTTATGTGAAAATTTCAACTGGCTATATATACCTATTACGGTTCAAGAGATACAGTTCCCGGACTGACGGACGGACGGCGGAGGCTTAGTAATACGCTTAGTAAAAATCGGGTGCATTCAAAGGGCTAAATAATAAATTTTAAATTTTCGTAGTTTATGTGCGCTGTGCACAGCGGGGATATTCTATATTATATAATTTCTATATCTATATTGAATTTCTCATGATCCGTCTCACTCGCTCCAACGGGCTTCCCAATACGTTTAGTCAGACAGAGCTGCTGCTACCGCTATTTTTGCGATAATCCTATAGAGAATAGCCAGGCAGATGAGATCCACTTACCCCAACGTTCTACGACACCTGGCGCTTAGTAGCGATAGCAACACGAATTGAGAGTCTTAGCCCCAATACACACACCGGAATTCTCGGCCGGATTTTCCGGCGATCGGCGCGGGTCAATTGTGGACATGAATCGACACACGTGTGTCACCACGCTATACAGTCCCATACCAATTTAGCGCCGGGCCGCGCGCCGGTCGGAATATTTCGACCGGGAATTCTGGTGTGTGTGCCCACTGCCCAAGCATGCTTACGAGGCCGAGGGTAGGTAGCGTACAATAAAAACATATTTTTCGCCACCTCGTTGCGCGTCGCGTCAGCGAGTTCGATATAGTTAATATTTTTCTGATTTGATGCACGTATATAATTATTAATAAGTAGCTTTGTATTTTGCCGATCCATCGACGGCAGACTGATCCAGCGGACGTAGAAACGAACGAAAAGTTATGCATTCGAACGAGCCTGTAAAGTTTGAACGAGTACATGGAAACGCTATTCAAATACAAATTCTGCGTCAGAATATTCATAAAACTGGACCCAGAAAAGAATACAAATGGCAACCCTAATCCAGGGGAAGTGACCAGAGGAAGGGGCCTTCAGGGGAAGTGACCAGGGGAAAGGGGCTCGGTCGGGACGGGAATGATCTCTACGCTCCATAAAACGAACCGCGGATGGTCTTTTGTATGCGGTTCAAAGATACGAGGAAGTTAGGTTGCGGCGGTGTTTAGTAAAAATACAGTTTGTGGAAATACTTGGGAAATTGTGTTGCGGCAAAGAAAACTAACTAATTGTATAATGTAATGTAATGTGTGATCGGGGCAGATGCCCTTACCACTCGTCTATAATATGTCACAAATTAAAAAATTCTGAAAATCTTGAAAAGTCAATATTTTTAGAATAAATTAGGCGAAGAACTTTTTTTCCGCCTTATAGCTGGCTTGGCTATAAGGCAGAAAAAAAGCGCGGTTTCGTGAAGAATGGTGGTATTGGCGGTGTCTGATCTTCAATGGCTGTCTTTAAAAAAACTAAAACAAAATAAAATATTTTTAGAAGATCTAACAATAGAGCAGGTTACAACTATCGCGGGTAGGACCCTTTTCTATGACCCCTTTATTAAAATTTATTCGTTGGAGCTTTTACTAATTATTTTAGAGGCCTATTAGGACCCAGTCACAAACCCAATGTGTCGAAGCTCAAAATAACTTAAAAAAATAACTTTTATATTTTAATAACTTTAAAACAAGGTTTTACTGAGCTGACATCACGGGATTAACGGAAGGTGATGTACAACCATTACGAGTTCCTTAAAACACAAAAATTATATAATAATATTCAATAAAAATTGAACAAAAATTTATGAATAAATATTTTTAACTAACACCAAAACTAGCTAAATTACTAGCTTTTGTCCGCGGCTTCGCTTTGCGTGACTTTTTGCTTACAACTGTAGACGTAGTGTTATGATTTACAGCTTGAAAAGAGACAGAATATAACAGTAATAACTGTATGAAAATCGATAAAAAGGGTTCTCGAGTTATAAGAATATTCATAATATATTGACGTACGTTACACAGTCGCCCCGGTCGCCGGTAGAAATTTCGCTTTATTTATAAGAAATAAATTATTTAAACATATTTTCCTTTTACTTGGGAACCGCTAAGCAAATACCCGCGCAGCTCTTATCTGTATCTTATCAAGTTTTATATTTTATTTGCTCAGCGGTTCCCACTCCTTTAAGTAAGTAAACCGGAATTATTTTTTACTTTTTAAGGGTCGGCGGTTTTTAATTTTAAATTTAACTTTTATTTCAAGCTTTTTTTAAATAAAAAAAACCGCATTCAAATCGGTAAAATTTTTAAAATAATACATTTTTTGATTACTTAATTACTTGATTACTTGACAAACATAGCTAAGAACCATACCAATTAATAATGCATGAAGAGTGCATTATTAATGGTATTTTTCAGGACTCAAATAAAAATCCCTTCACATTTTCCTCCACTACTCGAATCACACCGTACAGAATTACGAAGCGAAACCTCATAAAAGTGCGTTCGCCGTCGCTACAGAGGTGAAGTGGGGATACCGCGGAGTCCGAGCGGGGCGAGTGAATGCGGAGTTACCTCGCAATAAGAGATGATATACGAACACCGCGGCCGGACATTAGCTTTTATGTCCTTGTTTACTAATAAAAAGGATTTCACGTTATTACGCTCGCGAAGAAGATTGTTTAGAGCCGCCGCACAATGCAGTGAGCCTTTACCAAAAATCAAAAAATGAAATATTAATTCAGTGGACTTTCATCCTGCCGTTGTAAAGTAGATAAGACACTACTTCTAAAAATAAGATTAACCAAACGTGAACTGCGCTCATTGGCTAATGATCTCCCTTCCAACAGGAACAATGTCGCGGCGAGTAGTTAATCCCTCTTATCAGTTGTATGTTGTCCGTTGCATCGAGTGTCATAACAAAAGTATTAGCAAGTGTTTTGAAGTGATTGAAAATGGATTCTATAGCCCAAGGTACGTAGTTTAATACGTTATATAAATGTTGTCTTTTTGTTTATGATTTATTTTTCTATTAGGTCTTAAACATACCCTTGAAAATTATCTAAAATTAATGCAATTCCAAACTTTGACGAAGCTTTAAAAAAAAAGTGCGCAAAGTGTCTCGAGGTTTTTACTTTTTCTTGTAGCTATATTAATGTACTTTCAGATTTAGTAAAGTTTGTCTGCCAATATCTGCCAATAGGTAATATTATGATTTTTTTTCAGAGAGGGGATCGTCATACAAAAATTGGAGCTTGCGGCATAAACAGCAGCAAAAATGACCGCAAACAAGTTGTATTCAACGAAATATGTTCTCGTTTAAGTATATTTGAACGATGAAAAAATATAAAAAATGTGAGTAGGTTATATCCTCGCTGAGGAAGGTGTCTACACACAAATATGTGAGAATAGACGGCGATGTTATTGATTATTTGAAAAAAAATGGCTCCAGTCTCGCAATGTAGATCTATATATACCTACCGAATTTAGATTTAAGGGAAGACGATTATTCAGATTATAATTAGTTTTAACGTTGTAATTTAATATTAATTATAAGTTTAATTATATATATATATATGATCTATATTCTATATATATAGCTATTATATATACAAAATAATGTTATATATTGAAATATGAATAAAATAAAAATTTTATTTAAATGCAGCCGGAGTTTCGATTTTTGTCCCATTCTTCCATACATTCGCTGCACTGTGCGCCGCTTCATTTTGATGATTTATTTGTGTCAATTTTCGCTTCTGCGTTGTTTCGGGGCGCGATATTGTATTTAATGAAAGTATTATTGCTGCTTACCGTGTGAAATTGTACGTCCCTTCCCCTGTCCCTTATTAGGCGCTAGGCTCAAATTATAGCTAACTGGGTTGGCACCCACCACCGTACTGGGCTTAAGATGACCGAATAGCAGCCTCCGCTGTGTTCTCCTCTAGGCCAGTATAATCTGCAACCTACGGGAGACCTACCTAGGTCTCCTGTAGTACACCTACCTTCTCGGAGGTAGTATTGGCTGGTCGGAGCATGTGCACTGGCCCCTCTGACTCAGTCACCTATACCGGAGCAACATTAAATATCGTCATATCGTCATATCGTTTTTGCATAAATTCCTATTCAAAATAAATGTTTTGGTGCATTAAAAAAAATAAATAAAAAATCGAAAATTAATTTTGTATGAAAAATATTTTTTTCAAAAAAAAATTTCTCCGAAACTACTCATTTCCGGCAAACAATTCTTTCACTATAATTCATCTTTTAACTCGATCTACACAATAAGCTTACTAGCAATTTGCGATCAAACCCCCCCGCTTCAAGTCCAACCCCAGTCTTTTGCTATTACCCACTTATATTTCACAACATGCGACTCTAAAACACACAAAGGATAACTGAAAGAAATCCATGTAAGGGACAAGTCCGTCTTCGCCCCTCATGTAAATTATTGCTAACTAAGCTTAGTCCTGTAAAATGTTTTTTGGAGAAATAAACTATTTCTATAGGGTTTTCAAATGATTCCTAAGAGGTGACGGTTTTTTAGGATCGTTGTATGTGAGATTGATTGTCTCTGCCTACCTTTGCTGAAACTGGAGTGAAGTTATATATGTATCAGTCAGCCAGTCGGGGTATATGTGTCAACTTCTGAACACCACCGCTCCAATCTTTCTCCAGTTTTCCCGGCCTTTAGAGTTACGGAAACACTAATTGCCTCCGACGTACTTAATGTTGTCCCACCTGGCGGGTGGTCTTCCCACAATTAGTCCCTCTGTCCGATATCCTGTACGGGTAGTCGCTGGGGAGCGATCGCAGTGGTAGACTTCGGTCTACCCAAGGTGTCGGGCCCGGCCACCAGGATCCATAGACCCGTATTAGCGACCTTTGTACGGGGTCGCAGAGGCGTTCAGTCGTCCAAGGTGTCGGAGTTGGGTACTAGTATCCGTGACGTTTCCCTATGCAGACCACACGGTGGCTACCCTTAAAACTAGCAGTTGGCTACCCTATCCCGCAACTGGGCAGTGTAACGGGCGTCACTGTTAGAAATAATGTGTGGTAGAGAACTTGTTCTCGACGATTACTCATTAAACGTTGCTAGTCTCACATGAGTACTAAGTTGGGGGTTTCGGCCTCCTCTTAGCTCACGCTGCTGACTCCACTCAGGTCGGTGGGTCAAATGAGATACTACCCTAAACGCTGGGTTGAGTACTGCGGGGTTCCGTTAAAAGCCCCAGAATGCTTCGTGCTTCTGCACGGAACACTGGAGTTGGTCTCGCAGGGGTTGTGGTTTAGCGTTGATTCCCTGGTGCTTCCGTACTTGTGTAGTCAAAGCACCTAACACGGGAATAAGTAGCGAAAGCTGCGAGTGGTGAGCCACTTAGAGCTCCGTAACCAATGTGGAGAATTGGTAGACATGCGAATAATGTAGATCGGTATGTCGGTGCAACACACACTTATATGTGGATGTGGGATGGATTTCTCACGAGCTAATGACGCTGACGTAAGTCTGTCATTCGAGACCGGTGGATCCCCGGTACACATTAGGTGGTGGCCATATGCACTTCCACGCATATACATAGCTGGTGAAAACAAAAGCCATTTGGCTAGTACAAAACGCTGAGGCCCTGGGCACAGGTCGTGGTTGGATAGGGTGCGGAGTGCGGACCCCAGTGGCAGTGAAGGCTTCACCCCCGGCTCTCGACTTCGGTCGGGGGTTCCTTCGGGTGGACTCGGATCGGCTGGGGAAAGATCGCAGCCTGTGTTTCCCATGGGATTTTTTCGGAAGAACGGATGTTCGACAGAGCATCTATGGGGCCTCGATCTGGCATACATGATCACTGTACTCGCAAGAGTGCAGGTTGTAGACGTCTGGATTTTGTGACCGGAAGGTTGGTATCTCTGGACGTCTATAAACAAAACGTAAATCAATAAAATGATAGTAAAGGGTGTCCGATATCCTGTATGTACATGCACCTTTCAGGCCGGCATGGCATTCCTAGCCCCCGCGTACGACCGAATGTCCATGGGCGTTGTTAGACACATGTCGCGCTTTCTATAAAAAAATAAAAAAATAAAAATTATTATGTACTAAATGAATGAGTTGAATTTGAGTTTAGATCACTTAAATACAACCAAGAGCAATTGCTTAAATTTTTTTTTACAGATTTCCTGAAATGTAAAATAATATATTTATGGGTGTTTTATCGCACACAAAACATGGAAAACACAAATAAAATACTCGTAAAAAAGAATTTAAGCCATTAGGCAGTCTTTATAAAGAAAACGTTGAGTTACGGGAGTGTTTGGGGCCATTTATAGAGTAAACAAGACGAGAGAGGCGGCTGGGGGAACACGTTCTCTCAGGCTACCAACGCATGTAAAGAAATAAACAAACAAAAAATATTTTAATTTTATGTTTTCGATTAATTTTAATGACACAGAATATTCCCATACACACATACATACAACACACACTGTGGTACGCGCTTTGAAAATATGTCTGATTACTTGAACAAAAAGACACAGACGGAAGTAACGAGGTCTTCAATAAACAACAAAAATGTCTATATACCCGAGAGCCCTGAGAGTCAGTGTGACGTTACAAAAGGAAGAAGCGGAAAACAACATAATGCAAATTTGTTCTCAACACAACGAGACGTCGGCAAAGTTAGCAATTTTCCAAATCAGTATTACTTAAACTTTAGTTATTCTATAATTTTGTAAATTCAAAGATATAATTAACACGCTGACAGTATTTAACCTACCCCACATAGCTTAAAATACCTTGCTCCCATTACGCACAAACCTTCGCGTGGAAACCTTAACAGCGACACAAAACGCTTTACTGCCGACCGAATCCGGGTAAAACGGGGATAAATTGTCTCACGGACCAAATTACCCTAACCGGGAAATTGGCTTAATAATTTTCATCATACATTCAGCCGGCGAAGGGGTAATTGTAACGTCTCCGCCAAGGTGCTTGCGGCCACCGCTTAATTAATTACGACGTGTTAATTATCCCCCCTTGGCCTGAGTTGCCCCGCGTTACCCTACCTCTGCGGAATCCTCTTACCCTGCGGCTCGCCTGCCCCAATTACCCCGCTTACCTTTACACGTATGCAGATAAGCCTAATGTGAGCCTGCATATCAATTATTATACTTAAATGATTTGAAATACTTCATTGCTTCACAATTATTTTCTTGTTTGCAACATTCGAAAACACATCAGCAAATTAGTTGAATTGAAGAGATTAGTCGAAGATCTTTAGATATTGGGGCAGTGTATTTACAAAATAAATTGGAAACCTGACATTTGGGACGATGATGTACGTCGGACGTAATCAGTGGTTCCCGTACCGCTGAAAGCCGTTAAGACTGGAGGAACATTGGAGAGGCGTATGCTCAGCAATGGACACGCACGCATTTCAAATCAGTCAGGCACGCAGTGTGGCAGCATTATAAACGCTGACTGTCTTACTGAGTGTATCAGCACGTAATCAATCAAATTATCTGAAATAAATTAATAACTGAAATATTGTTTTTATTTACACGATGGTGTACGTACTAGCGTTTATGGCTTAAATAAAGAATTGTAATATTATTTGGTTATTATTATATCCATGAGAACATCATCTAAAGTTTTCAAATTTACGCAGTTATCAAGGAAGATACACACATGTAAGGTACCATATGGGTAAGCACACAGAACACGGTAAGCATCTTGAAAATGGTAAGATATAATTTGAGATCTCCTCGGTTGGGTCGCAGAGGGCAAAGTGAGGTGCGTTTCTGTTACCTAAACTACCGAGTTAACCCACAACTACCCAATTTGCGTACTGGATCTCGTAAACGGCTTAAGTTAGGTTCTCTAGAATTATCTATTGCCTTCATTTGTATTCTGAAGGTCTGACGAAGGTTATATTATGGTTTGGGTAAGTACAGGAATGACTGGTAGAGAATGCCTGAAGGCTTTGAGTTCGCCTTTTGCCACGATAAATTATATTTACATTTTATTTCGATTATATTTAATACCTACATACATACATAGCGTCACGCCTTTTTCCCGGTGGGGTAGGCAGAGGCAACGGATCTCCACGTGCCGCGATCCTGACACACCTCTGCCGCCTCTTCCACTCCCATAATGTTCTTCATGCATGCTCGTCGGTTACGGGTACTATTTAATTTAAATTATATTATTACTTCTGTAAAAGTAATTTAAATGGCAAAGGCAAAAGGATAGTAAGATGCTGTTATAGTGTTTTCAATGTATAGTTGAACTTAAGTCAAGTCGAACTTAAGTTAAGTGAGCGTGTATTTGTCTTCTGCCGAACTTACGCCTCATTTTCCTCCAGTCCTCCCAACAGGGCGCAGGGGTACGGAATCACTGCTATCCGTCGATGTACTTTATGTCGTCGTCCCACCTGGCAGGTGGTCCTCCCACACTCTGTTTTCCTATCTACAGCCGCTAGCTAGGACATGGTTCGTATACGGTACGGTCTCGTGACGCACCATATCGCATAGCGATATTTTCAGCATGACTCGCTCCATTGTTCGCTGGTCAACGTTTGCACTTCATAACCTGGAGAACGCATACTGCCCATAAATACCGGTCTTAAAATTTTTGATGGAAAGTCAGACATCTAGGGTCAATTTTAACTTTCCGAGGGCAGTCAGAATTTGACAGAATTTGACCCTAAGTACAATCTAATTATATGAGCACAAACCCAAACTTTGCGTGAGTAAAGAAATACACTTAAACTAAAATAATAAATAATTAAAGATAATATTAAAACAAATTATAATTTAATTGAAGACTAAATTAATCAAACTAACATAAAGATTCGGCAATAAATCTAAACTGTGGGGCCTGGTACTTGAAATGAATGGGGCCACTGTATCTCTCCCAGTGCATGTCGTAAAAGTTGTCTAAGGCGCAAGCCACACAAAAACTGCTACGAACTGCAAATATTTTGGGAGGTACACATACCCATCATAATAAACACGTTAAGCAAAATAACATTATATTTTTAGTTTTCTCGAGAAATTTAACAGTGCTTATCTATGCTCTAACGATGAAAACGTGCTACTAGTTACCTAAACAGCTGATTATTTGAGGTCTTTGACTCTCATCATGGCATGAATTTATTTATTATTTTTTTGCTTAACCTTGTTTATTATGATGGGTATGTGTCCCTCCCAAAAAAATTGCAGTTAGTATGGAAACATCTTGTATCTAGTACCGTATGCCATTATTAGTTATTTCTTTTATTTCCACGTTTTTCTTGTATTAATTTTAAATATTGATATAAATAAAACACTTAAATAAAATCTAAAATTAATATATAAATAAACGGAGTTATTTTGTACCGTGTGGGGTCGGTACTTAAAAAGAATAGCCCCACTGCATCTCTCCCCGTCGCATGTCGTAAAAGTCGACTAAGGGATAAGAAAATTCGTCAGCCTCGGTAGCTCAGTGGCGCTGTTGGTTAGTCAACTGTTATTAAGCAACGCTGAGCGCGGTCAGTGATTGGATGGGTGACCGCTCGACCGTTGGAGGCTGACCGTGGTTCGGATTCCACGTTAAACTGTAGGTCCCTTCCCTTCTTACCTTACTAGGTGGTAGGGTTTATCCCGGCCGGGGTGGTACCACCGCACTGAACGAAACGTCGGTCGAAACGGCTATGTAAATAGTTCGTATTTTCCGTCCAGTTTAGTGTAGCCGACATGAAATGAAGGGAAGCACTGACATGGCACCTAGTTCACCCTGTGTTATGGGCTGACATCACGGATGTTGTAGGTGATGTAGCCAACCGTGTCAGGTTCCATAAAAAAAAAAAAATTTAGTTTTTAGGGTTCCGTATCCGGTACGGGACACTCTTACTAAGCCTACGCCATCTGTCTGTCTGTTTGTCCGAGGGCTGTATCCCTTGAACCGTAATAGGTAGCCCGTTGAAATTTTTATTATGGCCGGTATAACAATAATAAAAATAAGAAAAGACACTGCACGCATAGTCCGGAGGTTTCTGTCTTTGGGACTCGTTCATCGGTAGCCTGGGTTCGCCCCGCCGCGCGCCGCCGCCGGTGGTGGAAATTCCATTTTTTTAAGGTTAATTTTGCATATGTTTCCGTTTATATTTTTTATATTAATTTTAGGTATATATTTGTATTTTTAACGTTGTATATGTAAAATTATTGTAAAAATTATATGTAAATGTGTAAATAAAGAAATAAAGACATACAAATAAGAAAAAATTAAAAATTCACGGGGGTTCCCATAGAAGAAACTAAAAAGTGAATGCGCGTCATCTACCGAAAAGAATATGAATCATTTTAACTATCATGAATTTTAACTAATATGAAGCATTTCATAAACACGCCATAGATGGCGTGAGTGGCGCTGACCATGACATAGCGATACGGAACCCTCGGTTCGCGTGTTCGACTCACACTTGGCCGGTTTTTTAAACCTGTGTCTTAGGAGGCTGTAATTAATAAATACATAAGACCATATATTGACACAGATACAGACCATAGACCAGATATTTAAATAAGCAGGGAAAGACTAAACATACCTCCTATTTATATAGGTACTTAAGTATTTACTAACTCTTAACATAATAGACATAGTTTGTGACGACAGTCACACTACATATATCAAGACCTTATTATATTACACTTCATTTCATTGCAAATAAGATTAGAAATTTGTATATGCAAGTATTTCGGACCTTCATTTAGGTATATCCACGCATACATAAAATCTTTCGTCCACCACATCCACCAAGAACAGCTGTGCATGCAAGTCCGTACTGGGAACGTCTAAACTCACTCCTGAAATAGCACAAAGACGTGAAACACCTCACCTTTACGAGAATAATTTCAAACAAAGAATCGTGACTCACCTCATGATATGCACCCGGCCTGGGGCGGTACAAAGTATTGCTAAGGATTTACCGACATACTTACTCGTTTGGTTGAAAGTTGGCACCTATCGATATTGACACTTGTTCGATACGTGAGGCAGACTTATTGCAAAATGAAATTTTTTTTCGGTCAAACTTGCATATAGATACCATTATTAGTGCTATTTAGACAGTGTAGGGTCGGTACTTAAAAAGATTAGCCCCACTGCATTTCTCCCCGTGCATGTCGGACGAGATGCCGTGCTAAAGGGCGATAGGATAGCCACCACTCTCTCTCTCACGTTGGCAAGGTCCTTCCACCGAGTTATGCAGCAGGTGGGTCTTCGTACTTACTGCCTGCTTGATACACGTATAGTTATCTTGTTCGAATACTTTGCTAAACGTGGTGGTCGGTGTTGTGCTGTAATTTAGCGGAGTTATAATTTTTTTATACTGACACGATTGTCTACATCACCTACTACATCCGTGATGTCAGCCCATAACACCTTGGTGAACTAGGTGACATGTCAGTGCTTCCCTTCGGTCGTGCCGGCTACACTGAACTGGACGGAAACACGAACTATTTACACAGCCGTTTCAACCGACCTTTCATTCAGTGCGGTGGTACCAACCTGGGCGTGTTAAACCCTACCACCTAGCAAGGTCAGAAGGGAATGGACCTACAGTTTTAAGTGGAATCCGAATCACGGTCAGCCTCCAACGGTCGAGCGATCACCCATCTATCCAATGACCGCGCCCAGGTGTGCTTATGATCCGACCGACAGTCGACCGACCGCACCACTGAGCTACCGAGGCTGACAGACGTATTCTTGCAGCACAAAACAGATTAATCTGCTTACCCCGTTTGTCGACATACAACGTGTGGTACTCGTATGTATGTTAGAGTTTGTTAGCAGTTATTTTTCAAGATATGTACTTCCAAAAAGGCGGTTCCCAATTCGTCCGTATGTTCTTTTGTGTGTGCATGTTACTCGATTTTTTCGCCAATTCTAAACCGATTTTGATGATTATTTTTTTTTCTCTTAGCATTTTCTTAGAAATGAGTAACGGGAAAATTATGTACCCACGTGCACAAATGAATGTATTGGAAAATGGGTTATTCTGAAAATTGCGTAAGGTTTCAAATGTAGTTTCATTCTCATTGCTTCACCTGTATTCTCGTGTTTCGCCTAATCTTCATTAATTTAATATAGGTAAGTACAAGTACAAGACGCCGCGCTAAAGGGCGACAGGATAGCCACTTCTCACCTTGGCGCGGTCCTTCCACCTAGTCATGCAGCAGGTGGGTTCTTCGTGCCTTACTTGCTGCTTGATAGTTGTCTTGTCCGTATACTGTGCTAAACGTGGTGGTCGGTGTTGTGCTGTAATATACCAGAGTTCTTATAGCACAACACCGATTACTCTGCTTACCCTTATTGTCGGGATATAGCGTGAGTTGTGTATGTATGTATGTAAGTATATTTAATGTTTTATTTTTCTAAATTTAAATAAAAAATATTACAAAACGAAATAACTACCTATTGCTTTAATCAGATATCAAAGGCATAAAGGTGTTCGTCGTATCACTATAAAACTTCACCACAAAAACATAAAATTCAAAACATTACCGCATAAAAGAACTAGAAATTAAATTTACCGGACGTTTATGAGAAAATATCTCAGGCCAATCAGGCAAAAGACACTCGCTTTACGACTCATAGCTAATAATAATAGGATAATATAGCAAGCAACACTGCACCTGCTATTGCAAATGTTTGAAATTTTACGAGATTTCTATGGGCGGCGCGAGGGCTTTTAAACTCCGGTATAATTTATAAGAATCGTAAACCACTGACTAAGCTTTTAAGTTAAATATAAAATTATGAGGTTTAGTTGTGGCTGTCTTTTATTGCCTAGTCGGGGTCTTCATGTGCCTAGTTAGGTTGGTCGTGTGTGACATCTGATGGAATAACGGTTTATCAAATCTTAGATTTTTTTAGGGTTCGGTATCCATACAGAAGCCTATTACTAAGCCTACGCCGCCGTTTGTCTGTCCGTCTGTCTGGTCGAGGGCTGTATCTTTTGAACCGTAATATGTAGGTAGGTAGCTGGTTGAAATTTTCACAGAATACGCGTTGTTGTGGCTCATATCCTAGTAAAAGAAAAAACAGTAAAAATTATTCGGCTCACCTATAGTTTTCGTGCTTTACTTGCTGCTTCATATTTATCTTGTCCTAATACTTTGCTAAATTACTACGATTGTCGGGATACAGCGTGTGGTATGTAAAAATTTACATATTATTCCGTTTAATATTCACATAGGTTCTCATATATAAATAACAAGTATTTATTTATAATAGTAAAGACTTTCAACTAAGTCAACTAAGATTAAAACTTTGTATCAAATAAAATTTACTAAAACTACCATTAAAGTGAAATCAAAAAGGCCTACCAAGTAATATAAAAATTTCATAAATGAATAATAACCTTTACAGGAAGCCCCCGAAGACGCCGCTAGAGAGCATCGCCGGCAACAACTAAAATTAAAAAATTCTCGTTCATCGCAGTCGCTGTAGGAAAGGTGCCCATGATAGCACCGGTCGAGTTCCCCCTCACAATGGCAAGGTCAATATTTTGTGTGAGGTAGGAACCGGCACTACTATCTCCGTAAATTTCTCAATTTTTTCACAAAAAATTTTGCCTCGGCACACCAGGGTCCCCCAGTTTTCCACTGCAAAAACGTAATAATATTTCGATTTTGTGTTCGAAAAAAAAAATCACTAAAATTTCAACTGATATGGTGCTACATTTCGAAAAGTCGAAATTTTTTATACCTTCAACTTCCCCCACAACTCCCACAGTTCTCCAATAATGTGATTGCACTCAAGACCATTTAGATCAGATTGTTTGATGTCGCCTTCAAAGCACTTTACAGCATGTAGTGATTACTGATCTTAAAATATCACACACTCACCTTCACATTGACTCTGGAATCCCCCGCTATAGTCAACTCGAGTTTTGTTTCCGACTAATGTGAAACTTTTTGTGGATCTGTCACATGTGGAAGCGCACGGAGGCGACACACTATGGGATGAGAAACGGCTTGTACAGTATTTCAGTTTTGTTTTCACGAATTTCGTTATCGAGAAACTTTTTATGCAGTTTTATAGGGCCCTGTATTAGAACACATAAGGTATAGTTGAAGTAGATATCCATCAAGCACATATTTAAAAAAAAATCCGATTTTTTGATCTCGTGGCGTTCTGACCCATTCTCAGGACCCACTGTCAAAAAGAAAAAAAATTGTGGTGTTTCGACCCATTTACATTTAATTTTGAGTGGCGTTCTGACCCACTTACCAGAATACACAGATACAGTAAGTGAACTTCCTTTGTGGCAATTTGGAAACGTCCTATCATTTCTGCTGCCCTGGTACTTTATTTCCCATTCCCAGCTTACCAAGAAGTCTTCGGGTTTCCACTTTAATTACGGTGACTGTATTCTGACCATTTCAATACTTTATTGCACAAAAAATAACAAAAGGTGGACTTAAAGCCTAAATGCATATCTGCCAGTCATGCCTAAGATTGTGAGTAGTGTAGGTGGGTAGGGCGAGAAATTAAATGAGAGATTTTTTTCTTTTAAATAGTATAAAAATCCTTATCCTTACCTATAATAAAATCCAACGTCTGCTTTCTGTCTGAGTGTCTGAGTGTCTGAGTGTATGTCTGTCTGTCCGCTTATAACTCGAGAACCACTGAACCGATTTTAATAAAACAAAATTCTACGGATAGCTTGATTCTTCCCATCAACTATAGGCTACTTACTATCACGCTAAATGGCTTATGAGGTTAGCAGTGAAGTGAAATATGAGAGCGGGCGGAGCGGCGGGCACAGCTTGTAAACAATAAAACATAAATAATAATAATGACATACAACTAAATACATTTATTAATTACTTATGTTATATTTATGTTTTTCTGAAAATTAAGAATTTGAATTTTTTGTTTTCTTTTTTGTTGTTGTGTTGTTTAATCTGATATACACTCCGGAAAAAAAACATAGCACCAAAGATTCGTATATACAATCTTTTGGTAGTGCAGTTGGGAATGAAAAAGTAAGGCTCTTTAAAATTCCATTGTGCACTACTACTCAGTAGTGCAAACGGGAGGAAATAATTCCAAACGACACTACCGGTTTCGCAGCTTGTAGTACAGTAGTGCAGATGGGAAAAAAATTCCAAACAGCACTACTGGTAGTGCAGCTTGGTAGTGCAGAGTGGAAGGAACGGTTTATTTGAACGATGTATCCAAATAGAAGTATTCTATACTGGTTTTGTATGTTTACTGTGCTGAAAATTCAGCACAGTAAACATACAACACCAGTATAGAATACTTCTATTTAGATACATAGTTCATAATAAACTAAATATTTTTTTAATAAAGTTTAAGTTTTATTATCTCATAGCTACAGATAGGTAACTGGTAACTGGCCATTTTTTCTGGGAATGGGAAATAAAGTACCAGGGCAGCAGAAATGATAGGAGGTTTGCAAATTGCCACAAAGGAAGTTCACTTACTGTAGGTATCTGTGTATTCTGGTAAGTGGGTCAGAACGCCACTCAAAATTAAATGTAAATGGGTCGAAACACCACAATTTTTTTTTCTTTTTGACTGTGGGTCCTGAGAATGGGTCAGAACGCCACGAGATCGATTTTTTTCACTTGTATGGAACGGAAAATGTTTAGTCGTTTTTTTCAGAAGTATACTGATATAATAAAACACGATTAGTATCTCACTGCATTACAAGTGTAACTCTACGCGACCCGGAAGCGGAATTACCTACATACCTAACTCTGAAATTTGTCTGAAGTTTGTTTTCTGTAAAATAAATGTATTTTAACGTTTCTCAATGACTTTTTAAACATATTGTAGATTTTTTTTCATGGAAACTGACAAGGTTGCCTACATCACCTATAACATCCGTGATGTCAGCCTATAACACCGGGTGAACTAGGTGCCATGTCAGTGCTTCCCTTCATTTCATGTCGGCTACACAGAACTGAACGGAAAACACGAACTATTTACTTTGCCGTTTCGACCGACGTTTCTCTCAGTGCGGTGGTACCAACCTGGCCGGAATAAACCCTACCACCTAGTAAATGGTTCAGCATGATCTCAAAATACTGTAATTTATCTTTTTTGCAGAAACTTTAACGATAAAAGGTTTCTTAGACACCTATACTCTATTTGTATGTGTAAAGAAGGCCATATGTCGCGCTTTCCATAAAAAACACTTCTGAAAACATCGAAAAAACATTTCCATACAATTGAAAACCTTAGGAATTGAAAAAAAATGTGTGCTTGAGGGATAGGAACTTCAAATATACAACATCTGTTTTTTTCAGGGCCCTATAAAACTGCGTAATTTTTTTTTCGATAACTTGAAGTTTAAAGAAACCTGAAATACTATGGAGGCCTTTTCTCAGCCCATAGTTAGGTAGCGCCGAAGAGGCGGCGGGCGCGGGCGCAGCGGCCCTTTGTTGTGTACGAAGATAGATAACGATTTTCATACTAAACACGGCTGGTAATTAATTGTTACGCGATTAAAATAGAAATGGTATAGAGGTAGACTCAGGCGGTTATATTTTGCAAGCACTGGCAGCTTCACTGCGAAACTAACATATTGTCTAATAGTTACATATATTCATCTAAACTTGGCTGTCCATCGTGGAGTGCTGGCCCCTACGCGGATATACGTTTATAGTATATAGTTAGGCATGGGTGGGTGGATGGGTGACCGCCCGACCGTTGGAGGCTGACCGTGGTTCGGATTCCACGTTAAACTGTAGGTCCCTTCCCTTCTTACCTTACTGGGTGGTAGGGTTTATCCCGGCCGGGTTGATACCACCGCACTGAGCGAAACGTCGGTCGAAACGGCTATGTAAATAGTTCGTGTTTTCCGTCCAGTTCAGTGTAGCCGGCGCGAAATGAAGGGAAGCACTGACATAGCACCTAGATCACCCGGTGTTATGGGCTGACATCACGGATGTTGTAGGTGATGTAGCCAACCGTGTCAGTTTCCATAAAAAAAAAAAAAAAAAAAGGCATGGCGGACGAAGCATGGAAGGAGAATAAATTCTGTGGAAAAGCTCGCGTTGAGGAGTATGCGTGGAATTAGGTACAATGAAACATAGTTTGAGAAATATTGTAGTGCGAGAGCGTTGTGGTCTGAAAATATGTCAAGGATTGATAAAGGAATGTTGCGAATACGAATTGTATTTAACAGTAGAAATGTCTAGATTGAGACCTACACATAATCCCTCCGGTTTCAAATCTTCAGTCTTGTGTAAATTTAATCCGAAACCATCGCAGAATCCAGTCGGAGCTCTCAACACAGCGGCAGAATCCATTGTTCTTGATTTTTCTACCGTGAGGGACGCAGCTACCTATACCTTCGGCGACGAAGGATTTAGCGCTATCACGTGGCTATTTTAAGCGTATTAAGCTCGGAATAGAATATTCTGAATTGCCGAATGCATTGTCCGTTCCCTTGTCTTGAATAATTATTCGGACTGAAATAATGCTATACCTATCCAACATGTTAGAATAGAATAGAATAGAAACTCTTTATTGCACACAAATTGAAGGAAGAACCGAGGCAAGAACAGTACACGTCAAGAAACAAGAAATACAGGAGTGCGCAAAGGCGGGACCTATCACTACTAGTGATTTCTTCCAGTCAACTTTCATGTTGTGCGGCTTGAAACAAATAAATACATAATTTTCGACAGTAGTATGCACGGTGATCATATCGTAACTTAGAAATATTGGTTGTGTGATTTTCATTTATTTTAAACCTAACACACATGATATTATGAGCGGCGGGTGGGCGAGTGGTTCGGGCATCGGCTTCTCATGCGGAAGGTCCGCGGTTCGAATCCGGTCGGCGTGTACCAATCATTTTTTCTGACGAATAAATTTACGTGCATACCTACACCTGCTGCTTCACCGTTCGGAACCGGTGTAAAACTGTAGGTCCCTTCTCTTGCCCCTTACTAGGTGGGTGGTAGGCTCAAATTGTAGCCGACTGGGTTGGTACCACCGTACTGGATGTAAGATGGCCGCATATCAGCCTCGGTTGTGTTCTCCACTAGTCCAGTATAGCCAGCAATCCAGGGAAGTGTCCGGTATGGCACCTACCTTCTCGGAGGTGATGTCGGACCAGTCGGAGCATGCGCTTTGGCCCCTCCGACTCAGCCACCCATACCGGATTACATTAAAAAATATATCCAATCGAATTAGTTCCTCCGCGTTGATTGAACAAAGTTCTGTTGAACTAAGTACAGCTGAAATGAATACAGTGAATGTGAACAAAATTAAATAAGCTGATTGAGTAAAAACTATGCATTTGCGGATTTTAAAATGTTCATGAAAGAGGAGGCAAATATTGTATTCAGATTTTCGAACTTATCCGTCATCATTTTGCTTGCAGGACTCAAAATTGGCACCGGA
Source organism: Nematopogon swammerdamellus (assembly GCA_946902875.1). Classification (NCBI taxonomy): domain Eukaryota; kingdom Metazoa; phylum Arthropoda; class Insecta; order Lepidoptera; family Adelidae; genus Nematopogon; species Nematopogon swammerdamellus. Next base: position 6,293,538 of record OX336342.1, read on the forward strand.
GTCACCGAGAATCACGCCAGCCACAACATTTCGCGAAAGAGGAAGAGACGCCTGCATTCCAAGTTTACTGCACCCGACCAACAGATGTAGCGCTAAAACACGGTCGTTACAAGGCATTTCGTCAACAGAACTATCAGCTCCAAACACCAGGCCTCGTTAAACACTGTATTAAAATCGCCCACCCACTCGAGAGGCTATTGAGTCGAGGACTGGAGACCGTCTGAGTGCGGCAGACGATGGACAAGTTTAATATCCAAACAAATACACGTGGAGAGATAAAAGGAAGTCCAATGGTATCTTCCAAACAAGTTTTAGTGCCTCCGGGCAAGAACAAGGACTGTACTCGCCTCAACGTTCACCTTCTATAAAAGGGTCGTTAGGGTCAACATTTTATTACAGGATTCAGGACTAAATTGTAAACAACAAGTTATCTGTGCTGGTTAATGAATGGGTCCTCCTTGAAAATTTACCAATACTGAGAGTCTGTAATCAATCAATCAAATCTTAGATCTTCGTCTTCTCAAAGAAAACCTAAAATGGTGTTCGAAATAATTACATTCAATCCAGGGTCATATAATTTTAACACATGCATAAAATGTGTGCAGATTTACAACCACGTGACAGAAGTCGTAAATACTCCCAACCGTCTCCCGAAGACGTGTGACAGGGACAGGTTGCAGGAAATTACGCAGGACTTACTTAGTGTCCGAGTTTTTATAGCGGAACACTAAATCTTAGAAATTTATCATCTCGCAAATTGCTTTCCCGAATGTCGGTCAGCTATTTCGAGAGGTACCTGACGTTTCGTCGAACTGTGTCTGGGCGTGACGCGAGAGTGTGAAAGGGATCTTAAGTTTAATTATGTCATAGGGAAATGGGCGTCTCGAAAGTCTGGAGGACCATTCTTGCGTAGAATTGTCATTTCATTTCAAATCACCGCCCAATTCAATAAGAGTGTATTGAGGTTGTCGCTACTCTACAGATCACGTAATCAGCCTAAATCTAAAAATGCATTAAAAGTTGCCGACAAATTTTAAAGAACTGTGTACTCTTTGATTTTTCATGTAATTACATGAACTACTTTTCGGGCATAAAATTTTCTCTCGGTTGTAAATAAAATATAATAAAATTAAGTTATGTTGCTTGTGATAAAAATAATTCCTTCCAAAATGCATGCAATGTCAATTTATTCTCGTGAATAAGCAATCTTTCTCTTCCCTTGTACTTAAAAAACTATTTATCCCCATCATCGTATCAAGAGCTGGTATCCCACATCCGACACTAACCTTCGCTAACAGCCCGGGCCGTTGACTCCACATACCGACCACAATGCAATACTTAACGTTCAGGGTTACTCCACATACCCTACGCTCATTTTCATCTATCGTACATTCTATCACATTTTCTTCATTACTTTCAACTGAAATTTGAACTTTATACACGTTAAATATGGTGCATTCTTCATTGGATGCAGCAGCATCTTTATCATCTTTATTAATTTAGTTTCAATGGAACAACTATACAGCCTAATTTTAATTTTCAAGATCATACCTGAAAATGTTAATCTAATGAAAATGTAATCCTTTGATGAATGCTAATAAAGTTGAAGTTTCAACGCAGCAGAAAGTTGAATATGTCGTTTTGGATGGCGCAAGCGTTAAATTGGATGACAGACTACAGGGAGCATGCGAAACACGACACCGGCCGTTAGTTTATTAAAATGACAGCGACAATAAAAGGTGGTAGCGGTGTATCAATGAAAGGTACAGTCACGGTAATAATTATGAAATATAATTGTTTGGTGAAGAATAATGCATTGAGACAATACAAATTTTACTACCAATAGTAAGACTAGTGCTAGGACGATTATTTGTTCAAAGAGCTCAAACCGCTGTTTCGTGATGGAGACTGGGTGTACGTGTGCCAAATTCTCGAATAGTTTTAAGTCAAATCCAACGAATGTATATTTCGATAAGTGTTTTTAATGTGTATCATGAAAGTACAAATAACGAATTTCTAATAAGTAATATTTCCACTTCTAAGCCTTTGTTTTCCAGAACGATGGGTATAAAATGAAGATGGAACACAAACACGGAATATTTTTTTCTCCGACTCGTTTTAATTGCGGGATGATCCAATGACTTTTTGGGATTTGTAAAAACATATTTGTTTATTGAGTACAATTTAGAATCAGAATAAGAACGACTAGAGCAAAAGTTGCACAGAATTATTGTAAAAACGGTGGCTAAATCCAGAATGTGCAATGAGTGTGCAAGAAAGTGGATTTGACGCTTGAACGCGAAGGAAAATAATTAATCCTAGAAGAAGTTCCTAGAAAAATCACAGCTCACACTATGCGGTAGCAGTTCGGAGTGACACACGGACAGACAAGGTATCTCCGGACGCGTCGGCGGAAACTACCAATTGTGGCAATAGACAGCGGTATCAACGTACCTTGTGTGAGTGTTGTACTGGATGCACAAATTCTGGAGATTCATCCCGACATCTGAGCGTTTTTTAACTTCGTTAAAATAATTCTTTTAGTGGATAAACAAATAAAAGTAATAAAATTTAATTAAATTTTCAAATAAAACGAATTAAAAAACAAAGTATATAGGTAATTAAGACTGAGAGCTTAAAAATATACTAAAAATCCTCCTCTAAGGGAGACGGTGTGAGTACGGTTCTGACTTCTGAGTACGCTAGCGACGTTTCCTTCTCTGGGCGTTGTCATGATTAAATTCTACATAATATAAGTAATTCATAAAGTTAAGTAGGCAAAGAGTACGTACCAAGGAGCTTTGAACCAGACCAGTATTGCGCGCGGGCGCGGGCGGTGTGGCCCGATCGTTGTTCTGTGGTATGTACGCTTAGGAAATAACATACATATTATTTTGAAAAGCACAATTTGCTGTTATTCCTACGATTGGCACTTAAACTCTATTCTAAACTTGCCGTATGGCCTAAGGATAGAAAGTTTTGCACCACTGTGCAAAACTGCATTGCTCGGTTAAGTTGATTTTTATATTTTGCTGTGAAGTTGTTGGACGAAAAACATTTTGTGAATGCGACTGCGCCCCTTACAAAATGATTCACAAAATTCACAAATTATGACACACCCAATCTTGTTATCTACCAGCTACATATACCAACCCATCCATCCAAGCAAAGGGCACAAAGCACATGCTCCGACCAGCCAATATCACCTTCGACAAGGTAGGTGCCATACTGGAGACTTCCCTGGATTGCTGGCTATACTGGACTAGAGGAGAACACAACCATCACAACCGAGGTTGCTATGCGACCATCTTACATCCAGTACGGCGGTACCAACCCAGTCGGCTATAATTTGAGCCTACCACCTAGTAAGGAAGGGGCAAGGGATGGCACCTACAGTTTTACACCGGTTCCGAACGAGCAGCAGCATAAAGCAAAAATGCTTATCCCCAAAGCAATTCGTGCAAGATCCCACCGTCTGTAGTGAGCCCGCCCGTGAAGGTGCGTTTACCTCTCAACCCGCCTTGACCGCGGTGGACAGCTTCAGTGCCATATACATACACATCTGTCTAACTAGACACCACTTACGTACCAACTATACTAGACTCAGTCCCTACTTCACGAACTTCTTATTCCAACGTTATCAGGTATTATTTTGTATAATTTTTTTTATTATTCTTTTACTTTGATTATTTAAAATATTCACAGAAACGATGAGAATGGTAATATTGAGAATTTCTAATATAACAAGGAATAGAAAAACAACTTAACTTAAGAAACACTTAGAAATAGAGTCTTAAAACAAGCAAAGCGAAATTTCAGGAAGCTCCAACTTAGAAAAGTGAGTCTATCTAACAAAATTCCTTCCCGACGAGAAGCTATTTTCGGATGGACATGTTCAATTAGTTTTTCCCAAGTCACGCAATCACCCGACAAGTTAATCCCGGGTCACACCTGGCTCAGCAGTGCCGCTAGATATCAGCTAACTACTGAATCAAAACACAATTAGTCTTCATTTGAGAGGCTCAGTCGCGATGAGAATTAATTGTCGATCGCCACCGCTTACGACAGTTAAGCCGACGACACGATAGTACAAGCTTGCTGTCAACTAGTCAGATACAAATTGGGTTCAATGCGTTTACTGTACGCACGATCTGATTCGCCACACTGCACGGTTCGCTGTTCTGTCGCCGAGCTGTCCAGTTCGGTTACTAACTCGATTTCAATCTCGTCTGTTCCTGAAGATGAACACGCAGTTTGTGATATAATTTTACCGATCTTTGTAGTGCTTAATGGAAATAACTATGACTTCACTTCTTCTTTCACGAAGGCTACTTTCTTCTTCTTTTTCTTTCACCAAGGCTACAGATAAATTTGTTGAATTCATTCACTCTTTGACTTATTACTACCTACATATTTCATCGCTTGCTTAGAAATTTTAAATAAGCTTGTAACTACAAAACTACTGGATTTGAAGGAAAATAATATAAACAAGTAATAAAAAGAAAATCTACTAACAAATCAGCAGCATTAAAAAACTTAAAATAATCCAGTTTACACAGAAAGCGACAAACTCTACATAAAATTTAAGATGCAAGTAGGTATTTCAATGCTCCGACGGTAAAGTACCTCGAAATTAAATGCTACTTAAAATACGATCAAAGGAATGCAAAATAAACACTAAGTAATCCTCGTGAGGAGGTAGGTGCATAAAACTGTGCAGCACACATATTTTAAGTAAATATATGTCTTTCAAAGCCTATTTATTTGAAGTGACATGTGTTTAGTGCGTTTTTTGAGTTTTTTAACGATGTTTTCAAAGAACGTTTCCAAAGTTTTGAAAGTGTTCTTGCCATATTGGAGAATATGCTCCAAAACTTATTTTGATCAAATTCATCATTTTCAGCAAATATTGTCATATCTATGATAAGATCAACAATATAATATGCTATTCGTTTATTTTCTCGCAAAGCATAGAATATTCAGAATAACTTACGATCTCGTTATGAGTTTCGACGCTGGATGGAATTCGACGTGTGTATTTGCGTTCGGCTATTTGTTTACCTTGCATCGCGTTCGCAGACATATTTTTATACCTTTAATAAAAATAATAACTGGGCCAAAACGTGCACCTCCCACCTACGTAAGAAATTAGAGGATTTGGCCACTAGAAAATGTTAAAAGCTGAGTTGACAAGCACATTGAATATTTACAAAGTTGAGGCACTCGTAATAATCTTTCTGTGCAAATGAAAGACATCTCTTTTGGGGTCAATTGTTTAAAGTTTTTATTGGGTGGGCTTTGTCCAGATTATGTTACAGCTGTCAACACGTTTGTTGATCGATCGTAACAACGAACATGATCGTGAATGATTTACTGCGCTCACTATTATAAAGTTAATCGAGTTCAGTAATGTGAAAGATATTGTGAAGTGGGAATGTCCGCACGAGTATAGCGCGCGGCGTACACCTTAAGATATCGCACGCGCGTGTTTATTATTCCGCGATGCGTTGTTTGGATTTCTGAAATTAAGAAAAAAAAGAAAATACGCCTCGGAAAGAGAAGGAATTAATGAATTCCGAATGTTTATCCGTCGCTCACCTCCGTGTTTACGCGCACGTTCCTATTTGTTTTGGATGTCGTGTTGAAATTAAAATAATATCGTAATATTTTCGCCGGGGACGCGGATAGATGGTGTTTTAAGCGGTTCTATTCTCGGATGATTGAGTGGTGCGGGGATGGTTGCGGCCCGAGGTATGGCGACAGTCAATGCCGTGGCAGCCTAAATGCGTCACGTGGTCCCTGACTGATGAACGGTGCTGATTTTTCGGTGAGAGCCCTGAGTGAGCGTTTTGTAGAACATTAATCAAAGGGAACACTGTCGCATTGGTGTATGGCACATCAGAGAATGTTAGAAAACTAATTTTATATGTAGGGCAAGAAAGTAGCCAGGATTTTGTTTGGACGTTTACTTGCAGGGTTTGAGCTAAAACTGATTTATCTTATGGGATTTCGCATAATCTGCGCTCACCGACTTAACATTATGACCTGATTCATGACCTATCCTACTTATTTATGTATGTATTATCTCTGATTAACTAGTCAGCTATTAAAATCGATTGACGCAGAAATGCGAATAATCTTATAATTTTTAATCAAGCTTTTATACTCTTGGCCGGTGTTGTAGTAATTTTTAAGGAGATATATTTAAAGATTGATTAAACTTAAAACTGTGCGGTCGCGGTTTCCGATTTTTCCTCTTTTGAAGTACGGAACCCTAAAAAGCGTTTATTTCATTCACAGTTTTACCAGGTGTCATATTTGAATGGCTTGGGTAGTTTTTTTATTAAAACCAGCATGGGTGACTGTGCCGAGTGATCAATAATGATGCAGTCGACAGAACCAAATTCACCTCGTGAAACCATGCTCAGTAAGATGCCATGCCAGCAGATGCGCGGACAGTTACTGAGCTATCGGGCCTATTGATAGTTGAGAGGAGTAAGAATGCACAGAGTACGAACACAGGGGTATTTGCCTTAGTGCATTCTAAAGAGACGAAAAAAATTTTACCTCGAGAGAAGTGCGTCAAGGTAGGTTCCCGCTCGCATGCGGTCCATCACGAGACGAAGGTAATTGTCTCCAATTGTGACCAATCAGGATCAATTTAATGCTGCTGTGTCGAGCCCTCCCCCGCCGCGCCGCCTGGCGCGTCGCTACTTTCACTTGAACCACGTACAGTTCATGGAAAAATGTCTGCGACTTTTTCAAGGCCAACAAAAACATACAATGTATGGCAAAGTTATCGAACTAGAAAGCAAAGACATACATTTTTATTGTGAATACATCAGAAGACAATAATTCAACGAAAATAACGAAGGAGTTCAATAGACTTCCTAAATCATACAACCAACACCGAAATAAAATATAAAGTCCTAAGTAAGCGCTGATGATAATGTATTAGAGACAGCATTGTAATTTTCTGTTAGTCTAGACTTACTATTTAGAAGTTATTTAGAACAAGAATATCCAACTAGGTACTACTGCCAAGAGATTAACTGCTTAAACGATCCCTATTATATTAACCCATGACATTTCATAGTACAATAATAATTTTAGGTCACCTTTCATTACCTCTTCCGTGTTTACTCAATGATGTAAGTACACCAATATCATAATCCAGTAATAAATCAGACTTAAACAGAACAAAAGTGCACCAGTTCAGCTGTTTATGAATTGGTACAAGCATAAAACGTGAGATCCGCTTATAAATCACTCGTAACTGAGACAGACGATAAAACACATTTGGAAATATACGCTTAGCTAAACAAATCGACCGCCATCCACCTGGAGACTTCACAACTTTTAGGACCGTTTGCATAAACCGTTTACGTCCAGTGAAGAAATCTTACTTTAATTTTCTCTTTATAAAACCTAAACCAACGTAGAATATTATCTGAGTGGTGCATATTATGAAGCCGTAAATACGTACGTTGATATTTATTAACCATATTTAGAGATATTTTATTTGTGAACTTTATACATCATTCGATGAGAATTTATCTATAAGAAAAGTATATTATAATACAACTTTCGTATTTCCAAGTATCCAATCTCTCTAAAAGAGTCAAATAATTTTTGTCATTCAACTTATTTTGTTCTCCTCAATTATAGTTTACAGAAATAGGTATTAAGATAGGTGTTACACAAGGCACTGTTTTTTCTCCAACAATTGAAATAACTAAGATTTCTTACAATTGTCCATAAAAATGCATCACATTGCCGATTCACTTAAATATGCTCCAAAATTTCATGAATACAGCCCCAACTAGTAAACAACGCTCAAGCCAAGCGAGTCAAGAAGTTTCACCAGACTCCTGAACTTCTAATCGGAAACTTTTGACCTCGAGCGAGTTAGACGGGAGGCAAGGTAAACTTGGCAGGAGATTGTCGCGCCAGGAGCAGACGTGGTTAGGAGATTGCCTTTGCCTGGAGTGGTTATTGTCTTAATACGTTTAGCTGTTTTCCTTGTGGTATGAATTGAAGATACTATTGAATTTAATTCGAGATGTTTCTGGGAAGATTATGTGAAGTAAGTACCTAACATTATTATTTGTAAGCAGGATCATCCATTATGCTTCGTAGAAATCCTAGGATTGTGACGAAACGTTTATAGTAACGGGTATATGCGGTTTCAGCCAGAATAATGGAAGAAATTAACATAGAATATTAAATCAAAATATTCTTCAATGCACAAATGCATACCCTTAAATACATGGAACACCAAATAAAGAGTTTAATGCCACGAGGCATTCATTATAAACACATTTTTGGGGCGTGGGAAAAGCGCTCAGAGGCTGATAATACAAGCAAATATGGTATCATAACAAAGAAGGCACAATGTGAACGATGGGCAATTAAGAAGAAAGAAAGAAAGAAAAATGATTTATTCGTCACACATATTATACAAAACAAACAAATAAAAACTGCGTAACTTATGTAAACATGCAATTGATGACGAAAAGTGAACCTACTCAACTGATTCACTATTAAAGATAGCGAAGCTGATTTCGAAGTTGATAACTAAGTTTTCATTAAAAAACAAAAACTAAAGACACAATAAACTACCGAAAACAATCAATAACAAACACATGATAGCATAGATAATACACGAGAGTGACAGAGATAGGCATTGTAAATTGTATGCGAATGTGCATGAGTGTGTTTGCGTGTGTGAATTAGACTTTCTTATTTCATTGTATGTATGGCAAACCTTTACCCAAAAGTACAACATTTATTCCTTACGAGTACATTGTTCCTTGGATTGTGATCTCCATTCGAAAATATATATGGAATTCAAATGGAACTTTAGTTCGTTACTAGCTGTTTCTCTTAGGGGTGGCACTTAGCCTATAGCCATCCTTAGGTATGCCAAATAAGTCTGTGAAAACCTCATGTGAATTGAGGACTAGTTCTCGACTTATAAGATAATATATAACCGCTTTTCCGCTTTATTTTTTTCATTTTTTTTATGTAATCCGATATGGGTGGCTGAGTCGGAGGGGCCAGAGCGCATGCTCCGACTAGCCAATACCACCTCCGAGAAGGTAGGTGCCATACCGGAGACTTCCCTGGATTGCTGGCTATACTGGACTAGAGGAGAACACAACCGAGGCTGCTATGCGGCCATCTTACATCCAGTACGGTGGTACCAAACCAGTCGGCTAAAATTTGAGCCTACCACCTAGTAAGGGGCAAGGGAAGGGACTTACAGTTTTACACCGGTTCCGAACGGTGAAGCAGCAGGTGTAGGTATGCACGTAAATTTTTTCGTCAGAAAAATCTCATTGGTACACGCCGACCGGATTCGAACCGAGGACCTCTCGCATGAGAAGCCTATGCCCAAACCACTCGGCCACCCGCGGCTTAAAATTGATTAGGATATTAATAACCTTATTTGTATTTGACCGGTCTCTCTTGCAGGTAAACAACATTATTCTTGGTCCTTCGAGCCGGATCCCACTAGCTTTTACATAATACCCTCAAAAAGTCAACCAAATGAAGTGTGACACCGCGATATGTCTGCGTCACGCCACGTCTCCCAGCGACACAGAAGTCGGCTAACACTTCCTACAAAACAGCCACCTTTCAGCGCTTCGCAGCGCGACGTTTTCGACTCGTAGAAATTCATTTGTAGTTGGGGAAATCGGCTCCGACTTCCGAGTCGGGCCGGCCATAACTCAGTGTCGCGGCCGGCGGTAAATCAACACTAAATACTGGAAACACGAATAAACACACTCCACCTGCTGCGGCGGGAAGGAGTGGAGTAGCCGCGGACATAATTTCATCGGATGGTGAAGATTTTTAAGCGTTCTGCCATCGCGTCTTATCAATGCATATAATACAAATTGTAAAATTGACGTGTCTATACTTTTCTGATATTTCCAAAAAAAAAAGGCGGAGTAGTTTAAGTAATAGAATGCATACATACATACATACATAGCGTCATGCCTGTTTCCCAGTGGGGTAGGCAGATACAACAGATCTCCACGTGCCACGATCCTGACACGCCTCTGCCGCCTCTTCCACTCATAATGTTCTTCATACATGGTCGTCGGTTACGGGTACTACACACTTGACCCTCGTTGAGCACATGCCCGATCTGGCCCAGGTACGTGCGTCTAGGGCGACCCTTTCCGACTCTTCCATTCATATTCGCTCCATAAATTTCTCTCGTTAGTCTCCCACGAGTATTATCCATTCTTCCAACACGACCGAACCACCGAAGCATTCCTTTTATCCAGTGCGGAGTTAGGTACTAATCGGAACGGGTTTAACTCCACGAACATCGATTCATTTTCACCATCTCCAGCTGCAGTGTAGCCGGCAGTTAACTCCTGTCAAATGTGTGAGAAATGTCACTATAACCGACAAATAACTGTCAGGGGTAAACCTTGCACATAAATAAACACAGCGAGCCCAAAAGCTTCACTCTCCTCTTCATACATACATACATACCACACACTATATCCCGACAATCGGGGTGAGCGGAGCAATCGGTATTGTGCTGCAAGTACTCTTGCAAATTACTGCACAACACCGACCACCATGTTTAGCAAAGTATTCGGACAAATAACTATCAAGCAGCAAGTGAGGCACGAAGACCCACCTGCTGCATGGTTCGGTGGAAGGACCGTTCCAAGGCGAGAGGTGGCTATCGCCCTTTAGCACGGCATCTTGTTCTTATCCCTCAGTCGCTTTTTACGACATGCACGGGGAGAGATGAAGTGGGGCTATTCCTGTACTCTCCTCTATTCATTTAGAAAAAAAACTATGATGTTAAACGTCGGATTAATTCACGAAATATGTCGGTTCCATCGCTATCCTTAGCCGGCCAACCCACCTATAGCACGGAGTTGGCCGGCGATATTTTCCAACAGCTATGTTAAGTAAACCATTTTTCTAAAATAAACACAAATATTCTAAACACCTACACATAAATCACGATTTCAGAGCGCTGATAAAATTTTACACTGATCTTTATAGCTCTCGGATGATCGCCGGCAACGGAGTTTATTTCGGTTGTGTAATAATGGAACGCAATTTCGTTTCGGACATAATCGTTTAGGAGCACTGCAGTCTTTATCAAATTGATAAGTACTTTTTATTTTCCATTATGTGTGATGTGACCTTGATCATCGAAGTATGAAACACCAATGTTAAAGTTTTATGTTAATGAACTATTAGTTTTTACAGAAATGTATTAATTTCCCCATGCCCGAAGCAATATTCACAAAATGTGTTACATAATAAACCTACCGGTACCGTGTGGGGCCGGTACTTAAAAAGAATAGCCCCACTGCATATCTCCCCGTGCATGTCGTAAAAGGCGACTAAGGGATAAGGACAAGATGTCGCGCTAAAGGGCGAAAGGCTAGCCACCGCTCACCTTGGCGCGGTCCTTCCACCTTGTCATGCAGCAGGTGGGTCTTCGTGCCTCACTTGCTGCTTGATAGTTATCTTGACCGTATACTGTGCTAGGCGTGGTGGTCGGTGTTGTGCTTTAATTTACCAGAGTACTTATGGGAGTGAAAGTTGGGTATGGCAGGCGAATCATGAGAGCAGGATAAATGATGTCGAAATGCGCGGGTTGAGAGGAGTATGTGTGGAATAGGAGTATGTGTGTCTGTAGAATGGATGATAGGAGGGAGACTAATGAAAGAAATCTATGGAGCGAATGTTAGTGGAAGAGTCGGGATGGGTCGCCCTAGACGCACGTACCTGGACCAGATCGGGCATGTGCTCGAAAAGGGTCAGGTGCGTAGTACCCGTAACCGACGAGCATGTATGAAGAACATTATGAGAGTGGAAGAGGCGGCAAAAGTGTGTCAGGACCGTGGCGCGTGGGTGTTGGGTTGGGTTGGGTCCGTTGTCTTTGCCTGTCCCACTGGGAGGCAGGCAAGCGTGACGTTATGTATGTGTATGTATGTATGAACTTATAGTTGATTACTCTGCTTACCCTGATTGTCGGGATACAAAAGCGTGAGTTATCTTATTATCTCTATAATAAGCCTTGGCAGTAAGTTTTGCCATTATCTTGGTAATTTATTTATAAGTAACATCCACATATTTACGTGTAACTAGTTTATTTGAATTCCGGATGGTCCTAGTTTTATAAATTTCTTATGCGCCGTTTTGGGCCGATATAGACCCTCCGGCGCGCGATAGGACACGCAAATGTTTAACAAATTTATTTACATTTTGATTACTTAGAAATATTTATAAATTTAGACATTTAGATTTTTGTCCTCAAACGTCTTCAATTAGTTTTATCACACAATCAAAGTTTATTATGCTCTTTATTGACTGATTCCACCACCCTTGGCTAAACCTAGCTGCTAGTTAATTGGTCTGAAATTTATGACAAATGTCACTTTAACCGACAAATATCGTTTTTTTTTATTGAAAGCGCGACATGTGGCGCCAAGCCAAGGTGTCTAACGACGCCCATGGACATTCGGTCGTATGCGGGGGTTGAGAATGCCATGCCGACCTGACGGGTGCCTATTCACGCTCCTCTTGAAGGACCCGAGACTGTACTTGGGGGAAATATATGGGCAGGTAGAGCGTTCGAGAGTTTACCGGTTCTGTAGAGGAGCGATCTGCAAAACGGGTTAGTACGCAACCGCTGTTATACGAGATTTAACCGGAGTTGGTGAAAACTGGCATAAAATGTCCTCAATAATGTAAACTGCGAAATAGTACCTACAACCTCAAAAAACACAAATAGCATACGCGTCAGAACATCTCCTCACAAGAAACCAGACAATTACACGCAAACTCCAAGTGAGTACGCTGCATTACGACGCACCTTCCTTTTTAACAACCCATCTTCAGAATCAACGATCAATCTAGTTTCAACCTTCTGTTCTTAGCAATTCGTTTCAAATTTGTTTGCACATTATCGTCTGAAGACTTGAAATTTTCAGCTGTAGCGGCCAAATGATTTTGAACCGTTTCGCACTAACGATTGAGTCGAGAATTATGTGTCACGCGACGGAATTGGTTAGGGCGTTGTGTGGTGATGGAAACACGCGCTGTTATCATTTTTAACTTGTTATCTCCGAGGATTAAAAGGAGGTGTATGCTAATGAAGGCTTTGAATCGTGGTGGAGTTGTGTGATTTCGCGCTTCTGTGCTTTCGCAAAGTGAGAGCCGCCGAATCTCGTGGGAATATTCCAAACCCAACACACATAGGTACACACAGACACAGACACATTGAGAGTTCTCGTTACTTTGTACAACGTGGTATTGCTTTTGAAAAACGAATCTTGTTAATTTAAAAGACAACAAGTAAATATAGGTACCTACACTTGGGTTTTGGACGAAAGTGTGAAAGTAATAAAATGACTTATGGCCGTTTTCACTATCTCGTCTCGTCTGACAGTTATTTTGTCGATTAATGTGAAAATTCTCATATTCTTTATTCTTTATTTATCATTCGTATGGTAGTTTGTTTATAAAATCCGCTTCGATTACACTTACAAAGAAGAGACACCGCTTACAGTGTTAGAACAAAGTTTGAGAGCTAGAATAACCTATAATTTAAGCTTGATAATTCTAACCACATAAAATCAAGAGTAAAAGTCAAAATCAAATCAGCTGTAATATAGCCTTTGTCAGAAATTGTTGATACATATCGTATACATACATTTACATTTTTTATGGAAAGCACGACATACGGCACGCGCCAGACTAACGCAGAGGTGTAGTCCGACGGAGCCCGCGGGCATTGGGATTTTTACTGGGGCTGCGAATACCAAGTCGGCCGGCTAAGTGTGTTGGGAATTGGACCACAAGTTCCAACTCCCACTCCTTGACATTTACCTGTCAAATTCAAATTTCGCGCCAATACGCATAAAATAAACTGCTAAAACCTACCTTCATAAAATTAATCGCAACCTACCTACAAAAACAAAAAGTCGACTAGTCATTCACGTGCACGTAAAGGAGGTTAAAAAATTTGCAAATAACAATTCTTAAATCAAATAATACACAAATCAATATAAATCAAGCAACAAATAAAGTTAGAAATATTAAATATAAATATAAAATAAAAACTGGTGAAGTTATGTGAAAGTTGGCGAGTTTCCTGTAAGTACCTTTCCCCTTGTGGTTCAACAAATTTTATATAAAAGTAGCATAGGCTCGAACAAAGTGCACCTTCACATTATGTTTGAAGGATCACAGATTGTACATGGGTGAAAAGGATGCAGGTGGGAGTGAATTCCACATGTTGGCAACTCTGTAAATAAAGAATTTACAGGAACGATTTCTCCTAAGTGGGGGGATATCGACAGTGTGTGGATGCATTCCTAACCTGTTGCGCGTGGAACGATGGTAGAACTATATTTGATTAAAACTGGCCGAGACATAGTTTCTAGATTTCTTTATTAAATCTCACCTGCTACATCCGTGATGTCGGCCGATCACACCTTGATGAATTAGGTGCCATTTCAGTGTTTTCATTTGGTCGTGCCGACTACACTGAATTGAGCGTAAAACACGGGACTGTTTTCATAGCCGCTTCGGACGACCTTCATTCAGTGCGGTGGCACCACTCCATACGGGTTGAATCCTACCACATAGTTAGTTAAGGTAAGGGACCTTCCGTTTTACGTGGAACCCAAACTACGGCCAGCTTCGACCATTTTCCCCACAATTACAGGCGGGACTGGTATAAAATACCTCTAGGCATTAAGTCCACATTTTTGTAATTTTTTTTTTGCGTGCAATAAACTATATTTGTCATTTCACTCCATTGATTCACTCATCGAGCAAGTGAAATGTCATGATAGTTGGTCTGCAAAAACCAAATTACAAATAAATACAAAAATTCCAAAAATAATCCCAAAATAAATCAATTAACTAACTTCCATAAAAAAAAAGAAAAACTAACTAAATCCTCCACTAAATCTATAACTAAGATGCTATTAAATTTTATTACATTTAAAATCAAACCGCAGCGATACCGAGCAAATGGCAACTAATTTATTTATAAACCCCTCAGCAAACTTGAAAATATCTCCCAAGTACGTGCCGGAGCACCTCGAAAGGTAAGATTTTGCTCAAAATGTTTGTAATTACGCCCGGAGTAAGTTTTATCAGTCAATTTGAGCGCGGCGGGGCGGGCGGCTGCAGCGGCGCGGTGTGGAATTTTTATGAGTTCGCAAAGTAGAATTAATTGTTGTATCAAATATTAATGCAGTATCTTTCCTCACGTTAATTACTGGACGCATCGAGTGTATGCGTGGATCAGAGTAAGCGAACCTAAGTGTTACGTTTTTTGTTTACTTATTTAATTTTTTTTTAAACTGGCACGGTTGTCTACATCACCTACTACATCCGTGATGTCAGCCCACAACACCTTGGCGATGTCAGTTCTTCCCTTCATTTCATGTCGGCTACACTGAACTGGACGGAAAACACGGACTATTTACATAGCCGTTTCGAGTGACGTTTCAACCCGGCCGGGATGAACCCTACCACCTAGTAAGGTAAGAAGAGAAGGGACCTACAGTTTAACGTGGAATGCGAACCACGGTCAGCCTCCAACGGTCAAGCGGTCACCCATCCAAGTACTGACCGCGCTCAGCGTTGCTTAACAGCAGTCGACCGACCGCACCACTGAGCTACCGAGGCTGACAATATACGTTTTATTTATAACTTCTACTTAATTATTCCAATATTAGAGGCTTGGCTCTCTGCTGGTGGACGAAACTGGCGTCCCGCAATCAAGGGCCTACTTAATTCAAAGGGTAAGCCTTGCCATCCAGCGGGTTTAGGTTTTATGTAATCCGGTATGGATGGCTGAGTCAGAGGGGCCAAAGCACATGCTCCGACCAGCCAATATCACCACCGAGAAAATAGGTGCCATATCGGAGACTTCCCTTTGGATTGCTGGCCATACTGGACTAGAGGAGAACACAGCCGAGACTGCTATGCAGCCATCTTACATCCAGTACGGTGGTACCAACCCAGTGGGCAACAATTGAGCCTACCACTTAGTAAGGGGCAAGGGAAGGGAACTACAGTTTTACACCGGTTCCGAACGGCGAAGCAGCAGGTGTGAGTATGCACGTATATTTTTCCGCCAGACTCATTGGTACACGTCGACTGGATTCGAACCCCGGACCTCTCGCAAGAGAAGCCGACGCCCATACCACTCAACCACCTGCCGCCGTTATGGGCTATTTCTGATTGTCCGCTGACTCCTGGGCAAAGTCACCATGCAGCAGTATTCCTATAAAAGAAACAATATATAACGTGTGGGGCCGGTACCTTAAAAGAATAGCCCCACAGCATCTCTCCCCGTGTATGTCGTAAAAGGCGACTAAGGGATATGACTCCCTTCTTCGATATTACTAGGTGGTAGGGTTTAACCCGCCCGGGTTGGTACCACCGCACTGAACGAAAGGTCGGTCGAAACGGCTATGTAAATAGTTTGTGTTTTCCATCCAGTTCAGTGTAGCCGGCACGACCGAAGGGAAGCACTGACGTGGCACCAAGTTCACCCGATGTTTGTAGGTGATGTAGCCAACCGTGTCAGTTTCCATAAAAAAAATAAGGTCCGGATCATTAGATATGTAAAGAAAACCACTCTACGCTCCGTCTATGAAATAAATGATCCCCCTTTGAATAAGTACCGACCGACGGGTTGTAATTTTCGAGTTTCCAAGAGGCAATTTCTCACCACGTTAAATTTGCACCCCTTCCAGGGAAAACTGTCTTTTTCGCGTTCTAGAGCTCTGCTTTAATTTATTGTTTGTGTTTACCTGACTCGCCCCTCCCGGGGATGAAGTTACTGCATTTAATTAGGCCATGTTTGATTTGAATTTGTGAAGTCGGGAACACAGTGTTTATTTATTTATTTTATAGAAAGCGCGACATGCGGCACCCAGCCGTCTAATGTGTCTAACGACGCCCATGGAAATGTGGTCGCGCTATATGAGCCTAAGAAATACACGACTTTATCTATTTATTTTATTTATGTACAAGCTGTGCCCGCGGCTCCGCCCGCTCTCATATTTCACTTCACTGGTAACCTCATAAGCCATTTAGTGTGATAGTAAGTAGCCTATAGTTGATGGGAAGAATCAAGCTATCCGTAGATTTTTTTTTATTAAAATCGGTTCAGTGGTTCTCGAGTTATAAGCGGACAGACAGACACTCAGACAGACAGAAAGCAGACGTTGGATTTTATTATAGGTAAGGATTGATCTATACACATACTACCTTACAGACATGTTAACTAGTTTATTAGTTTAGCTTAAGTTATGCATGTCATATATTAAGTACCTAATCTTTAGCTGAGTGTGAACAAACGGTATATTATTCCTGTTAATCAAACTATGTAGTTAGAAAGTTTGACCACAAGGAAAATTATTCCTGTTGGACAAACTAATTAGACCAAAAAGATTGACCGCCAGGAAAAACCGAATTTACGAGAGTACTTGCAGCCACTGGCGGCTGGTCCTAAAGTGCGCTCGTGCGCCGCACTACCATACCACAAGAAGTCTTCACCTCACTCAAAATAAATAATACCTTACAACATACTACATTAAAACCATAAAGATCGTACTCCAAATAAATACGAATCTGAATTCGACCTTATTATATAGTTCACAAGGCACGTTTTTGCGAGTAAACGCGCGCGCCGTGCGGAATATAAATCGCACGCGGGTCTCCCATATTGAATGTATGGGGATCGGCAAAACACCGCTGGCGCGTGAGACAGAAGATACGTCATAGAAACAGTATGGACCGAAAGGAGTTCTGCGTGCGGCGCACGAGCGCCAAACAAGGACGCTATATCGTGAATACCCGCGCGTGCGACACGTCGCGTCGCGAGCGATTCGTTTTGCACGAGTCCGTCTTACAAACTCTTTTCCGTCTACCTAGAGTCAGCGCGCTGTCATGTGATGTCACATACCCGTTAGCGCGCGAATATTTAAAATGGGATATGGTTAGGTTTTGTGCTTTCTGTCACGTGATACTATGAATTAAGTGGTGCCGATATTTTCCTAAGCGTTGGTTAAAGGTAAGGCTTTACAATCAGGTGATCCCGGGTTCAATTCCTACTTTTCAAATGCTTTTATTTTTATATATTTTTTTGAAGTATTTTGGACTGTTTTCTTTTTGAAAGCTGCAGTAGTGTTGTCTATGGGGTGTATTCATAAAGGTACTAAAAATAAGTTTAAAAACATGTTTGGATTTTTGTTTTGTTTTTTGCAACTCATTGAGTGTCTTGAGAATATTCATACTAGGTACGTACATAATAAAACGCAGGCGTTTAAAAAATTCGGAAGTCCCGATCTTAAAATAACATGACGGGAATGTGTTGGGAAATTTGGTATTTAAGTAGGTAGGTACTTAGCGCACTACCGGCCACTGAAGTCACCAGCCGCCACTGCTTGCAGCACAACACCGATTACTCTGCTTACCACGATTTTCGGGATACAGCGTGTGGTAGGTATGTATTCTTAATCTAATACAAAAAGGAGGATTTACTGAACGCATTTAGAAGTAGGCGCGATGTTTTTCAGCATTTTTTTTATTACCTACTCAAAAATGATCCACAAACGCAAAGCGTGTTATAGTTGTAAACAAATCTAGGTGTTTGGATTATAAAGGTGCGCGCACACCTCGTATTAACTCTGGCGCTAAATCAAATCGATTTGGAAGGCTGCCCGCGCGTCCGCGCTCCACTGACAGTTCTGTAAACGAAGATATTACAGCTTAATCTTGCCGCTTCTTATTGTTTTATTGATCTTATTTCTTCATAATGAGAATACGAATACCTACTTTCATCTATACGTGCTTTTGTTTTTTGGAAATTGACACGCTTTCCCATAACACAGGGTGAACTTGGTGCCGTGCCAGTGCTTCCCTTCGGTCGTGCCGGCTACACTGAACTGGACGGAAAACACGAGCTATTTACATAGGCGTTTCGACCACCGTTTCATTCAGTGCGTTGGTACCAACCCGGCCGGGTTGAACCCTACCACCTAGTGATTAAATTGCATATAGCTTAGATTGAATATATTTTATTTATGTGGGTGTTTCAGGATAGGCTTGAGAAACTTCAGGAATAGAAAGTACTCATCATTAGAAGAAAAAAATCCTTAACACTCAAATCGATATTCCGTTTTTTTTTCATACAAAAATTTAAAATTGGATTAAAAACTCGATGGACAGTGAGTTTGGGGAGATTTGACAAAAGTGCTGTCTGATATAGGGTGATATAGGGTGTGCAATGACCTAGTCCAATCCCCTTTTTCTTTTAATGGCATTCAACTTTACGTCTTTGGAATTTACCTACATGCAGTTCAATTCTACTAGTTAAGCATGCAAGTTATGTCATTTTATTTTTATTTAATAAAGGTGGATGTTAACCGTCCACCAAATCTCGATTAAACTATTTTAACCAAAAATTACTATGAAATGACTGAATCTGGGAAAACGTTTCAGAGCTTTTCGTCTTGAAATATAGACCCCTTTTGAACCCTGAAGTTACGAAACCCTACCCTGAAACACCCTGGAACCCGGGGTTCCGTACCACTACACAATATATTTGTGATATGTATTTAATAAAAAAAAATTTTTTTTGGTTCATTCAGTTCGGGATGCACGACATATGGCGCGCGCCAGACTAACGCAGAGGTGTAGTCTGATGGCGCCCATAGGCATTCGGATATCGATCGCCTTCACATTATGTTTGAAGGATCTGAAGACTGTACATTGGAGGAAAGAATGCAGGTGGGAGTGCATTCCACATGTTGACAACACTGTAAATAAAGAATTTATCTATATTTCTTGTTTTATTATTTTT
Source organism: Nematopogon swammerdamellus (assembly GCA_946902875.1). NCBI lineage: Eukaryota > Metazoa > Arthropoda > Insecta > Lepidoptera > Adelidae > Nematopogon > Nematopogon swammerdamellus. The sequence goes on from OX336342.1 coordinate 6,313,423, forward strand.
GCTTTTTTATTATTTGTCAGGATGTCCGCCATAATAACACATACGTACATACATTTTGTGAAAATTTTAATCGGCTACCTATTTACCCATTATGGATCAAAAGATGCAGCCCTTTAAAAGTTTCTTACATTTTAAGGGCTTCACCTTTTATCAGACAGACAGACATCGTAGACTTAGTAGTAGGGTCACGTATGGAACCCTTACTAGGTTTAATCAAGATTACATATTATGTAAACCTTCACAATCTGTATTTATTTTTCATGAAAACATTTAACCGAATTTGAGCTTCTTGTCTAAAATAAAAAAGTAAATAAAAAAATGACCGCGGTTCAGATTACACCTAAGACTGTGGGTCCCTTCCCTTCTTATCTTACTAGGTGGTAGGGTTTATCCCGCCCGGGTTGGTACCACCGTACTGAATGAACCGTCGGTCGAAACGGCTATGTAAATAGTTCGTGTTTTCCGTCCTGTAATGAAGGAAATCACTGACATGACACCTAGTTCACCCGGTGTTATGGGCTGACATCATGGATGCTGTAGGTGATGTAGACAGCCGTGTCAGTTTCCATAAAAAAAAATTTACTCGAATGACTAATGTTTTTATTTTATTTCAATTAAAATCACTTTTTTCCAGCGATCGGCGCTGCGGTCTCCTTCGCCGGCTGGGCAATCGTCTACCCTCGGCTGGGCGGTCTCTTTCCTACTCTGTGATCACTGATCATCATGCATTACTTATTAAATGTTTTCGGTTAATTCGAAGAAGTTATTTTTGTGGCGGCTATCATGGGGGAACTTTAAAGAGACGATGCACAAAATTACACCTGCCGTAGATCATAGCTAACTGCGAGGCCACTGTAAAATAGACCTTAACATAACAGTAATAAAGGCGATTAAAAGGGCAACAACGTGATCCAGTTAGACCGACATTCACGATACACGTCGAATGCCACCATCGGCCATTGTGGGCTAGCTATAAATAGAAGAGGGCAGGTAGACGACGATAAATCTCGGAAGGAATCTGAGATGCGCCGACGCACGGCGTGGAGCTAATTCTGGAGGCGGGGACAGAAGAAGTCAGTCGAATTTCCCTCATCGTGTGAGCATTTCTCACTGGTCTAAGAATTTGACCGTGTGGACGCGGTTTTATTGGTCGTTTAGTGACAACGTACACACATATATTATTCGCACCTATTTCGTAATGGGGTAAGTAGGACAACGGATCTCCACGTGCCACGGTCCAGACACGTATTTGAAGTCACTTGCACGTTAACGTTTTTCATACGCTGGTTTATAGGAATGTATTTATATCTATGTGTATATTCTATAATGAACACCAATTTATACGAATTACGTTCAATAGGCGAGCTTAATGCCGTTAGGCATTCTGTTCTAACTAACCTTAGGGGTATGGGAGAAGTGCATGCAGGCGAACAAGAATATTTTGTGGCAATGTGAAAGAAATCGTAATATAAGCTACAAGCGAATACTACATAAATAATTTAATATGCATATAATGTGTATGTTTATAATATACTTACATTATTATGTACAAAAATATAAAAACCGCCTTCAAAAATGTATGAAATAAAAAAATTAAAATCGAACCCCAGAGTTATTTTTGCTTGCTTTAGCACCACACCGCCTTCAACCCTAGCGTTCGATTTTTATTTTTTTATTTCATACATTTTTTAAGGCGGTTTTTATATTTCTTTAAATAGTTTTTTATTTCACAGTTTTTTTAGTAATTTTTATTTGCTATTAATGTACTCGGCGGATTCGCTCGGCCTTCGGCCTCGCGATGCCGCCTCGCTTTCCAATCCGATCTTGACCAAAAAAAAATATGGGACCACCTTGGAGCTAGACTGAACTGAACACAAAAAGAATCATCGAAATCGGTTCACAATTGGGGAAGATATTGCTGAACATACATAAAAAAAAAATACATACAGCCGAACATAGAACCTCCTCCTTTTTTGAAGTCGGTTAATAAATAATCAGTTGTATCTACTGTTGTAAAACACAATCAACTGAATGATGAGAGAGTGAAATGGTGGATTATTAAAAGTCCAATGTCGACGCATTCTGTCTGCGCATATTCTAAGAAAAACCAGCCAAGTGCGAATCGTACTTAAAAAAAATATTAAAAACCGGCCAAGTGCGAGTCGAACTCGCGCACCGAGTGTTCCGTATCGCCATGTCATGGTCAGCGTCACTCACGCACTCACGTCATCTATGATGTCTTTATGAAATGTTTCATATTAGTGAGTTATTTATTATTATAGTTAAAATGCTTCATACTCCCTTTGGTAGATAGCGCACGCGCATACTCTTTTTAGTTTTTTTTTTCTTATTTTTATTATTTATTGTTATATCGGCCATAATAACACATATTCTGTGAAAATTTCATCGGGCTACCTATTACTACGGTTCAAGAGATACAGCCCTCGGACAGACGACGGACGGACGGCGTAGGCTTAGTAATAGGGTTCGTTACCGAATACGGAACCCTAAAAAACCAGCCAAGTGCGAATATTACTTAAAAAAATATATTAAAAAAGGTTTCCTCAGGTCACCCGCCTGAATTAGTGATTCCAAAATTTATCTCGTTCAAAATTTCCGGCCATATTTTCTTCAATTTACCGCCGAATGCTTAACCGGCCCCGGATTTAAACCATGCACCGCTGCAGCGGGCACAGATGATGTATGCGGTGAGGTCTCCGCGATGTCTTTAGCCAATTTGCTAGACTAATTTATGCGAACGATTCATTGCTCCGACCTGAGGCATAAATATTCTTCGTTTCCGCGCGACCACGTAGAGGTGAGAGTTTCTGCACTGAAATTAGAGGGATAGGAAGTCGTTAGGGGGTAATTTTAGATGTCGTTTGTAGGGTTCCGTTTCCATACGGAAGCCTATTTCTAAGTCTCTGTCCGTCTGTCTGTCTGTCCGTCTGTCCGTCCTAGGTTTATCTTTTGAACCGTAATAGGTAGGTAGCCGGTTGAAATTTTCACAGAATCCTGACTGACACAAATTCATTTACATACATACATACATATCACACACGCTGAATCCCGACAATCGGGGTAAGCAGAGTAATCGGTGTTGTGCTGCAAGTACTCTAGTAAATTACAGCACAACACCGACCACCACGTTTCGCAAAGTATTCGAACAAGATTAAATCGATCAAGCAGCAAGTAAGGCACGAAGACCCACCTGCTGCATGACTCGGTGGAAGTACCGTGCCAAGGTGAGAGGTGGCGAACCCGTCACCCTTTAGCACGACATCTTGTCCTTATCCCTTAGTCGCCTTTTACGACATGCACGGGGAGAGGTGCAGTGGAGCTATTCTTTTTAAGTACCGGCACCACACGGTAATTCAACAATAATAAATTTTGTTGGTAATCAAACCGATAAATCGATAATCAATATTAATAAATCTGTAAGGGATGGTCAAGGAGTAATTTACTTTGTTTTATGAGACATTGCGTTTGTAGACTCTATGTATGATAATATTTAAAACGAAATTGACGATTTTTATAAATATTTTCTGTAGGTATGTACATAATCTAACCTAACCTTACCTAACCTAACTAAACAAATAATATAAAAGTAAAAACATATTAATAATAATAAATACCTTGCAGTCTCGAAATATTTTCATAGCCACTTCGACCAACCTTCAATCAGTGCGTTGGTATTAATCCGGTGGGTCACACCCTACCACCTAGTAAGGTAAAAGAAGGGACCTATGGTTTAACGTGTAATGCGAACCACGACCAGCCTCAATGGTCGGACGGTCACCCATCCAAAATCCGGCCGCGCCCGGTGTATTTAACATCGAAGATTGATCACTGAAGCGATTTATCATCGAAATACCAAGGCTGGCAAACTGACGAGGTTCGTATTTCCTAACGTTTCTGGTAAATGTACGAATGTTTCCTTCAAACTGTAGATCCTATCCAAGAAACTGAAAGAATTTGAAATGTGTCTTATCCCAACACATTAAAGTTCAATTTACACCGAACGGAATGTTCACAGGGTTCCGCAACGCTGTCCAGTCGGGCTCACCTTTACTATTTAGTGGAAGTCCGTTATTACCGGACAGTTGGCAATATTAATAGTCGTTAGACACACAAAAACAAACAAACACACGCTGGCACCAGAACAATGCATTTGTTGCAGTTGACCGGCAATGTAGAGTCAAGCGCGACCAGACCTCCCATTTCGAAAGACATTATTCCAAATTCGAAAAACAAATTACGCACACAAATTCATTTAGTTTAACAATAATAAATTTAGTTGGTAATCAAACCGATAAGCCGATAAATTGAAATAAAAATTAAACTTTTCGAAAATTTCGAATATCGAAAACTCACGAATCTGACACGATTGGCTCGAAACATTCACAATGGCGAATACGTTGGCCAAGTCTCCATACCAAGGTGACCAAATAATCCATTTATACCACTTTGGTAGAAATATTGGCCAACGTTAAGAGGGATTCAAACGTGCCGACTAAGCGAATAATCTTCATTTTTCAAAACCAAACCTCAAGCGAGCAAATACCCAGGCAAAGGCTACTTATATCCGGTGGGTGGCCGAGTGGTCTGGGCGTCAGCTTCTCTTGTGAGAGGTCCGAGAATCCGGTCGGCGTGCATCAATGAGTTTTTTTCAGACGGAAAAAATTATGAGCTGCTTCACCGTTCAGAATCGGTGCAAAACTGTAGGTCCCTTTTATTGCCCCTTGCCAGGTTGTTGGCTCAAATTGTAGCCGACTGGGTTGGTACTACCGTACGTACTGAATGACATTCGCTGCTATCTTACATTGTAAGATAGCAGCGTGTGCTGTGTTCTCCTCTAGTCTAGTATAGCCAGCAATCCAAAGGGAAGTTTTCGGTATGCCGGCTATCTCTCGTAGATGATATTGGCTGGTCGGAGCATGTGCCTTGGCCGCTCTGACTCAGCCACCCATACCGGAATACTTAAGAGCAGACATAGTTTAGTCACGTGACTTTTTCTCCGTACAAAATCGTCTTTCGGGGCTTATGTTTTGCCTAGCCCCTAAACCTTAAACGACTTGTATAATTATTTTTTATTGTAATAAGGACAATTGTTTCTTAACGAAAAAATAAATTTTTAATTTGTTGATGTCACGAAGTTCATAGAGTTTTATTGAATCATTACTTTGGATATAAAAAAATAAAATAAAAAATAAAATAAACGGTATGTAGATTTGACTGTCCTTATTAAAAAAAAAATAGTAAAAATCTGATAAAGTTTAGCGGTCGGGAAAACATAAGCACCGAAAGTACCTATTTAGTATTCTGTGCCGAAAGACAATTTTGACGTAATTTGTAGGTACTTATATTAGCTGACAGCGTGCAGTTGTCTCTCTTGCCTTGGTGGGGAGTGCGCGTGGCAAACAGAGACAGCCAAATACCTACCATGATTTCACGCGACTAACCTCTGCCTGCTTTTAAAAAAAACTTACTATAATGTCTAAGAGATTCGTACGTCGCAGCTCTGCGGCGACAATACCGTTCGCCTGTGAAGTGGCGTTGTATGATTTACTCTGCGTTGCCTGTACGCGAAAATTATTTGCATTGTCAACTGTAAATAGGCGATAAATCTGGCCCACTTCTGGCTAACTAACATTTGCCCGAGGAGGGGACACTTTGTTGCTTTTTTATTTGTCCCTCTAATTAATATTAAAGATACTGGCGGCCTTTGTCTGGTGCCGACCGCTAAGACGAATGGTCTAATAGGGCATAGTTGATACCATGCATCATTTTCCGGCATCATGTTCCAGTGTGTGATTGTGTTTGTAAGCGAGTCGGGTTCCTAAGTGCATTACCAACTTGCCACACTACTGCACGCGGCGAATTGGCGATTATGACAAGGTCCTTCATAATGCAATTACGAACAAATGTGTACATTATTTTTGTTGTACTCACATACATACATATTACATACATACATACATACATACATACAAACATACATACATACATAAATACATACATACATACATAAATACATACATACATACATAAATACATACATACGGACGCTGCTCTGTGGAACTAGCATCTTCCCTGCCACCCGTCCTATCTCCGCATGACTCGTCGCAGAGAGGCTCAGCACCCTTTTGTTGTTGACATAGATAGGGCTTTTGAGAACCAATCGGTTCTCTAAATCGTTTCTTTGTCGCACCGCTAGAGTGTGGAACTGTCTTCCGGCGAGTGTGTTTCCCGAATCCTTTAACCTGGGTGTCTTCAAGTCGTATTAACGGCCTAGACAGCCCAGCAACAGTTCGCAAATCTGCTGGCATGGCTCCTAACTGATCGTGGTTTTGCGAGGAGAGGTAATTTTGGCCTTGTCGACTGCACCATTGGTCTCTCGGCATGGCTACCCATGCTGGTTTACATAAAAGATTTATAAAAAAAACGTACATACATACATGCATGCATACATACATACATGTATACATACATACACAAAAAAACATTACCCTCCTTTTCGCTTCGCGCAGTCGGGTAAAAAGTTGACTTTTAACCCCAACTGTTCGGTCGTTTCTTCCCACAACATTGGCAGTAATTTTGCTCTAATGTAAAACAGTTTTCAAGCTCCGTCCATTGGCTCGACGATATCGGACCATTTGTCCGCTCGAACAAAAGTGGAAAACACAATATGGCACCGTCTCTACTACCTCCTGGCGCTTTATTTTCCTCATAAAAAGGTATCCTCGATATGACCACAGAACATTAAATTACACACTCGCACACGCGCGCCATATAGAAGGATCAAATTGTTTTTTTTTTATTAATTAGTTTTGTACTAATTAATAAAAATTATAAATTATTTAATTAATATTTTAATTAAGTGTAAATTATTTACACTTTCAATATTTCGGCGCTGTTGCCGTGCAACTATCATATGCATCTATAAGCTGCAGTGCAGTGCTGCGGAGATATGACGGGTGGCACCAGTAAGTACTATAATATATTATTTGACCGTTACTTGAATAATGAATGACAGGTGATGGATGAGGTGATAGCTGCGTGTGAGACAGGAATAAGTTGACTTTGTGTTTTTTTTTGTATGTAATCCGATATGAGTGGCAAAGTCGGAGGGGCCAAAGCTCATGCTCCGACCAGCCAATATCACCTCCAAGAAGGTAGGTGCCATACCGAAGACTTCCCGAGGAGAACACAACCGAGGCTGCTATGCGTCCATCTTACATCCAGTACGGTCATACCAATCCAGTCGGCAACAATTTGAGCCTACCACCTAGTAGGCAAGGGAAGGGACCTACAGTTTTACACCGGTTCCAATCAAATGGTTGAAACGTCAAGTAAATGCAAAACCTTTTAATGTCCGAGTAATATATATATTTTTTTAATTTAGATTGAACATACATATATACATACCACACGCTGTATTCCGACGGGGTAAGCAGAGTAATCGGTGTTGTGCTGCAATAACTGGGGTAAATTACAGCACAACACTGAGCACAACGTTTGGCAATGTATTAGGACCAGATAACTATCAAGCAGCAAGTAAGGCACGAAGACCCACCTGCTTCATGACTCGGTGGAAGGATCGTGCCAAGGCGAGAGGTGACTATCCTGTCGCCCTTTAGCACAGCACCTTGTCCTTATACCTTAGTCGTCTTTTACGTCATGCACGGGGAGAGATGCGGTGGGGCTATTCGTTGAAAAAGTTGACCGACTGACTCGCCTCGTGAGAACGCTACTTAAGCGACTGAGAGTGAATGAAGGCAGTCTGCTGATGTTTGCCTTCATTTTACGGCTCAGTTTTTCTGACGGCAATTTTGGATCTACAAATTATATATCAATTTTCCTATCCATTATTGTGGAAAATTAGGAAAAATAAACAATTTCTTTCATAACTAGATAGATGCAAAGCCGAAAATGAAAAAAAACCGGCCAAGTGCGAGTCGAACTTGCGCACCGAGGGTTCCGTATCGCCATGTCATGGTCAGCGCCACTCACGCCATCTATGGATTAGTTAAAATGCTTCATACTGTTTTCGGTAGATGGCTCGCATACACTTTTTAGTGTCTTGTATGGGGACCCCGTGATTTTTTTACTTTTTCTTATTTTTATTCTTTGCTGTTATAACGGTCATAATAACACATATTCTGTGAAAATTTCAACGGACTACCTATTACGGTTCAAGAGATACACCCCTCGGACAGAAAGACGGAGAGACAGACAGACAGACAGACGGTGTAGGCTTAGTAATAGGGTCCCGTACGACAGATACGGAGCCCTAAAAATACGTCCCGAATCGCATAAGTTGACTGAACGCAGTAGATTGCGTTATACCTACTAATAGAAGATGCAACTGTTCAAAAGTTTAGACAGATTACGTCATTGACCCGATGGCGGAATAGAAAACGCACTGGTGGCTCAAGCCGGAGTTCCAGGTTCGAATCCCGGTAAAGACGTATTTTGTTTTGTTCGTTTTCGGTTTTGCATCTATCTAGTGAAGAAATATAAAGCGAGTAGGTACCTACTTAGTACTAACATATAACAATAAAAAAAACCGGCCAAGTGCGAGTCGGACCCGCGCACCGAGGTTTCCGCACCACAAAAAAAAACGTTGAAAAAACACGTTTTTTGTATAGGGAGCCTCCTTAATTTTTTTACTTTTTCTATTTTTTATTATTTGTTGTTATATCCGCCATAATAACACATATTCTGTGAAAATTTCAATCGGCTAACTATTACGGTTCCAAAGATACATGACATACAGAGAGACAGATAGACAGACGGCATAGGCTTAGTAATAGGCTTCCGTACGGGGAACGGAAACCTACAAATTTATTTTCTTTGCGTGAAAATGTGGAAAACATGGGCCAGCCCATTCCATTACGGTAGGTTTCTTTATTCCCCGGTACGAACCCTTATGAGTTTCGACTCGAACCCGGCCAGCGCCCCCTGGCGTTTGAGTGACGGCGCCCCGCAGCGCCATTGTGGCGCGGCGGTCAGCGAGCGAACTAACGTCATATTAAAGAGGCATTATTGTATTTAAGTTGAAAGGTAGAAATGATTCTAAGCCCCCGCAATGCCTTTTATACGGATCTTTTGTGTGGCCGTCCGAAGTGATAGACACGGAGGCGTTCATTAAAATATCACTGAGTTAAATGAAGCTTGATATTGCTGTGATTATCCTGGTGGGTGAATTTTTGACATGTGGCACCGCCGAGCTAAAACAAGGAGTCTAACGACGCCCATTCGGTCGTACGTGGAAGGTACGAATGCCATGTCGCCCTGACAGGTGCCTATTTCACCCTCTTAAGGAGGACCCGAGACTGTACTTGATTGGGCATTTGTACCTACCTATTGAGTTAGTTAGATCATTTAATTTCTTGTGTGTTTTTTTGTTATCTGTATTTTTAGTATTTATGATTAGCAACTTTGGTTTAATACTTAGAATTATATTTATAGTCAATATTATTATTTTTTTGTTAGCAATTCCAACATGTTGAGTACTTACAATTTTAGAGAGTTGACTGTTCTTTAAATGTGGCAGAAAAGTCGTGTGTAGTGTAGGGTTGCCATTCGTCTCGGTACACCGGGACTTGTCACCGGTTTAGAATCTCAGCCCCGGTCGTCCCGCCTGACCACTAAATGTCCCGGTCGGGAACCAGAAGTCAGAAACTATATACAATATTATATCCACAAATAATATTATCAAAAAAAAATCTTCAAAGGGTTTAGTGTTTCTTCTTATTTCCTAACACTCTTCAAAGAGCGTTTCAGGCATCATAAGTCCGCAGATTTCAGTCGCACATGCCAATTATGTGTATACATAGACAACGAACGTTCAGTGGATACTTTTGGCTCACTATCTTTGAGCTTACAGAGCTGCGTGGATCGTTCTGAATCGGACACATTTCTGGGGCCTATAATTAAATATGGACATTTAAAAGCATTGCCTACACAATTATCTAATAGAATTTATGCATAATCTATCCTTAAATGTAAAAGATAATCTAATAAGATGATCTAAAATTTAATACAATATTTATAGAACAGGTGCTGCATTTTCCCGCTTAAAGACAACCAACTTTTCTTAGGTTTTGATATAGTGTCCCAGTCAGTACCTGTACCATTATGGCAACCCTAGTTAGTGTAAACTTCTCTTTCTAAGTACCTAAGATAAATATATAAATATTGACAGCCCAACATTTTCTGAAAACGATTTTAAAAGTTTCAATATACCTACTTGTTTATATTTTCCCCCATAATCCAAGTCTTCACCAAATCCGCCGCAGGAGATCTCTCTCACGCCAGATGCCGCTCGCGCCTTCCGCCTGTCAGGTGAGCGCTAAAGCCTTCGCAACTCCGCCCGCCCAGTGCTGGGGCGGTAAGTTTTTCCGGAACTTGGCCGGAAGCGAGCAGGTGGCGCGCTCTCGCGTCTAGTTCGGAAACTGCACGGACTTCCGGTTTGAATAAAAGCGTCCCCGAACGTGCGGTGTTGAGGAAAGATTAGTCACTGTCTGATGTAAGTTCACAAGTTTGCCAGTTTTCGGCTGCTATGTTCAGAGTTAGTAAATATGTACCTATGTAAAATAGTAGGTACGTTTTTTTTATTGAAAGCTAGACATGTGGTGCCGAGTGCCGATCTACCCATAAGGTGTCTAACGACGCCCATGGAAATTCGACGTATATTTAGTATATCCTTAATTGCGTATATTTCCCCCCAGTATAGTCTCCTTCAAGAGAGGCGTGAATAGGCACCTGTCAAGCCGGCATGGCATTCGCAATCCCCGCGTATGACCGAATGTCTGTGGGCGTCATTAGACACCTTGTGGGGCTCGGCGCCACATGTCGGGCTTTCTATAATATATTTAAAATATATACGAGTATCATAATATATATAATATCTATGCAGCCCCGAAGCAAGATTGGGGTGTTATAAGTTTGACGCTTCTTCGTCTGTTTGTCCGTCTGTAGCATCGTAATACCCAAGCGGATGGGCCGATTTGGATGCGGGTTTTCTTACTAGATCGCTGGGATAAATTGACATTTCTCACACAGTTCACAGGAGTTAACCGGCAGATAAACTTTAGAAGAAGGCGGTGAAATCGGCTGCGTTTAAATCGGTTTAGCCGTTCTCAATTTTGTATTTCCTTCTCATAATAAATATGGAAATAAGCTCTCTACAAAATAGGAAATAATTCATGTGAAATAGATGCAAATGTTTATAGCAGCTTAGTTACAAGCACCGTCCAATACGTTGTTTCTCTGGCGCGTTTAGCGTTAAGATCCAGCAGTACCAAAAATCGGTTTCTCACGATTGAGGTTCTCGTAAACTACTGTGAGTTTGGAGGACGTAAGTGCAGAACAAATAAATGACAAATAAAGCGACGTTTCTACGGTCGACCGTGTAACGTACGTCAAAACTTATGAATTTATGAATCCGTACAACTCGAGAACCACTTTATCGATTTAAATACGGTTTTCAGGGTTACATTCTGCAACTTCTCAAGATGGTTTCAGGTCACATCATCACGCTACGTCATTGGCGGCCTGAGTTGTGAGCAAAAAGGCAAAAGCTAGTATTTAATAAACGAAATAATAAAGTCCTTGACGGGAAGGAGTATTGTATAATTGTTTTTTACAAATTGTATTATTCTAACATGATTAACGGCATGGAAAAATGGCTTTTCAGAATTTTCAAGAGCATATTTGGGATTTTTTTCTATCAAGTCAAATTATTCAATTTCGTTTTAAGCTCCTTGTTGAAAAGCAGTATGTCTTGTAGAAAGCCATACATTTTTTTAACATCAAACGCACGGTGCGTTTACGAGAAAAAACAATCGGCAGAAAAACTATTTTCGGTGCTGCCGAGTCTTAAACATAATAGTGGCGTTAAAATACTACATATTAACTCATATATCAAAAGGCAATTGTTTAGAGACTGGAAGGAAACTTAGAGCAGTAAATATTCAGAGGCGATAAACTACCTTCGGGCGGGCTCGAATAGAAAATCGTCAGTGCAGTGCATCGCCAATGCACCAGTATACTCCTACCACCAACTCGTACCTCGTGTGGTGTAAATAAATATACAGGGTGTCCCCGGACTGGTGTAGTTCCTTTAAGGAGGCTATTCTACGCTTTGTAACAAACATAATTAGTGAGAGAAGTAGGGTTCGAGGTACGCCTGGTTGCGGAGATATACATTTTTTAAGTTATTAATGTAGTGTAATGTTGTAATGCTCTAATCGGGCGCCGCGGGGCACGGGGCAGCAGGCCGTGGGAATACGGACGGGACGCGACGCGAGTGAACGCAAACAGATAGCCCGCCCCGCCCGCGTACCGCTCGCGCCTTGCGTTTCACAGTCGCGCGGTCTAAAGGCGCCCACACATTGTAGTATGCATTTAGTTTGTTAGGAAATCCTAAAATTTTAATGAAAGCACATGTTTAAAAAATTCTTTCACCGGTGCTTTTGTTACAAGGCGTAGAATAGCCTCCTTAAAGGAACTACACCTGTCCGGGGACCTGTATAGTAAAATGAAGTAAAATGAAAATAAATTTTACTGTCCGACTTACAAAAAGGTGGACTTAATGCCTAAGGCAGGAATGATAAATGAGGGAATACTACAAACAACCAATGTAGTCAACATTGTCAATTTATTCTTTTCTGTTGCACTTTTTTTTATTGAAAGCGCGACATGCGGCGCCGAGCCACCCATATTAACGTGTCCAACGACGCCGTTCACGTACATTCGGTCGTATGCGGGGGTTGTGAATGCCATGCCGGCCCGACATGCGCCTATTTAAGCCCCTCTTGAAGAACGCGACACTTTCTAGAAATTTTACAATTTGAGACAATAAATTATACAAATTACCTACCAAACAAACCACACAAAAATGAACGTAAAATGTTTTTATTAAGGCTACCTACCTTGGAAATTGGGAAATCGCTATATTTCGATTTAAATATCTAAAAACGTAGACATGATTACTTCTTCAAATTATTAATGTACTAAAAATATTTTTTTCTAGGCTTATTTTTAGATACTTCAAAACTATTATCTAGAAAAGCATTTGAGTAATTATGATCATGATTTTTTTCTAAAACTATATATGTTTGATTCTGAGAAGAATTGGTAGTATCACATTTTATTAGTAGTAAAAAAAGTATATTTTTTTTTTACAAAAACATACCCTATTTTAGCCAACGCCTCATAGCACAAGGAGTTTGAAGAGAAGCTTCGTTATAAGTTTCACCTTCTTAATTATAAACGTGCCAAATATTTACACAGATTTAGACAAACAAGAGCAGCGAGGCGCCCGCCCGCGAGCATTCCGACCGGCGCCAAATTATTCTGTACATCAGGCACAAAGAATATTTGCACACCGCGGTACATAACAAGGTGAGGTGGAGGAAATGACCATTGTTCCGGATGGGGCTGAATATAGATGTAATGAAGTCAGGGTTGTCACTTTTTAATTTTTTTTTATGGATACTGACACGGTTGTCTACATCAATCCATGATGTCAGCCCATAACACCGGGTGAACTAGGTGTCATGTCAGCGCTTCCCTTCATTTCATGTCGGCAACACTGAACTGGATGGAAAACACGAACTATTTACATAGCCGTTTCGAGCGACGTTTCATTCAGTGCGGTGGTATCAATCCGGGCTGGATAAACCCTACCACCTAGTAAGGTAAGAAGGGAAGGAACCTACAGTTTTACGTGGAATCCGAACCGCGGTCAGCCTCTAACGGTCGAGCGGTCACCCATCCAAAAACTGACCGCGCTCAGGGTTGCTTAACAACCAGTCGATCGACCGCACCACTGAGCTACCGAGGCTGACAAACCAAATTTAACTTAAAACACATCGCGTCCCGTGTGGAACCGCTACTTAAAAAGAATAGGCCCACTGCATATCTCCCTGCGCATGTTGTAAAATGCGACCTATAAATACCACACGCTGTATTCACACAATCGGGATAAGTAGAGTAATCGGTGCAATGCTGCAAGGAGTCTGGTTAATTGCAGCACAACGCCGACCACCATGTTTCGAAAAGTATTCGGACAAGATAACTATCGAGCAGCAATTAAGGCACAAAACCACCTGCTGCACGACTTGGTGGAAGGGTCGCGCCGAGGAGAGAGGTGGCTAGCCTGTCGCCATTTACGACATGGACCGGGAGAGAGCAGTCTTTTATAATTATCTTAATAAAATAAAAATAAACAAATAACTAATTTTTTTTAAAGAATGTACCGACAATATTTCTACAAACGTGTTTATTTAGCTCCATCCACAACAACATCGAAGGCAACGGGCAGACAAGGTAATGGAATCAGATACAAGTAAATGAAAGTGCTTAAAATGTCTTGTACGAGTTACGCAGAACTTGAGGGCCATATTTACACGAAACACAAGCAAACACGCCAGAAAGAACAGTACTGGGACGGGGCGGCCGCTACATTTGTATGGAAGTGGCTTGTTAGTACAAGTACGGTAGTTCCGCCGAACTTGAACGAGACATTGCCGTGCCCGTTATTAAACCTACCTTCTAAAATGTACAGAAACCTACGAAAGAAATCCTAAAAGGAAATAATAACCCTATTAACTGTCATAATATTAATATACTAGCTTTTTCCCGGGGCTTCACTTCGCGTGACTTTTTGCTCACAGCTCAGGCCGCCGATGACGCAGCGTTATGATTTATGCTTAAAACGATGATTTATATCTTGAGAAGTGAGAGAATGTTAATATATTAACTTACACTTATGTTAGACGGTCGCCGGTCGCCCGTAGAAACTTCGCTTTATTTATTACAATTTTGTTAATTCAAGTGATACTCCATAGTATCCTATCTCGCGACAGAGCAACGCCGCCACTTAATTTGAATATCTCGAGCTACTTTCGTATTTAATAAAGCACAAAACTCGATTTATATTCACATAAAATCTTTTGTACCTTCGTCGAGCTGAGCAAACAAATGTTTCGGCTTACATCTCAGAACTCGCTCCGGTACGGTTTAACCTTATTCAGACTTTGCTGAGATATTTTGGTACTGTCATTTGAATCGAAAATATATTGTATGTGAGAGGTTAGAAATTTATGTATGTGTGGCTAAATTAAGTAGATATTAGTTAGTAGGCAGTATGATAACTGATAAGACCATTGTAATATGTAGATGCATAAGACAGTTTCATTATTTTTGTCTTTTCTCTTGGTTCGGTACAGCCTCTTTCATTGTTTTTAATTGTTTGTTAAGTCATTGTGATTGCTATATAGTTGCTATTTGGATTGTAAGATGACGCATATAAGAGTAAATTTATTTGCCTATACTAATACTAATTAAACCAATAAACCAATGTGCCAGTCAGAAAATCCTAACAAATAAAGCAAAGTCGTGTGACGTACTCGTACGTCAATATATGAGTATCCTTATAACTCGAGAACCACTTTATCGATTTACATACGGTTTTCACTGTTAAATTCTGTCACTTCTCAAGATAGTTTTAGGCTGTAAATCATAACGCTACAACATCGGAGGCGTAAGCTGTGAGCAAAAAGGTAAAACCCTAAACATGCGAAGCAAAGCCGAGATCAAAAGCTAGTGGCTAATTAATAAGTCTTATGACAATTGGAATTTAATAGACTTCCACTTTAGAATTGGTATTCACAATAAAACGTCAAACAAAATTATCTTTGTACATTTAAATTTATAGTTCAATCATTTTTAAGAGTTCGTGAATAGGTACGGATAAATGTAACGTATATTTTTCTTTAGTTATCTATATGGAAAGCCGAAAATGAAGAGAAAAAAATTTTGATTTTGCGGAATTGGCAACGCGCTGGCGGCTCAAGCCGGAGTTCCAGGTTCGAATCCTGGTCGGGACGTATTTTTTCTCTTCATTTTTGGCTTTGCATTTATCTAAAGAAAAATATAAAAAGCGAGTAAGTAAGTATATGCTTAGTACTAACATATAAAAAAATAATGTAAATGTAACATAAATAAATGGGTGGTAGCGTTTAACCCACATATTTTTATAGGCTGTGGTTTAGCCGTCCGACTTGGTACCGGCGCACTAATAAGGCCCCGATCGAAAAAGATATGAAAATTGTTCGTGTTTTCCGTCCAGTTCAGTTTAACCGGCCGGTACGACCAAAGAAAATTTGTTATATCCGCCAAAATAACACATATTCTGTGAAAATTTCAACCTGCTAGCTATTACGGTTGCAAAGATACAGCCATCGGACAGACGGACGGACAGACAAACGTTGTAGACTTAGTAATAGGCTTCTGTACGGGGTACGCAAACCTAAAAAAAGAACGGTGGGGAAATTTGAATTTCGAAAATGTATTCATTACTAATTCTTTTTTTATCAATTCCGCCACCATTCTTTCTTTGAAATTTGAAAGAGCTGGCGTGGTCAAAATATCATAATCTGTATGTATAGGTATTAAGACATACAGATTTCCGTAGTTTCATAAAAAATCTTCACGAAGGATCTCGATGTACGCGGCATTTCACAAGAATCTACCGAGTGTCCGAGAGTGAATCGAGGCGGGGCGCGGCGGCGGCGGCGGCGCGGCGGTGGCGGCGGCGCGGCGGTGAGACGACGCAATATCAAAGGACTCCACACACGCGATCTGCACGAATGGATTTAACAGCTCACTCCGAGCTGGACGTTTTATAGGTGAGCTGTGTGTCAGGCAGCCGCTGCAGCGCTGAAATCTGCTGTTTAGAATGGATTTCATAGTATAAAGTATGGTTATTTTTTAGGCAAATCGGATGGTTCGTCGCTTGCACCTTCAAGTAATCCAAAAGGTATTAGCAGATTTGAAGAAATCATTGTTGTTTCGTTTTTAGCCTTAGCAAATTAGCTAACAATTTGCTAAGGCAGTAAAAGTTTTATCGCGGGTGCTTCGCAGGTGATTTTAGGTAGGTACGATATAGTAAGAATAGAATATTGTTAACAAAGTGTGTCCTCCTACGGACGAGGAATCACGAAAATTACGGTTTCGTTATCAGTTTCACAATTCTGACCTATGCGGAAAAGATAAAAGATCTGACGAAAGCAGAATCTGACGGACGTCACTAGATCAAATTTTTAGTCTGATGTAAAAAAATCTTTCGACAAAAACGTCCTGCGCAGGTTTCTTTGAACGATTCCCAGTTTAAGTTTTGTATAGCATCCCTGAAGATCTAATTATATGTGAGTGCCGGTACTAAAGGTACTAAATATACCTAAATGTTACCGTTAGAAAATCGCAATTCACTCCAGTATCAAACATTCTGTGGGTCTCGGTGTGAGATTTTTTTGTCGTGACAGCCAGCACGGGTGGCTGTGCCAGAAGTTCAATGGGAGATCAGACACAGGCAAAAATTGCTGTTTTCCCATGAAAAAATCATCATTGTTTATTTATCATCGTACAATCTACAGACGTGTTCCCAAGGACAGCCAGGTTACTGCAGCTAGAATATAAAGCGCTGACTATATTCAGATTCACTGAATACCTTTCCGTCAAGCCGGTGCGCTCGCAGACCAAATACAAATATTCAGAGAGGTGATAAACGTATGAGTTATTTGGTGTCGTTCAATAAATTAGTTCGGATCCTAGGTGTCGCGTCGGCTATATTTGTTAGATAGAAGACTTCAAAGAGGGAATAGTACTGTGTCCTGATTCCAGTTTAAATAGGAAAAACAGATTACTGACCAAGCACAATGTTGAGCGTCTAGTTTATAACATTTGTTTTAAAGCTTATCTTAGAAAACCTATATACAATGGTTTTCAGGATAGGCTTGAGAAACTTCAGGAATAGAAAGTAATCATTGTTAGAAGAAAAAAATCCTTATCACACAAATCGAAATTCTGTATTTTGGTTTTCATACAAATATTTGAAAATTGTAATACAAACTCGATGGACAGTGAGTAGGGGGAGATTTGGCAACAGTGCGTCTACGTCTAGGAAGTGCAATGACCTAGTCCAGTCCTCTTTTTTACCCGACTGCGCGACGCAAAGGAGGGTAATGTGTTTATCAGCCTATGTATGTATGTATGTTTGTTCCTTTGTGGCACACTAGAGACCAAACGCGTGGGCCGATTTTGATGATTCTTACGTCAATCGATTTGTCTTAATCTTGCGAGTGTCACTAAAGACATGACAGTAATCAAAATTCAATATGGCGACAACTAGGTGCCATATTGTGAAAAAGAAAAAAATTTAAGTTGACTATCTATGTTAAGTGGGGTATCGTTGAATAGGTATTTGAAAATGATCTCTAGGTTTCTCTTATCATTTTTCATTTCGAATGACCATTTAGGATCTATAACGATTTAAAGTTGGTTAGCAGCCATTCTCACTCTTATAATAATTGAGCTGTGATAAAGTTCTTATTATACAGGATGCTCGGCATATCGGCCGACAAATTTTTTTTGTAGGTAAGTGGGGTCATTTTCAACGTTTTGACCTAACATACCTTTTGTCAGGTGTCACGTGGTATCGAGATACGATTTTTTTTTCTTTATTTTTGAAAATTACCAAAATCCCAGCTTTAAACCCTTGTAACTTTTTTGTTCATGTTTGTATCAGCACGAAATAAAATTTATTGAATTTTACTATGTATTCTTGTTTAAGTAAAAAAATTATTTGATGAAGTTAATACCATGAAAAGGACTTATGACCTCCCAAAGTCCCGAGAACGAGTAAAAAGATGACAGAATCTTAATTTCTTAATTCATTAAAAAAAAAACAACACCAATTGAGAGCGTCGTTTTCTTTAAAAAGTTTGCTAGTTTACGCCGTTTCCAAAGGTATACCACATTTTATACAAATCATTCACTATGTGATCAAAATTAGAGATAATTTGCAAGAGTCTAAACATTAATATTGGAGAATTGAACAAAGTGCCCGCGCGACCGGTACATGTTCTAAATTTGGAAATGCTCCGGAAAACGCTCTCAGTACGGGAAGCGACCATCGATAAGTAAGTGGTCCTGTTACAAAGTGCCCGTGTTGTCGTTCTATTCTGGTCTATGTCCCTAATTTTGACCACATAGTGAATTATTTGTATGACATTTGGTATACCGTTGGAAAGGGCGTAAACTAGCGAACTTTTTAAAATAAAATGCTGTCAGTCTTTTTTTAAATGAATTAAGAAACTAAGATTCTGTCATATTTTTACTCGTTCTCTGGACTTTCGGAGGTCATAAGTCCTATTCAGAGCAGAGCAGTGCGGCTTGGGCCTGAACCCGAATAAAAACGCAAAAGCACGCGATCAGTAAGATGATGCAATTCAGTCCATGTTTCAAGTTAAACAACGTTCCCATACGCATCGCGACATCGGAGGGATCTCGGCGTGTTGATTGACGGCGGGCTGAAATTTGAAGCCCACGTGGAGCAACTAATTCGCAGGTCATATGGCAAACTTAAAAGTCTGTACAAATTTCGGAACTGTGTCTGTGTGGAGGTTCGGAGACAGTTGGCTGAATCACCCGTTCTGTCCAACTTTAATTACTGCGACGTGGTTTTCGGTCCTTGCATCCTCGAGAGGACGGCCAAGCGTATTCAGCGTGTCCAGAACTCGTGTGTGAGGTATTGCGAACGGCCTAAGAGACGTGCTCGCATTACACCCATTTTATTAAATAAACTGAGGACGCTGAATATGCGCAACCGCAGGCGCCTACACTTCTCGTGCCTAGTCTCGATACCACGTGACAATCATTAATAATAATCAATAAAATTATCAGTAGTTTAGACCACCGAAAGCTACTTAATAATCACCACGATATTAACTTTCTCAGTGAAATGACAAGATTACGAAATTTACGGTTTTATAATCCTAACTAAAAAGTGTAAAATAAAAAAAATTTATTTAAAAAATAAAAAAACCCGACTGCGTAAAAAAATAACTTTAAATAAAAACTGAAAAGAAAAAAAACAAGTCCAGTAGTCTAGAACTCTGTTAAGTAATATTGAATAACTACACCATTGAAATAGTTTCATGATCGATACACACATATAATAAAACAAATAATAAACTCTAATGCGGAACATAGCGACTTTAACAGTCGGGACCCATTGACATTCCAATAATTATTAAGTTATTTATTATTAAGTTATTTTTTTACGCAGTCGGGTTTTTTTATTTTTTAAATTAATTTTCTCTTGATGTCATTGAACTTTCCGTGTTTGGAATTGATTTAATTCTACTAGTTATGTATTCAACATACCCATATTTATTCATCATAAGTTTGTGTTTTTATTTTTATTTAATAAAGGCGGGCGTTAACCGTCCACCAAATCTTGATGAAACGATTTTCACCAAAAACTACTACAAAATGACAGAATTTGGGAAAGTTTCAGAGCTTTTCGCCTTGAAATATGGAAACCTTATCCTGAAACTATATATATTGGTGTACTTTAGTTTACTTGTCAGAGAGCAGACCGAAGTTAATCAGATGATAACATGTTAGGTATTTGAACAAAGTATCGCGGGCTCCATTCGCCACGCGCACTCTCCGCCAACGCAAGAGGGATAGCTGCACGCTCTCAGTTAATAGACCTACAAATTACGTCAAAATTTGTCTTTCGGGGCTTGTTTTCCCGACTCCTAAAACCTCCTAAAGATTTTTACATTTTTTATTGGAACATTATTAATGGACTGTATTTAATTTTCTTATTTTTTTGATATCCAAAGTAATTATTTATTCAACTTTCACAATTTTTTATTCGCTTGTAACTGACCGAAACTCAGGTCGCCGACAATGAGGATGGCTCACGAGTCGCGCGCACGCTCGACGGTGCGCAAGAGTGGACGTGCCGTACATGGGGCGTTGGCGATAAATAAAGCACCCTTTCCATTTTGGATTGAGCGGGACGGCATTTATTACCTACAGTTTGGTAAATGTTCGTACAATGTTACTGATATTATCAGCTACGTAAAAGACAAAGATTACTTTATATAAAAAAAAGCATTGCAGTTACCTATATTTTGTGTTCTAAGAATATAATTTCTAATAATAGATAATAGTTTTATGACTAATTATGATTTTTTTTAGTATTCCGGAGCCTGTACGGAAGCCTATTCTAAGCCTACAAAGTCTGTCCGACTGTCTGTCTGTCGGTCCGTCCGTCCGATGGCTGTAGATATATTTGGAACCGTATTTTGGCGGATATAACCCATATAGAAACTTTTTTTTTCAACTTTTTTTTTGTGGCGAGCAAATCTCGGTGCGCGAGTCTGAATCACACTTGGCCGGTTTTTTTATTGAAAGCGCGACATGTAGCACCGAGCCATCGGTAAGGTGTATAGGTAACGACGCCGAACATTCTTATGCGGGATATTTTAGCCTGTAACTGAACGTATGTGTGTCCATTCTGGTATTATCAAACTAAATTCTAAGTAAATACGTATGCACAATATATTAGACGAGTATGAGATCGTTAGTACATTTTCCAGTTTACCTTCAATCAAATAGAAATAACAAAGTGAGTTATTCAAAACGAAAGCCTAGCGTACGTTATATTTACACAACTGTCATATAATATAAACTAGAAGGTGTGTGTATACAGAATGTTTCAGAATAGGATTGAGAAACTTCAGGAATTGAAAGAACTCATTATTAGAAGAAAAAAATCCTTATCACTCAAATCGAAATTCCGTATTTTTTTTCATACAAAAATTTAAAATTGTAATAAAAACTCGACGGACAGTGAGTCTGGGGAGTTTTGGCAACAGTGATGTCTAGGTCTAGCTAGGGAGTGCAATGACTAGTCCAGTACACTTTTTCTTTTGATGTCATGCAAATTTAAGTGTTTGGAATTTACCTACATGCAGTTCAATTCTACTAGTTAAGCATGTAAGTTGCCCTTAACCCGGCCACCAAATCTCGATGAAACGATTTTCACCAAAAAATACTATAAAATGACCGAATCTGGGAAAAAGTTTCAAAGCTTTTCGTCTACAATTGTGGACCCTTTTGAACCCTGAAGTTACGAAACAGCCTTTATAAGTATATTTATAAGATATCTACGGGTTTATAATAACACATTCAAATAACTACTAGTACATTATTTACTCCTTTGAGCAGACGTAGGTACATACATACAGACACAGTAAAATCGACTACATTCATTCAAAACACAGCAAACTCCTCTGCCTTTACCTCGGCGATGTTACTTTGCATTTTAATTGAATGTTTGTATTTCTCTGTACTTAGCTGGCTTTAAATTGTTAGAAGGGCCGGGCGCGCGAGGTGCCGTTAGCTGGAGATTGGAGTTTAGTTTGACAGAATGTCCAGAAAGGCCAAACGTTATAAACTGTGGTTTGGGAAGGACTAAGCTTGAACTGAACCACCTCCGGTTAAGTCTCGATTGACATTTATCTATCGGTAAAATTTACATTTCTCATACAGCTAACAAACAAACAGTTTACAGCCGAATGTGGTGAAATTCACGACCGACAGATAACTTGTTATAAGAGACTCAATCGCAGGTGAAATCAGACATATCACGTGTTGTGATTGCAGTGTAATGTAATGTAATGTAATGTAATGTAATGTAATGTAATGAAATGTAATGTAATGTAATGTAATGTAATGTAATGTAATGTAATGCAATGCAATGCAATGCAATGCAATGCAATGCAATGCAATGCAATGCAATGCATGCAATGCAATGCAATGCAATTCAATGTAATGTAATGTGATGCAGTAGTCACGTACCAGGCAATTACCTCACAGAACTTCGATTGAGGCCAATTCTTTGAATCAAACATACGCATAATGTCACAAGAATGTTTATCTCAGATTTGTAGCAGATTGAAGCACCGGTCCTCTATCTCCCGGCACTGCCGCCTCCTTCGTTTCTCCGCCTTGAAGCTATTAAGATGCCGCCGCTTAAACGGGAAAAGAACAAGATAAGAGTTTAACTTTTCGTTCAATCTTGTGGTTTTTCGCCTATGAAATAATTCACTTAAAGCCCTCGGATCCCCGGGCTTATGGAGTTCCAGCCTCGCTCGTTAATTTCTGTAGGTGCTTTTAACTTTGCCGAGCTCCTGAAAGAGTTTCGGTGATACGATTCAGAAGAAAGCGTTTAGATTTATTTACCTACAAATAGAAGACGTTATTTGTGTATAATTTATGCCATCCTTGTAATTCAATTAATTAATTTATTTGTTGGGACTATACAAATCGTCCCAATGTAATTACTTTTCAAACTCGGTTTATTTTTATATAAGTACGCACATCTTTACGTAAATGTGCGTATTTTGATAAATTTGTTGTCAATAAAGTGTTAAAAATGTAATAATATTATGAAATAATATAATAATAAAATAAACCTAAAACTATCTAAAATTAACAAATAAACACACATTCTGTCCACAAAGGATTGGAAAGTAAATTGAATTAAAATTTCAAGACAAGCAAACTTTGTCTAATGCCTATGCTAGTTTTTTCTCGTCCTATTATTTTAATTACAACAACTGTCGGAATTTTTTAAATAATTAATTATCACACAGTGGCGCACTCCTGGACATACCTATACCTCTTAATTGATATGACGTTACGATTGTTAGCAGTGTTTAATTTTACCATCTTATTCATATAGGTATGACGCGCACAGTTAATTCTCGGGGCTTACTTAACCCGCGCGGATTGATACCACCACACTGAGTGCAGGTCGGTCGAAATTTTACATAAATAAAACCTTGCACAATATTTTACCTAAATAATTTTATATTTTATATACTTTTTATCTTTCCTAACTTATTTAGGTATCTGAGTATTGTAACATGTTGACCTATTTTATTTTTAAAATACTATTGGGAAACTATATTATACTGAATAAATTTTTTCAACAATATTAAAATGGAATATGTTTTTAATCGAAGGTTTAATCTGATCTGTACAAAAAAAAATGTGATGATTTCTATAGCATACAGACACATTGTATCCAAACTGATGCTCATTGATATAAATATATTTGACATTGACTTGACTTGACTTGACATAAATGTAAGTAATCTAAGGAGAGATTATTTAATAAAATAAATCATTTTTCGCCACAAGTTCAAGGTTCCGCATTGCATCTTTTGTCAAAGAATAAATTAATATTCAAAATATCTTCAAAAAAGCCGAAAATTGGCACCGCATCGATCTCGGAACCCCTTCCTGGCATTCCAATTATCACAATCTCTCATTATGACTTCGCCGCCATCGCGACAAATTAATGTATATTGTCAGAGAATAGCCCTTCGGGGTAGATACAAATTACCTCCTTATTGGAGCAATCCCTTCATTAGGCGGCGACGTCACCCGCCGCCTTGTTATACAAAAGTTTCGAGCGAAAGGTACGTCCGCCTTGAGGCATTCCATAGAGTTATGAACGGAGCACAGAGCGGCCGGCTGGGGAAGACTGGGGAAGGTGCTATGTGGTTGAAAAGGAGATTTTTTCTTGGCCTGTTTTCTTTAACCCATTCATATCCTTACATGTATTTTTTAGTAGGTTTAACCGCACAGAATCATTGGGTACGTACTAAAATACAAATGTTAAAACATATGTAACATGGATTGAATTATCTGTACTTAAGGCTAAACACAAAATGACCAAATTAAAATATTAAGGAAGCTAAAATTAAAACTGAAACTAAAACTAATAAAAGAACAAACAATCTAATTTTAAACAACATTAAGCAATTACAGTAAGTTATGTATATCAAAAAAATAAATTAAAAATATTTTAATTAATATTAATATTTTAAAGTAATATATCCATAAAACTTTGAAAATCTGCATGCATCAGATATTTACATACGTTGTAATTTATTGTTATTTATGTAATCTTCCGGGTTGACTGGAGGAATTTGCCTTAGTCAATATGTCCACCCTCCACATATTAAGTTATATAACGTGTATTATTATTAATTTATCCATTTATTGGTCCTTGGTGGCTCCCAGTACCGGTCTAATCCCGGCTCGTCTGCGCTTGACCGGTTTTTAATTGTTAAAATTTTAATTTGTTTTATATTATGTTTGTTAAAGTTAAGTTGCATTTTTAAAGATAATTTTATGTTAATAATAACGAATTTAATGTTTATATTAATTTTGTGTATTTTTATTACTTTTTATAGTACTTATAATATGTAAAATTAATATAAATTATTATAAAAATGTGAAATAAAGAATACGAATTTTTGTAAATATTTAATTTTATTGCATTAAACGATTTCAATATATAAATTAATCCACATTAATTCCTCTATACGTGAGACTTTCTAACCGTGTAGCAGCTCTATGGCTGAACGCTGAAAAAGCGTCGCGCGGCAGAACGCGGTACTAATCGGATTAGCGTCAAGTTTTGTTCTCTACAGACGCTCGCTACACCAGCGCCACCACTCGCCACACTCAGCCAGCTGAGTGGTTCGCGAGACTATACGAAGTAGTTACTTATCTTCTTTGGCATAATAATAAATGAAGAAAAAAAAACCGACCAAGTGCGAGTCGGGCACGTGCACAGAGATTTCCGTAACACCACATAAAGTTTGCACTATAATCACAACAAGTAAAGTAAGTACCGTGTGGGGCCGGTACTTTAAAAGAATAGCCCCACTGCATCTCTCCCCGTGTATGTCGTAAAAGGCGACTAAGGGATACTCCCTTCTTATATTACTAGGTGGTAGGGTTTAACCCGCCCGGGTTGGTACCACCGCCAAAAAAATTTATAAAAATAAGAAAAAGTAAAAAAATCACGGGGGTTCCCATAGAATAAACTAAAAAGTGTATGCGCGCCATCTACCGAAAAGACTATGAAGCATTTTAACTAATCATGAATTTTAACTAATATGAAGTATTCCATAAACACGCCATAGCCGCGCTGACCATGACATGGCGAATCGGGACCCTCGGTGCGCGAGTTCGACTCGCACTTGGCCGGCTTTTCTAATAATCGTAATAATTTTACGTTAATTCAATCATCTCTCATGAACTTTACGAAGTCAATAGAAGATTACATAGTAAAAAGAAATACTAGGAGCGATTAATTAAAAGCAGAGCGGCTCCATTATTTTACGTCCAAAGCCCCTACTAATTAATTTCTTGTCATCGTTTTTGCTCCGGTATTCGAGCTCTGTCGCTGTGGAAGTGACAGGATTGGAGCGAGAGCGTGACGGCGGACGCTCCCTCGTGTGAGTTCGAGCGAGATAGATCTAGTATAAGGTAGCAGGTCGGAGCGTGATTACCATCTTTTGCCAATTAGTAAAACATACAAAACTCCTCCTTCGCCGTGTTCTGCCCCCCTGGTAGGTGATACTTAGTATTCAACCGTAAATTACTTCCAAACTCACGGCGGCGCACTCTGTTACGCTAGAGGTACCTCTAGCTAGAGGTACCTACTGTTGGACCTCGGAGGGGAAAATAAATTGAGCGTTGCGACTCCCGATAAGTTAGTTACGAAACTAAGTTATTAATGTACTCGTGTATCTAACGGATATTATTTTGGTGAAAATTTTCAGAGTGAAAATTTATTAAGAGAAACTGGGAAAATATACAATAACTACGTGTGACCGCAGCTCCGCTCGCGGTAAAGTCGCTTTCACGACACATCGGATTTACATACCACACGCTGTATCCCGAGAATCGGGGTAAGCAGAGCAATCGGTGTTGTGCTGGAGGTACCTACTATTATAAAGCACGACACCGACCATAGGTTTCCGTGCGGGATACGGAAACCTAAAAAACCGGTCAAGTGCGAGTCGAGACAAACAGACAGACGGCGTAGGCTTAGTAATAGGGTTCCGTACGACGGATACGGATCCATAAAAAGACGTTGTCGTAAATTTTTTATTATTATATTTTTATTATTATCATACGCATAAGTAGTTTCGCTCGGCAATAAGTTTGGTGCAAATGTGTTGGAAAATAAAGTGATTCTTGTCACAAGTTTTCACAAAATCTGCCAAGTGTCTCTCGGTAAGCGTTTTTCGGCCATTTGTCCGTCGCTTGTCACTGCAGAATTAGTAAGTACCTATTCACTTACAAGATCACCTTCATTCTCGCTGTTCAAACGTACCTGATATCACGCCGAGAGCGCATGAAAATACTACAGCATTCAAGAACTATTCTTGCGTTATTGTATTTACTAAACATTTGTGAACAACGGATCATGTTCAACTAAGTACCTACTGAAGCCAAAATACGAGTATGTAAATTACTAATTATCAAGATGCGTCATCTCTACAAATACATACATTCATACATATGTACATACCGCACGCTGTATGTCTACAATTAGGGTAAGTAGAGTAATCAGTGTTGTGCTGCAGTGTGCTGCAGGTATTTTTGTAAATTACAGCACAACCCCGTTTACCAATGTATTAGTACAACATATATTCATTATCAAGCAGCAATTAAGGCATGAAACTCATCTGGCTGAATGACACGGCTTAAGGGCTGTGCCAAGGTGAAAGTCAGGGATGCCAGGATTCAGCCAGTCGGGATGTTGTGGATGAGAAGAGGCGAAGACTTGTGTCTGAGCTCGAATACACACTCGGCTCTATTTCCGAATGGGGCCGTAGTAATTTGGTCGAGTTCAACGCTTCCAAGACACAAGTTTGCGCGTTCAGTGCGAAGAGAGCGGCGTTCACACCGGCTCCTTCATTCCAAGGCACGTCGCTTAAATTAAGCGAACACCTCGGGGTCCTCGGAGTCGAACTGTCGCACGACCTGAACTTTCGTCGCCATATCGAGGGGAAGGCCAAGCCGGCTTCTAAAAAGCTGGGCGTACTCAATAAGGTGCGACGGTACTTCACGCCGGACCAAAAGCTGCTTCTCTATAAATCGCAGATCAGGTCCTGCTTGGAGTACTGCTCGCACCTGTGGGATGGCTCTGCCAAATACCAGCTTGCGCCTCTGGACTCAATCCAGCGTCGAGCCGTGCGACTAGTGGGTGACCCCGAAGTGTCCTGCGATCTAGAACCACTGCAACACCGTAGGGATGTCGGCTCCCTAAGTGTGTTCTATCGCTTATTCCATGGGGAGTGCCGTCCCCTTTCCACCTTCGCACCACGCGCACTGGGCAGGGATTGCATCCCTACACGCTGGACTTATGCCAATGCGTATGCGTACCAATCGATTCTGCAGATCTTTCCTCTACAGAACCGGTAAACTCTGGAACGCTCTCCCTGCCCATATATTTCCCCCCAAGTACAGTCTCGGGTCCTTCAAGAGGGGCGTGAATGGGCACCTGTCAGGCCGGCATGGCATTCGCAACCCCCGCATACGACCGAATGTCCATGGGCGTCGTTAGACACCTTATGGGTGGCTCGGCGCCATATGTCGCGCTGTCAATAAAAAAAAAAAAAACATGAGGTGCAAAAGCGGACTTATCTCTTGAAGAGATTTCTTCCAGCCAACCTTTAAGTGTGTGAAATGTGTAAATTAATAAATGTCGGCAGTAGCAAAGGTTATAAATGGAACTCTGAAAATGAAAGAAATTCATCTTTGTTCTGTACTCTGAGGAATGCATCGCTCAATGTAACAAAGTAAATAAACATGCGAATGCGTTGTTGTGAACATTGCATTTTGCGATAATTCCGCCTTCACCGCAAAAAAAAGTGCAATAAAAATCAAAGTTTACAATTATTTTAAAATACTTTGTGTCTTTTGTAGTAATTTTATTGCGTATTTCGTGTCCTTTTCAGTCGAGGAGAATGACCCGACTCGCATACACAAAAGAGCATAAACTATAAAACAATATTACAGAAACGAAAGTTTTTAAAAGAATAGAATTGCTAGTCGTACGAAATTTACTACGTCCGGTCCGCAACATAATCCACACACACGTTTTTTTATTATTTTCTTTTATTGACAGCGCGACATATGGCGCCGAGCCACCCATAAGGTGTCTAACGACGCCCATGGACATTCGGTCGTATGCGGGGGTTGCGAATGCCATGCCGGCCTGACAGGTGCCCATTCACGCCCCTCTTGAAGGACCCGAGACTGTACTTGGGGGGAAATATATGGGCAGGGAGAGCGATCCAGAGTTTACCGATTCTGTAGAGGTGCACACAATTTGCATCAGCCGGCTCTTAACTTAACACCATGTTAAAGAAATGTAAGTCACTAAGGGCGAGGCCGAAGGCCGAGCTGCATTCAGGCAACCGATAATACTTTCTCGAAAACATGTCACCAAGGGCGTGGCCGAAGGAACTGAGTTCGTGTATGCGATATAATATACTCTCTCGAAGAAATAAGTTGATAAAGGCGCGGCCGGAGGCCGAGCAACGTTCAGGTAAATTTGGATACATCAAATCAAATATCAAATGTGCTTTCTCCAAGTAACTAAGTCACTAAGGGCGAGGCCGAAGGCCCAGCTGCGTTCGCGCGAACCACATAAGGGCGAATCTACAAGGGCGAATCTGAGCGTCAAGCTGCGTTCAGGTAAACGATGTATTTTATTTTGCTCTCTCGAATAAAGTAACTCCCAAACATCGCTAATCATATTAGTGGAAACCTATAAATCAAACGAAAACAGATTTCGATTACTTTCAATTTAATACTCGGCCCCTGTAAGTGATGGCGTGATGTTGTAACATCACGTTATCAGATTGGTGGAAACAATAGGTGTTCTGTGGTGGAAACCCTATGTGTATTAGGTGAGTATTTTTTTGAATAAATCACCATAAAATAAAATAATTCTCAAATTTCTATTACTTCCGACTAACCCCTATCAAATATCGCGTGATGTTACACAAATATCAATAATTCAGAAAACATCACACATCATTTTAAATAGTGTAAATCGGTTTGATAATTTTCACGTAAATCATATGAAAGCTAACCGAATTGGTAGATTTTTCCCACTGCCTTCTCTTTCAACCCCACTGCCCAGCTCGTATTAATAAAGGCACGATGCTATATAACCTATAACGTGGCGGATATTATGTCGCATTACATAATCAAAACCACAAGTCAGTACGTTGGGTCGTTCTTGAGTTATAAGCGAAAATACATTCATTCATATTGTTTATTGTTTAATTTCATCCTTAGGTACATAACCTACGCTTGGACATGTCGAAAATTCCACCAGTTCTAAATTCAATGAGAAGAAGAACATACCACACTGATACGCTGGCTCAGGAACTCGAGCGAACGTTGTTCTCCTGAAACAGCGTACCAGGGACATCCCGATATCTTTCGCGAGCCTTTCTTTTTGGATCTTATAATAGGAATGCTGTTGGGGACAAAGTGAATTGTGTGCACTTTAGAATTATTTTGTTGGTGAAATAAATTGTGTGCACTGGTTCTATATTTTTGAAATTCTCGACGGAAACAATAAAATGTTCAATCATATGATTAAAAATATCGTCGCCCGGACCATACTTCAAGCGCACCGCACAGTTGTCTCTCTCTTCGTCAACATGTCGTAAAAAAATCTGCAGCGACATAAATATAACTTACCTAAGCCCGAAGAATGCTTCGTTCATTCACGGGCTGATCGAAACGTTCGCGCTTTGAATTCTGGGCTGACGTGAACGTAACACTTTTGAGTTTATGAACGTCAATTGTAGTGGCGCGCTTGCCAATATTTTTTTCTGTCAAGAAGTCCTTCTTCGAGTGTTCTTATGCGATTAAAAAAAACCGTGCGAGTCGGACTCGCGCACCGAGGTTTCCACACCACACAAAAAAAAGGTTGAAAAAAACGCGTTTCTTGTATGGGGCCAAAAACATGCCAAAATAACGCATATTCTGTAAAAAGTTCAACTGACTAGCTATTACGGTCCCAAAGATAAAGCGGTAAAGTAGGTCGAGAACCGGGGTGAAGGTGGTACAAAAGCACACCTGAAAATTGATAAACCCCTTTTGTGCTTTTGTACCGTCTTCAACTCAAGGGTCCGAATATGCATCAAAACATTATTTATCACTTTTAAGTTTTTATATTATTGAAGTTTCTTGCCATTCCTTCTTCACTGTTTTAATTCGAAGGTTTTAATGGAACTGCTGCAAAAACAAAATTAAAAATTAATTAACGACTCCAATTGTATCATACTGTCATATAGATGATGAATAAATAATAAAGATTAATGTGACCAAGAAACAATTATAGTGAGTAAATAATTTTTTTTTTTTATTTCCACTAAAATTACTTTCGACTCGCCCCGTATTTACCTAGAAAGAATCGCACGTTCCTTCATTTCCAATTTCGCTCCCGCGCGATGCTCAAAAGTGCGTTAGACAAAACAAAACTCGCTAGCTGTCAGGTGATAGTCGCCGCGACTTCAGCTGTCAGGAACGATCCTATCAATCTATAGACAAGCTGTTTTTAATAAAAACAAAATTTGACATTCCTCAACAGAACTGGTAAACTCTCTCCCTGCCCACATATTTCCCCCCATCTCAGGTCCGTCAAGAGAGGCATGACCATCGCAACGCCCGCGTACGACGAATGTCCATGGGCGTCGTTAACTACCTTATGGGTGGGTCGGCGCTACATTTCGCTCTTATAATAAAAAAAAAACGTTTCTTGTATGGAGACCCCCTTAATTTTTTAAATTTGCAACCGGCAATACAGCCATCGGACCTGTGCATCGGACGGACGGACAGACGGCTTAGGCTTAGTATAGTAATAGGTACGGGGTACGGAAACTTAAAAAAGCATATCATTCCGGTATTATTGGAATTTTTACATTTTCTCCCATACATCATTATAAGCCAAGATTTCAACATCGAATGCTTGTCTAATTTAATTCTTCGTATCGTCGGCTGTCAACTGGAAATAGAAACAATGTGTTCTCCACAGAAACATTTGCGCTCTTTCCGGCCTCAGCGCTCGCACGTGAGAGCGCGCGCGCGAGGCCGGAGGCCGGCCTGTCACTGGAACACGGATGAAAAATTTGTGTCGCGTGTGGAGATTATACCTTTCCATGACACCTACGCTTGGATATTATTAGATTTTTTTTAACTGTCCCTTTGGAAGGCGGGAATATGAGGGCGGGAAAATGTTAATTTATTTGACGGCTAACTATGTTTAAATTGAAATGATTTTGTAATATAAATAACTTACAACACTTCAGACTTTTATTTCACCAAAATGTTCGTGCAATAAACTGTTCTAGTATGGTTACTAGGGAAACGTGGGTTGTTGATGTTGTCTGTCACATATCTCTGCTATTACATGATATACGTACAATATGCATTTTTAATAAATATCTACTGATACAACATGGTGGCAGCGGTAAAAGAAAAACCAGCTGAAGAACTGGCAAACTAGTACTGAGAGGTACATATTGTATACCTACAACATGGTCAAGAACAAGAGGAAGTCCTCGCCGCCGAGGGAGGATGGCACACATGAAATCCGCGAGGCTAACAGGCAAGAACTTGCACTAACTAATGTGTCTCCACCGGAGACCTTCACTTCATATGATCCGTCGTCGTGGCAGAAGTGGTTGAAGAGGTTTCATAGATATATGGCCATAACTGGCTATGATACACATAAGACAGAAGCCGAGAAGATGGATTTTTTACTATACTTCATGGGAGATCAAGTTGATGATATTCTACTACAGTTCCAATTGCAACCTCATACCTTGGAAGATCTGGAACGTCAGTTTACAAATTATTTCAACCCTAGAAAAAACATAATTTTCGAGCGCTACACATTCAATACGAGGTCACAGAAAACTGGAGAAGATGTTCAGTCATTCATATCAAATTTGTACAAGTTAGCAGATACATGTGAGTTTGAGAAGATCACAAAAGAAGACATAATACGTGACAGATTAGTAGTAGGGTTGTCAGATCGCAAGACTAGCGACAAACTTCAGTTGAACAATAAACTTACACTACAAGAGGCTATAAATGTAGCTAAACAGGCTGAAAGGCAGAATTTACAGTCAAGCATCATAGCTGAAGGCAGTCAAAGTTATTGCAGAGCAGTCCAGGGGCAACCAATGTCGAGTTTTGCTGGTGACTGGCGCGGCCGAGGCAACAGAGATGCCATGCAGAAACAAAATACATCTTGCTATCATTGTTTGGGACCAATTCATCCAAGGAATGTATGCCCGGCAAAGGACTCGATTTGCTTTATTTGTCATTATAAAGGACACTTTGGAAGAGCTTGTACTCGTAAGTCAAGTAAGAAAGAGAAAACTGTAAAATCACTTGAAGCAAAGGGTAAAGAGGATCTCAACTTGTCTCAAGAGGCATCAGGTGATCATTTCTTTTTATGGGGTATAGGGCAATTTGATTCGTGTGACGAATGGGTTTGCACTGTAAAGATTGTGGAATTTGCATGCTCTGTAAAATTTTTAGTAGATTCTGGGGCAGACGTAGTTTGTCTTCCTTTACTATCTGTACCAAATGATTTTATAAACAGACTAGAAGAACCCGACATCAACTTATCAGTTGCGGATGGAAGAAAACTTTCCCTAAGTGGTTATTTGTATGTAACTTTAAAATTTAATGAAACATATTTTAAGTGCAAGGTGTATGTGTCGAAAGATTTGAAACGGCCAATTCTGGGCAGAAAAGCCATAAAAGAACTCAACGTTGTGACACTGAATATTAACGAGTGTTCACAGTCTGTCGAACAGATTACTAATAAAATTGGTGTGGTACAAAACGATAAAATGAACAGAGAAAATATTCATTCAAATTACTCTTGTAATACGAGTCAGGTTAGTTCAGCCAAAACTATGGTTTCAAATTTTCCACATTTGTTTCAGGATCTGGGCCAGTTTAAAGATGAAATTTCGATTAAATTAAAACCTGATGCGAAACCTTTTGTGCAGTCATCACCTAGAATAGTACCCTTACCACTTTTGGGTAAACTAGAGCAAGAATTGGAGCGTTTAAAGAAATTGGATGTAATAGAAACTATGGACGAGGTATCGGAATGGGTTTCGCCTATAGTCTGTGTGCCTAAAGGTGACGGCATACGATTATGTTGTGACTATACACAACTAAATAAATATGTACTGCGGCCGTATTTTCCTATCAACAAGGTGGAGTATACTCTGGCTCAGGTACGAGGTTCGGTTATTTTTTCGAAATTAGATGTGAATAAGGGGTTCCACCAGATAAAGCTAGATAAAAAAAGCCAAGCGCTAACTACCTTTATCTGCCCTTTTGGGCGATTTAAATACAAACGCTTGCCGTTTGGCATCAATTGCGCACCAGAGTACTTTGTTAATAAATTTGCAAAGGTTTTATCGGGTTTAAAGAACGTTTTGTTTCATGTAGATGATGTTCTTATTTTTGGAAAAACTGTTCAAGAACACGATGAAGCACTCAGGACGGCGATAACAGCAATTGATCGTGAAGGGATTACATTGAATAGAGAGAAGTGTGAATTTGGAGTGTCGAAAGTTAAATACTTGGGGTTTATGCTATCAACAAATGGAATAACTATTGATAAGTCGAGGACCGAAGCAATAGTTAAATTTCCAGCGCCATCAAACAAGAAAGAACTCATGCGTTTCTTGGGTATGGTAAATTTTGCTTCAAGACACCTGCATAACAAAGCAAAATATTTGGAACCTTTGAATTCACTATTAAAAAATAACGTGCAGTATATGTGGGGACATGACCAAGAGAATGCTTTCATACATATAAAAGAAATGCTTATTCAAGCGCCAACTTTATCATTCTATGATTACACTAAGAATATAGTCGTCAGTGCTGATGCTAGCTCTTATGGCCTGGGCGGTTGTCTTTTTCAGGACTCGAATTCTGGTGAGAGAGAAATAGTTGCATACATTTCACGATCCATGACAGACACTGAGCGCAGATATTCGCAGATCGAGAAAGAAACGCTAGCTTTAGTTTGGGCTGCAGAAAGATTACAAGAATACATTACCGGGGTGGACGTAACGTTTGAGACTGACCATAAACCGCTTTTACAGGTACTTCAAAGTAAGCATCTTGATGACTTGACACCTAGGCTCCAAAGGTTTCGTATCAGGCTAATGCGGTT
This sequence comes from Nematopogon swammerdamellus, assembly GCA_946902875.1. Lineage (NCBI taxonomy): Eukaryota > Metazoa > Arthropoda > Insecta > Lepidoptera > Adelidae > Nematopogon > Nematopogon swammerdamellus. The sequence goes on from OX336342.1 coordinate 6,348,410, forward strand.
CAATTATTGTGTTAAATATGTACCGGGTAAACAACAGATTTTACCAGATACACTGTCCAGATCGCCGATCCAAGTAAGTGAAGATTATAGCGACTTGCTTCAGGAAACAGAAGCTTATGTGCGCTTGATACATACTAGTTTCCCTATTCGAAACAGCTATCTGAAGAAAATCGCAGACGAGCAAGATAAAGACAGGTTGTGTCAAATTTTAAAGAAATATTGTGTAGATGGATGGCCATCAAAAGATAAAATAGCGCCAGAAACAAATTGTTATTATCAATATAGAAATGAGTTAAGTTTCGTTGAAAGCTTATTGTTGAAGGGAACTAGAATTGTAATTCCCGCTAGTTTGCAGAAAGAAGTGCTTGATTACATACATTTAGGCCATCAGGGCATATCAAAGTGTAGAGAGCGAGCTAAGATGTCGGTGTGGTGGTTTGGTCTCAGTAGTCAGATTGAAAACGTAGTTAAATATTGTTCAAAATGCGTAGAAGAAAGAACAAATCCTAAGGAATTGTTCTGCAAAGACGATCACCCACCCACCAGACCATGGCAAAAATTGGCGGCAGATTTATATTTTTATAAGAAATGGCATTTGATTGTAACTGATTATTATTCGCGTTTTTTTGAAATTTTCGAATTATATAGCATGACGGAAAATATTATAATATCAAAAATGAAGGAATTGTTTGCAAGATATGGGGTATGTGATGAACTTCGAAGTGATAATGGACCACAATTTCAGTCTCAGTTCAATATTTTTGCAAAGGAATATAATTTCGACCATGTAACAAGCTCACCACAATACAGCCAGTCCAACGGCTGTGTTGAGGCGGCAGTAAAGACAGCAAAAAATATAATAAAGAAAAGTGACTTAACCGAATTAGATAAAGCACTACTGTCCTATCGCACAACTCCACTTGCAAACGGTTTCAGTCCGGCCGAATTGTTAATGAACAGGAAACTTAAGAGTCACCTTCCTATATTACCAAGTAAATTAGAAGTAGATAATACGCATATCGTGGTTAAAAAAGAAAAGCAACTTAAAGAAAATCAAGTGAGGCAATATAATAAGCGGCACAGAGCTGTAACTCCTACAGAGCTGCAGGTGGGGGATGGAGTGTGGGTCGTTGATATAAGGAAGTACGGCCAAATAGCAGAAGTACTGCCATATCGATCATACGTAGTTCGAACAGAAGAGAGGGAATATCGTAGAAATCGGTGGCATTTAATACCAGCACCTTATTTTCATTTACGATCGAATGAAATCACTACTATGGCATAAAGATTTTGTAATGTAGTATAGTTACAGTGTGTAATATATTTTAAATTTTGTGTCTTGGTTATATTTGTATTAATTAACCTACTAAAAAAGGGAGATGTTCTAGTATGGTTACTAGGGAAACGTGGGTTGTTGATGTTGTCTGTCACATATCTCTGCTATTACATGATATACGTACAATATGCATTTTTAATAAATATCTACTGATACAACATAAACCATACAATTTATAATTAAAACTAATAAATAAGGATGCAGTAAAACATTGTAGAGGTAAGTTTAATTTTGCCACTAAATTTAGCCTTCCGATGTGACTGAATATGTAATAGGTGGCCGATTGAAGTTTCAAAGAATATGTATAATGTCGGATATACTAACAAAAGGACATACTAATAAAAAAAAAATAAACGAAAAAACAAAACATCGGAAATTTGAGGGTCTCTCTCTACCGTAAAAACGGTAATACATAAAAGCGTCAAACTTTGTGTGATCATAGTGCAAACTCTAAAGTAAAAGAACAAACAAATAAAAACCGGTTAATTACGTGGTGGAACCCTAGGTGCGAAAGTCCGACTCGCACTTGGCCGGTTTTTTTTTTTTGCAGTTAGCTATAATCATAATATCAGTAGTAGGTATATGTGGCATCCTTTCACCTGTGGTATCATGTACATAACAATGGTAGTTCCGTTCGTTTGAATTCTTTTTGAGTTAATTTTTATTTATTCTCCGCGACACGAGACGCCAGCAGCGGCTCGTGACAAGTTTTTTAGATATGTTTAGAAAAGTCTCGACGGAAATGATTGCTTAGCGAGCTAATGCGGCTCAGGAGGCAGGGATTAAAACGCTTGTGCTGTTATTTTGAAATGCTTAACCCTGCAGTACACGCACACCTAAAAGTCACACGGACGCACGCGCGTTTATTTATCGTATCTACATGCTCAAGGCTAACAAAATGTTACACAATTACCATTACGGCACCGATATATAGTGGGTCTGTTTTTTACATACACCCACACATACTCACTCACACTCCGCAGTTCATAACACCCACGCACGCGCGCGGACTAGTCCGCAAGTCTCACTCATTACACACCCTGGGCTCGCTAATTTGCGACTGATTGTACTAAGCAAAAGCCCCTCCTGCGGAAGGAAGGTACATAAGGCGCGAGGGACGTCAGATGAAAACGAAAGAATATACATATTTCGATTATAGTAAAAGTGCGGAGTCTGAGTCCGCGCGCGTGCACTGCAGGGTTAAACGTACGGTCTGATTTGTATTTATATTAATTTATTTTTATGCACAGACAAGAAGAACATTGTCAATGCTCTGGGTGCAAGAAGGAAGTAGCTACGGAAACCTCTCTGTGTGAACATTTATTGATGTATAAACATTCACTAATCTATTGAATATATTTCCCCCCAAGTACAGTCCCGGATCCTTCAAGAGGGGCGTGAATGGCGTTCGCAACCCCCGCATACGACGGAATGTCCATGGGCGTCGTTATATCTGAATCTGAATCTGGTGCCACATGTCAATATAACTCTCCCGAGCGATATTCTACAATTTAGAGTACTATGCTTTATTGATTAAAAATCCTTTATTCAGTAAATTAAATTAAAATATACATTTAGATGTTTTATATGTAAGCGAGGAAAGAAAAATAAATCTTTTACTACGATATGTGTGCTGGGAGCTAGGCACTAGGCTCGCACTTGTATCGCTAAGCTCCGTTTGCTTTTAGGAATGGGGGTGCAGATTTTGTGTTAATTAAATATGATTGTAGGTGTAAAAGTATGCATTTACATACATACATACATAGCGTCACGCCTGTTTCCCGGCGGGGTGGGCAGAGACAACGGATCTCCACGCGCCACGATCCTGACACACCTCTGCCTCCTCTTCCACTCCCATAATGTTCTTCATGCACGCGCGTCTAGGGCGACCCTTCCCGACTCTTCCACTCACATTTGCTTCATAAATTTCTTTCGTTAGTCTCCTATCATCCATTCTTCCCAACATGTCCGAATCACCGAAGCATTCCTTTCTCAATCCTTGTCATTATATCTTCTTTCGGAGTTTCAGACCACAGCGCTCTCGCACTACACTATTTCTTTCTCGTTTCTTTCATTGTAACTCCACTCCGCACATACTCCTCAACGCGCGCATTTAAATCCTGCTTTCATGCTTCGTCTGCCATGTATTTGCATATTATGATAAACTAGCTGTGCCCGCGACTTAGTCCGCGTGGACTTATCACGACGCCCTCTACCGGGTCCAATTGTATTTTCAAACCATCCAAGGACCCACTAAAATATACACACAAAATTTCATTCAAATCGGTCCAGCCGTTTAGGAGGAGTTAGGTGACAAACACAAGTACAGAAGAATTATATATATGAAGAAGAAGATAAAGTGTAAGGTTAATATTTCTTTACGAGTAAATAAAACGGTTAATTAGATTAATAGATTACTTAATAATAATGTAAGTTTGGGTTAATTTAAAGTGTACGCTGCACTAAAGGTTTTTATATATACGATTTACAAATTTCCCACCATTATAACAGTGAATTTCACGTCCAATACATTACGCTGGCTGTTGTTTTTAAACAACCAATAAAGCAGTTAAAATAAATTACGTCCAATAATGTCCTCGTCCTAATTGCTCAGTTACAAAAACCGAACAAGTGTGAGTCGGTCTCGCGCACCGAGGGTTCCGTACCACCACCTAATTTACCGGTTTTTATTATTTGTTGTTTTACTTTAGAGTTTGCACTATAATCACAGCAAGTTTGACGCTTGCATGTATTACCGTTTTTACTAGCAAAAACAATAACAGAATTTAAGGAAAAAAAAACTTTTCTTGTATGGATTTCTGATTTTTTTTTACTTTTTTGTTTTTGTTTTATTATTATGTTAGAATATCCGCCATAATAACACATATTTTACAAACATTTCAACCGGCTACTTATTGCGGTTCAAGAGATACAGATAGATAGATAGATAATTCTTTATTGCTCCAGTAAACATTAAAGAGTAACAAGTGAACATTAAACATTACCAAGTAGATAAAATTTACATAAGGTGCAAAGGCGGACTTATCCCTTACAGAAATGTCTTACGGCCAACCTTTGGATGTTTAAGATTCGATAATACATAGGGCACACTAAAAGTTTCCGGAATTGGCCACTTACATAAACAATATTTAAAAAGTAATTACAACATTTGAAAATGGAACTCTTTGGCTGTAGAATGCAGTTTGTTTCATCTGACTGTCAATTGTTTTTCCATTGTGGCACTATTTTAAAAATTGCGTGTCTACATTAACATAAATTTAACCCGGGAAAATTTTCGTGGTATGATTTTCTACGATTTTAAGTGTAATTTTACAGCTCATCAGAGCCTCGCTCGGCTTCAATCTGCTTTTGGCGATGAAGCACCATGCAAGACGACTATTTATTGCTGGTTTGCAGAATTCAAGCGCGGTCGTGTCAATCTCAGTGACGAATCTCGCGATGGTCGCCCGTTCACCGCTGTGAACAACAAAAACATCGATGCTGTGCGCCGTATGATCGAAACAGACAGGCATGTGACCTACCATGAGATTCGGGCATCCTTAGACATAGGCATGAGTCAAATACAATCAATCCTACACAAACATTTGGGTGTGAGAAAGCTGTGCTCGCGGTGGATCCCACACAATTTGACCGAGGCTCAAAAAACGCACCGCGTCACTTGGTGCAATGCCATGCTTACCAGATTCAACAAAGGCGCCTCAAATTTGGTGTGGGACATAGTAACAGGTGACGGCACCTTGTGACTTTTTTCTGTTCCCAAAAATTAAGAACCAATTACGCGGTCAACGATTTTCATCACCAGAAGAGGCTGTCGAAGAATATGAAAAACACGTTTCTGAGGTCACCACGGAGGAGTGGCACAAAAGTTTTCAAAATTGGTTTAATTGTATGAAAAAGTGCATTTACGCAAAGGGAGAATATTTTGAGAAACAATAAATTCATTTTTGACCTTTAATAGTATTTTATTCTTATTAATTCCGGAAACTTTCAGTGTGCCCCACGTATAGTGGAATGTAAGTAGGTAGTAGGAAAAGAGTTGAGCGTGAGAATTAAAGATACAATATTTTATTTATTTATTTATTTATTTTAGGTACTTCAACGACTTCAACAGAGTAGTTGACACAACACACGAATTTTCTACCACATTTAAAAATCAGTCAACTCTCCAAAATTTTAAGTAGGTACACAATAAACTTAATGGTTAACAAAAAACAATGATACGGAAACAATGAATATACATATCACACACGCTGAATCCCGACAATCGGGGTAAGCAGAATAATCGGTGTTGTGCTGCAAGAACTCTGGTAAATTACAGCACAACACCGACCACCACGTTTCGCAAATTATTCGAACAAGATTCAATCGATCAAGCAGCAAGTAAGGCACGAAGACCCACCTGCTGCATGACTCGGTGGAAGTACCATGCCAAGGTGAGAGGTGGCGAGCCTGTCGCCCTTTAGCACGGCATCTTGTCCTTATCCCTTAGTCGCCTTTTACGACATGCACGGGGAGAGATGCAGTAAGGCTATTCTTTTTAAGTACCGGCCCCACACGGTACAATGAATAATAATAAGAATACTTATTAACCCCTTTAAAGGCAGGACAGACAGACGGACGGCATAGGCTTAGTAATAGTCTTCCGTACCCGTTCGATACGGAATCCTAAAAACAAAGAAAATCGAAAAAATATCAGCACTCCCACAAAAATAGTCGCCGACGTAGAAGCAATAAAAATACCGACGTGACCGCGCGGTCGCACAGGTATGCAAGCGAAGTGCTGTGAGGTGACTGAAGACATTAATCTTGCATTAAAACACGTGTTTTCGTCGTGACAATGACGCTAGAGAACAAGAACAATTAAAACCCGACTACAGACAACTAATGAAAACATTTATTTTGGTACCTATTTAATATTTTCAACCATAAGATAATATTTGATTTGATGCAATACAACATTCTTGAAATTAAAATGAAATATAACTTTAACTAAAATCTTCGACTAAATCGTTTTTTTTTTTTATGGAAACTGACACGGTTGGCTACATCACCTACTATATCCGTGATGTCAGCCCGTAACACCATGGTGAACTAGGTGCAATTTCAGTGCTTCCTTTCGGTCGTGCCGGCTATACTGAACTGGACGGAAAACACGAACTATTTAAATAGCCGTTTCAACAGACCTTTCATTCAGTGCGTTGGTATCAACCCGGGCGGGATAAACCCTACCACCTAGTAAGGTAAGAAGGGAAGGGACCTACAGTTTTACGTGGAATCCGACCCAAGGTCAGCCTCCATCAGTCGAGCGGTCACCCATCCATCCACTGACCGCGCCCAGGTGTGCTTATGATCCGACCGACGACAGTCAACGTTTGAGAAAACTCAAACTCTTTTAAATAGAAAATAAGTCTTAAAATACACGATACGGGAAATTATTACATTAACCTATAGCGCGCCGGAGGGCCGATATCGGCTCAATACGGAAGGTATTCTAAAATTATGTTTGTCAGAATTGACAGTTGAGAAGAGAGGTTAAACTTGGAACAGCAACGGAAAAGGATGGAGAGTAAGAAAATACATTTTAAAAATCAACAGTAGTCGGGTAATAAAAAGGGAGAGTGTGCCAAAAAATATTACACAAACTGAGCGTGCAAGACTGTGCAAATACCAGACTTATCTACTCGCAAGTAGATCCTCGTTTGCCAAGACTTATAATACCTTTTGCCAGTCAATTGTCACTTTATTTAAGGTAAAACTATACATGCATCAAGTTTGCAAGACAACTCCGGATAGGTAATATAATTTTGTTTAAATTATTTACTTGCTTATAGCATCCGTCACTCTAGCTAGTGGATAGGTTCAGTACCCATCATTGCCCACAATACCATGTATTACTGGTAGAAGCCTTCTAGGCATTAAAGTCTACCTTTTGAAAACTTTTTGTGTGAAATAAAGCATATTTTCATTTCATTTCATTTGTTTTCATATTATTTATCTACTGTAAGCAAATCTGTATATAGCCGGAACCACACATTGGCCAAACAAGGCAAATATTTTAGTTTCATCTCCTTTTAATTGCTTAATTAGAAGGAGATAAAGCTAAAATATTTTGTGTTACTTGCCCAACTTGTGAATCTGACGTTTACAGTGATACGGTGTGTAGAGAAAAAAATACTAAAATAAATATCATTGCGTAATAAGATAATAAATCCACCTATTGCATCAAAGAAAATTGAGTGTACTCATCTCAAAGAATACCATATACATTTACAAATTATAAATTCCAACTCATCCAAAATCCCAGCAAACAATTTTGACATCGCCAACTTCGCACACAAAAGGCGATCCGGCCACAAGGACCAAATTCTCCGACATTCACCTCACAAAACATTCCTAGGTACCCCGGGGTATCACAGCTCGCATTGTGTCTCGGGCATTGTTGCGCCACCTAGCGACAATGGCGCACACCTTGCGTCCGAGGCGCGGTAATTAAAAAGCTTGTCGCTAGCACAGTTGACAGGTGACAAATTAAAGTCGGGTGACACTGGCGGCGGGCGGCGGCGTCTCTGGGCGGGCGGGTAGGGCGGGCGACAAAGTTGATACTCGTGGAGATATTGTCACGGCTCGATGTATTTAATAATTTCAAATAATTTATTGCCGTGCAGAAAACTTATAGTATTACTATTTTAGGGTTCCGTACCTCAAAAAAATCGGCCAAGTGCGAGTCGAACTCGCGCACCGAGGGTCCCTTATCGCCATGTCATGGTTAGCGCCACTCACGCCATCTATGGCGTGTTATGAAATGCTTCATATTAGTTAAATGTCATGATTAGTTAAAATGCTTCACGCTCTATTCGGTAGATGGCGCGCGCGCATACACTTTCTTGGTTTCTTCTATCGGAAGCCCGTGATTTTTTTACTTTTTCTTATTTTTATTATTTGCTGTTATATCGGCCATAATAAATAACACATATTCTGTGAAAATTTCAATGGGCTACCTATTACGGTTCAAGAAATACAGCCCTCGGACAGACAGACGGACGGACGGACGAACATACAGACGGACGGACAGACAGACAGACAGACGGCGTAGTCTTAGTAATAGGGTCCCGTACCGGATACGGAACCCTAAAAACGGAACCCTAGTACAAGAGTGATCCTATAAGGATCACTCTTGTGTGTTTTTTTATGTAATCCGGTATGGGTGGCTGAGTCGGAAGGGCCAAAGTACATGCTCCGACCGGCCAAAATCAACTCCGAGAAGGAAGGTGCCATACCGGTGTGTTTGTCCGTTTTTCTGTCACAGCCTTTTTTCTCCGAATCTACTGGACCTGAAATTCCATACATAATATATAAAGTTTTATGACCCAATCGGATCGGAAGTATAGCGTAAATGATCGAATTTACATTTTAGGGGTAAGTTTTGGGGGACTAATTAGAAATAAAAATTTTTTTTTTACCTAGAATCAATGAAGATGTCTTACAATAAAGCTTCCAATACTAGGGGTATCCTTAGCTCAATTTAGCGAAGTGCAACGTGTTCCGCGGAAACGAAGGTTGTGCAAATTCCTCGGTCGGATAATATTTGGGAAAGATCGATTCCGTAACGGGCGATGACTCATCACATTTGGGCAATTTTTTTGTAACGTTTTTTTAAGTAACACCCTATTGTTACATTCATTTTTAGTTTTTCTTATCGTACGGGTACGGAATCCAATTACTAAGCCTACGCCGCCGTTTGTCCGTCTGTCCGTCCGTCCTACCTATACAGGGCTGTATCTTTAGAAACCGTAATAGGTAGCCAGTTGAAATTTTCACATAATTATGTGTTATTATGGTGGATATACAAATAAAGATAACTATATAAATATAAAAGAAATAATAATATTCTTTATTCTTTATTCTTTATTCTTTATTCTTTATTCTTTATTCTTTATTCTTTATTCTTTATTCTTTATTCTTTATTCTTTATTCTTTATTCTTTATTCTTTATTCTTTATTCTTTATTCTTTATTCTTTATTCTTTATTCTTTATTCTTTATTCTTTATTCTTTATTCTTTATTCTTTATTCTTTATTCTTTATTCTTTATTCTTTATTCTTTATTCTTTATTCTTTATTCTTTATTCTTTATTCTTTATTCTTTATTCTTTATTCTTTATTCTTTATTCTTTATTCTTTATTCTTTATTCTTTATTCTTTATTCTTTATTCTTTATTCTTTATTCTTTATTCTTTATTCTTTATTCTTTATTCTTTATTCTTTATTCTTTATTCTTTATTCTTTATTCTTTATTCTTTATTCTTTATTCTTTATTCTTTATTCTTTATTCTTTATTCTTTATTCTTTATTCTTTATTCTTTATTCTTTATTCTTTATTCTTTATTCTTTATTCTTTATTCTTTATTCTTTATTTATCATTCGTATGGTAGTACACTACGCTTGGATTTGTCCTGTTTAGTTTTTACAATCCGGTTCGATTACACACACAAAGAAGATCCGGCAAGAAACATCGCAGGGTAATTTTTTTAACGTCTTCGATTACAATACATTGTGACTAACTACACAATAGACACCGCTTACAGTGGATACAGTTTGAGAGTTAGAATAACTATAATTTAAGCTTGATAATTCTGACCACATAAAATCAAAAGTAAAAGTATAAATAAAATAAGGTGTATAGAGCCTTTGTCAGAATAAGGTTAACTTTAATAATAAAACGGTACCTAATACATATAAGGGTCAAACTTGATGTGATTATAGTGCCAACTCTCAAACTCAAACACAAATAAAAAGAAGTTCAACTCAGTAATCTATAAGTAAAAAAAATCCAGTCATCAACTTTCTAGCATATTCAGTGCACAATTGCACATTTATCTCCTCACAATGTTTTCATCCCGAAATTCAACCAAAAGGTTATTTTCATCAAATTTCCCCAATCTTTCCGCTCAACTGCAGTTCGTCTGTTATCGGGCGGTGCCGCCGCGGCTCCGGTACAAAAAGCGTAGATTCGATTTCACCGTGTCGCGTCACTGTCCACGACGGGACATCTCAAACGAGATCTCCGCGACACGTCACTCCGCCGCCGCCGTCTCAGCTCCGTGATGTTACGCTGACGGCACGGCGGGCGGCGGCGCCGGGCGCGCGCGGTGTCTCACGGGCGACTTGTAGACCCACCATCGAAGCGACGACGACGCGACGACGTCTGGAAACACCAACGAAATTTGCTACATCTGTGTAAAATTTCAGATTCACAAAACAAAAAATTTTTTTTTTTGGGAACGGATTTCCTTATCGCACGTTACACTCCATACACTTGGCGAATGATAGCTGGACCGAAAAAAAGTTCGTCTGGAGACACCATTGTGAAACTTGCTACATCTGTGTAAAATTTCAGATTCACAATACCTACAAAAAAAAAATTTTTTTTTTTGGAAACGGAGTTCCTTATAGCACGTTACACTCCACACACTTGGCGAATGATAGCTGGACCGAAAAGTTCGTCTGGAGACACCATTGTGAAACTTGCTACATCTGTGTAAAATTTCAGATTCACAATACCTACAACAAAAATATTTTTTTTTGGAAACGGAGTTCCTTATCGCACGTTACACTTCAGACACTTGGCGAATGATATCTGGACCGAAAAAAGTTCGTCTGGAGACACCATTGTGAATCTTGCTACATCTGTGTAAAATTTCAGATTCACAATACCTACAACAAAAATATTTTTTTTGGAAACGGAGTTCCTTATCCCACGTTACACTTCAGACACTTGGCGAATGATAGCTGGACCGAAAAAAGTTCGTCTGGAGACACCATTGTGAAACTTGCTACATCTGTGTAAAATTTCAGATTCACAATACCTACAACAAAATTTTATTTTTTTGAAAGGGAGTTCCTTATCGCACGTTACACTTCAGACGCTTGGCTAATGAGAGCTAGGCTGAAAAAAGTGTAAGACTTCGGCCGTCACGACACTTTTGCTGTTGTATGTATGTTTGTGTGTTTACAAGCGTATGTCTGTGTATGTAAGGCAGTATAGACTTCATTAGTTAGTTGTAGGTAATAACATTTATATTACGTGCATACATAATTTTATTGTACAAAATATAAATAACATAGCCTTTTTATTTGATTTTTTTTATGGAAACTGACACAATTGGCCTACATCAGCTACTACATCCGCGATGTCAGCCCATAGCACCTTGGCCGTGCCGGCAACACAGAACTGAACGGAAAACACGAACTGTTTAAACAGCCGTTTCAACCGATCTTTCATTCAGTGCGGTGGTACCACACACTGAAGGACCAGCGATAGAAGCCGTCATCCCGGTCCGGAGGCCGCCGTCCCTATTATTATTGTATCACGTACGTAGGTACATAGGTACACACAAGACATGCACGTATGCGTCACATGAATGGATTAGATATTCCGGCAACTAAAATATACCTTGTTATGAGGACAAATTATAAGACAATCTGCCTTGAGTCACATCACAGTTCCAGAAATAAATTTCTTTAATTCTTAATTGAGAATCACGAAAAAGTCACGTGTGTGTTCCTCTCCTCAATCTATTCTTAAACGTTTCTAAATGTTTTATACTTATCTATCGAAGTTAAATTTCTAATAAATATCGACTCAGAATTTTGAAGGTTGGCAAAATATACCTCTTCAAGAAGGCGCACCTTTGCACTTCATGTTCGTGTACTCACTTTGTTTTCTATGTGTAGCGTGTAGCAATAACATATTTGTCGGTATCAATTTTGTAGCCTTTCTTTCTGTAAGAATAAAGTATTTCTGTCTACCTAACTAACTGTATAGCTATACCCTTATGCTACACACACTAACGCACGTTCATTCCTTCACTGAATCAACGCCGTAAAGTAACCGGGATCATAACGGGACTTAGGAAATCAACTACATTTTAACTAAAAACTTCCAGAGGTGGAGGCGGATCGGAACGAAAACACGCCTGAGCCAAAGTCGACACGTGCGATGTTATAAACTTTGAGCACAACGCTGAAAATCAGGTCCGGTTAATCTCGAAATTTACACGGAATTTCAGCTGCGCCCGACTCTCGTATAAACACTATTCGTATGACACACCTTATAAAAACCGGCCAAGTGCGAGTCGAACTCGCGCACCGAGGATTCCGTATCGTCATGTCATGATCAACGCAACTCACGCCATCTATGGCGTGTTTAAGAAATTCTTGATATTACATAGTTAAAATTTATGATTAGTTAAAATGCTTCATACTCTTTTCGGTAGATGGCGCGAATACACTTTTTAGTTTCTTCTATGGGAAACCCCGTGAATTTTTTACTTTTTCTTATTTTTATTATTTGTTGTTATATCGGCCATAGTAACACATATTCTGTGAAAATTTCAACGGGCTACCTATTACTGTTCAAGAGATACAGCCCTCGGACTGACAGACAAACAGACAGACGGCGTAGGCTTATTAATAGGGCCCCGTATCGGATACGGAACCCTAAAAATGAAGGAGGCCCGTGCCCTGCAGTGAGAAATCGAACTACTGATGATCATAATTCATAACCTTCATCAAACATTTTCAAATCCCATATGAGGGAACATAATTATGTTTTAAAATTCGTAATATCTTTAGGTGTGTTATCGTTTGTATAGAAACTGCATTAAATTAATAATACATTAATCATAACCTATTCGTGTCTTTTTCAGGTTTACGTACCACATACGGAAGCCTATTACTAAGCCTACAGCGTCTGTTTGTCTGTCTGTCTGTCCGTCCGTCCATTCGATGGCTGCATATTTGGAACCGTAATACGATTAGCTTGCCGGTTGAAATTTTCACAAAACGTGTGTTATTATGGCGAATATAACAACAATACCTAATAACAAATTAAAAGTTAAGGGGGGTCCCTATACAAGTAACGTATTCTATCAATGTTTTTTTTTTGCGGAAACCTCGGTGCGCAAGCCCGACTCGCACTTAACCGCTTTTTTCATTATCAAATATCAAGGTTGTGCCAGAAGCGTGGCTTATAGAATAGGTATATAATAATATTGTTATAAATGAATATATAACCGAATGTTTATACGAATGCAAAACGCACAAGCGTGGCGTATTAATCGACAGGAATACTAACGTTTTCTAGAGATACCTACACACAGATCCTCGCAGCATCACAAGTTGTAAGAAAATACTCTTAACCGCAAAGTAAACGCACACGTTAACGGAACGCTTCTCTCGATAGTAGGTACTCACGCCGCCCGCCTAATCCATACAGATTCTATTTTTCCATCGTATATTTAATTTAATCGGTATTATCTAAATACAAATCAGCCTAATAAGCCGTGAGGCGTGTACGGTGTCGATCGGCGGATAAGCCGTCGTTTTGAAGCCGTGCCAAATGCCTCCGACTATATTTCATATCGAGCGGAGCCGAGAAGCGACTGTTATTGGAATTGATGAGCGCTTCTCACCTACGGACGTGAAAGGCGCAGAGCTGAGAATTTTTAGATGCGGCATTCTGCGAGTGGTTTCGATTCTGCGAGGACTTTCGATATATTCAAGTGCCTAATCGTAACGCTGGTAAAAACAAAAGTGTCGAACTCGCGCGGAGAGGATTCCGTACCATTCCGTTTTCAGTGAAAACTTTAAGACTTTTTAGGTTTTCCTGTATACTATAAGAGATACCCTATATTTTGTAATTATTTCCAAATTTAAGACTCAGTAGTTCCGGAGATAAGGGGGGAGGAATAACAACATTAAATAATTTTTTTATAAACCTATTACTTATCGATATATCCTATTTAAAATATTAATATTTAAATGTTTAGATTTTTTATTTTATACAAAAAATTCCAAATTAAGTAGGTAAAAATACTATCTAGATTTTTACTCCAAGTGACCTGGGGAATATCCTGGTGAAAGGTTCGCACGGAGAGCGAGTGCTGTAATGCATGTAAGTGTTCCGTGATTGCAGCGCGGACATACGGTATAGCTTGTAGTGGAGTATTAACTCTATGCAGCGAAAGCTCGTAGAACGGCTGAGCGGCTTAAAATCCATCCGTAGCTCTAGTGATGCAGAAACTTTGTACGGGGATTAAGGCGCGTGGAAAAACATTTTTGTACGCCTTAAGCTTGTTTTATTTTGTTTTGAAGACCTCGTTCCTAAGGGCCATTGAAGAAAATTATGCGTTATAGAGCTAAAACAGGTTTGTGGCATACGTTTGACGGCGTATTTTTGACGTGCGTATCATACTAAAGCATCATCCTCTTATACGAGAGGTAGGTGTTCGTAACCTTGAAAAATAATGAGTTTATACATATTATGTAGTAGCACATTTTCACTATGTCTTATCAATAGGAGCAGTATTCCTATTATAGCAGGATTTATTCACTGATATCCTTTATTTACAGGGCTTTCATTAAACCCTTATTATTTAAAAATATTTTTTTTTTACTATATTTATCGGAGTAAATCTAACACTTTTTCCCCAACATTTTAAATTTTCGAAAAAAAATACGGTTATTATCTGTTAAACATCGTGAGAACATTTGTATTCGAAAAAAATGCGCTGTTGTGTACAAGTTTGACTAAAAGAAATTTTACTTGTCTGTACTGAGAAAATGTTGTATGTTGTTGTTGTACAGAAAGAAGTAACAACGAGAGAGGCGGCCTGAGCCCTTGCCGGGCCCTGGGCGAAGGTTTCATCATTGTATAGATACAGTATAGGGGGCGTAAACTACATCCAAGGTTGGATCTAGAGTTTAAATTTGTACCGTGTGGGGCCGGTACTTTAAAAGAATAGCCCCACTGCATCTCTCCCCGTGTATGTCGTAAAAGGCGACTAAGGGATATGGCTCCCTTCTTATATCACTAGGTGGTAGGGTTTAGCCCGTCCGGGTTGGTACCACCGCACTGGATGAAAGGTCGGTCGAAACGGCTATGTAAATAGTTCGTGTTTTCCGTCCAGTTCAGTGTAGCCGGCACGAACGAAGGGATGCATTGACGTGGCACCAAGTTCACCCGGTGTTATAGGCTTACATCACGGATGTTGTAGGTGATGTAGCCAACTGTGTCAGTTTCCATAAAAAAAAAAAAAAAAAAAATTGGGGATGTTCAAACTTATATACGCAAAATGACTTCTCTCAGTTCGTTGATCAATTTAATAAATTATATGAAGGAATACACCCATTATACTTATATCAATATTTAATTTACTGATTACTGGGTATAATATGTACAATAATAATAATTAATAGGTATTATACTATATACATATTTATGTAGTATTCGTTTGTAGTTTATCATATTGCTTTACTGTTTAATACACTGCCACAAACTATTCTTGTTCGCCTATACACTTCTCTCAAATCCCAAAGGTTAGTAAGAACAGAATGCCTCGCGACATTAAGCTCGCCTGTTGTGCCTAATTTGTATAAATTGGTATTCAATAAATAATATATACATATACATAATTGTGTAACAAATATAACTTCAAGCCTATAAATACAATCTTTCTTGTTAATACGAAAACAGTATAATTTTAGTCTATAATGCACCTCAATCAACAGACTGTGTTTGTTGATTGAGATATATAATTGTAAATTGTATGAGTACAATTTCTACCTATTACAATTTACAATTTATTTTATGAAAAACGTAGTGGCAAAAGCGATAAGATTATTAAATATCTGCTTATGCACACCTACATATGAAAGTATGCTGGTTCTATATTCAGCTATATATTATATTTCTATGAATTTAAAATTATTTTTCTCATATATTACACACGTTTATTTTGTTTACAATTTTTGACTGCCCCCATCCAAAAGAAGTGCTCATAAAATATCATAATAATTTCCGAAAGTTATGTTTGAAAACTGTTTTGATAATGATGTTATGAAATATTCATTGGTTTCAGCAACGGTCAGAGCTGAAATGCCTCACTTTGAGATCAGGTAAAATTATGACAACTCGGTCGCGTGAAAATTATGATAACTTTGCCGGTATTTCTTTCAGTAAGAAAAAAATATTAGGTCAACGTATTTATGAATATTTTCCGGGTTCTGACTTTAAATGAGTGCGTGAAATTGCTGCGCACTGAAATTTCACGTAAAAATATTTCATCGAAGTATTATAAATAAAATAAATTGGGCATTCATAAAGGAGTCGGCCCCTGTACTCAAATATTGCGCGCCACTAAATGACTGTCTATATAATGTTAGGTTCTTTAGGTATATTAAAATACATAATTTTCAATGTTATTTTGCTTATGTATTCGTACCTCTGTCGTTCCCCTTGTCATCAAAATTAAAATTTAGGCTATGTTCAACCAAAAATCTCTAAAATACATAATTATTGGTACGCTCTGGGTACCGGTGGTAATAAAAGATAAACCATGGTGTATACCGGTTTATTATCCCAAACTTAATTTATTATTTTGTCATAAGTCGAGTCGTAGATTCGGTGGTAACCTGGGGGCTAACGAGCATGGATGGACGAGCATGTATGTATGCTCGGTGCTGGGGGCGGTCTTAGAAGTTTGGTACTAGTCTAACTGCCTAGGAAGCTTCAGAAGACTTATTATTTTGAAACTGACACGGTTGGCTACAACATCCTTGATAACTGGCTATGTAATTATGTATGTATGTATTGCACATAACACTGTGTGAACTAGGGGGCATGTCAGTGCTTCCCTTCATTTCATGTCGGATACACTGAACTGGACGGAAAACACGAACTATTTACATAGTCGTTTTGTTCAGTGCGGTGGTACCAAGCCGGCCGGGATAAACCTTACCACCTAGTGAGCTAAGAAGGGAAGGGAACTACAGTTTAACGTGGAATCCGAACCACGGTCAGCCTCCAACACGGTCGAGCGGTCACCCATCCAAGTACTGACTGCTCTCAGGGTTGCTTAACAACAGTCGACCGACCGCACCACTGAGCTACCGAGGCTGACAACTAAATGCCTACACCTGCTGCTTCACCGTTCGGAACCGGTGTAAAGCTGTAGGTCCCTTCCCTTGCCCCTTACTAGGTGGTAGGCTCAAATTGTAGCCGACTGTGTTGGTACCAACGTATTGGATGTAAGATGGCCGCATAGCAGCCTCGGTTGTGTTCTCCTCTAGTCCAGTATAGCCAGCAATCCAGGAAAGTCTCCTGTATGGCACCTACCTTCTCGGAGGTGATATTGGCTGGTCGGAGCATGCGCTTTGGCCCCTCCGACTCAGCCACCCATACCGGATTACATAAAAAAAAGTGGCCATACGGGTACCTAAGTAATTAGAATGTACCTAGGAACCTAACTGAGAACCAAACTGGTAACCTAAATAAGAACCTAAATAAGAAACAATTTTATGTAAGTAAAATGCCACATACGACATGATCAGGTCTTCGCGTTAGCTTCAATAAACACTAGTTTACTTAGAAAAATCACAATTTAAAACTGTCAATTTCTACCCTCAAACCAACCGCACACGCCAACATAACAGCTCCGCCCAAAATCCTTCGAGATGAGTGTTTCTAATTTCTATTTATTTTTACCGCAAAGTGTGTTTACGTCCCGCGTAGTAGGTGTAATCAGAAAATCCCGAAATCCCGACCGACACCTGCTATGAAGACATAAAACGGAATCGAACACAAATACCCCGGTCGTGGAACCGACGACAGCGCGGCGCGCCGCTGACACGACACGGTAAAGCTTTCACGTCGACACCTTGAAAAAGAATGTAGCCGAGCTGTGTTACGGAACTGATGTTGGGGAAGTGTGAACCGCATCTAAGAAAACGGTTTATCGTTATTTATCGTATCGAGTCTGTTAACTGTTATTAGGTCTCCAAGATCAGTACACAGTGTGGCCGGCACGACCTACACCTGCTGCTCAAATTGTAGCCGACTGTGTTGGTACCACCGTACTGGATGAAAGATGGCCGCATAGCAGCCTTGGCTGTGTTCTCCTCTAGTCCAGTATAGCCAGCAATCCAGGGAAGTCTCCGGTACGGCACCTACCTTCTCGGAGGTGATATTGGCTGGTCGGAGCATGCGCTTTGGCCCCTCCGACTCAGCCACCCATACCGGATTACATAAAAAAAAGGGAAAGCACTGACATGGCATGGTGAGTGGATTGTAGGAGTAGGGAAAGGTATTCTCCGGAAAGTAGGATCGGAAATGGTGCGGTCGACTGTCGTTCATGATCGTGAGCACACCTGAGCGCGGTCAGATACTAGGTCCCCGTCCGGGTTGGTAACACCGCACTGATTGAAAGGTCGGCCGAAACGGCTATGTAAATAGTTGGTGTTTTCCGTCCAGTTCAGTGTAGTCGACACGATCGAAGGGAAGCACTGACGTGGCACCCACTTCACCGAGGTGTTATGGGCTGACATCACGGATGTTTTAGGTGATTTAACCGGCTTTAACCAACCATCTCGGGTGCCCCAAATCTTACTTTGAATTTAATCGCTCAATAACTTAACACAATTTTTTTATTTGTGTGAATGAACGTCTCAAATGAACGATGTCTGAATCTCCCATAACCAACTCCGCCGGACACCATTGTGGGAGAGCCACATATCGGCAGGCTATTTTTGATCTCGTTTTTGAAGCAGCCAAGCAACGAATTGCTGAGTCCCTAGTCTCTATACTGATGTCGTCACATGATTTTTATCGCTTTCCTACCGTTTGCCTCTCGTCTCTGTTGCGTTTCCAAACATACGATTGTGTTGGTACCTATGGTCTATAGATACGCCCTTTCTTTTGTACATGTAAGTATGCTCTATATGTGTTAATGTGTGATGATAATATATGTATGTATGTACAATTGAATAAATTACTATTCTATTCTATTCTAAAGAAAATTTACTGAGCGCTACATGTATGTATGTAATTTATACAAATTAGGCACAATAGGCGAGCTAAATGCCGTGAGGCATTCTATTCTAACTGACCTTTGGGATATTGTGTGCAGGTCAACAACATGTGACATCGCTCCATCATAAGGCCTTAGATTCATTAGGGGGCAAATAACCCCGCAACATGCCGCGCAAAATAAGCAAAGTGCCGCGCACAGTGTGTTTTTCTTTCTTTATGGACAACCGGTACAGGTGCCTGTGCCCAAAAGTTCAAAAAAAGATTAGACACAGCCAATAACACCACTCCTCGCTTAGAGAGGTGCCATGCCAGCTACAAGTCGGACAAAGACGTCGTTGTCTAATTTATTAACACGACTTACGAAGATCCCCAGTTTATAGGAACACACATCGGAATACCGTTCCGTACATATTTTCGCCGTATGGCGGTAGTAAAATGGTATGTTTTTTTATGTTATCCGGTATGGGTGGCTGAATCGGAGGGGCCAAAGCACACGCTCCGACCAGCCAATATCAACTCCGAGAAGGTAGGTGCCATACCGGAGACTTCCCTTTAGATTTATGGCGTCACTGAACTCAACCGAGGTTGCTATGCGGCCATCTTACATTCAGTACGGTGGTACGAACCCAGTCGGCTACAATTTGAGCCTACCACCTAGTAAGGGGCAAGGGAAGGAACCTACAGTTTTACACCCGTTCCGAACGGTGAAGCTGCAGGTGTAGGTATGCACGTAAATTTTTTTCGTCAGAAAAATGATCATTGGTACACGCCGACCGGAATCGAACCGCGGACCTCTCGAATGAGAAGCCGGTGCCCAAACCACTCGGCCACCCGCCGCTACTTAGCGTAGAGCTGATCGTAGCGTTGATCTCCGTAACATACACAGTAGAATTTGCGGGGCAAGTCCCGCGACATTTTCTCCATGGACATAGAGTTTGCGGGGGTAGCGAACGCCCTGCTGTCCTTGATACGCCCTTGTATGCCCTTTTTTGAAGTACTGGAATATGCGAAGGGTATGATTTTTATATAAAATGGTTCAGTGAACTTTTTTAAAATATGGTTTTTAAATTTTTTCGGATCGAAATGTTAAACTACTGAATTCTTGTCCGCCGTTAAATTTTGTATGCATAAATACGATACCCACCATGCAGAGCAATGATATTTTAAGAAAGATACGTTGTCTATACGACATTCGGTGCTCACACACGGCACGAACTTGAAACGTTGACAGAAAGAACTATAAAGTGATGCGCCGACTCGAATGCGGTTGGTATAAATGATAACTACTTAGGAAGGACAACGCACGTCTGAACGCGTGCGTAGTTGGTGCGCGACTAACTTCAAACAGGACTGTGGTCTTGTATTTAATGTGCCGCTTTGGGAGCTCGTTTAACCTATCTACCTCCTTTATAACATATAATATCATTGATGCAGAGAGTGTATGTACGTACAGGTTTGCTCGCGGTATTATCTTTCGGTGTACAGTGACGTGTATCTGAAATTCATATTTTTTAAAGTGTGAAAATTCATCGTTAGTTTTCTAATAGTAGCTAAGCCATGCGCTCTCTAACTCTAGCTGGATGAAGGATTTAAATTCTAAATAAAAACATACTTTCACCCGTGTAAATAATTTTTATTTTATTTTACTTATAAATATTCAAAGGAAACTATTTTTACTAAATTATCGTTGTAACTATTGCACCGCATTCCACCGTATCGTAGCGTAGAGGACGGCGCCCCACTGACTGTTCTAAATATACCGCGGCAGGTAACAAGCCGCCCTTTGAAAGCCGACACTTCCGCTCGTAAACCGGACAGGCGTTTCGGAGTTTCGAAATAAAACCGAATGGGCGCAGAGCCGACAGCGGCGAAAAAATGGCATTCGGTAGGTACAACGTCCGTGATCGCTCCAATTATTAGAATAATTTCGTTCGAAAAATTTAAAATTAGAACGTGCAAGTATAATTTCATAGAATACAAAGCGTTCGAGAATACAAAGTGCGCTCTATCGAAGACCTAACATTGTCTTTTTCTTATTAATAGACAACGACGGTTCTTCACCAGTGCATTCGTAAGCGCTCAATTAATGGGTGTGAGAGGGGAGGGGGAGATACAGGATACAGTAAACGACATTCAACAAATTTTAAATAAGAATGCCCTTATTTTCCTTCTGATTGAGAGTTGTAGAGATAAGAATAACGAAAGGATTAAGGATTGTTTTCTGCCACCGTCTGCTCGAATGAAATGCGTTAGGGATTAGTGAACCACTGAAGACTGTGGCCCTTATATATACTGGTGAACAATAAAATACATTTTCTTTTCATTTTATTTTTACGTTTATTTTTCATAGATGATACTACGTATCTAGCACTTCTAATCCATGCTTAAGATCTATGCGGCGGACACGGCAGCTTGTATTTGATGGTGATTGTAGGTGTGGTCGATGTGTACACTGAGGTTTCCTGTTAACCGGCATCCTTATTAACGTGTATGGAATGTCTTGAAATAGGCGCGCCCCGTGCTCTCGGTTTCCTTTCTGAGATTTTGAAAAGTATACACACATACATAAAACACGCTGTAACTCGACAATCGGGGTAAGATCATCGGAGAGTAATCGGTGTTGTGCTGCAAGGACTCTGGTAAATTGCAGCACAACATTGACCACCACGTTTCGCAGAGTATTCTGTTAAATAAGAAAGAGATGCCGTGCTAAAGGTCGACAGGTTACCCACCTCTCACTTTGGCACGGTCCTTCTACCGAGTCATGCAGCAGGTGGGTTTCGTCCCTTATTTGCTGCTTGATAGTTATCATGTCATGACCGAATACTTTGCTAAACGTGGTGGTCTGTGTTGTGATGTAATTTATCCGAGTTCTTCCGGCACAACACCGAATCCTCTGCTTAACCCGTGTGTTCTGTATGTGTATGTACAAGCCGGACACCCAGGTAGATGCAAAAGGAATAAAATAAAATAAATAATGGTATGTACGTACATACAAATTATGCCACAAGTGTCCACCAGCAGAATGCATAGACCGCGCAGCGAGCGGTGCTTCTCAGAAATGTGTAAATAGACAAATTGGTCTCAGCATGAATTTCAGTCATTCCTCTAGAGGTGATTAATCGTTCGCACTAATGAATACGCGCGCATTCTCGTTACTAGCGCTGGGTACAGCGTAAGCCTGCGTAGAACAATTTTACACATTCCATTGGCCCGAATGTCCATCGGCGTCCGTCGTTAGACACCTTATGAGTGGCTAGGCACCACGTTCCGCTTTGTGTAAAAAAAATTTACATGTGTTCAACGATTAATCACTAACAGACAATAGCTGAATATGAATACAAAGTGAAATCCTTGAATGGAGAAGCCTTGCTTGAAAAAAAGCTCTTTAGGTTTTCTATCCTGCTTCCACCCTATAGAATGCATTGCTAAATATAATCTGCCTTATTCAGAGTCACGCGGTTAAACGAGGACTAGATCGGTATATCTTAACACTTGTATTTGATATAAAACGAACATAACATTCTTATCTATTCAGAGTGCCACATCAACCGCGAACTAAACTAACACTCGAATTTAGTTTTCGTGTGGCAACACAGCATAAAATAACCATTGTCTACGACACAAAATGGGGTTTGTTCATAATGACAGTTTGCGCGCGTATCGTGCTATCTCATTATCTGACATATGTTAGAAGAAGACAACACTACTGTTTAATTAGTTAGGTTAATTTGGGTAATCTGTGACAAAGTAGGCACTTTAGGCTCATGTTTAGTGCTAGCTATATATTAAAAATATCAAGCAATTGTATGTTGTACGTACGTATGTAGCTTACTTGTGTGTTGTACTTAAGTGGCAAAACCACTTAGGCATGCCAAAATCTTCAGAACACACAACACTTCTCGTACTCGTGAATTTCCGCGAGTTCTTCCATTACAACACTAAAACGAATCAATAACACTAATTGTGATCACCACAATTCACAAATTCACCAACTCGAAATCACGCTTCGAAAAATCAACACAAGCACAACAGCTGTCTAACAATCATGGCCGCCGCCATTGTAATTATATGACCGCCGCTCGTTAGATAGAGTTTAAACCCGCCTCTACCTGCTTTAAACAATGAATGGAGCTAACTCGCTGCAAATATGCCGAATAAAGATAAAACTGCTCTCTGAATAGCTTTTTTGTTAACACGGTCTAAATAGCCGATATAACTCTGTGTTAACTTTAACCTGGGAACTCTGAATAAGGCAGAATGAGTATAATGACAAACTTATGTGGCGGGTGGTCGTCGTCTGGGTACAGCGTAAGCCTGCGTAGAACAAATTTTACACATTAAATTGGCCCGAATGTCCATCGGCGTTAGTCGTTAGACAACGAGTGGCTCGGCACCACATGTTCCGCTTTGTGTAAAAACAAAAACGTTTTATGTATTCAAACTTGTGTAGCGGGTGGTCGTCACGGTCTGGGCTTGGACTCTTGATCTCAGGGTCAGAGGTTCCATTCCGGCCGACATGCACCAATAACTTTTTGTGATGGAAAAATCACGTCCATCCATACCTACCTTCACCAGCTAGCCCATGTTTCGGATGCCATGTAAAACAATTTTTGCAAAAGGTTTCACTTAGCCTTAGATTTTTTATGTAGTGCCTATGTTTTCCAAAAATGAAGCTACTTATAAATGATAAAACGCTGGTCAGAGATGGACGTTCCCATGTATAATGTCTACTTAAGCTCGATTCTAGAGTTTGTAAAATGAATGTACACGGGCTTACAAAGGTATCATTGCGACGTAGTCTTCTTTTTGATAATTATAAGAATGTTTCGGTGAATGAGAATCGCGCATTATGCAATCATTGAAACGTGCGGCTCGGCCTCTTTATTGATGTGAGTTATTGTAGATGCCATCTATGACATATTATATTGTGGCAAGGTATCTCCAAGTAGAGTTACCGTTTTACGTTTTAGCAACTGAGTGTATTAGCTTGTCTTATCCTTACCTATAATAAAATCCAACGTCTGCTTTCTGTCTGAGTGTCTGTCTGTCCGCTTATAACTCGAGAACCACTGAACCGATTTTAATAAAACAAAATTCTACGGATAGCTTGATTCTTCCCATCAACTATAGGCTACTTACTATCACGCTATATAGCTTATGAGGTTAGCAGTGAAGTGAAATATGAGAGCGGGCGGAGCCGCGGGCACAGCTTGTTTATTATACAATGAAAATTTTACTTTGTTTTTCGTTTGGTGCTCTCTTCATTTCTTTGAAATACTTATGCGTACAGTAAGCGGCAGTAAATAATGAATATCGATCTTTAGAAATAAACAACTGGTTGTAGGGCGTCGTCCCTGTCGCACAGAGACGCGCGAGTTCGTGCGACAGGGACGACGCTCTACGACCGGATTGTCTCTTTCTAAAGATCGATGTTCATTACTTACTGCCTGGTACTGCGCCAATTATTTAGTAACCTATGATATAGATATTTTCCATAGCTGTGGCAGATGTGTCAACATTTTTTTAAAAGCGAACTTCCAAAATTCTAAAATAAGTAGCATTTAATCATAGACGTATCAAACTAATAATAATAAATCTGTAAGGGATGGTCATGGAGTAAGTTACTTTGTTTTATGAGATATTGCGTTTGTAGACTCTATGCATTATATTAAAACTAAATCAATATATATATATATACTAATAATAAATCTGTAAGGGATGGTAATGTAGTAAGTTACTTTGTTTTATGAGATAACTGCGTTTGTAGTATGATACTAAAACTAAATTTATGATTTTTAGAAATCTTTTCTGTATGTATGTATGTTCCTCCATAACTCTTAAACCGATCATCCAAATTCTATAAAACTTAATACAAACACATTTAACTAATATACGGTGTTGCTCTCATACAAACCAAATTGTCCTGCGCGCCAAAATAAATGTACTTTCTTATTTTTAAATACGAATTTCACCCGATCGAAGTCACGGGCGAAATCTAGTACAAAATAAGATATGTAATACTGATATACATAATAAGATATACTGAGTGTCTCCCCGTGCATGGTGTAAAAGTTGTCGGATAGGAATAAGGACAAGGTGCCGTGCTAAAGGGCGACAGGAAGGCCACCTGTAAACTTGGCACGGTCCTTCCACCGAGTTATGCAGCAGGTGGGTCTTCGTGCCTTACTTGTGCTTGATAGTTATCTTGTCCTAATATAGTGCCAAATGTGGTGGTCGGTGTTTTGCTTTAATTTACAAGAGTGCTTGCGGCACAACACCGATTACTCCGCTAACCCGATTCTCGGGATACAGCGTATGGTATGTATCAGTGAAAGCATTGGTGATTGGCAGCTTCAGAGGCGTGCGGACGGACGGACAGACAGACAGACAGAGAGACAGACGGCGCGGCGTAGGCTTAGTAATAGGCTTCCGTATACCCCATACGGAAACCTTAAAAACGATGTTAGTACTCTTTGATCTCGTTTTCAAAAACTTCTATTGCGATTAGACATTCGTTGACGACCAAACCTCAAGCCAAACAATTAATAAGTTCTTTAACAACTCATTTCTTTTGAAATTCGTGGCGCCAGACTAAATTCGTCATGCTTTACTCACCTTCCCCGACGACGCTAATTTATTTCTACATAAATCAGCTGTCAACATCTCATACGCCACTATGTATGTTTTAACTCAATTCCTGCTTTATTACCAAGGGCTTAAGAGTGAAATTTGATTGCAAGTGTAAAGAATATGTTTCGTTGTGATTGGAGTAGGCGCCACGGGAATTTCCAGTGATCCGGAGTGGCCAAGGTGAGCACATGAGCGGTCTAGTGAGTGAGCACGATCAACAGTGTCGCACACATGTCTGATTATTACTTTGTTTTTTGACAGCGGTATGATGAATTTCGAATGAATTTCTATATACTGGTGACTGTCTACTTGAACAGTAGTGAAATTCACTCACTCATACTTATTTTCAAGGCCGGATTATTTTTCTGAATTTTCTCAGAGAGATAAAACTAAAGACTGTAGAGATAAAAGAAAAGAGTCGGGAAGGGTTGCCTTAGCCCCACGTACCTCATTCTCGGTGCACGTAACTAGACCAGATCGGGCATGTGCTCAAAAAGGGTCGCGCGTAAAAGTGCGTAGTACCCGTAACCGACGAGCATGCAAACATTATGAGAGTGGAAGAGGCGGCAGAGGTGTGCCAGGATCGTGGCACGTGGAGATCCCTTGTCTCTGCCTACTCCACTGTGAAACAGGCGTAAGGCTATTTATGTATGTAAAATAAATAAATAAATAAATAATAATAAATAACTCGGCCAAGTGCGAGTCGGACTCGCGCACCGATATTTCCACACCAGAAAAAAAGTTGAAAAACACATTTCTTGTATGGTTTCTGTTACGTTTCTTAATTGTTTACCTTTTCTATTTCTATTGTTTGTTGTTATATCCGCCATAATAAATAACACATATTCTGTAAAAATTTCAACCGGCTATTACGGTTCCAAAGATACAGAAGTAGGACAGACAGACAGACAGATGGCGTAGGCTTAGTAATAGGCTTTCGTGCGGGGTACGGAAAGCTATATAGTAGGGAGATTCACAATACCCGCTCAGAAACGGAGCTATTAAATGAAGGCAAAAACCAGCAGAATGAAGGAATCATTCGCTCTCAGTCGCTCAAAGAAGGCGCCAGATGCGTGTGGTATTTTTTTAATTTTTATTGACGGACGGCAGGATCTCGTTAAACAGCTCCTCCGACTACTCCCCATGGAATAAGCGATAGAACACACTTTTAGGGAGCCGACATCCCTACGGTGTTGCAGTGGTTCTAGTCTAGATCGCGGGACACTTCGGGGTCACCACTAGTCGCACGGCTCGACGCTGGATCGAGTCCAGAGCTCGCTGGGCAAGCTGGTATTTGGCAGAGCCATCCCACAGGTGCGATGATGCCGAAGTGCGCTGTTAAATAACTTTTATTAGTATAAAACCGACTTCAACCCCTGAAGTACCTCCTTTTACAACATAAAAATAATCATCGAAATCGGTTGGCTTGGTATAGAAGTGGTGTATGTCGTAAAAGGCGACAAAGGGATATGACTCCCTTCTTATATTACTAGGTCGTAGGGTTTAAACCGCCCGGTTTGGTACCACCGCACTGAATGAAAGGTCGGTCGAAACGGCTATGTAAATTTCCGTCCAGTTCAGTGTAGCCGGCACGACCGAAGGAAAGCACTGATGTGGCACCAAGTTCATCCGGTGTTATGGCTGACATCACGGATGTTGTAGGTGATGTAGCCAACCGTGTCAGTATCCATAAAAAAAAATAGAATTATTCGCCCATTTCTCAACCCATGCTTATGCAAATTTAAGATTTTGATGATTTTCTCATGGATCCTATGAATAGAATTTGACCATATTTATATGGTACCACCCCTAAGGCACCCTCTTTCTAATCATAAAAGAATTATCGAAATCGACCCACGTGATAAAGAATTATCGCTGAACATACATTAAAGAAAAGTTTCCGACGAATTGAGAACTTCCTCCATTTTCTCCTCTCTGCCCATATGTTTCCCCCCAACAGTCTCGGGTCCTTCAAGAGGGGTGTACCTGTCAGGACGGCATGGTATTCGCAACCCGGGCATTCGACCGAATGTCCATGGGCGTCTTTACAGACCCAATGAGTGGCTTGGCGCCACATGTCGAGCTTTCAATAAAAAAAAACTAAAATATGTAAAAACTAAAAAACTTACTGACATAATTTACCTAGCTACAAATAAAAATTACTCCTCCATCTTCTGGGTGATGATGACCTCATATTGATATTTTCATCACATCATGTATCGGTCCACTGCTGGACATAGGCCTCTCCCAAGGCACGCCACCACACGCGGTCTTCCGCTCTTCTCATCCATCCACTCCCGGCTACCTTTTTTAGGTCATCTGTCCACCTAGCCGGGGGGCGTCCCACGCTACGTTTGCTTGTACGTGGCCTCCATTCGAGAACCCGTCTACCCCATCGGTTGTCGGGTCTGCGACAGATGTGCCCAGCCCACTGCCACTTCAGCTTGCTTATTTTCTTAGCAATGTCGACTACGGTTGATATTTTATTCCAACGAAATCTTCATGCTTCAGATTTGCCATCCGACAAGCCATTCCACAGATGTCTCGGAGCGCTGACCAAGTGCGCGTATGTAAATCACTTCTGCTACCTCCGAGGAAACACGAAAACTCATATCAAAGCGAATATTATGAGTTAAAATGCGATTTGTTAACCGAAGTCCGACGCTAACGACGAACGTCGAATTTACGCCGCCGTAATGGCGGACGCAACGTCGGAGTCACTGATTGCGCTTCATTCTTCCTGTTTATCGCGGGTAGTATGTTTAGTGTGTGCTGAGAGCGAATTATGTGATGCAGTGAATATTATAGTGAGTGCGTTCGCTAAAAGAATATTCTACTCGCATACATAAAACCGTATTTTATTTACAAGTTTATTCTCGTATTTAAGGCTCTGTATTCACCCGTACTCCTCCGCTTTTTCCATACTTAACTAAATAAAATTTATTTAGTTTAGTATGGAAAAAAAAAAGTTCACCGTAGAACAACATGTCATCTATCTTTTTTGCTCCAAATAGGCTCAGGAGTACCTACCTGGTTTGCTTTATGTATGACCTATGGTCATCGAACAACCTGTATATTCAACAAATAAAACATATTTTCTCCAAAGCCTTGATTTGGTCACGTTGCATTAAATACGTTTTTATAACTAAATTCAGAAGCATGTTCATGATTTTTTCTATAAAGCGAAGTTAATCAAATCGTGTTTTCAAAAATCTATCGATCTGCGCTGATAGATGAAGTTTTACATAATATTAAAACTGAACCTTTCAGGTAAGTAATATTGGCGGTACACTTCTTGAAATTCGAGTCAGACGCAGTCCCACATCACCTTAATTTATGTATATTTTAGTATTGGTATTCATTCAAATACTATAAATGCATGGAAATCATTCGAAATCAGACTAAAGTCGCTTGAAGACCCGTGGATTGTAGGTGTAAATATATTCCTCGGAGCCCATTCCACACCTTTGCTGTGCGAGACAAGGACGATTTAGAGAATCGTGCCGTTCCCGGAACTCCTCTGTCTACTACAAGGGGGCGTTCCGCGAGAGTATGGTGGGTGGACTGGAAGAAGTATCTGCGAGGAATAAGTCCGCATTTGCCACTCATGTATAAATTATATATCGTGTGTGTTTCTGCAAATAAAGTATTTCTATCTATCTACTATCCCGATTTTCGCGATACATGCACAGGTTGAGATGCAGTGGGACTACCGGATTACGTTCACCCGGTGTTATGGGCTGACATCACGGATGTTATAGGTATTTTAGCCAACCGTGTCATATCCATAAAAAAATCCCACACGCTAATAAATAATCAAAAACAGTGAAAAGTTTCCAAATAATATGTTTCTAAATGCAGTATGTACACTGAGAAACTCAGAGATCATTCTTAGGTGCACCGTGGAAGTTGCTGCAGAATGTAGGTATATGTATCTATGTACCAACATGTACGAGTATGTACGAGATCCACGAATAAGCGACGTGCGTAATGATGTTTTATTTCTGTGGCGCAGGCGTCTTCCATCACCTGCGCGCATTTTTCTTGCTCAAACATCAACGTATGCTGGCTGAGTACAGTGGAGTAAGTTACAGTTCGGAAACGGCACTCAAAACTCAAAACGCAGCTTGGCCTTCGGCCTGCCCTTAGTGGCATTTCTTCGAGAGAGATGCCGTTTGCGTGAACGCATCTCGGCCTTTGGCCTTGCCTTTATTGACTTGCATCTTCAAGGGAGTACATTATTGGTTTTTATTGATAGCGCGACATGTGGCGTCGATCCACCCATAAGACTCCCATGAACATTTGGTCGTATACGGGGGTTGTGAATGACATGCCGGCCGGACAGGTCCCTATTCACCCCCTTCTTGAAGGACCCGAAACTGTACTTGGGGGAAAATATATAAATACATCTTTTATCCGAATGCAGCTCAGCCTTCGACCTTGTCCTTAGTGACTTACTTTCTTCGCAAGAGTCGCCCTTAGTGACTTACTGTCATTTTCAAATTTCATGCTAGCGAAGCCTCCGGCCAAATCTTAGTAACTAACAAACAAACGATATATCCTTCGAATATTCGAAAATACTGTTGGTACAAATCAGCTTTGAACCTCCGTCATTTTGACTGCAATGCCAGCGCCATAACTACCACTACTAATCACCAATTCCTCCAACCTTAATGAATGTTTAATGAAAGATAAAAATTATACCTACTTATGTAAAAAAAAAATAAGCAAAATGCCACTTACCTCCTTCAACGTTTCCATACGACATCTGAAGTACGCATTCAAAAGAGGTGAAGTTAAAAGCATTTTCGTTGATACTGAAATTATGAGCATGAACGAATGCTTATGTATGTTTCATAGAAAGACTCATGCAACGTACTAAATATGAAAGTAACTGTAATCCATTCGATATTAGAATGCATTATAATTTGCAAACATTTTAAGTGCAATGCTTAGTTCTAAAATCTTTCGACTTTGTATATACACACATAAATGTAATACTTACTTGTAGCTTAGAGGATAGAATTCAAATTTGTAAAAAGCGGAACTTTTTAATTGGCTTTACTGTTTTTAAATATGTTTATTGTAACTGTTCTGTGTTATAGCTGTTAAGTTTCCCAGTGAGGTAGGCAGAGACGATCGATCTCCACGTGCCACGATCCTGACACACCTCCTGCCGCCTCTTTCACTCTCGTAATATTCTTCATACATGCTCGTCGGTTACGCGTACTACGCAACTGACCCATTTTCTAACATCTCTCTGTTAATATAACGCGCAACGTCTGTCTGTTGTATGTATGTAACGGGTCAACTCGGAAACGGCTGAACCGATCTAAATACAGTTTTCACATCTGATATTTATCCCGAGATGTTCATAGGGTTTATATAACATCACGACATTTCTCCGTGGGGCTGAGCAGTGACACGCGAAAAATAACATAATATTTTATTTTATTTTAGTTTAAGATTGTTTGTAGTTTAATATAATAGGCGTATATTTTTTTTGTTAGTTAACTTATGTACATTATTTTTAAAATTAATGATATGAGTGGTAGGCTAAGTCTTTTGTGCGGCATTCGTGTGGTGAATCGACTAAAGGTATTTAAACCATGTCCGAATTTCAACTAGGCTCGTTCGCTCACCTTTATCAACACGTGTAGCGTCTATAGTATAGCGGTCCCTAATAAAGTTGTTGTGTAACGTTTGTGTAATTTATAGCAAAGATGTCCCAATTAAGATGCCATTTAAATTAATACATTTTGAGTAATATATGTAGCACTAAATATATTCGTAGGTAATATATTTTTTTCCCTTGCCCCTTACTAGGTGGTAGGCTCAAATTGTAGCCGACTGGGTTGATACCACCGTACTGGATGTAAGATGGCCGCAGCCTCGGTTGTGTTCTCCTCTAGTCCAGTATATCCAGCAATCCAGGGAAGTCGGTATGGCACTTACCTTCTCGGAGGTGATACTGGCTGATCGGAGCATGTGCTTTGTCCCCTCCGACTCAGCTAACCATACCGGATTACATAAAAAAATGTATATATATAATTCAGTATGGGTAGCTGAGTTAGAGACGGAATATAAATAATTTGGCAATTAATATAACAATAAATAGTAAAACAAATCAAAAAGTGAAAAATTAAGGGGGGTCCTCATACAAGAATCGTGGTTATGCAAGTTATTTTTTTGTGATTCGGAAACCTCGGTGCGCGAGTCCGACTCGCACTTGGCCGGTTTATTTCCCACATTCTTTCTTAAAATAACTCCAAACAAGCACAGTGCCTCCCACAGCTATACCTACCTATACGTTTTGATAGCATGCCCACGTAGTTTATAGGTGTATTATAAAGAGCCAGCCGTGGTTAGCGGAGGTGGTCTCTGGGTCCCTGACGTCATCAGGCGGCGTCACGGCGGTGCGACCACCTCCCCGCTACCCCACCGCACCACTTCAGTAACACCACCCACCCCCAACCCGCCCCGCCCATGAAGGGACCGCCCGCCCACGCGAAAGAAGTTAGGGAGGCGTTCTAGTTGGTGATAGATAATTTAATTTTTAATAAATAAATCACACCGTACTCGATATAAGATGGCAGCCTCAGCTGGGTTCTCCTCTAGTCCACTATAGCCAGCAAATAGAAATCCAAAGGGAAGTATCCGGTATGGCACCTAGTAGGTGATATTGACTGGTCGAAGCATGTGCTACCGGATTAGATACAATACAAATAAAACATTAAGCAGGTGGGTGAGGGCGTTTTTTTTTATGGAAACTGACACGGTTGACTACATCACCTACAACATCCGCGATGTCATCCCATAACACCGGGTGAACTTGGTGCCACGTCAGTGCTTCCCTTCAGTCGTGCCGGCTACACTGAACTGGACGGAAAACACAAACTATTTACACAGCCGTTTCGGCCGACCTTTCATTCAGTGCGGTGGTATCCTTTTCCTTACCTTACTGTACGGATTGGTTCCACCGCACTGAAGAAAGGTCGATCGCAACGGCTATGAGAATAATGCACTTTTTCTGTGAAACACTGCCATGGTTACCTATTAGTTCAATCACGTGTGTGTAAGTGATGCAGCCAACCTTGATAGGTTCCTCTATCCCGGAGATCTGCAGTTCGAAAAAAGGTGTACTTAAGTTATTTTTTCTAAAAATCCATGATCACGGTCAAGTTTTACTAGAACGCAAACAATACCGATTTGCTGTGAACAAGGTTCTTTCTGGTAAAGAGGTAATGTTTGGATGTAAGAGGTAGCTAATCTCAGAAAATTCTCATCCGATTTGAAAAAAAAATTGACCAATATTTAGAATGGACCTTCAGAATGGACATAGGCTATGGTAGCGAAACCGCGGCCAAAAGCTTGTAATAGATAATTTCGTGTTCTGTTATGTTCCGCAGATTGTATCGACATAACTGAAATAAAATTTAATACCCAAGCGCTATGTATTTAGGCCTTACAGTCTCACGTTACCTACTGAGTTTCTCGCTAGAGCGCCACATTCGTCACCTCGCACACAGTTTACACATTTGTAGAACTATGTCGCTTTGACTGCTTTGCTGCAAACCTCTACGAATGCTACGAATGACGGGAAGAGTGCGTGTGAGAACGTTCTACGATATAACGTATATTTTTGTCGATTGTAGGTACAAAACCTGAGTCCAACCACATACATATGTACATGCATACTACCACCTACCTACATTACATACACACGCCTTGGTACTTCAACACCCACTTGGTGCTAGGAATAAGGTTATGTGACAGATCTCGTATGGGAAATCTGTCACATAGTTTGAGCCCGAGCGGTTCGCCGGAGAAAAACCCTAAACAGTTAAACCTGTAGGAAATTGTATGTACTTTCATTTTGAATTAGAATGTTATTAACGAAAAGTGGATAGTTACCGAATTAACTATAAGCAAAAAATCGCAAAAAAAATTACATATTTTACCTATTTTGATTTTTTTATGTTGAATTAGGAAATTTTGTTAGCAAACCTCAGATTCGATTTCAGCACGCCAAAACATATAAAGTTGAAGAAATCTAAACTACCCCACAACTTTCCGGGTAAACCACAATATGACCGCACTATAAGTAGGAGTTGAAATTCTCGTATATACCAAGACTAAGTGTCAAAAGGAACATTTTGACGAATTACACACAACGTTATTCCGAGCACTAAGTGGGAATTGAAATACCAAGGCTTAGGGGCAGAAGGAACATTATTTGGTGGATTCCCCATACGATATTGTTTCAGTTAGTACCTAGTAGTAAATTCACTTTTAAATACTTATAGGCTAAGTGCGTTTTCGTGACATTCAAATGCGTCTAGTTTGGGTATCATAACCTGGCCTGATATTTTTCATAGACTAACTTGATCTAAGGCACACATACATACATATGTAATAGTGTTTTATTTACATTTTGTCTTGTTTGCTATGTTATGTTGTTATTTAAAATTCTACCGTGTGGGGCCGGTACTTAAAAAGAATAGTCTCACTGCATCTCTCCCCGTGCATGTCGTAAAAGGCGACTAAGGGATAAGGACAAGATGCCGTGCTAAAGGGCGACAGGCTCGCCACCTCTCACCTTGGCATGGTACTTCCACCGAGTCATGCAGCAGGTGGGTCTTCGTGCCTTACTTGCTGCTTGATCGATTGAATCTTGTTCGAATAATTTGCGAAACGTGGTGGTCGGTGTTGTGCTGTAATTTACCAGAGTTCTTGCAGCACAACACCGATTACTCTGCTTACCCCGATTGTCGGGATTCAGCGTGTGTGATATGTTATGTATGTATGTTAAAATTCTAACCAACAATTCTATTCTAATCTAAACAAAACCAAATCGGTTTTGTTTAGATTTAGAATAAATTTTATTTTATTCTCAATAGCGATATTTGTTATTAAAAAAAATCTCAATAATAACGTTTTTTTTTTTTTAGATTATATCCATATTGCATAGGTATTTGCAAAGGGATTGAATGATTGTTATTAGTTATCAAGTTACTGTAATAGCTTAATAGGTAGCTCCTTCTATCTTTTATTATGTGTATTTTTATTTATTTGTTATTTTCAATCATCGTTTTTCACTTACTCTAGTCTAGTACGTACTTTCACCCCGCAGTCTTTTTGCAAACAGCGCAGCGCCGCATTACTATGTAGCTCCATAGTGCCTTCATAAGCAGCTGTAACGTCTGAGCACCCCTCCATAAACAGAATGCCGCAGGAGTGAAAATAAGACTCGGTTCGTCCTTAAATCTTAAGTGCCATCCGCGCTCGGATGCAGGAATTTATAGGAGAGGACACAGCATAACAATTTGTATGGAACGTCAGTCAGTCAGTCAGCGTGTATGCGTACACTGCTGGACATACGCCTGTACAATTTTCCTCCCGGCCTTCAGCGGGACGGAACCACTGCTTTCCGCTGACGCACTTGATGTCGTCGTCTCACCTGGCGGGTGGTCTTCTCACATTCCGTTTTCTTGTCCACGGCCATAGAGAAATAATACGTCTATGTCCACGGCCGCCAGTGTAGGACACGGTTACTCCAACGGTCGTCGTCTTTTCGGCTGACGTGTCCAGCCCACTGCCACTTGAGCTTAGCCACCCGGTGGTGTCCAATATCTACTACTTTGGTATGGAAAGTAATGATTTAATTTAATTTGTGAATAATTGTTTTAATGCACCTACCTACTGGCTGGTACATATTATTTAATAAAACCTTTATCCATCCACATTAGGATGTGAAAAAAAATCCTCTCTCCATCAACCATAAATTATTATTTTGACACTATATAAGGTGTTTCGTTAGTCATGCCATTAACTTCGGGAGGGTTACATACACACTCAAATAAACACTTCACGTAAGAAAAAAACATATGTTTATAGGAGCATTTTTTCTCCTAACAAAAAAATAAAATCAAATAAGTAGCTCTAAAAACCAATCATAGTGACCTTGTCACTTACAACAAACAGCTGTTCTGCGTTTGAACATAGTACGGTCATTGACCCCGTACAATGCAAGTTACCTACTGTTACACACAGGTTAATGTTTAGGTAGCAAACATGTTTTGTTCAATTTCTCGAAAAGTAATACTATAAACATATATTTTTTTTTGCGTGACGTGTTTATTTGAGTGTGTATGTAACCCTCCCGAAGTTAATGACGTGACTAATGAAACACCTTATATAATGAGCAAGTAAAATAGATAAAATGCATTAGAATTCATCCATATTTTATTTAAGTTATTCATAAAAATCTACTCAATAATTTTTCGGCAATTACTATTTACTATTATCTAATAAATTCTATTACTATTTTACTGTTGGTTACCCGAATGAATTAAAATGCAATTTTGACAATATAATATCACTTTCCAACAAGTCCAAACTAATTTGTCCACCTCTCCACGTTCTCACCGCACAGTTCGTCTAGATTTAATGGCATTTAAATTAGGTTTTTATTTACCTATTTACCGCAACTGACGACGGATTAAGATGTAAATAAGATGAAAATGTCCCGCAGTACTTCCCCTGTCTACGTGGCGGTTTTTTTATATAGCTTCCAATTTCCCTCGCCTTCGCGGTATTTCCGCTCGTCTGGTGTGCCGGAGCGTGAAATGTCTTGCTCGTTTTGATGAACGAGATAATTTTGTTTGAGAAAAACAATTAATAAAACAGTTAAAATTTCCTTTTACTTTATTTGTACTTTTATAGAGATAAAGAAGTTGCTCTAAAGGTATGCGTATTTTTGAGTTAACAAATACATAGCCCTCCTATACATAGAATACCTATTCCTCGCAGTAGTCGAGTAAAAAAAACAAAACAGTGTGTTGTGAAAGGTAGAAGAATGTATGCACTCCGGAAAGAAGATTGAGTGAATCGAACTGAAAATCTCTGATGAACATTATTATCTTTCAATTCCAACTTGGTCAAGGCATTTGACTGCATGAACCATTAAATTATTTATGAGGCAGTTTTGTTATGGAAAAGGTGTAACATTTAGAACCAGGTTTAAAGTATTGAATCTATGATTGTTTTTATGTAGAAATATCTATACACTAAAACATAGGGAGTAGAAAAATTACGAAAGAACATTTTCAGATTATCTGGTCTGGTATCATAATGTAGCTTTTTGACCTGGTTTACTGAACATTAAACTATGAAGCCTATGTTGCACAGGGCTCCATTCTTTCACCATAACTTTTTCATATATACATACATACATATCACACACGCTGAATCCCGGCAATCGGGGTAAGCAGAGTAATCGGTGTTGTGCTGCAAGAACTTCGGCAAATTACAGCACAACACCGACCACCACGTTTCGCAAAGTATTCGAACAAGATTCAATCGATCAAGCAGCAAGTAAGTCACGAAGACCCACCTGCTGCATGAATCGGTGGAAGTACCGTGCCAAGGTGAGAGGTGGCGAGCCTGTCGCCCTTTAGCACGGCATCTTGTCCTAATCCCTTAGTCGCCTTTTACGACATGCATGGGGAGAGGTGCAGTGGGGCTATTCTTTTAAAGTACCGGCCCCACACGGTACTTTTTCATATGCGTTCAAATTCGGTATTAAGTCTCAAATTAACTGTAGGTTTAAGTGTGAAATTAGCTGAAAAAATAATATATTTATATATATAAATCCTTAAAATCTTTAAAAAATATATTGGCAGCATGTTCGATAATAATACTTTGGAGCGACAGACTAGCCACCTCTCACCTTGGCGTGATCCTTCCCCCGAGTCATGCAGCAGGTGAATCTTCGCGTCTAAATTGCTGCTTGAGAGTTATCTTGCCCGAATACTTTGCGAAACGTGGTGACCGGTGTTGTGCAGTAATTTACCTGAGCTCTTGTAGCACACTCCTGATTAATCTGCAAAAAATAACTATTGGGCCAACTTACGGCGATCGTGCTACATCACAGCCACCTACCTAATCAGAGAGACTGACTACTCTGAGACGGGACATAAAAAGAAAGAAGGAGTCATTGGGCTCCGCTCACTTTGTTACTTTTCTAGATTAATTGACCATATATATGCCAAAAGGAACCAACCCAAAAATTGGTCAAAAATGAGTAAAATATATGTACCAATCGGGAGCTAAAGACCCACTCTATTTTTTGCAGAAAAGACCCAGGCTACTTGGTATGAAACTATAAGGTTTTCTACACACTCGTCTAAGAACCAACCGCCGAATTGAGGTATATCGCAACAGCAGAAAAGACTCATGCTACTTGGTACTAGCTAACTGGTCAGATTTTTTTTTTGCGTAAAAGATCCAAGCAGCATGGACTTTTTTGTTTTTAATGAAGTACGCTAAAAGTATTTATCAAAACACAGCCAAGATCTGGTTCTTTTTGGCATTATATAATAAAAACAAACTGTATATCGCAAAATGGAACCAATTTAAGTGGTTCTTTTTGGCATTTATAATATAAAAACGGTATATTGCAAGTGGAATCAATTTATTTGTTTCTTTTTGAATTATATAATAAAAACAAACTGTATATTGCAAAAATGGAACCAATTTATGTGGTTGGTTTGCCTTTGGGGACCTATAGTGAGTCTTATTTCATTGGAAATAAGAGTTGTTTTTATAAAAATAAAATCAAACACGTCTACGTTCTATGAAACAGAACGCCTAATAATAAATAACGGGCGAGTGACGGCGTATTTGCCGGGGTGACTTTGCTAATGTTAAAAATCCGTTGGCTAATATTAAAAATCCGTATGCTAATGTTAAAATCCGTCTGCTAATGGTAAACATCCATATGCCAATGTTAAAAACCCTTATGCTAATGTTAAAAATCCGTATGCCAATGTTAAAAATCCGTAGGATTATGTTAAACATCCGCTTGCTAATGTTAAAAATCCGTATGCTAATGTTAAAAATCCGTTTGCAAATGGTTAAGTCCGTATGCTAATGTTAAAAATACGTATGCTAATGGTAAAAATCCGTAAGCTAATCTTAAAAATCCGTATGCTAATGTTAAAATCCGTATGCTAATGGTAAAAATCCATATGCTAATCGTAAAAATTCGTATGTTAATGTTAAAAATCCGTATGCTAATGTTAAAATCCGTATGCTAATGGTAAAAATCCGTAAAATCCGTATGCTAATGTTAAAAATCCGTATGCTATTGTTAAAAATCCGTATGCTAATGTTAAAATCCGTGTGCTAATGGTAAAAATCCATATGCTAATGTTAAAAATCCGTATGCTAACGTTAAAAATCCGTATGCTAATGTTAAAAATCCGTTTGATAATGTTAAAAATCCGTATGCTAATGGTTAAGTCCGTATGCTAATGTTAAAAATCCGTATGCTAATGGTAAAAATCCGTATGCTAATGTTAAAATCCGTATGCTAATGGTAAACATCGATATGCTTATATTAAAAATCCGTATGCTAATGTTAAAAATCCGTTTGCTAATGTTAAAAATTCGTTTTCTAATCTTAAAAATCCGTATGCTAATGTTAAAAATTCGTTTGCTAATGTTAGATATCCGTTTGCTAATTTTAAAAATCCGTAGGGTTATGTTAAAAATCCGTTTGCTAATGTTAAAAATCCGTTTGCTAATGTTAAAAATATGTAGACTAATGTTTAAAATCCAAAGATACAGCAGTAGGTAGGACTGACGGACGGAGAGACAGACAGACGGACATACATACGTTGTAGGCTTAGTAATAGGCTTCCGTAGGGTCTACGGAAACCTAAAAACTGTATTAGTGTAGGCTGCAATTCAATTGGCTGAAATGGGTTTAAATGTACAAGTAGGTGAACAGGCATAGACAGCTACAATGTATGTACAAGGTTGCTTAAAACGCGTTTAATTATTTATAGGCTGCTGTAAAAATACAGTAAAGGCAACTTAACGAAGAACTTAAGTAACTTGCAGTAAGTAACCAATCACTCTTTGCGAAATTTGCTGTTTCCAACACATACCTACTTTAGTAACATTATTTAATAATAAAAAGAAAAGAAGGCTACATAAATCACAAAGGATATCATCCACTCATGTTTTCTTTCATGCATCATTTTTGTTTGCTTTAGCACCGCCTTCAACTCTAGGGTTAGATTTTTTTTTTATTTCATACATTTTTGAAGGCGGTTTTTATATTTTTTTAAATATTTTTTTATTTCACAGTTTTTTTAGTAAATGTTTTGCTATTAATTTACTCGCTTTCCAATCCGACCAAATTTGGACCACAAGGGAAGCACCAGCTTTCAAATAAAAAAAGAATCATCAGAATCGGTTCACCCAGTCAAAAGTTCTGAAGTAACAAACATAAAAAAAAAACAGTCGAATTGAGAACCTCCTCCTTTTTTTGAAATCGGTTAAAAAGAACAAAACATTTATAAAAATAAACTTATATAGCAATAATTAACAACAACAAAAATATCATAAATTCTCGGAAATTCTTTTCACCAAATATTCGCAACAATTAGGCGCCTGACATTCATCACTGTCAGAGCTACTAATTCCGCCGGATGTGTGTTATTGCAGGTAAATGTGTGTAGTCAACACATTAGACCGGGGCGATTTGTAGGAATCAGCACAAACTGACGTGTGCGCTCGTTAGAGGAAGCTTTCGTTGGCAACTGACGAACTCAGACATCACCTGTGTTGATTTTAGTCGTTAGGTGACGCAAATATTTCTTTCGAAGAATGACAACAAAATTTTTGGAAGTAGGTATTTCACGTTTACTATTTTTTTTTAGCCCCCCGGCTAGGTGGACAGATGACCTAAAAAAGGTAGCCGGGAGTGGATGGATGAGAAGAGCGGAAGACCGCGTGTGGTGGCGTGCCTTGGGAGAGGCCTATGTCCAGCAGTGGACCGATACAGGCTGATGATGATGATGATGATGATGATTTTTTTTTAGACGTGATGAGTCATCTATCAAAGTTGAAATTTGACCATACGCGAAAGTAGTAAACCAGGGGAAATGCTATATCTCGGAATCATAATAGCTAGGAGTACGTTTAAAACACCATATTATAGATGATTAAATTCGTGAGAATGTACGTATGGTTTTTACATCCACCTATTGCGCGGTCGTCGCTGGAATTTTGCCGAAGGTAACCACTGACATGACACCTAGTTCACCCGGTGTTATGGGCTGACATCACGGATGTTGTAGGTGATGTAGCCAACCGTGTCAGTTTCCATAAAAAAAAAATAATGTAACCCAAAAATAGTAACCTAGAAATAGTAAAATAGATCTCCGGATCTACTCGTATAATACCTATAGGAGTATGTTTGAAACACTATACTATAGATGAATAAATTTGTGAGCTTGTACATAATATGTTTAATTAAGTTAGTAAAAGAGGAGATAAAGATAATAAAAGAAGAAATAAAGAAAATTACCAAACTTACCCCCCAATATTAATATAAAATAATGTTTAACTAGTTACTGACTAGACTAATTTTTTATCTAGACGTCAAGATCTATCATTATGCCAAAGTTCAAGTTTCTACATTAATTAGTTTTCGAGAAAACCCTCTGCGACAGACGGACGGACACGGGAGTGATCTTATAAGAGTCCCGTTTTTACCTTTTAATTTTTTTATTTTTATTTATCTCTTTATTTCAGTCAACTAGGGCCATAGTGAAAGTACATTTTTTTTTTCATGGAAACTGACACGTTTGGCTACATCACCTACAACATCCGTGATGTCAACCCATAACACATTGGTGAAGTAGGTGCCATGTCAGTGCTACCCTTCGGTCGTGTCGGCTACACTGAACTGGACGGAAAATACAAACTATTTACATAGGTAGCCGTTTCGACCGACCTTTCATTCAGTGCGGTGGTATCAACCCGGGCGGGTTAAACCCTACCACCTAGTAATATAAGAAGGGAGTCATCTGAGATCTACGTGGATGATCAGGAAATGGATAAGTATATACATATATAAAGAAAACTCAATTCACAATGCACATCAGTCCACTTTGTCATGGTGCTGTAAACAACCAAAAACCACTAAGAAAACTTTTTTGCACCAACAAACTCCGTGCGAGACGCTCCTCTCGAACGCCAACTAATAATCATGCATGAACTCGTTCGCGCGCGAACGACGCTGCGTTCGTGCACGCATGCGAGCTTGCGAGAACTGTCTACACGGTGCGTGAATGCGTTCGAGAAGCATTTCTCGTGCGTGAACTCGCATCGTGTCAACCAGGCATTAGGGCGCGCGACCTCACGATGAAGGGCCCGATTGTAGCGCCTGGAACACCACACCGGAGAGCCAAAACTCTTTGCGAAGAAATGTCACCTTCTCGGCAGGAATGCACAGGTTGAAAGCGCAAAAGTTGGTGTCAGCCCAGTGAGAAGGTAGAGCCTCGACACTCTCAACTCGCTCCCCCTTGTCCTGGACGTGGCTGACGAGGTCCTCGATCTTCATGTCCTTTCGCAGGAGAGACACGTGGATGAGAGCCGTGCGGGGAGCCGCCTTCAAAGAGCTCTCTTCAGGAGGCCCCTATTCCGCCGATGCAAAACTTGCAAACAATGAGCGTTTTGGCTTATAATATGTGCCAGTTGTTAGAATAATTTTCGAAACCAAATACTCATATTTTCCAATCCGATTTTTTTTCTTTTCAATAAAATATATGAATTATAACATGCTTAGTGATTTATTTCTTATAACATGTAACTTTTGCCAAAAAAAAAAAAATACGACAGAGGACCATAAATTACGTTATTTTCGAAGAAATTGTTAAGAAAATGAAGACATCTATACAGAAAGTATTCTGGAGAAATACAAGAAAAATATGAGAACGATTATTTATCCTGCTTGTTTTTTAGTTTTTGTATAGACTGACCCTGGAAAAAGCTTGAAAAAACACCATATTAGCAATTATTTACGTTAAGGTGGGGTTTGAAGGGGGTTTGTTAAGTAAATAAGCCACATTTTGAGTACAATTTT
Organism: Nematopogon swammerdamellus; assembly: GCA_946902875.1. Classification (NCBI taxonomy): domain Eukaryota; kingdom Metazoa; phylum Arthropoda; class Insecta; order Lepidoptera; family Adelidae; genus Nematopogon; species Nematopogon swammerdamellus. The sequence continues at coordinate 6,391,210 of OX336342.1, forward strand.
TTTATAAAGTTCTCTTTATTCTTGGCTTTCGTGACCAATTTTTATATTTTTTCTGTGTGGCCTGGTTTCTCTGAAATACATTTTTGAAAATTTCGTTTTCTCCTAAAATTTCATTGACTTATATATTTTATATATATTATTGAGAATTTCGTTTTCTCCTAAAATTTCATTGACTTATATTATACTAGCTTTTGCCCGCGGCTTCGCTCGCGTGAAATTCGTATTTCAAAGAAAGAAAGTAAGTAACTAAGGGCGAGCTGGGTTCAGGTAAACGATAAACCGTCTCGAAGAAAGTGAGTAACTTTTTGAGGCCGAAGGCGGAGTTGCGTTCAGGAAGACGATAAACCTTCTCGAAGACAGTAAGTAACTATGGGCGAGGCCGAAGGCCGAGCTGCGTTCAGGAAGAGGATAAACCATCTTTAAGAAAGTAAGTAACAAAGGGCGAGGCCGAAGGCCGAGCTGCGTTCAGGAAGAAGGTAACCTTTTCGAAGAAAGTAAGTAACTATGGGCGAGGCCGAAGGCCGAGCTGCGTTCACGATGAGGGTAAACTTTTCGAAGAAAGTAAGTAAGAGAGGGCGAGGCCGAAGGCCGAGCTGCGTTCAGGAAAACGATAAACCTTTTCGAAGACAGTAAGTAACTATGGGCGAGGCTGAAGGCCGAGCTGCGTTCAGGATGAGGGTAAACTTTTCGAAGAAAGTAAGTAACAGAGGGCGAGGCCGAAGGCCGAACTGCGCTCAGGAAGGCGATAAACCTTTTCGAAGACAGTAAGTAACTATGGGCGTGGCCGAAGGCCGAGCTGCGTTCAGGAAGAGGATAAACATTTTCGAAGAAAGTAAGTAACAAAGAAGTTACTTTCTTCGAGAAGATTTATGGTCTTCCTGAACGCAGCTCGGCCTTCGGACTCGCCCTCTGTTACTTACATTCTTCGAAAAGGTTATCCTCTTCCTGAACGCAACTCGGCCTTCGGCCTCGCCCTTTGTTACTTACTTTCTTAGGGATGGTTTATCCTCATCCTGAACGCAGCTCGGCCTTCAGCCTCGCCCATAGTTACTTACTGTCTTCGAAAAGGTTTATCGTCTTCCTGAACGCAGCTCGGCCTTCGGCCTCGCCCTCTGTTACTTACTTTCTTAGAAAAGGTTATCCTCTTCCTGAACGCAGCTCGGCCTTCGGCCTCGCCCATAGTTACTTACTGTCTTCGAGAAGGTTTATCGTTTTCCTGAACGCAGCTCGGCCTTCGGCCTCGCCCTCTCTTACTTACTTTCTTCGAAAAGTTTACCCTCTTCCTGAACGCAGCTCGGCCTTCGGCCTCGCCCTTTGTTACTTACTTTCTTAAAGATGGTTTATCCTCTTCCTGAACGCAGCTCGGCCTTCGGCCTCGCCCATAGTTACTTACTGTCTTCGAAAAGGTTTATCGTCTTCCTGAAAGCAACTCCGCCTTCGGCCTCAAAAAGTTGCTCACTTTCTTCGAGACGGTTTATCGTTTACCTGAACCCAGCTCGCCCTTAGTTACTTACTTTCTTCCTTTGAAATACGAATTTCACGCGAGCGAAGCCGCGGGCAAAAGCTAGTTATAACAATAAAAACTTATGGTACATATCACTACAAAGATGTATTTTTTTTTTTAATTAACTGCATATTTACTTTTCCTTTAAATAGAACAGAAATTGTTATATTTAAATTTTCCACTATTTTCGCTCTCCTGAACAATTTAGCATTTTGGTTAATACAGTGTTTCGCTCTGGAGCAGCCGATAGGTTTGCACCTAAAATTAATAAAATAGATAGGTACCTAACGAAGTTAACCTAGATAATAAATATTATGAATCGAATTAAATAAGAAACTCTGCTCAAGACAATGCATACACACACCGCGCTCCGCCGCCGCCGCGCCGCCAGTCTTCGCCAGCAGCCGCGCTACTAACCCCCGGCGCGCCGCGCCGCCCTATATTTCGGCGTTTGGAACAATTCGATTTGTATGGGAGCCACATCTTAGCGTAGCCGGAAGTGAATTTTAGTAAGCCTATCCTGTGTCCCGTATAGTAAAATTGGTTTGTACTAAGTTTCATCAAATTCGGATGATGGTTTTAAGAGTTATGGAGGAACATACATACATACATACATACATACATACAGAAAAGATTTCTAAAAATCGTCAATTTAGCTTTAGTATCATACATAGAGGCTACAAACTCAATATTTCCTAAAACAAAGTAACTTACTCCATGACCATCCCTTACAGATTTATTATTAGTATTGATGATTGATTATCACTGTAAAATTTGCGTATCGCAGCCTTAAACTGCGAGAAACCGGCATTCTCACTCACTGCGCGTAAGGACGACATTCTATGTTAACCACTTCAAAGCTATTACCACTTTTTGTCAACTCACAAGTTGGCACAGTAATGCCATTCGGTTGTACTATTCTCACATCAACCGCATATTACGTCACTGCGTTCCCTGAAATTGTATGATCGTACTCCCCGCAGGTTTCCAGCGGCCCAGCTTCTCAGGCGGCGAGATTAAGATTCACGCCAGGCGCGGAGATCGCATGGCGTCCGCGGGGAGCCGTTACATCTGCGAGTCAAATTATTCTCCCGTTACACGTCGTCCTTTGCCGAGGCTATTTTTACCACTACTCACCTTGCGGGGAGCAAATGCGTTTTTAAATTGGGCTCCATTCTATCTGCCTACCTCCTCTGCCTACATTATGTTTACTCTGCTGTAAAATAAAATATAATTTACAAATAAATAAATATACATAATTTATTTGTAAATTATATTTTATTTTTAAGGTTTGTTTGTTTGTTTGTTTTAGTTTAGGTAATTTTAATTTCATTTGTAATTTGCTTTAATTCAGACATTTGTTCTTAATTTATAATAACAATTAATTAATTGACTAAAACTAAATAAAATTAAACGTCTATAAATTTAGTAATTATATACACATATGGGCATTATAATAAATTATATTAAATTACTTACTATCACAAAAAAACCTTAAAAATTATTTCCAGAAAATTAAAAATCAATTCCTTTTTTCCCCTTTACATGTATTATTAATAAGGTATTCTTATTATTATTTTATCTTCAATTTTCACGTTCAACTATTTTGCTACTACCTACTTACGAATTAATGGAAATCTCAAACATCCAAAGATCGACTGTTAGAAATCCCAGGGATAAGTCCGACTTTGCATGTTATGTAAATGTTCTAATGTGCTCCTAAAGCCGCGTCTCCTGCGCATGTTTTTTCGAAACATTACACAAAAACATTTGTTTTTATACAAATGTGTATAGCCACGCGCCCCAATGTTTCCATGTTTCTGTGTAATGTTTCGATAAAAACATTCGCAGGAGACGCGGCTGCGTCTTTATGCAAAGTCGGAGCATGTTATGTAAATGTTCTAATGTGCTCCTAAAGCCGCGTCTCCTGCGCATGTTTTTTCGAAACATTACACAAAAACATTTGTTTTCATACAAATGTGTATAGCCACGCGCCCCAATGTTTCCATGTTTCTGTGTAATGTTTCGATAAAAACATTCGCAGGAGACGCGGCTGCGTCTTTATGCAAAGTCGGAGCATGTTATGTAAATGTTCTAATGTGCTCCTAAAGCCGCGTCTCCTGCGCATGTTTTTTCGAAACATTACACAAAAACATTTGTTTTCATACAAATGTGTATATCCACGCGCCCCAATGTTTCCATGTTTCTGTGTAATGTTTCGATAAAAACATTCGCAGGAGACGCGGCTTTACTGTTGAATGTTTCTTGGAGCAATAAAGTATTTTCTATTCTATTCTGTTCTTCTCTATACGGCGGGAAATATGGTAGTTAAGTCACCATGTCATGCAAGAGGTGGAAGGTTCGTATCCGAATGTACTAATAGTATAATAGGTCTCTTAAAAAAAAAAAGTTTTAAAAAACATAAAACCGACTTCCTAAAAAAAGGAAAACTAAAAAACTATTCAAAATAAAAATATAAAAACCGCCTTCAAAAATATATGAAATAAAAACCTAAAAAAAAAAAAACGAACCCTAGAGTTGAAGGCGGTGCTAAAAAGGCTACACAAATCACAAAGGATATTATCATCCACTCATGTTTTCTTTCATGCATCATTTTTGCTTGCTTTAGCACCGCCTTCAACTCTAGGGTTCGTTTTTTTTTTTTTAGGTTTTTATTTCATATATTTTTGAAGGCGGTTTTTATATTTTTATTTTGAATAGTTTTTTAGTTTTCCTTTTTTTAGGAAGTCGGTTTTATGTTTTTTAAAACTTTTTTTTTATTTCACAGTTTTTTTTAGTAATTTTTGCTATTAATGTACTCGGCGGAATCGCTCGGCCTTCGGCCTCGCGATTCCGCCTCGCTTTCCAATCCGATCTTGACCCAATTAAAATAGGACCACGTCAGCTTCGATAGCTCAGTGGTGCAGACAGTCAACTGTCGCTATTGAATGTTAAGCAACGCTGGGTGCGGTCAGTTCTTGGATGGGTGACCGCTGACCGTTGGAGGCTGACCGAGGTTCGGATTCCTCGTAAAACTGTAGGTCCCTTCCCTCCTAATCTTACTTGGTGGTAGGGTTTAACCTGACCGGGTTGGTACCACCGCACTGAATTAAACGTCGGTCGAAACGGCTATGTAAATAGTTTGTGTTTTCCGACCAGTTCAGTGTAGTCAGTACGATCAAAGGGGGAAGTACTGACATGGCACTTAGTTTACCCGGTGTTATGGGCTGACATCACGGACGTTGTAGGTGATGTTGCAGAACTTAGTAGAATGGACAGACATAAACATGTTACGGAACCCTACTTTTATTATAAAATAACCGTCGGAGGACCTTGGTTGAAAATTGTGAAATTTAGTAGAACGGACAGACATACATTTGTTACGGAACCCTACTTTTATTATAAAATAACCGTCGGAGGGCCTTGGTTGAAAATTGTAAAATTTAGTAGAACGGACAGACATACATTTGTTACGGAACCCTACATTCATTTTGAAATAAATGTTAAATTTTGTAGAACGGACAGACATGCATTTGTCACGGAACCCTACATTCATCTTGCAGAACTTAGTAGAATGGACAGACATAAACGTGTTACGGAACCCTACTTTTATTATAAAATAACCGTCGGAGGACCTTGGTTGAAAATTGTAAAATTTAGTAGAACGGATAGACATGCATTTGTTACGGAACCCTACATTCATTTTGAAATAAATGTTAAATTTAGTAGAACAGACAGACATGCATATGTTACGGAACCCTACATTCATTTTGCAGAACTTAGTAGAATGGACAGACATAAACGTGTTACCGAACCCTACTTAACAGTTGCACTCCGGGAGTGCCGGCAGATCCCGTGCCACTCTAACTTAACCCTTAATGCAATGACTTAAGGTTTCATTTTAAAAATGACGCTGACGCGATGTCGCGAGTTATACATTTTTTACCCACCTAAAAAAGTGCCAAGCGCCGCTAAAGAAGTTTTCACTTCAAAAACCTCAGGGTTATCCCCTTTCAAATAAAAAAAAAAAGAATTTTCAAAATCGCCCACAATTGACGGAGTAATCGCGTAACAAACATCAAAAAAAAGAAAACATACTGTCGAATTGAGAATCTCTTAGGTCTAAAGTAAATTTCTCGTGAAGACAAATGCAACGAGCCCAAACACGATGGGTTTATCATGTGTAGTTTAGGAGTTCCTATGGCCACCTTCTGTCTCCATCATCAGACCAGCTCGATGGTACTCGGTACAGTAGGTACCGGTCAGGTACCATAATAAATTATGCGCACCTGGCCGGTCGGAAAAGATAAAAAATTTCAAATTTAGAATATTCATGAAACAAGGGTCCGAATATGTATCACTAGTAAATATCGATTCATGTATTTCAACAGGACAGAGAAAATTTCAAAATATTAGGTATTTAATACTTTTTAGTTCTTTTTGTTTTTTTGTTTTTTTGAAATCGGTTTAATATTTTTTAAAACAGTTTTTATTTCATTCTTTTTAGTAATATTACATAAATAAGAATAATCGAAATCGAATAATCGAAATCGATTGAAGTGGTACAGAATTATTCGCCATATGTGTCAGACTGCAAATTGCTGAATAAGTCCACATCACAAAAGTTTTGCTGAAGGTAACCACACACCATACTAATTTATCAAACTGAAAAAATTGCCGAATACGACCACATCACAAGTTTTGCTGAAGGTAACCACACACTATAGTATTATGCTGATTTTTCGAAAACCACTCAACCAATTTCGACAAAATTGAAATGGGACCACCTCGGAAGTATGACCTAACTAACAAAAAAAGAATTTTCTAAATCGGCCCTCAATTGACGGAGAAATCGCGTAACAAACATACAAAAAAATAAAAAAAAAAAAAATAAAAAAAAAAATAAAAAAAAACATACAGACGAATTGAGAACCTCCTCCTTTTTTGGAAGTCGGTTAAAAATTATCAGTCACTCCGATAAAGGAAGTATTATGAGGACAAACTATCCACTTATGTTTTCTACGCAAGGTTGGCCGAAAGAAATATCATTTGCAGCCTGCAGGCCGCCTTCTGCAAAGTATAAAAGCCGTGTAATTAATAAGTATATTATATTAAATTAAATAATCAAAATAAAATATCACATCAATTACATCCATAATTACAATATTTAGATAGATAGATAGATAGAAAATTCTTTATTGCTCCAGTAAACATTAAACAGTAACAAATACATTGGAAAATTTACATAAGGTGCAAAGGCGGACTTATCCCTTACAGAGATTTCTTACAGTCAACCTTTGGATGTTTGAGATTCGATAATATAGTGGAACTAGCTGTTGCCCGCGGCTTCGCTCGCGTGAAATTCGTATTTCAAAGAAGAGTAACTAAGGGCGGGGCCGACGGCCGAGCTGGATTCAGGAAAGTGATAAACCTTCCCGAGGAAAGTGAGTAACTAAAGGCGAGGGCGAAGGCGGAGTTGCGTTCATGTAAACGATAAACCTTCTCGAAGAAAGTAAGTAACTGAGAGGGAGGCCGAAGGCCGAGCTGTGTTCAGGAATAAAACTTTTCGAAGAAAGTAAGTAACAAAGGGCGAGGCCGAAGGCCGAGCTTCGTTCGGGAAGACCATAAACCGTCTCGAAGAAAGTAAGTAACTGAGAGCGAGGCCGAAGGCCGAGCTGCGTTCAGGAAGACCATAAACCTTCTCGAAGAAAGTAAGTAACTGAGGGCGAGGCCGAAGGCCGAGCTGCGTTCAGGAAGACCACAAACCATCTCTAAGAAAGTATGTAATTAAGGGCGAGGCCGAAGGTCAAGCTGCGTTCGGGAAGACCATAAACCTTCTCGAAGAAAGTAAGTAACTGAGGGCGAGGCCGAAGGCCGAGCTGTGTTCAAGAATAGGATAAACCTTTTCGAAGAAAATAAGTAACATAGGGCGAGGCCGAAAGCCGAGCTGCGTTCAGGAAGACGATAAACCTTCTCGAAGAAAGTAAGTAACAAAGGGCGAGGCCGAAGGCCGAGCTGCGTTCGGGAGGACCATAAACCTTCTCGAAGATGGTAAGTAACAGAGGGCGAGGCCGAAGGCCGAGCTGCGTTGAATAAGAGAATTAACTTTTTCGAAGAAAATAAGTAACAAAGGGCGAGGCCGAAGGCCGAGCTGCGTTCACGAAGAGGATAAACATTTTCAAAGAAAGTAAGTAACAAAGGGTGAGGCCGAAGGCCGAGCTGCGTTCGGGAAGACCATAAACCTTCTCGAAAAAAGTAAGTAACTGAGGGCGAGGCCGAAGGCCGAGCTGCGTTCGGGAAGACCATAAACCCTATCGAAGAAAGTAAGTAACTGAGCGCGAGGCCGAAGGCCGAGCTGCGTTCAGGAAGACGACAAACCATCTCTAAGAAAGTAAGTAATTAAGGGCGAGGCCGAAGGCCGAGCTGCTTTCAGGAAGAGGATAAACATTTTCAAAGAAAGTAAGTAACAAAGGGTGAGGCCGAAGGCCGAGCTGCGTTCGAGAAGACCATAAACCATCTCGAAGAAAGTAAGTAACAAAAGGCGAGGCCGAAGGCCGAGCGACGACCATCTCTAAGAAAGTATGTAATTAAGGGCGAGGCCGAAGGCCGAGCTGCGTTCAGGAAGAGCATAAACCTTTTCGAAGAAAGTAAGCAACAGAGGGTGAGGCCGAAGGCCGAGCTGCGTTGGGGAAGACCATAAACCTTCTCGAAGATAGTAAGTAACTGAGGGCGAGGCCGAAGGCCGAGCTGCGTTCAGGAAGACCATAAACCTTCTCGAAGAAAGTAAGTAACTGAGCGCGAGGCCGAAGGCCGAGCTGCGTTCAGGAAGACGACAAACCATCTCTAAGAAAGTAAGTAATTAAGGGCGAGGCCGAAGGCCGAGCTGCGTTCAGGAAGAGGATAAACATTTTCAAAGAAAGTAAGTAACAAAGGGCGAGGCCAAAGGCCGAGCTGCGTTCATGAAAAGGATAAACCTTTTCGATGAAAATTAGTAACAAAGGGCGAAGCCTAAGGCCGAGCTGCGTTCGGGAAGACCATAAACCTTCTCGAAGATAGTAAGTAACCGAGGGCGAGGTCGAAGGCCGAGCTGCGTTCGGGAAGACCATAAACCGTCTCGATGAAAGTAAGTAACTGAGGGCGAGGCCGAAGGCCGAACTGCGTTCAAGAAGAGGATTAACTTTTTTGAAGAAAATAAGTAACAAAGGGCGAGGCCGAAGGCCGAGCTGCGTTAAGGAAGACGATAAACCATCTCTAAGAAAGTAAGTAATTAAGGGCGAGGCCGAAGGCCGAGCTGCGTTCAGGTAAACGATAAACCATCTCTAAGAAAGTAAGTAATTAAGGGCGACGCCGAAGGCCGAGCTGCGTTCAGGAAGAGGATAAACATTTTCAGAGAAAATAAGTAACAAAGGGTGAGGCCGAAGGCCGAGCTGCGTTCGGGAAGACCATAAACCTTCTCGAAGAAAGTAAGTAATTAAGGGCGAGGCCGAAAGCCGAGCTGCATTCAGGAAGACGATAAACCATCTCTAAGAAAGTAAGTAATTAAGGGCGAGGCCGAACGCCAACCTGCATTCAGGAAGAGGATAAACATTTTCAAAGACAGTAAGTAACTATAGGCGAGGCCGAAGGCCGAGCTGCGTTCAAGAAGAGGATAAAACTTTTTGAAGAAAGTAAGTAATATTTAAGTACAGTAAACTAATTAAGAACCTCTTTGTATACTACATTTCTGGTACGGCCCTCATCTGCGAATATCACCAGATTGCTTGCGGAACTGACTCTCGAACAGGCCACATAAAACTGTCCGTGAGAAAATCAGTCCTCTCTTAAGTCCACTCCGGCCATCTGCAGCGTTTGCCCCTGAGCTTTATTTATAGTCATAGCGAAACAGACTTTAAGGGGGAACTGCAGTCTTTGTAACTCAAATGGGTATTCTGACGGTATTAAAGGTATTCGAGGTATTAATAACCTGAAACATCTCATTGTTTATTTATGATGAATAACTACAATTCAAATTTTCAAGTTCCTACCTTTAAAAAACCCGATACTCCCATACAAACTGTCACCTCCCATTTCCCCCCCTTAAAATGCGAAAATCCAAAAACCCTGAAAAACGTCATTATTTATTTATGATGAATAGCTACATATAATTATGATTTTCAAGTTCCTACCTTTAAAAAAACCGATACTCCCTTACAAAATTTCGCCCCCCATTTCTCCCCCTTAAAATGTGAAAATCCAAAAACCCTGTAACACGTCATTATTTATTTATGATGAGTAGCTATAATTATGATTTTCAAGTTCCTACCTTTAAAAAAACCGATACTCCCATACAAACTGTCACCCCCCATTTCCCCCCCTTAAAATGTGAAAATCCAAAAACCCTGAAACACGTCATTATTTATTTATGATGAGTAGCTATAATTATGATTTTCAAGTTCCTACCTTTAAAAAAACCGATACTCCCATACAAACTGTCACCCCCCATTTCCCCCCCTTAAAATGTGAAAATCCAAAAACCCTGAAACACGTCATTATTTATTTATGATGAATAGCTATAATTATGATTTTCAAGTTCGAACCTTTAAAAAAACAGATACTCCCATACAAACTGTCATCCCCCATTTCCCCCCCTTAAAGGTAAAATTTCCAAAAATCCTTTCTTAGCGGATGCTTACGGTATGAAATAAACTTATGTTCCAAATTTCAGCTTTCTAGACTTAGTAGTTTTGGCTGTGCGTTGATAGATCAGTCAGTCAGGACAAACAATTTTATAAGTATAGATGTAAGTAGGTAGTAGCAAAAGAGTTGCGTGACAATTGAAGATAAAAATAATAATAAGAATACTTATTAATACAATTTATAGATTTGTGCAATGAAATATTTGTACAATTTCGTCATTTACGTAAAGTAATTGGCGGGAGATTGTGCTTATAATAGGGTTTTCAGATTATATACATACTCAAAGTATTTAGTATCCGTGGGAAATTAGCTATTTCTACGTACTTAAGTACTTGCCTACCTTGAATAACGAAACGTTTTTAAAAAGAATTTCTGAACAAAAAAATCCTAACGAAAATTCTGACACCTTTCATTCCTCGCGTTTTCACCTTCAGCGATTTTAATTACACTTCACTCAAACATCTTCCCCTTAACTTAAGGTGGCTCGAATCACTTCCCACTTAATTTCCCGCCGCTAGGTGGCGTGTCACGAACGTCACTCGCACTCTCTGCCCCTTAATTTTTGTGAATAAAAAATGATTTGTTTGTCCCCGAGGTGTGACACGAGGTGGTTTCGTTCGAGATTTGATTTTAATTAAGAAACGTGTTTATTTTTGTCACCAATTTTATTAACATCGTTGAAATAAACATTTGAAATTTTTATTTTGTTGAAAGTACTCCTTCAATTTAAAAGTGGTCATAGACTTAGTAGGGTTTTTTATGAAAACTTACACAGTTGGCTGCATCAGCTACTACATCCGTGATGTCAGCCCATAACACCTTGGTGAACTAGGTGCCATTTCACTGCTTACCTTCGGTCGTGCCGGCTACACTGATAACTGAACTGAAGGGAAAACAGGAACTGTTTGAAATATAACCGTTTCAAGCGACTTTTCATTCAGTGCGGTGATACCAACCCGGGCGGGTTAAACCCTACTACCTAGTAATGTACGATGTTGAATGGATTATACCTACTATAGTTTTTTTTTATGTAAATCAAAACTTTTTTCATGCTGATATAATCCCATCATATTCCTTATACACTGACATTAAAACTTTGTAGAATGGCATTCGGATATTACACTACAAGACAAGATTGCAAGGCCCAAAAAGTATTATTATTACTCTATCTCGTTATTTACACATTTGCTTAAAACTAATTTTGTACATATTAAAAACCTAACATTAAAAACATATACAAAATTAACCTTAAAAAAACGGAGTTTCCACCACCGCCGCACCGGCGGCGGCGGCGGGGCGAACCCAAGCTACCGATGGTAATAAATGGTAATACATTACACCAACCAAAAACCAAAATCCTTGCCAATAAAATCAACATCGAACAAAAACTGACATGTCTTTGCTTGCCAAAAGAGCGCAACCCCGCATATCACCTCCGAAATTACCTATTGAGGGCGAAGTGCGGCTGTGAATAGGCCAATTATATTTTCTCTCAGTAAGTGAATATTCCGATGGCCAGAGGGTCCCCGGGGTGCGGAAGGATCCTTCAGGCTTGGAGGGAGGGATGGGGGGCGCAGCCGCGGAGGTGTTCATTCAATAAGACGAAGCAAACGAGGAATATATTGTGCAGTCGATAGGTTTGAAAGATGCTCTGGCAAACATTCGGGAGTTTAATACTTTTGCATAACTGTTTTTCTGACCGAAAAATTACGTGCATACCTAAACCAGCTGCTTCTCTGCTCGAAACCGGGTGTAAAACTGTAGCTTCTTTCCCTTGCCCCTCACTAGGAGGTAGGTTAGGTTAGGTTGAAATTAGCTGACTGGGTTGCTGTGTACCACCGTACTAGACTTAAGATGACCGCATACCAACCTCGGCTCTGTTCTCCTCTAGTCCAGTATAGGCAGCAATCCAAAGGGAAGTAAGGCAACTTCTCGGAGTTGATATTGGCTGGTCGGATCATGTCCTCTCGCTCCTATGACCAAGCCACCCATACCGGATTACATAAAAAAACATTCGTTGCATAAAGGTATGAATTTTGTATTAGTACATGATGTATTTTACAAAATATATAATGCGTCAAAAGTACTTAATTCTTTTCTCAAATACTTCAAAAGAGAAACGAAACTAGTTTTTAAATACTCACCATCTTTGTTGAAGAAGGTAATGAATAACAAAGTAAGAACAACAACGATTGCAACTAAGCAGGTTATAGTTTAATTTATGGTCATAGGGAAAATATTAAAGACTATAAGTAATAAGAAAGAGAAAAAGATGGAGGAAGGAAGAAAGAAAGACTAATAAAGAGAAGTTCGAAAATAATCTACGAACAAGACATATTGAAAAACACAGATAGATAATCTTTAAAACAAAACAGCTTTACTCACGGTTCTTCCCGAGCTATGTGGCTCGGGAAGAACCGTGATTAAAGCTGTTTTGTTTTATAAATAATGTGTAACAACCACGGTAATTTAAAAACCCAGATAGTCCATCTATTAAAGGGAAGAACTATAATAAGTAATAGTCATATAAAAAAGAAATGTAAAGTACGTAAAGAATAATGTAAAGAAATAATAGAATACGTCTTATAACAGAGCATACTTTTCTTGTCGCAAACGCGGAGCGAGACATTCGCTCCTCCCTCAAGCGGTAGGTAATACAAGTTGGTCCTCTCAAGGTATTCAAAAGCCATCACAGACACGAGCCGCGAGAAAATTGCTCCAACACGAAATAATAATAAAGCTGAAAAAAAACACAGCAGAGACGAGACGACGGAGGTGTAATTGTGACTACGGCCGTAAGGAGAAAAGGATATGCTCTTTGAGTTTTATTATTAGAAGTATCATTTGAAATTTTCTGTTCCTGACTTTTATTTTTAACTAGCTTTTGCCCGCGGCTTCGTTCGCGTGAAATTCGTATTTAAAAATAAGGAAGTAAGTAAGCCCGCTACCGTACCTTTATTTCGGCGCGCGAAACAATTCGGTTTGTATGAGAGCCACATCTCATCGTAACCGGAACAATTTTATTTAGCCTAACCTGTGTCCCGTATGGTTATATGTGCTTGTACTTAGTTTCATCAAATTCGGATGATCGGTTTAAGAGTTATGGAGGAACATACATACATATACAGAAAGGATTTCTAAAAAACTTCAATTTAGTTTTAGTATCATACATAGAGTCTACAAACGCAATATCATAAAACAAAGTAACTTACTCCATGACCATTACAGATTTATTCTTGAGTAGCTTGAGGTCCGAAGTAGTAGATCTATAGAATGAGTAAATTACAAACGATACATATCAGTACATAAAAACGAGTATATAATAAACAAAAATTATATAAAAACACATATAATACATTATTAAACAACAGAGCAAGCACTAAGATAATGTCAGACAAGATTATAAAAGTGCCAAGAGTCTAACAGTACAAGAAACATTTAAATTTTACAGACCATCAAAATTGATAGATTTATACTGAGAATTGTAAGATCCGAATGCAATGTCTACTCTTGCTTTTAAAATTCAACATTCGCCAACACAGCCGCACGGTTACTCGTGGGAGCGAAGTGTGGGAGATTGGAAAGTGAAGCAAGGTGGAAGATATTATTAAGTTTTGCGGCGGCCGTGATACGGCGCAGATTATTTATTTGTGGCCTCTCCCCGAGGGGGTCCTTGTTTTAAACAGAAACCGTCTCCGGAGTTCGCCGGTAGTAAATAAGGGGCAAAACGAGGTGGAAAAACATCGCGCTCGGGTCGTTAGGCAGGGCGTTGATTCCTTTTGCAATTTGGAGGAAGGTGAGGAAAGGAGAGGAAAAGACAGGCAGAGTGGGTGAGGATTAATATTTTACTTTATGTATGGACAATATAATAATAGAATAGATTTTTTTTATTAAAAAGATATTTTAATTTGCATACGTTTTATGAGATTTGGAATTAAGTCACGTCTGTTTCCCGGTGGGGTAGGCAAAGACAACGGATCTCCACGTGCCACGATCCTGACACACCTCCGCCGCCTCTTCCACTCTCATAATGTTCTTCATATACATGCTCGTCGGTTACTGGTACTACGCACTTGAACCTTTTCGAGCATATTCCCGATCTGGTCAGGTACGTGCGTCTAGAGCGACCCTTTCCGACTTTTCCACTCACATTCGCTCCATTAAACTTTCGTTAGTCTCCCATCCATTCTTCCCAACATGTCCGAACCACCGAAGCATTCATTTCTCAATCCTTGTCACTATATCTTCATTTCAGTACAACTTTCTACACTCCGCATATAAAGACAAAAAATTAAAATTTCAAGTGTCTGAAATATCTTTCAACAAAATTTGTTGAAATATTTACTTATTTTAGTTTGAGGAACTGCTCCATGGGGTCATCATTATACACGGTGTTGCAACCCCAACCGTTAAACCCGAAAGGGGGTGATTCTGTACGTGAAATAGAACAACTTTTGTTCTACGCCTTTTTAATTTGAAGAAAAAAAAATTTTTTTTTCTCCATACATTTTGAGAATAGGTAATTAAATTTTGTATGGAAAAATAAATATTTTTTTTTGTCTCAAAAATTTTTTTTTCGCCACAGAAGTTGTTTAGTTTCACATATAGAATAACCCCCTTATGTCAGTTAAAAATATTACGGGGGCAACTAAAACACCGTGTATAACACTCAGCCGAAAAGCTCACTATGTATACAGGTAATGCTGGCGCATCAGTCTATACATTCGACAAACACCCCTACCTACCTACCCCTACCCCTACCTACCCCTACCCCTACCTACCCACGTACATCACGTGGCTCACTTCTGCCGCTAAATTGCAATCCGATAGCCTGTTTGTAGATTCGCACCGGTGCGGTCGAGTTTTTTTTTTTATTATTTTATTTTTGTTAAGGGGTGGACGGTTAGCTTTACGCTCCGGGTGGCCCGCGAGTGGCTTTTCAGCGACGTTTGGGGATGTACTCTTTTATGTGCGTTTTTAATAATCAAATGCTTTGGTTTCATTTGATTTCAATGGATATGCATTGGATGTTGAGTGGTACTTAAATAGCACACGTGTGTAGATGATAATCGATACGAGGCAACTAAAAATAATGAAAATATGCATATGATTACTCCGGGGGAACGGCGGCCGCCGATCGCTGTTCTGTGTTGCTTCCCGCATATCGAAATTATGAGCAAACAGAACATGAGAGTAAACTTTTATATATATACTAGCATAATAATTAGAAATTAAATTAAATTAATACAAGAAAGAATAAATCATATATGGATTTATTCGTTTAACCGAATTTAAGTAAATAAACATAAACATGTGACGAAAAGGGAGCCCACTCAGCTGATTGACTAAGCCTACATTAAGCGAAGCTGATTTCAGGATTCCCCTTTCCAACCATCGATAAAGCTTAAAAAATTAATTTTACAAATACCAAACATGACAACCTACCGCGCGCCGGAGGGCCTATATCGGCCCAAAATGGCGCATAGAAATACAAGTAATAATAAGAATATGAGGCTAGATTAGCCCACACCTCGCAAGCAGAGCACGCTTTTGTTGTTGTCATTGGGCTTTTGAGAACCCATCGATTCTCAAAATCTTTTCTTTATCGCACCGCTAGGGTGTGGAACTGTCTTCCGGCGAGTGTGTTTCCCGAACCAAAGGGTTCTTTCTTTTCGAATTGAAGAATCCTTTAACTTGGGTGTATTCTAACGTCGTATCAAAGGGCTAGACAGCCTAGCAAGCTAGCCACAATCCGCAAATCTGGTGACATGGCGCGTCACTGAGCGTGAGCGTGGTTTCCGAGGAGAGGTGTTTTTTGGCTCTGTCGACTGTAAGCCACCCATGTTGGCTTACATAAAAAAAACCCTGACTTATCTATGAATTATGCACTCATTTTAGACATACCGTTTTTTTCCTCCCCCAGTTGCACTTATTTGTCGGTTATAGTGACATTTCTCATACAATTGACAGGAATTAACTAGCAGCTACATTCTAGCCGAAGGTGGTGAAACGGGATGTCAGACATCCAGTCTAAAACTAAGTCTTTAATTTTTACAGATCACTTCTGAAAAAAATCGTCATATATGGTTTGTATCTGTCCTCTGTTAATATATGTGGACCACGTTTAGGGCTGACCTGAGTTTTCACATAGAGGGATCTGAATTTACGACTTATAGTGACTTATAGAGAGCGAATAGTGTCAGAATTTTAACTTGACGAAGCCACAAGTAAACGCCAGTCTCCAGTACACGAATAAACCTCAGTACTTGTACACTGCACATGAAATATACCTACATAGATCAACTTTAAAGGTGCGAAATATCATCAAGCTCGTACATCTGTGTCGTCCCCCAAGGGAGGAGCAGTGCCGACAAGGCGGGGGCTATAAGAGTTGTCTGGCCAAATTTAATAGCATTTCGGATTCAATCAATATCGTGCACCTTTAGTGGGGTTAAATAAAGGGGTTACCATTGGCGTATCTAGGGTTATTTTCCAGGGTGGGCCTAGCCCCTAAAAAGCGATGGCCGATGAAGCCAAAACCCGATGTACCTGCGCAATAAAAGTAGGTAATTTGAACTTGAAGTGTTGAGCCGTATTTTGACCATTGATTTCGGAAAGTTTCTTTACCTAAATAAAATTAAACAAAAACAAAAAAAAATTAAAGTGTTTATTTTGATTACCTGGATGGAAATGGAATTTTATGTTGATTCCTCAGCTGTAGATTATTTAAATGTTTTTGTGTGAAATTATTTAAGTGTTCACCCCAGAATTTTGGGTTTGCAACCCAACATCCTGGGGTGGGCACCAGACACTTCTGGGGTGGGCCGTGCCCACCCGCCCCCTCCCCCCCCCCCCCCTCTATATACGCCAATGGGGGTTACTTTCACTATTATATGGCAGAGTTTGACATTACAGAGAATGTGAGATTTTTATTTTTTATTAAAGGGCTAATAATTATAAGTTTCACAAATTTCTTTTCAAACTTTACGAATAAAAATAAACGCCTGCCCGAAACAGTAGAAGATGCAACATTCACTTAGACACTGTCTAATCGAATGTTGCATTATCTAAGCCTTAGAGATAATTCGTTTTGTGGCGATATTGGCAATGAGCTTGCGGCTAATGACAATGGCTTCGTATCTGACAAGTAAGATGGCAACCTATGTAAATGTGTTCCCTCGCGCCATCTATCCGTTACCCTTCATACTTTTGTAGTTAAGATCTTTGATAATAATCGTTCGGTAGATGGCGCTGAAAAAAAGCACATTTCTTGTATGGCATCCCGCTGAATTTTTCACTCTTCGCTTTTTTATTATTTTGATATCCGCCATAATAACACATAATATTCTGTGAAAATTTCAACCGGTTCCTATTACGTTTCAAAAGATACAGCAGTAGGACAGACATACAGCGTAGGCTTAGTAATACGGAACCCTAAAAAGTTTTGCGCGAAATGCGAAAATTATTCAATAATTACAAAATAAAAAATTACACTGTAGGCTATTTCGATAATTAACTATATAAGGTCTTTCAATAGTAGGTAACGATACGCCAAGGGGTGTATTTTTTTTTTATTGACAGCGCGACATATGGCGCCTAGCCACCCATAAGGTGTCTAACGACGCCCATGGACATTCGGTCGTATGCGGGGGTTGCGAATGCCATGCCGACCTGAAATCAGTGTATCAATCTGTGTATCAGATACTGATCACGTTCCCATACCATTTTTTTTACGATATAAAAAAATGTACTTATTTATTGTGAAATACGCGCACTTCACGTATTAAATTTGAGGAGTGAGTAGGTTTTTTATATCGTAAAAAAATTGGTATGGGAACGTGATCAGTATCGGATACACATACACCCCTTAGCGTATCGTTACCTACTAATGAAATACCTTATATTATGTGCTTACTAGATAAAAAGAAATTTAAATCGGATAATTTTAGACATTTGTTGGCAGTTAAATAAGATAAAGGTTTACACACACTATCCATAACTCGTAAACGCGCGCACAGCACAGCCGCGCTGCTAATCTAATGCGTACACACACTACGCTGTGCTGTCCGATCGTTCACAAACGAGTGCACACGTTCACGGCAAATCAGCAGTGAATAGACACCCTTACTATTCAAAATAGATCATAATAACCATATATCTAATATACAATTTCAGTCTTATGTCATTAGATTTAAGGTTGAATTTTATTTGAAAGGAAATATAGATTGGTGTAAAGTTTGTAGAAAGGGATGGTACCTGAATGGGAGTCTTCCATCAACTCGCTATTGTTATTGTGACGTATGATGGAAGTGGACTTACCGCCCTGTTAGGATTTGTAGAATTTCATGGATCTACTTAGCGATATTTGAGAAAATATTACATCTATGTATGTACGAGTATAAGTACCTGATAATCGACTAGTTTTTTTGAAATATATAGAACTTATACGAGTATCTAAATCTAAAAAAAAGTATGTAAGCAAAATATATGAAGTAGTTTTGTAAATTCGAATGTTTGATCTTAACATAGAGGCAAAACAAATACGTTCACCGAAACTGTTGATGTACTCTATATGCAATTGAATCTGTTGTAAGTTTTTGATACTCTAATTAAATGTATTTGAAGTTAATATTAATTAATCGAACGAATAAACAGTGCATTTACAAAGTTTGACTGTGTTCAAGTTTGACTACAACCATATTTTAAAAAGTAAGCCCGCTTTAATCATTGCGGAAAAAGTGTAATATATAACACAAAATACACTATACAAACTAACAAGTGCGAGTCGAACTCGCGCACCGAGGGTTCCTTATCGCCATGTCATTCAGTGCCACTCAGGCTATCTATGGCGTGTTTTATGAAATTCTTTATATTACATAGTTAAACATCATCATTAGTTAAAATGCTTCATACACTTTTCGGTAGATGGCGCGCATACACTTTTTAGTTTCTGGTATGAGAACCCCGTTAATTTTTTTACTTTTTCTAATTTTTTTTATTATTTGTTGTTATATCGGATTCTGTGAAAATGTCAACGGGCTACCTTTTTTTTTTATGGAAACTGACACGGTTGGCTACATCACCTACAACATCTATGATCTCAGCCCATAACATCGGGTGAACTAGGTGCCATGTCAATGCTTCCCTTCGGTCGTTATTACGGTTCAAGGGATACAGCCCTCGGACAGACGGACAGACAGGCAGGCAGACAGACAGAGACGGCGTAGACTTAATGGGTCCCTTACGGCGGATACGAAACCCTAAAAAAGAAAGAATAAAAGATCTTATTATTAAAAAATTCAACGGTTTTACTCACGTTCCTCTCCGAGAATGTGGCTCGATGTTTCGGGCCAAACGTTTGGCCCATCATTTCAATCTGAGTGAGTCACTCTGCCCGCGCAACGTGAGTAAAACCGTTAAATTTTCTTAAGTTTGTACAACACTGTAATTTTAAAAATTAAGAACTAATTATTTAAGCGAACACTCAAACTACAATAAACTCGTAATCAATCAGTCAAACTATTACACACACGCATAACCACATAGTGCTCTACATTCTCACACTGCGTCAGCAAAATAGAAGCGAAACCAGCGAAACGTTCCAGGTAGAGCGCTCGTTCTGGCCGCAGCCTAAGCGGTTTACACGGATGTGCGCATAAGCCCGGGATTTACGCGCGTTCGTCCGTGCGGGATTGCGGACAGTGTATGACTACCTTTATCCCTCGATATGCGTGCGCTTTGCATGCGCATTTTAAAGTGAAATCATTAATGACGTATTTGGGAATGTGGCTCTATTTTAGGCCGATTTTACGCTGCTCTTAGCCATGCTATTCATAACATTCAAACGGTGTAAGTAATCTGTCTGTTTCTAACAAACTTCTGACCTTGACATTTTAACACCGACGTTTCGTCTGCAAGCCATGCATTTTTTCGAAGAAAAGAATTACACAGATTCTAAATAAAATATTGTATGAAATAAATGTATTTTTAACCCCCGACGCAAACGGGTTTGTTTTTGATATTATAAGTTTAACGTGTGTGTTGTTGTGCTTTGCAAGAGTACTTGCAGCACAACACGGATTACTCTGCTTACCTCGATTGTCGAGATACAGCGTGTGGTATCTATGTAAGATAACTTTTAAATCCTGTAAAATTAACGTTCCCGCAAAAAGCTTACTAGAAATAGATATATCATCACAATATAGGAATGTACCTATCTTCTAAGACCACAGATGAGCGGAGTGGCAAACTTTCGAGGGAGCTGATTCGATTCAATGCATCAGTGGACCCACCTTTGTTCTCCAGTCGCCGGCCTCCTACGCACTTTTAGACCCCTCCCCATAATATCCAGCAGTCCTAGATGTGCTGGGTATGCGTAGACATGTGCGATAGTGTCTACTAGGGGTAGTAGTGGGTCGTAAAATTAACATATTAATTGCTGGTTAAAGTTGGGGAGATGCAGGTTTTTATTTGGAGGAATATTTTTTTATATATATTTTATGGCGGTTTTAGGTTTTAAATTTTAATACTGCTATTAATCGAATCTCAAACATCCAAAGGTTGACTATAAGAAATCTCTGTAACGGATAAGTCCGCTTTTGCACTTTATCTGAATGTTGTGATGTGCTTGATACTGTTGAATGTTTCTTGGAGCAATAAAGCATTTTCTATTCTATTTTAAACATCAAAAGAAGAACAAGAAATATAGTATTAAAATTATGATTATATGCCATGTTAGTTTTACAAGAATATCAAAGGATACAATTTTTTATTTCGTTTTTAATTAGGTACTTTCCAAGTCATTTCCGAATCCCGCAATAAATGTTCGGAAACAGTGGAAATCTAATGCAAATCAATTAGCTTATAGATGATTCTCTGGTTATCGTACAAATGTAGTTTGATAAAGACATAATTTTTAATATCAATTTTTTAATAAAATAAACATATTAAACTAAACCTGCACTGACATGGCACCTGGCTAACAAGGTGTTATGGGCTGACATCACGGATGTTGTAGGCGATGGAGCCAACCGTATCAGTTTCCATAAAAAAACCTATCATTCCATACTAAATTTCCCGCGGTGAGCTAAAAGAGTAATTGTAATCTTATATTATTTTTAGATATTAGGTCACTGGTAACAATACATTATACCATACTGAAGGAAAACATTTTCACTCCATTCTGTTTAATCGGTAGATAACTTAATTTCCAACAATACTGACCTAACGTCGCGTCGATGTCACCAAGCACTGACCTCCAACATCACCAATAGTCAAAATCCTATCATAAATAACGTCATAATCACATTCAGAAACAATATCTCGCCCGACACCCGTGCTCCCGTGGATAAAGACTCGAATTACAATGACAAAAGATCTAACGGTCGAAGCGGTACGGTGGAAAATGTTCCGAATCCAATTCCCGTTGGCGATCAGACGAATGCATCTGATATTGTTATTTAGTCACGCTAGGTGAACTATAATTCTTAATAATTCGGGATAAATCACATATGCGGTGTGCTAGGTTTTGCTTTTTAATGTCCTGTTGTTGGTCAATTCTGGCCTAATGGACCAATCAACGTCTTTTAAGCCAGTATCCGTCTTTCAATTCTCTAGGTAATTGCATCCAAATCTAAAATCAGTTAAAAAAATTACTTACATAAGAGACGATAAGACAAAAAAAACTGTAAAATAGACAGTCACCCTGGTTTTCATAAGACTACTTATGAGTAAGTAAGAGTAGGTTGGAGAATCTGTGTATGCTCTAAGGCAGATACAAATATGACTGTGTATTTACACTTGACGTATCGAGGATTAGACGTGCATGACCGAGATATAATTAAGATTTTGATTTAAAATATTTTTAACACAAACGGCCTTCGTTCCCGTTTTCCACTCAATGAATATATTTGCATACGAAAGAATTAAACACATTACTACAAATACATTTCTTCGTTTCTCAATTAGCATACCACAGGAATGCTTGATCTAAGTACCAAAATTAATTCTTCGACATATTTACTTCACAAAATGTGTTCAGATAAAGACAAATCAAAAGTATTAACATACAATCAAACCTTCCCGTACCTGCCTAAATACATTCCAATTCAGTACTGTCCCGACTAAGCCCGAACGCATGGCAGGCCTAAAGCCGCACGCACACGGAGCTGGAATCGCATTGTACACCTTTATCGGTATAATATCGCGAGGGGAGCACACGCGGCTGTTATCTCAGCTATTGTATGACGTAGCGGAGTTTTATTGCAAAACTGATTGCGTTATAGAAGCTTCGTGGAGCGATCGGTTTGATTCGGAGGCAAATTTCTATATGAAACTCGTTTAATTTATTATTATGTATTTAAAGTTTTGTCTACATACATACACACATACCCCACACGCTGTATCCTGACAATCAGGGTAAGCAGAGTAATAAGTGTTATGCTGCAAAACCTTTGGAAAATTGCAACACAATATCGACCACCACGTTTAGCAAAGTATTCGGACAAGATAACTATCATGCAGCAAGTAAGGCACAAAGACCCACCTGCTGCACGACTCGGTGGAAGGACCGTGTCAAGGTGGGAGGTGGCAATCCTGTCGCCCTTTACCACGGCATCTCGTCCATTATCCCTTCGTCGCCTTTTACGACATGCACGGGGAGAGATGCAGTGGGGCTATTCTTTTTAAGTACCGGCCTCATACAGTTTTGTCTATAGATATCAATATACTAATTTTAAAGCAAAAAGCGGACAACAAAATTGTGTGTCCGCTTATTTAGCAGAAATGTATAAACGCAGAGATTGCAAGTGCACTTTGGCCAAATACTGTAACATATTCTGTACTGTGTGGGGCCGGTACTTAAAACTAAAATCCCCACTGTATCTCTCCCCGTGTATGTCGTAAAAGGCGATTAAGGGATAAGGACAAGATCCCGTGCATAAGGGCAACAGGATAGTTACCTCTCATTTTGGCACGGTCCTTCTACCGAGTCATGTAGCAGGTGGGCCTTCGTGCCTTACTTGCCTCTTCTACTGAACGTTTTGATCGGTGTTGCGCTGTAATTCAACTGAGTCCTTGCAGCACAACACCGATTAATCTGTTTACCCCGATTGTCAGGATACAGCGTGTGGTATGTATTCAGTTTCAGCGTATTCAGTTTTACCGGTGGCGTTGGTTGGTCACTATGAAGACTATATAAAAAACCGGCCAAGTGCGAGTCAAACTCGCGCACTGAGGGTTCTGTATCGCCATGTCATGGTCAGCGCCACTCACGCCATCTATGTGTTAGTTAAAATGCTTCATACTCTTTTCGGTAGATGGCGCGCATAAACTTTTTAGTTTCTTCTATGGGGACCCCCGTGAATTTTCTTTTTTCTTATTTTTATTATTTTGTTGTTATATCGGCCATAATATTTTTTTTTTTTTTTTTTTTTTTCGGCCGTTCGTGTTTTTATCGGCCATAATAACACATATTCTTTGAAAATTTCAACCGGCTACCTATTACGGTTCAAGAGATATAGCCTTCGGTCAGACGGACAGACAGACAGACGGCGTAGGTTTAGTAATAGGGTCCCGTACGATGGATACGGAACCCTAATAAGTAGACAAGATTTACAACCGTACGAACTGAACTGTAGCACTATATTATCTGAGTATCGACAGAGATATACCTACCGCGGTCTCTAGAGCGACTACGGTAAATTAACGTAGGTGTTAAAACCAAATAACACGATAAATTTCGCATTTGGATAATCTCCAGAAAGGCGATCGTAAATTTGTCTAAGCGTATGTATGCACTAACTAAATAATGTCAAAAGCGAATACTCACCTATTCGCAGGATAGTTGAGAAAACAAACAAACATACGGGCATTTCAAATTAATCATTAAGGGTCGGATGCAGACTAGCTGGTCATACAAATTAATTTATAATAAAACAAATCGGTCAAGTTTAAATGCTATGCATTTTAAAATTATAAAAAATATATATGTGTATTCCATAAACCTAGCCCTTTTAAATTGATATGTCACATAATGTAACTGAAAATAATATTTTTTTTTTTACTTTCTTATATGTCCCACAAAATTGACCCCCAAAATAGAAATTCGTTCATTTACGCTATACGTCCGTGATTTGATCACTAAACTCTATTATAAGGTATTTCATTAGTAGGTAACAATACGCTAAGGGGTGTATGGGTATCAGATACTGATCACGTTCCCATACCAATTTTTTTTTACGATATAAAAAACCTACTCACTCCTCAAATTTAATACGTGAAGTGCGCGTATTTCACCTTAATAAGTACGTTTTTTATATCGTAATAAAAATTGTATGGGAACGTGATTAGTATCTGAAACACATCCGTATCTGATACACATCCGTATGTGATACACATACCTTAGCGTATCGTTACCTACTATTGAAATACCTTATATATGTACCAAATTTGAACTTCAAACTGTGACAGACGAACAGACTGACAGACAGACAGCCACAAGAGTGATCCTATAAGGGTTCCATTTTTTATTGCGGTGCGGAACCCTAAAAAGCAAAAGTAAAAGGTTAAGGGGTTTCGCATACAATTATATGTCATATTATATGGAAGAGCGCCATCTACCGAATGATCATTTAACTAACATTTTTACTACACAAATATGAAAGGTCACCGATAGATGGCGTGAGGGATTCGAAGGACTCACTCAGCGCACACTCGCTATACGTGCAAGAAGGAACATAATATATCTGCGGAACTCCAGCGAACAACGTGTGTGAACAACGTTCTCATAAAAGTTTTGTTTTATAATATAAATATTTTTTTAAATTTTTGTGTAACTTTTACATACAGTTCCCTCAAAACTTTAATGCCGCTTCACCTACCTGCGCAGTCAACGAATTTTTACGTCCACCTTTATTAAATAAAAATAAAATGACTAACTTACATGCTTAACTAGTAAAATTTGTACTGCATGTAGGTAAATTCCAAACACGTAGATTTGAATGACATCAAAAGAAAAAGGGGACTGGACTAGGACATTGCACTTCATAGACCTAGACAGCATTGTTGCCAAATCTCACTGTCCATCCAGTTTTAATTACAATTTTCATTTTTATATGAAAAAAAAAAAATACGGAATTTCGATTTGAGTGATAAGGATATTTTTCTTCTAATAATGAGTACTTTCTATTCCTGAAGTTTCTCAAGCCTATCCTGAAACATCCTGTATATATATTTTTATTTTTTGCTCTTGTGTAATTTATCGACATATCACTGATTAGGTCGCAGCACTAGCGCATTCCTCAGAGCTGCACTCAGATCATACGCGTACAGAAAGTAGACAAGACGCGTAGCAATAGGTTGTACTTATTATGTAAGACATAATATGTATATTATACTGGCTTTTGCGCGCGGCTTCGCTCGCGTGAAATTCGTATTTAAAAAGAAGAAAGCATTGTAACACGCTACCGTACCTTTATTTCGGCGCGCGGAACAGTTCGGTTTGTATGAGAGCCACATCTTAGCGTAACCTTAACTGAATTTTATTTTATCCTGGGTCCCGTATTGTTAAATGTGCCTGTGCTAAGTTTCATAGAATTCGGATGATCGGTTTAAGAGTTCTGGAGGAACATACATAAATACATACAGAAAATATTAAAAAAAAAAATGGTCAATTTAGTTTTAGTATCATACTTAAAATCTACAAACGCAGTATCACATAAAACAAAGTTACTCCATGACCATCCCTTACAGATTTATTATTAGTATTGATTGATTTATATGCATATGCGTATTATCGAAATACATCGTGTGGTATGTAAGTAAGTATGTATGCACCGGATAAAGATATACGTTGAGACAAAAGATGTGCTTGCGATGGCCTAAAATAGATTCCAAGCTGGTATTCTCATGCTGCGTAGGAAAGTCAAATAAAATCAACACGTCTTCATTGAAAATAGAACACGTGTAAGAAACACAAATAAAATTATTGTAGAGTTCATATTTAGAATGATTTATCGTATAAATAGGGCGAATATTTTCATTTTAGTAAAAGCGATTCATGCAGCCTAGATTTCTTACAGGAAAAAACTTCAGAAAATCTGATTTTTGCATCAATAAATTATGTTTAAATTATGTTGTGGTGCGGTCCGGTCGGTCGACTGTCGGTCGTAAGCACACCTGGGCGCGGTCAGTACTTGGATGGGTGACCGCTTGATGGTTGGAGGCTGTCCGTGCTTCGGATTCCACGTAAAACTATAGGTGCCTTACCTAGAGTTAGGTAAGAACCTTACTAGGTGGTAGATTTTAACCCGCTCGACTAGTTCGCGCTTTCCGCCCAGTTCAGTGTAACCGGCACGACCAGTGTGAGCATAGGACACAAAAATAAGTAATTTGAAATATTTCATAAACGTTTCGAAGTGTTTATGAAATGTATGTTTTGAAACGTATTTGTGAATGTGAAACCCAATTTATAAGACGTGTTGTCTCCCGCCTTGTAATTAATATAGATACCTACTATATTATGTAAAATACTTAAAAAAAAATGTAAATTTTTGATAATTGAATTTGAATGTGTAATCAATAATTTATCATTGTTTTAAAAGAATTTATTTAGCAATTGAATTTTTATATTAAAATTGTTTTTTAAAGTCTTATCACTGTTTGTTTTTTTTATTAATTGAGTTTTTTTATATTTATGTGTATTTTGTATACAGGTATGGGTGTATACCTGTAATAAACGTTTATAAATAAATAAATAATGTTTCCTTGAACAAATAATATTGTACGCTTTTCAGATCTTATGTGAATGCCACCCAAGTGTGTTCATATACGGCTATATAACATAGATATAAAGTTAAATAAATGTACGACCCCAAGGGTCATTATAAAGACTATATATCGTAACCGCTGAGCCGGCAGTAAAATTAAATGCGCCTATGAATTTGTAACACTTTATCAGACGTTCGTATCGAAAGTATTAACATAATTTTTCGATAAAATTTTGGGAAAGAAATGTATCAGGATATAGTGTTAATAATTCATACCACAGCGTTATACGTGGCACGTGGGGTTCAAATGTCTCGCCATCTCACTGAATCTATTTATTTGTAGAAACGTATACAATAAATATTACCTATAGGGTTCTTTGGCTGTAAGTAGTAACTGTTGCTTTAGAGAGACCAAGAACTAAATTTGCCACCTAACCTAACCTAACCCAAGGTATTTAGGTATGTACATATGTACATACATACATACATACATTCATACATACATACATACTTACCACACGCTGTATCCCGACAATCGGGGTAAGCAGAGTAATGGGTGTTGTGCTGCAAGTGCACTTGCAAAATTACAGCACAACACCGATCGCCTCGTTTAGTATTTTTTTTTTATGGAAACTGACACGGTTGGCTACATCGCCTACAACATCCGTGATGTCAGCCCATAACACCGGGTGAACTAGGTGCTATGTCAGTGCTTCGCTCCACCATTTCGACCGACGTTTCGCTCAGTGCGGTGGTACCAACCCGGCCGGGATAAACCCTACCACCCAGTAAGGGAAGGGACCTACAGTTTAACGTGGAATCCGAACCACGGTCAGCCTCCAACGGTCGGGCGGTCACCCATCCAATAACTGACCGCGCCACTGAGCTGCCGAGGCTGACGATCCCTTAGTCGACTTTTACGACATGCGACGGGCATAGTATTCGGACAAGCAAAGCACGAAGACCCACTTTCTGCATGACTCGGTAAAAGGACCGCGCCAAGGTGAGAGGTGGCTATCCTATCGCCCTTTAGCACGGCATCCTTTAGTCGCCTTTTACGACATGCACGGAGAGAGATGCAGTGGGGCTATTCTTTTTAAGCGCCGGCCCCACGCGGTACATGTGTCATCTAGTTCAGTATAGCCGGCACGACAAAAGGGAAGCACTGACATCGCACCTAGTTCACCAAAGTGTTGATGCCATTACGGTTGTCGTAAGTGACACAGCCAACCATGTCGGATTCAATAAATTACAAATTTAAAAAACCCCGATCCTTAAAAAGTAAAAAAATAATTTCCGTTTACTTACTTATAGGAGTCGGTGGACCGCTAAGTAAATTCCCGCGCAACTCTCGAGTTTTATATTTTATTTACTTAGCGTTCCCCCGACTCCTTTAAGTAAGTAAACAGAAATTATTTTTTAAATTTGTAATTTTCCTTTTATTTCAAGGTTTAAAAAAAAACCCGCATGCAATTCGGTCCACTTTTTAAGATAATAAATTTGTTTATTACTTACATAATTATTACTTGATTACAAACATAGCTAACAACCATTCCGATTAAACCAGCTTTCTAATAAAAAAAAACCCGCATCCAAATCCGTACATCCGTTTGGGAGCTACGATGCCACAGCCAGACACACCCATACACACATACACACACACGTTAAACTTATAACACCCCTCTTTTTTCGTCGGGGGTTAATAAAAAAATCCGGCCAAGTGCGAATCGAACTCGCGCACCGAGGGTCCCGTATCGCCATGTCACGGCAAGCGCTACTCACGCCATCTAGATGGCGTGTTATGAAATGCTTCAAATTATTAGTTAATGTCATGCTTTATAATCTATTCGGTAGATGGCGCGCGCGCATACACTTTTGGTTTCTTCTATGGGAAACCCCCGTGAATTTTTTACTTTTTCTTATTTTTATTATTTGTTGTTATATCGGCCATAATAACACATTTTTTGTGAAAATTTCAACGGGCTACCTATTACGGTTCAAAGAGATACAGCCCTTGGACAGACGGACGGACAGACGGACGGACGGACGGACGGGCGGACGGACGGACGGACGGACGGACGGACGGACGGACGGACGGACGGACGGACGGACGGACGGACTGACAGACAGACAGACAGACATACAGACAGACGGCGTAGGCTTAGTAATAGGGTCCCGTACCTGATACGGAACCCTAAAAATGTACCTACACGCATCTACGGATCACCAATGTATCTTTTGACACTTCAAGGAAGGTTGGTGCTGTGTACCTAACGCGGAATGTTGTCAAACATAACTCTCCATAGAGTACGTAATAAATGCAAGTTTGTAAATACCCAACGCTTGCAACTGATGGTCGATAAATCAACCAGAATCTCCTTTCAGCAAATGCGCCGCGCACGTGCCATCAACAAATTAATACTGCCACAACCGCCAGCAAAATATAGAATTAATAAGATAAATACTCCCCAGAACAACGTTGGCTAACGTCAATCAAGAGCAACGAATAAGACAACCAGAAAGAGCCGCCCAAAAACCGCAATAAACCTGCACAAAACACAAGGCGGTGCTCTTTCATTTTCGTTGCATTAACGTTTGAAATTTCATACCGACTGGTGGCGGCGGTTGATTAAAAAATGATTCCACGAGGCGAGTCAAAGAGAAATTTCATGCACGCGCAATTCGTTTGGTGGACGCCAGTCGCCAGTTTCATTCATGCTTTGACGGCGCGATCGCTGGCTCTGTGTGTGGGTGGGACGAGGAGACGATAATATACCAACGACACGCGTAGTTCGTATGTGTGTGTGGGTTGGGACGTACGGAGCGATGGCAGCGCCGCGGCCGTGCGGCGGCGAGTAGCGGAAGCTTTGCGCACAGAAATGAACCAGTGGCGTAGAGTAAGATGCGGATGAGATTGTTACGTTCACTGCTGTTTATATTCTTCGTGAGTTTAAAAATGCATGCTATAATATACTAAAGTTGATTTCATTTAATTAATAATACCTACACTATCTGATCATGTGAGGTCAGCAAAGTTTTATTCGACGAATGGGTATTTTATTTTTAACCGACTTCAAAAAAAGGGGAAGGTTGTCAATTCGACTGTTTTTTTTTTATCTTTTTCACCTCATAATTTTCGACTGGGTGAACTAATTTTGATGATTCTTTTTTTATTTGAAAGCTAGTGCTTCCCGTGTGGGTTTGATCGTGAAATTCGGTAAAGATCGGATTGGAAAGCGAGGCGGAATCGCGAGGCCGAAGGCCGAGCGTATCCGCCGAGTACATTATAGCAAAAATTACTAAAAAAAATGTGAAATATAAAAGCCGTCTTCAAAAATGTATGAAATAAAAAAAAATCGAACCCTAAAGTTTTTTTTTTTTTTTATGGAAACTGACACGGTTGACTACATCACCTACAACGTCCGTGATGTCAGCCCATAACACCGGGTGAACTAGGTGCTATGTCAGTGCTTCCCCCTTTGATCGTGCCGGCTACACTGAACTGGTCGGAAAACACAAACTATTTACATAGCCGTTTCGACCGACGTTTCATTCAGTGCGGTGGTACCAACCCGGGCGGGTTAAACCCTACCACCAAGCAAGATTAGGAGGGAAGGGACCTACAGTTTTACGAGGAATCCGAACCTCGGTCAGCCTCCAACGGTCAGCGGTCACCCATCCAAGTACTGACCGCACCCAGCGTTGCTTAACATTCAATAGCGACAGTTGACTGTCTGCACCACTGAGCTATCGAGGCTGACGAAGCCCTAAAGTTGAAGGCGGTGCTAAAGCAAGCAAAAATGATGCATGAAAGAAAACATGAGCGGATGATTTACTTTGTGATTTGTCTAGCCTTCTTTAGCACCGCCTTCAACTCCAGGATTAGATTTTTTTTTATTTCATACATTTTTGAAGGCGATTTTTATATTATTTTAAATAGTTATTTTCATTAGACATCTCGTTTTAGCAGAACAAATTAAATTAGTTTTTCATTCACATCTCTCTCACTAGTGTCAGATTCTACAATAAATCAACTAAATATGCTTTAGTCAGTCAGCCAGTATGTGTGTAGATACTGCTGGACATACGTCTCTCAAATTTTCCTCCAATGCTCCCAAGGCATTCAGTCAGCGGTACAGAATTACTCACTGCATTCCGCCGACGTACTTAATGTCGTCGTTCCACCTGGCGGATAGTCTTCCCACTCTCAGTTTTCCTGTCCACGGCCGCCAGTGTAGGACGCGTTTACTCCAACGGTCGTCGTCTCGTCGGCTGACGTTACCAGCCCACTGCCATCCCACTGCAAGTATGCATATTTATTTTATTTATTTATTAGGAAACTTAACAGCTAACTGATCTATTACAAACACATGAAAAAAATATATGAGGACAATTTTGTGGTCTCCATTGTGTTTCTTTTTTATCTTTAAGTGAGTGCATTTGAAAAAAACATTTCAAACATTTAAAAAAAAAAAATCCAATAATTTATTTCTTTTAAGTTTCACGTTTTACAAAGCATATATACACACACACACCTATTTTAATTTCATTTAACATTAATCGAATACAATAATCTATTAGGTATTTCGCAATGGCACATGAAACAATTTGAATGCATGTAATTTATATGCGTACCTAACATACCTATCTACGCATAAATTACATTCTAAAAAAAAGTAAATAATTATAATTAAGAAAAAAATATTTTAAAATTTATGAATGAACAAGACACTTTTACTGCGCCTTCAGTCTAAAAACAAATGGCTAGAAAATAAACAAAGCTTATATCTCGGTGGAGGCATTCGATCGCCGCTGGCCGCGTCCATTATAGGTAGATATTGCGCCCACCTATCGGACGCCTGCACTTATAAGCTTTTTAACGATAAGTTTGCCCCGGACTCCCCCAAACGTGCCGCGGGGTTCAATATGGCGGCCAGAGCGTGCAAGATACAGCATGAGCTGAATTTTCACTAATTCAGCTCATGCTGAAACTCTGTGTATGAAACACTTAGGAATAACGGACGTGCGCAGGAGTCAATCGGACAATCAGACACAGACATTGTCTGTCAGACACATGATCACTGTACTCGCAAGAGTGCAGGTTGTAGACGTCTGGATTTTGTAGCCGGAAGGCTGGTGTCTCTGGACGTCTATAAACAAAACGTAAATCAATAAATGATAGTAAAGGTGTTGTCAGACAATGAGACCACACCTCGCGAAATCACGCTCAGTGAGGTGCCATGCCAGGGATAAGACGGACAAATACACGACAAATAGGTTGTCGTAAATTTTATGGACACGCCTTTTGATGAAGACACACAGGAGGACCATTCTATATTTTTGTTGTATGACACAGGAACGATTTCGAAAAGCGATATGTTCTGAAAAGATGGGTGTCTGCGACCTGGATATTCCAAGCATGTCTGGCGAGTCTAGTGGATATGAATAGGGGCAGTAGGGATGAGGGAAGCGCCAATTCTACAGAGTAACGGTTAAGATGATACCCGGGTATCAGCAAAAGGCGTGATAATACATTAGACAACGACCTTTTTGTCCGCCTTATAGCTGGCATGGCGCCTCTCTGAGCGTAGTTTCGCGAGGAGTGGTGATATTGGCTGTAAATAATATTCTTTTGAACTTTTGGGTACATTCACGCATGCCGGTTGTTCATAAAAAAACCTAAAAAAATTCAACAAGCATTGGAACCCGGCTACGAAAAACTATGGAAATAACAAGCAAGGATCGATAGCAGTAGAAAATGTTGTTGGCAAATCGATGTTGGCTCCATGTCTATTCGAATTCGAATTCTATTTTGAAACACGTCCAACTACAAGCATTTCCTACTGCTCTTGAACAACTTTCCTAGTCCATTCGTTTTTCCTAGTCGTAGTTTATCTAAATGGCGGTTTTAATCCAGGCATTTTATTCCTTTTAGTTCTAATCCATCAAGTGTGGTATATTTTTTGACAACCATTCGACCAGAATTCGAACATGGGGCTGAAGAAAAACTGTTTTTTTTTCTTTTAAATACGATGCCTAGAGCAGCGTTGATTAGAACAGCCTGTATGCGCGGAAGGGGAAAGGAGGGGCTAGTGGGTGCACTTTGCAAAGATTTATGAGTAGGTGTGCTTGTGAGCAATATTTGTGCAATTTAAGCGGAGTGTAGCATTTTTCTATCGATCGTACGCGGTTCGGAGGTAGGTACTCATTCGCTACCATCACATTTACCTAGTATAACTATAAAGGCAAGTAATTTAGTAACACTGCACATTTGGAAGCGAAAACATAGCGAAATATGTAAGAAGTACGCTATGTATTTATAGTTTTTCATCTTTTTGTTTGCACTGCTTAAACAAAAAGCAGTACTTACGGAAAATTTAATTTCATGATTTGCCTAATTAATTGATTATAATTTGTTGTTAAATTAAACACACATGAAACAACAAAAATAGTTTTTGTTTATTATTATCGGTTATACGAATAATTTTGACAAAATGTCAGTCTCGGTACCTCAGTGGTGCGGTCGGTCGACTGTTGTTAAGCACACCTGGGCGCGGTCAGTAGGAGGTCCGTTGGAGGCTGACCGTGGTTCGGATTCCTCGTAAAACTGTAGGTCCCTTCCGTTCTAAACTTACTAGGTGGTAGGGTTTATCCCACCCGGGTTGGTACTACCGCACTGAATGAAACGTCGGTCGAAACGGCTATGTAAATAGTTCGTGTTTTCCGTCCAGTTAAGTGTAGCTGACATTAAATGAAGGGAAGCACTGACATGGCACCTAGTTCACCCGGTTGCTATGGGCTGACATCACTGATGTTGTAGGTAAATTTCGTCTCACGTGAGGAGTCCCGTGGCAATAAGTGGAAGTGTAGAGTCCGTCTCACTTCCGACTTCTTTCGTGAGACGAAGGTATGATACCAACATAACGGCGAAGGGAACTTTTAGATGAAATGCTCTTTAGGTCATGCAGACTACCGTGTCAATTTTCATAAAAAATCCATAAACATTCTCATAACATAAGAATTTTTTTTATTACCTTAATTTTTGTTTCTACCCGCTCCGCCATAGTTAGTTGGCGGAGCTAGATGTTTCATACGCGCGCGCGCGCCACACTACACTATCAATACACGGGACCGTACCAAAGGGGATTACCGCCTAGGTATAGGCAGGCACAATTAAAGTTTTTATTCGCACTTATTCCATACGGCTGCTTGCCTGGGGCGAGTATCTGGCCTAGGGCCCAGGGGCTTGTGAATGGGGTGCCACGCACGGCACGCGTGCAAGAGCCCCTATTGTGATGTACCCACTTTTTAATTTCGTTCCGTATTCACCTATTGAGCGTGTGCACGTCATTGTCCCTGTACTGGAGGTAAATAAATGTTTTTAAATTATTTCGGTTTGGCTTTGAGCTCGCCCTGTAGTCGGCTTAGGCCCCTCTAACTCTGTTTTGGCTTTTCTGTCTTTTGTTCAAATTGAAATTAAAAAAAAAAATCCGTTGGTGAATTGCATAACGTGTGTGACCATATGACTGTTATATATATATCATCATCATCATCATCATCAGCCTGTATCGGTCCACTGCTGGACATATATATAATGTATATGTTTTTTTATGGAAACTGACACGGTTGGCTACATCATCACCTACAACATCCGTGATGTCAGCCCATAACACCGGGTGAACTTGGTGTCACGTCAGTGCTTCCCTTCGGTCGTTCCGGCTACACTGAACTGGACGGAAAACACAAACTATTTATGTACATAGCCGTTTCGACCGACCTTTCATTCAGTGCGGTGGTACCAACCCGGACGGGGTAAACCCTACCACCTAGTAAAAATAAGAAGGGAGTCATGTCCCTTAACGAAAATGTACATAATATTATGAATCTCTTCAACTGATGTTGGTGAAGCATATTTAACGCCCAAAAACTTCACTCCTCATGCATGATGATGGCCTACGATCTTTTTCTTAGATTTTTCATCTTTTCACAGTTTGCCCAAAAAGTTAGTTAAAACGAACATCTAAAAACGTTGCAAAACAGTGAAAAACGCCCCACAACGCAATCTTCTTCCTCCCTGACTATCCATTTCCTTTACATCTCCACGCTCATTTGGATAATTGCTCTCATCCATCAAGCGAGTTTGACTTTGATGGAGGTGCAATAATCTCGTTTGTCGGATGTCTGTTCGCGTGTCCGCCGTGTCGGCAGTCGGTATCTCTCGCAGTACTGCGTCCAGTGTCCATTCAACTCCGAAAATAATTAAAGTGGTACTTCGCTAAGCGTGGTTACACTATTCAGTCGGCCAATCGGCGTTTTTAGGTACACTGCAAGATATAATCTCGTAAATATATCGTACCGTGTGGGGCCGGTACTTTAAAATAATAGCCCCACTGCATCTCTCCCCGTGTATGTCGTAAAAGGCAACTAAGGGATATGACTCCATTCTTATATTACTGGGTGGTAGGGTTCAACCCGCCCGGATTGGTACCACCGCACTGAATGAAAGTTCGGTCGAAAGGGCTATGTAAATAGTTTGTGTTTTCCGTCCAGTTCAGTGTAGCCGCCCTGACGGAAGGGAAGGCTGACGTGGCACCAAGTTCACCCGGTGTTATGGGCTGACATAACGGATGTTGTAGGTGATGTCAGTAGCCAACCGTGTCAGTTTCCATAAAAAAAAAAAATTGTCCAAACCTTCCGGTCTTCAGCGTTACGGAACCACAATTTTCTGCCAAACTTCATGTCGTTGTGCAACCTGACGGGTGGTCTTCCGAGATTCCGTTTTCCTGTCCACGTCGTCCGCCGAGGTGTAGGACACAGTTACTCGAATGTGGTTACAGGAGACGCCGTGAATGTAAGTGACGTCCATCGGCGTCCATGCCATAAGTACGTGACGGCGATAATGGAAATTCACAAGTTTCAATATTCGTACCTATTGCTATCGTAAAAACATAAGTATTACACATATATGTTATACACAGCACACATATATATGTAGTTATTTTTTATTTGCTAATTAAAGGAAACCTTATGGTAAGATTAACGTTCAGTTTTAATTTTGTCTTTAAAATTGAGCCTCGGAACATATGTGTTGTGGGGTACAAAAACGTTAACCTATATGCACCCTTTTTAAGTAACTTTAAGCCACGACAGCGAACTTTAAGGCACATCCCCACTATGCCACTCTGCCTCAGCGGCCGCGTGACACGACTCGACTTGTTCTTTCTTGTCTTCGCTGCCTTCAGTTCTATTGTGATTTGTGCTTTGAACTTTGTGATTGACCAGTCAGCTGGGCGCAGTACTATGACCCCACCTGCCCTAGAGTCGCCGCTCGCCGCATCGATCACTCTCCACCTTTCGCTTTTTGTATATCGACTTTCGCTATTATCGGAAGTTGGATGAATTTACTCATTTACTAGAGAAGTTTGGTGAGGGGAATGTTTTCTTGCTGAATTTTCTTAATTATTTTCTTTAGAGATAAAGTAGTTGATTATTTATACGTCCCTTCTCTTGCCTTACTAGGTTACTCAAATTGTAGCCGACTGGGTTGATACCACCGTACTGAATGTAAGATGGCTGCATATCAGCCTCGGCTGTGTTCTCTTCTAGTTCTAGTCCAGTACAGCCAGCAACCGAAAGGGAAGTTTCCGATATGGCACCATACGTTCTCGGATGTGATATTCGCTTGCCGGAGCATGTGCTTTGGTCTCTCTGGCACAACCAGCCATACAGGATTACACAAATAATAAATAAAAAAAATCCGCCATGGAATTAGTGAAAGGCGTTTTACACAAAATCAACCCAAAAAAATACATGAATCATTGTTCGAAATGTTTTATTTATCCATTTATTTCCACATTTCTTTTTATACAAATTTTACATTTTTTTTTTTTAATTAAAACCTAAAATTAATATAAAAACAAACGGAGTTTCCACCACCGGCGGCGGGGCGAGCCCAGGCTACCGATGGTCGGGTCCCAAAGAGAGGAACCTCCGGACGATGCGTGCAGTGTTTTATTTATTATTATTATTTTTTTTTTATGGAAACTGACACGGTTGGCTACATCACCTACAACGTCCGTGATGTCAGCCCATAGCACCGGGTGAACTAGGTGCCATGTCAGTGCTTCCCCCTTTGATCGTGCCGGCTACACTGAACTGGTCGGAAAACACAAATACATAGCCGTTTTGACCGTCGTTTCATTCAGTGCGGTGGTACCAACCCGGGCGGGTTAATCCCTACCACCAAGTAATATTAGGAGGGAAGGGACCTACAGTTTTACGAGGAATCCGAACCTCGGTCAGCCTCCAACGGTCAGCGGTCACCCATCCAAGTACTGACCGCACCCAGCGTTGCTTAACATTCAAAAGCGACAGTTGACTGTCTGCACCACTGAGCTATCGAGGCTGACAAATCTCCAACAATGGCTGTTTGCCATAGCCCGAGGTGAGATGAGTGCTACTCTACCGGTACAAAAAGTTTGAACTCCCGTGTGTGCCCGGCAACGGCAGATGTACATTTCAAACTGTAAGTATTACGCGGTGAATAATAGTGTCGGGTGTCATGTTGGGGTTGAACGTCCGCCGATCGCTGCTCTGTGGTTGGCCTGGCTGTGGTAGGTGATGTTTAAGGTATATGACGGATAAGTTTTTTTTTATGGATAGCGCGACATGCGGCATCGTTTCACCTACAAGTAGGTGTCTAACGATGCCCATGGACATTCTGTGATGCACAGGGATTGCGAATGCCATGCCAGCCTGACAGTGAGCCGTTTCACGCCCCTTTTGAAAAAGTAGGCCAAGTTTGAAAATATTCATATTATAACTTATTTAATTTCTACGTTAATGACTGATCGACGATCGTTTATCATCATGTTCATCGTTTATGATCGATGATCATTATTAGAGAGAACAAATAGGAAATAAATAAAAATATTTTGGCTGTATACATTTAACGTATGTATTTATTAAATATAATTATGTATATATTTATATAGTAGTATAGTATGTATATAGTATTTACTCTCACCATTAATTTATTTTAGCAGTTTCAAAATTTGATATGACTAACCAGTCTCGGCATGTACAGCTGAGACAAGACTGGAACTTAAAAAAAAAAAAAAAAGATCGACGATCGTGTAGCTCAGTAGTGCCAATGTCGGAGGTCACTTAGCGGATGATTTTCTGAACAACATAAAATAAAACTACATAGAATAAAAAAACAGGCCAAGTGCGAGTCGGACTCACGTACTGAGGGTTCAGTACCACCACCTAATTGGCCGATTTTTTATATTTGTTGTCGAGTTTTCACTATAATCCCACCAAGTTTGACACTTGTATGTATTTCCAATTATACGATAGAGCAAAGAGAAGAATAAAAGTTGAAAATAAACACGTTTCTTGTATGGGGATGCCCCTTCATTTTTAACTTTTAATTTTTTTATATTTTTTTAGGAGTTCCGCCATAATACCACATTTTGTGTAAAATGTTCATCCAGCTACCTATTACGGTTCAATATATAAGGGTAGTACGGACGGACAGATGGCGTAAGTTTAGCAATATAGGTCCGTACGAAACCCTTAAAAATAAATAAAACTAAAAATTTCTTTGTACGTAAAATCCCGCAGCAAGCAAATATCAGCTAAGCTTCAGGCATACCCTCAGGCTTACAACGTTAAATTCCACTCAATTCTACCTGTACAATAGGCCCAAAATAGCCCACAGGCCGTGGGAGCAAAGTTCACAGCAGCAGCAGCGTCCCGCTCGATGTAAGAAGAAATACAAACACTGGCCTTGAGCATTATTAGTTCCTTTGTGCCACTGTACTTAGGGGCCTAGGGTACTTACCTCGTGAGTGGAAATCGATAGTGGGCAGTACTGAGCAGTAATTACAATGTGGAGTTTTCGAGAACCGAAGTGAACATATTGCATAGAGAAGAACATAACAATGTCTGCCTCGGTAGCTCAACGGTGCGGTGTCGGTCGACTGTCGGTCGGATCATAAGCAAATCTGGGCGCCGTCAGTGGATGGAAGGGTGACCGCTCGACCGTTAGAGGCCGATCGTGGTTCGGATTTCACGTAAAACTGTAGGTCCGTTCCCTTCTTACCTTACTAGGTGGTAGGGTTTATCGCGCCCGGGTTGGTATCACCGCACTGAATGAAACGTCGTCGGTTGAAACGGCTATGTAAATAGTTCGTGTTTTCCGTCCAGTTCAGTGTAGCCGACATGAAATGAAGGGAAGCACTGACATGGCACCTAGTTCATCCGGTGCTATGGGCTGACATCACGGATGTTGTAGGTGATGTAGCGTAGCCAACCGTGTCTTCGTCGCTACTAATCACCTTATTTGTAATATCAGCTCAACGCCTTGTTCGTATTGGAATTAGGTGCCTTGCCCGTTTCGTTTTAATATAAAACACAGCTGCACTAACTGCATTCTCCCATACCTTCGCTCTGCGCATACAACTGCCAGAATCCCGCTTTCGCCCCTAATTCCGTTTTCAGCCCCTCGTTCCGTTCTGCACCCTCCCGTCAATCCTCTCTTTCATCAGCCTCCCTCTCATTCTTTATCTATCTCATCAGACTACCTTTAGTTCTAATCTGCCCCGGGCTGACACCTGAGTACACTGGCCCACCACCGCCGCCATCGCCCAGCATACCCCTAACCCTCTGATCGCATTCGCTAGCTAGGGGGACTCTACAATTGGGTTGGCGGTCGGGCGGGCTTGTAAAGGGAGGCAGCGGCTTCGATAGTTCACATTTGGAAAGAGAGGGGTTTGAAATGAGCTTGTAGAGAGGTTGTAAAGAGTGAAAGAAAATACTTTGAAAAGAGGCCCAGGTTGATACCACCGCACTGAATGAAAGGTCGGTCGAAACGGCTATGTAAACCTTTTGTGTTTTCCGTCCAGTTCAGTGTAGCCGGCACGACCGAAGGGAAGCACTGACGTGGCACCAAGTTCACCCGGTGTTATGGGCTGACATCACGGATGTTGTAGGTGATGTAGCCAACCGTGTCAGTTTCCATAAAAAAAAATTAAAGAATTGAAATCTTCACACAGCATGTGCTATTTTGGCGGATTTAATATAAAATATTAAAAAATTTCAAACGTAAAAAATTAAGGAGGATCCCCATACAAGAAACGTGTTTTTCTGTTTTTTTTTGTGATGCGAAAACCTCAGTGCTCCAGTCCGACTCGCACTTGGCCATTTTTTTGCAGTGCTTTAATAAAAACAAAACTTCAGTGAGAAAATAAAAATGAAGCGTCCTCTCCACACTTCCGTAGCGTCCATTTGAAAAGATTCGTCCCCACACGTCGTGGAGGGTGGCAAATATTTGTCATAGTGCACCGTGTGGGTGAATAATTACACCAGGCATCTGTCGCACGGGTCCGCTGTGCTGGACCCACCGAGTGTGCACTAAACAGAGTTTTTAATCAATAGCGTTGCATGTGTACGACTAGGTGGAGAGTGTATGTAGAATCATGGAAATGTTGATGATATGAAGTTTGATTATGTGCGGAAATAACGGTCTTGGCTAATTAAAATTATTAAGCTTCTTGAAGAGGCTTGGGCCTCTGCTGGTGGACGCAACTGGCGTCCCGCAATCAAGGGCCTACTTCATTCAAAGGGTAAGCCTTGCCATCCAGCGGGGTAATGCCGCAAGTGTTCTAGGAACATTTGAAAATGCCTCTTTTGATAGTTATTTTAATGTTTGTTAGGTAGGTTTATTTCTTTAGTTATTAGTATTACTTTTTTATATTTTATGTAAATAAAGAATATCCTCTATTCTCTCCGCCAACTGGCCACTGCACAATTCACGATAATAAATATATTAAAATTAAAAATATTTATAATTTAAAGTGCTTAATCAAGTGCTTACGCAACCGAAAATTGATTTGTGTAGAAAGATTTAATAATTAAAACATGTTGCTCAATTGTTAAAACGCTGCGTAACGAATTCGCCGCTTCTGTCTGGATTGTTAACGAACAACTGTCAAATTTGGCGCCAAATTCAAATGGCTGCAAAAAAAAAGAGCTTTTATTTTAATTTTATTCAAAGTGTCTAACGATGCCCACACATTCGGTCGTATGCCGTGGTTGCGAATGCCGTTCCGGCCTGACAGGTGCTTATTCACGATCCTCTTGAAGGACCCGAGACTGTACTTGGGGGGAAATATATGGGCAGGGAGAGCGTTCCAGTGTTTATCGGTTCTGTAGAGGAAAGACCTACAGAACCGGTTGATGTCCAGCGTGTACAGATGCAATCCCCGCCCGGCGCGCGTGGTGCGGAGGTATATCGATGTCGCCTCTCCAGAACCTATAAACACAACACGTTGCAAGAAGATCGCTCGAATGGTTTAGGGGCTACACGCTGTGACAGATAGACAGACACCTGGCCGAATTTATAAGGGCGGCGTCGATCGCTACGGAACCCTAAAACGATCAAACGCGAAATCACATTCACACACAAAAGGATCGCGCCGATCGCATACTTACATACTCGTTCGGCATTCTAGCGAGCTACACAGGGGCCGCATTGGGCATACCCCTCCACCACCTATATTGGCCCCGTGTTAGATGAATGACGGGCTTATGGCACACGCATATCATTACCGGCCATTGTTCAGTGTAAATGGATTGCTTAATCAAATGGACGCGTAGCAAAAATGCGTGCACTGCAATTTAATTACTGTCGTATTGTATTGGGTTAGAATTATTGCGATGGTGTGAGAAATCGAATTTAGAACGTGATCGATGATCAAGTATAGATGTGATTGTGTTCTAGCTAGCTAGTACATACAGGTTCAATGATGTCAATACGACCAGTCAAGTGGACTGGATGAAATTCCATTGTGTTACGAGCCCGCCTTATGCACTGTATTACCTGCATAAAATATGTCTGTCGAACGTCGAACACCATGATACTTGAAAGTTTAATTTTCATTGTATTCATGACCTGTCTGAAGTGAATTGAACTGAAAGCACTACTTACTTAAGTGCGCTTAAATATATCATTTGAAAATGATTTTTCGCCTAGTCCGGTGTAACAATTTGAACTGACTTCATATCAACATTTTGGGAATATATAATTTATTATATAACTCACTATTATTTAACTCATTATCAATTTATATTTATTATTATATAACACTTTATAATTTATTTTTTTGTGGTGTAAATCTTTATTAGACAAAGAAAAATTAAATTAAACAGAAATACATACATACATACATAATCACACACGCTGAATCCCGAAAATCGGGGTAAGCAGAAATGTATTATAATTTATCATATTATGACTAAATTTATTTTTACTTTCGAGTTTATGTGGTCAGAATTATCAAGCTTAAAATATTATAGTTATTCTAGATTTCAAACTGTATTTTAATACTGTAATAAAGCGGTGTCTATTAAGTAGCTCTTGATGTACTCGTAGCTAATCACAACGTATTGTAATGCGAAGTGTTTTGCCGGCTCTTCTTT
The DNA here is from genome assembly GCA_946902875.1 of Nematopogon swammerdamellus. NCBI lineage: Eukaryota > Metazoa > Arthropoda > Insecta > Lepidoptera > Adelidae > Nematopogon > Nematopogon swammerdamellus. The sequence goes on from OX336342.1 coordinate 6,433,639, forward strand.
GTGGGTGTAATCGAACCGGATTGTAAAAAAATACTTAGGTCAAATTCAAGCGTAAAGGTGTACTACCATACGAATAATAAATATAGAATAGAGAATTGTTTCTCACAGTTTGAGCACACCACATAGTCAGAACTCAGAATTACATATTCTAGAGGTCAATATTGACTATTAATGTTGTAACAAAAAAAAAACCTTAGATATATTGAACTGTTCTCAATGAAATGATACAAGAATACGCTTTTGTGAAACCTACCTTCTACCCCTACGCACAACAAAGCGACCAATCTCTTAACAACGTGTCCGACGCAAGTCAACGATCTTTCATCAGATATCTTCAGAAAACCTTTTCTGTCCACCTCTCCCGGTGCGGCGTATGACGTAATCCAAGCAGGGTGTTTATCGTGTAAAATAGGTGACTGCGACTGGAAAAACGTCACGGCCGGTTGCTGTCAAATTCGTTCAGTTGTAAAAATATAATAGTGTACGTCTGTCTACTTGTATGACTCTTAAATCCAACCAATGAAGGTCAACTTTGTAACTGATATTTGGCATGAAGGTAGCATGGGCTTTTTAATAACCGAATAGTGACAGCTAGTTTCATATAAAACATCAAACTGAAGCGATCCTCGTGAAGATGTGTACGAATGAATGAGTTGGCTATTTAAATACTGAAATTACCTGTGGATAGTATTAAGTTTCCAGTTGTTAGTCAAGCGTTAACTAATTATGAAGTCAGGTAAGTAGTATATATAGGTACCTATACAATTCAGATAACATGCTGCCAATAATAATTGGAGATGCCGGTCTCCACAAACAGCACTGGTTCACGAGCATCATGCCAGGGCCAGCCATTATCTCTCAATCATATTTGAGGGTGAGGGGCGAGAAGCAAAGACCTAAAGTGATGCATTAACAACGAATCTCTCTAAACTTTGTCAGCCACCTCTCACCTTGGCACGGTCCTTCCACCGAGTCATGCAGCAGGTGGGTATTCATGCCTTACTTGCAGCTTGATAGTTATCTTATCCAAATACATTGATTGCTAAACGTGGTGGTCGGTGTTGCGCTGTAATTTACAAGAGTACTTGCAGCACAACATCGATTACTACGTTAACCCCGACTGTCAGGATACAGCATGTGGTATTTATGTATGTATGTATGTAAATTGACAGGAACCAGTAGCTATCTGTCATTTTCCAGTCGCTCTTCAGTTTTACATAATAAACTCGGTCGTTTTTATGTCTGTCAACAATAACCCGTATAGCGTGACAAATGTAGTATTATAGCAGGTAACTCCGACCACGATTCGATTTACGAAATTGAATTTCGCGTCCACTACAGTTTCCCTCGCCCTGTTATAGTTTTTGTGAAATTTTCCTCTTACTACACTGTGGACATAGGATCGTACGTCGCCGTACAAATGGGATTATCTGGTGTACCTTTTGCACTCTAGATGTTATGATTTGGTAGCAAGATATTCTACATAGTGACTATACGATACGACGACGTCTATAAAAGCATGTTTCTTTTCGAAACTATTATGTATGAGCTGTGGGTTTAGACCCTTACTTAGGTTGTTCAAAGGTTGAAAGTTGCCAAGCGAACAATGGAGCGAGCCATGCAGGAAATATCGCTACGTGATATCTGATAATTCGCCGACGCACCAAAGTAGTCGATATTGGACACCTGGTGTCAGTGAGCTGGGCACGTTAGCCAAAGATACGTTAGACGACCGTTGGAGTAATCGTGTCCTACATTGGCGAACGTGGACAGGACTACGGAGTGTAGGAAGACCACCCGTCAGGTGGGACGACGACATCAAGTACGTCTGCAGAAAGCATTGGTTCTGTACCGATAATGGACGGGAGGACTGGAGGCGTATGTCCAGCAGAGGATGCATACACGCTGACTGACTGACTTAGGTACTGGGAACAATTCGACAAGCTAATTCACCCAAAATCTCACCGATTTCAACCAATAGCTGTATCAAGTGCATTACTGAACGCCTTCATATGCTGCCCACTAGATGCATTTTTCCAAAATTATTTACAAATATTTATTTTGTGTATTATTTTTGCAACAATAAATGTGTAACAAGGTAGTAGTAGGTAGTGGATAAATAAATAACAAATTTATGTTTTCTAAACCTTTCTGTGAATCAAACAGGAACTCAAGATTAATCATAAATGTCACCTACTTCCGGCCAATTTCATCACCTTCGGCTGAAACGTAGCTATTGGTTAACCGACAGATAACAGAACTGTTGGACGATACTTAACCGGATGTTGTGAAAACTACCATAAGTAGGTAGGAGTCATCATTCTCTGGGTGATTAGAGCTCAAGTATTTTTAAAATAGATTTTTCTCAAAATCAAGCTCACGAAGAGGTGTTCCTAATCCTAAACTAAACTAAAACAATGACTATAAAGTTCCTCTCGTGTCTATCTTTAGGCACATCGAGCCTTTTATCCTGTTACGGCTTATAAAATTTCATGGAACTGAAGTTCCATTCGGAAAGCCCCTCCCTCACCTTTCTCTACTTTGCTCACATTTTCTCCAACGCTTTTCCAACACACACGCACACATACTTACGCTACATACTGCGGAATATGTATGTATTGTGCACTATCGCTGGCCAGTCAGGCGACCCAAGGAGCTCCACCTTCCCATTTCACCCCCAAAAGCTAACGAACATTTTGTTTATATTATTTTTATCGGCTAAAATATCGCAGCGCGGACGTTGACAAGGTAAAGGAGGGCAATATAATAGACATAAAAGGGGGAGGTAAGGGTATTGCTTGCAGCTAATGCCTTTCCTTTCGTCCCATCGAACAATTCACTATCCCCGACTCACCTCAATTTACCTCTTTATGGCCGGTCTTCGCCTTTCCCCCGTAGACGGTTTTGCCTCACCGGGCGCGATGCTCCGACATACAGTGGATACGCCCTTATGAACATTCTCATTTCGGTTATTTTCACATGGATCGGTTTACCTATACCGACATTCTGAATTACTTCGACCTACAAACAGGGCTGCATACCGACCAGCTCTGCCACTCAGCCCAGGGCACGAATATAATTTGGCGCCCCAAGGAGAATAAGTAATGTTTAACTAATATCCTCAAACCAAAGATTTAAATCGATAGATAGCGCAAAGCGCTCAAGAGTTCGTCACCGGTGAGAGACATAACGGTGAGTGTGACTTCATGTACATTAGTCATCCATCAAGAATCGCAAACGCAAGAATCGCATCAAAAGCTGCCTCATGTTAACAAAACGCAAACGCTCTGCGCACGCTCATCGGCGCGTTCCGTTCCATTCCGTGAAACGACCTCTCAACACGCGTGGCACTGCGACTTATGCGAAGTAGCCGCATGCGGCCCTTTCGTTGGTGGCATAGTATGAAGTGCGCCATGTTAGACTATGCTCTATCTATCGATTTAAATCTTTGTCAGCCTCGATTGCTTAGTGGTGCAGACAGTCGACTGTTGCTATTGATTGTTAAGCAACGCTGGGCGCGGTCAGCACTTGGATGGGTGACCGCTCGACCGTTGGAGGCTGACCGTGGTTCGGATTCCACGTAAAACTGTAGGTCCCTTCCCTTCCTACCTTATTCGGTGGTAGGGTTCAACCCGTCTGGGTTGGTACCACCGTACTGAATGAAACGTCGGTCGAAACGGCTATGTAAATAGTTTGTGTTTTCCGTCCAGTTCAGTGTAGCCGGCACGATCGAAGGGAAGCACTGACATGGCACCTAGTTCACCCGGTGTTATGAGCTGACATGACGGATGTTGAAGGTGATGTAGCCAACCGTGTCAGTTTCCATAAAAAAAAAATCTTTGAGTCGGACTCTTTGATAACTAAATGTGATCGGGCATGTCCACAGTTAGCTCCATCCGTCTCGGCCTCCGTCCGTTCTTATCCCAAGTCTTTTTATTCTCGGGAGCCGATAGGTAACGGCTCGGTCGGCGGTCATTTCCGCAGACTTTGTTACAGCTGTGAGCGGCGGCGCGGCGCGGCGCGGGCGTCGCGACGCTTCCTCGGGGGTCGTCCGGCGTCGATTGTTCTTATACATACCTATCTACCTATAGGTACCTAAGGGTTCAAATTATTCTTATCTGTAACCTTGGTGAAATGTATCTTGTATAAAAGGTAGGATCAGCTACCTACGAGCAAGTTGGAATTTCACGTACAACATATCTATCGCTCCGGTGACAAAAAGACTGTGAGGATATAATTTATATTTTTGAAAACATTTGCCTTGTGTCAATGAAATATTGACAAATCTGAAAAGTAAAGTAGTATTAAAGTTTTATTGCTAAAATATAATTTTTTCGTTTGATTGAAATTATTCCTTCGTTTTTGGATAATAAAACTATAGTTGTGCAAACTATTGTCTAACAAAATGTCTACTTTCCATTGTGAAAGTAGCAATTCTCAAAAAATAACACCCTTCTTATATTACTAGGTGGTAGGGTTTAACCCGCCCGGGTTGGTACAACCGCACTGAATGAAAGGTCGGTCGAAACGGCTATGTAAATAATTTGTGTTTTCCGTCCAGTTCAGTGTAGCCGGCATGACCGAAGGGAAGCACTGACGTGGCACCAAGTTCACCCGGTGTTATGGGCTGACATCACGAATGTTGTAGGTGATGTAGACAACCGTGTCAAGTTTCCACAAAAAAAAAAATTAAAAATAGGTTTTATGGAAATTGGCACGATTGACTACATCACCTATAACGTCTGTGATGTCAGCCTATTTCCATATTGATAACTTCAAAAATGACTAACTTTAATACAAACTTTAATTCCTTATTTAACCTTCCGCGGCTATGAATTTTCAATACCTAATCCTTTCTTAGTGCTCACCTACGTTATATAAGGAACTCCTGCTAAATCTCATGCTTTCTGTTGTCTGTCAGTCATTGTACCGTGTGGGGCCGGTACTTAAAAATTATAGCCCCACTGAATCTTTCACCATGCATGTCGTAAAACGCGACTAAGGGATAAGGACAAGATGCCGTGCTAAAGGACGACAGGGTCGCCACCTCTCACATTGGCACGGTACTTCCACCGAGTAATGCGGCAGGTGGGTCTTCGTGCCTTACTTGCTGCTTGATCGATTCAATCTTGTTCGAATACTTTGCAAACGTGGTAATCGGTGTTGTGCTGAAATTTACCAGGATTCCTTGCAGCACAACACCGATTACCCTGCCTACCCCGATTGTCGGAATTCAGCGTGTGTGATATGTATGTATGTACGTAATTTGTTTGCGTAAGTAAACAGTTCGCGCCCACATCTCTTCGCGTCTTCCTAAACACACATCGCCAGTAAACTCCTTATGTACCCGTAGGTATGTGGTATGGTACCTACGCGATGCAGGACGCTAAGTCGACTGGCGAGAGGAAGGTATCACCTATTACCGGCTATTACTCTTTCTATCTGCAGGCAGCCAGGCGGTAGTAACGAGACCTGTTTTCTTACTGCCCGCTCAAGTGGATTCATACGATATACATTCTACATACCACACGCTCTGTATCCCGACAAACGGGGTAAGCAGAGTATTCGGTGTTGTGCTGTGGTTTAAAAGAGTGCCTTGGAGCACAACACCACATTTAGATAAGTATTCGGCTAAGATAACTATCAAGCAACAAGTAAGGCACGAAGACACACCTGCTGCATGATTCGGTGGAAGGAGCGTGCCAAGATGAGAGCTGGCTATCCTGTCGCCTTTTAGCACGGCATCTTGTCTTTATCACTTAGTCGCCTTTTACGACACGCACGGGGAGAGATGCAGTGTGGCTATTCTTTTTAAGTAGATACTGGCCCTACACGGCCGGTCAATATACATTCTATCTCAAAGATTTCAAGAAAACGTTTCAAGAAGAAGAAATTATTTTAATCTTGCTCTTGTTTTTTTTTATGTAATCCGGTATAGGTGGCTGAGTTGGAGGGGCCAAAGCACATGCTCCAATCAGCCAATATCACCTCCGAGAAGGTAGGTGCCATACCGAAGACTGCCCTGGATTGCTGGCTATACTCGGATCTCTCGCATGAGAAGCCGATGCCCAAAAAACTCGGCCAACCGCCGTTTAAAATAATTTGTTCGTTTGTTCTTTTGTAGGTGGACATATATCTGTTATCTATGAATCAGGCAGCAGTCTGAATATATTTGTACGGATTTCGTCCTGTACCTCGTCCTGTACATCGCACCACCTTTCTATACGATCTCTCTCGTAGCATGAAGATAAAGCTAAATTACTGTTTAGTAACACAGCGCCCTGTTTCTTTTCACAAAATGTCTGCGCAAAATAAATTGGAAAACAATATTTTCTTTGAAAAACTATTATATTTTTTGTTTATTAAGATATGACTATTTGTGTAACTAAACTCGACTCGACTCGTAGGTAAATGTATCTTTATTTACTTTATTCTTTATGTTCTATCTATTTATTTACACGTTCCTTTTTATATAAATTTTACATCTTTTTAACAATTAAAATCTAAAATTAATATAAAAATAAACGGAGTTTCCACCAATTTCATCCATAGGTAGGTAACCTATAGATGAAATTAGGACATGTCGAAAATTTCGTTAGTTCTAAATTCAAAGCGAAGAAGAACAGCTGACAAACAAACTTCGCAAGTCACAATGTTTTCTTAGTACCTACCTTATAAGTATTATATTATAGTAACTTACAATTAATAAACCCATACCACCGCTCACAAGAGCATTAATATTTACAGCATAAACATGAATACTCAAGAATCTGACCACTCTGCCTATTACATTACCTATATCTGGTGTATAGTGCCATCGTCAATTTATCGTAGGTATGTACTCGTACTTACTTTATTGTGATTCCGTATCGCTGAAGGCCGGGCTGGAGGGAAATTAGAGAGGCGTATGTCCAGCAGTGGACGCATGCACGCTGACTGACTGACTTACTTACTTCATTATTATATAGAACGAGTTTTTCCCAAGACGCAAAAATTATAAATGCATGTGGAAAATTAAATTAATAATTTTGTATCAGCAATTTCTATGAAATATTGCAGGCTCTAGCGTAGCCTAAAAATAAATTAGGTAACACACAGACAAATATATATTTTTTTTTAGATAAAAGTATATCTATTCCAAATGCCTTATGGAGTTTTCCTCATAGTAATTACTTCCTCAATTATCCCCAAAAGTAGAAAGTAAATAATGGCAATAACAATATTGAAAGAGACCATTAGAAGTTGGGACGAGGAAGAGTAAGGTGTCCCGTTAGGGGGGGTCACTTTAAGAGGTCGGAACCGCCCACGGCGCTCTGCCAATTCTTGGGCATTCTGTATCTAAATCGTGAGGGCTCCGTAAGCTTTATTTGCATATTATCCATCCCTTTCGATTTTGAAACACGGTAATATGAAAGAGAGTTAATCTATCTAGAATCAATTGTACAGAATTACATCATCCTTGTGAAGTTAAAAAACAGGTTGTCTAAAAATAGCGATAAATAGTAGTTAAAACAAGTAATAACACGTCTGTCTGTCTGTCTTTCCGTCCGTCCGCCCGTCCGATGGCTGTATCTTATGTGTATTTTTGGAACCGTAATAGATAGCCGGTTGAAATTTTCACAGAATATATTATGTTATTTTGGAGGATATAACTACACAAATAATAAATAATTATTAAGTTTAAATTTAAGGGTCCCTATACAAGAAACGTGTTTCACCCACTTTTTTTGTGGTGCGGAAGAAACGTTTTTACCGACGTTTTTTTGTGGTGCGGAAACCTCGGTGTGCGAGTCCGACTTGCACTTGGCCGTTTTTTTTTTAAGAAAATATCTTCAAAATTTCACCAGTGTTCAAGAAGCCTTTTAATTTACTTTCAAACATTTTCAAATTATAAGGAAAATCACTAATCATTATATTTTTTATGAAGACCAACATGGGTAAGGTAGGGTCACCGACGAACCAACAGCACGCAAATGGTGCAGTCGACAGTGCCAAAATCAACACTCCTCGCGAAACCACACTCAGTGAGGCGCCATGCCAGCAGATTTGCCGACTGTTGCTAAGCTGTCTAGCCTGTTATCGACGTTTGAAGACACACACGTTAAAGGATTACGTAGGTAGAATGTTATTTCATTTAACCTTTTTCATGAATATGTATACACCTCAATAATGCCCTACTTTTACGAAACCTTAAAAATGCTCAAAACCGTCTCCGCTCACCTTCCGCCTCACCGGAACTTTTCAGTTTAGCGAGTTCTGAATAAAAGATGGCGAAGTTTTTTATCTCCGCGCGCCGGGAGGGCTGGAACAGGTGTTTATTGCGGCGGGCCTCGGGGAAGTTTCACGGAACATCCTCTTCTTTCGAACTTGACGGTGATATGATGCTGAGAAGGGTGTCTAGTGGGGAAATGCCGCGAGCATGTCGCGAAAGGGGTCTCGACTTCAAATACTATGCAACGTTCGGCACATTAGTATATAACTTCATGCAATTTCATATAAAAAAAAAATCACTTTGTCATGAATTGCTGCATCTGTCATGAATCAGCACAGCGTGTTTAGGTTTTTTTTTATGTAAACCAGCATGGGTGGCTGTGCCGAGAGACCAATGGTGCAGTCGACAGAGCCAAAATCACCTCTCCTCGCGAAGCCACGCTCAGTTAGGTGCCATGCCAGCAGATTTGCGGACTGTTGCTAGGCTGTTTAGCCCGTTAATACGACGCTTGAAGACACCCAGGTTAAAGGATTCAGGAAATACACTCGCCAAAAGACAGTTCGACACTCTGGCGGTGCGACAAAGAAACGAATTAGAGAACCGATGGGTTCTCAAAAGCCCAATGTCAACAACAAAATTTTTATTTTATTTTATTTGGAAAACCAACAGCTCTATAAGTAATTAGCCGCTTATCGCTCTATCGTATAAACGCTTATACATGAAAGCGTCAATCAAATAATACAAACCGATTATATAGTGCTACGGAAACTTCCGTGCGCGAGTCTGACTCGCACTTGACCGCTTTTTTGTACAAGCGTTTTTACGATAGAGCGATAAGCGGCTAATTAGTTACAGAGCTGTTGGTTTTTCCAAATAAAATAAAATAAAAATGTTGTTGTTGACATTGGGCTTTTTTGAACCCATGCATCGGTTCTCTAAATCGTTTCTTTATTGCACCGCCAGAGTGTGGAACTGTCTTCCGGCGAGTGTATTTCTTGAATCCTTTAACCTATATGTGTCCTTTAACCGGACTGTTAGTAAAATTACCTACCTAAGTAAAACTTACAGTTTTCATCCACCATCACCTGCCCAAGAAACAAAACCAATTTCGCAAACCTAATTTCGGCTCCACATTCAATTTAATTCAATTCATCGCATAACGACTCTTCTTTCGGCGAAGCAGCGGAAAAGTAAAAGGTCCCTCTTTATTAGGCTTCTATTACGGCGTCAGACGAGAAGGGGATGAAGGGGGAACTATGAAGGCCGTTGTCAGGTGGAATGCGTTTTCTTTGCGCTTTCATTACGTCTGGCGACTCCCGCTCGCCCTGGACCTTGTAATAGAGGTGAATTGGGGAGAATCCGTCAGATTGTGACTTCACAATGGTGAGCTATTCATCAGGGAATAGTGATATGGTACTAGCTAGAGAAGGAGATATAGAAACATTTTACTTCTCTACAACACTCTAATCAACTTATTCTAATTGTTGTTCATTAGACTTGATATATTTAAGTATAAAAATTTACGATGACACTATAAACCAGATATAGGTAATGTAAATTGACAGAGTGGTCAGAGTCTTAATTATTCAAAACTACTGTGAGGGGTTTGTATGGGTTAATTATTTGTAAGATTTTTTTAATGTCGACTGAATGAAAGGTCGGTTGAAATGGCTATTTAAATAGTTCGTGTTTTCCCTTCAGTTCAGTGTAGCTACTGACATGGCACCTAGTTCACCAAGGTATTATGGGCTGACATCGCCGATGTAGTAGGTGATGTAGCCAACCGTCAAAGTAGGTTAAGGTAAGCGCCACCGACACAATGCTCGCCCGCGACAGGAAACAATCGACCGGCGATTATCGTCTCGAACTTTCTTTTATTGTTCGAAACTTGGGACGTGCGCCAGACACCTAGTGGTCGTTCTGACGCAGCGAAAGTTTGTAAACCAATCTTACTTGTTAGGTATTAATATAGTTGAATAATAGTATATAATACATGTACAACAACACTATTCCACTTTCATTGCTCCCAGGTTCCCACCTTGAAGGAACCTAATGATGAGCGAAACGTAAGCGCCACCGACACAATGCTCGCCCGCGACAGGAAACAATCGACCGGCGATTATCGTCTCGAACTTTCTTTTATTGTTCGAAACTTGGGACGTGCGCCAGACACCTATAGCGGTCGTTTTGACGCAGCGAAAGTTTGTAAAACGTTTGTGAATAGTGCAGTTTTGGTAAGAGTAAACTCTGGAACGCTCTCACTGCCCATATATTTCCCCCAAATACAGTCTCGGGTCCTTGAAGAGGGGCTTGAATAGGCGCCTATCAGACCGGCATGGCATTCGCAACCCCCGCATACGACCGAACGTCAATGGGCGTCGTTAGACAAATTTTCTATAGTTTAATATTATTTTATATAGAAAGTAGTCGCTCTAAAACTGTACGCTATTTAATCTCCTTCAATTCAATTCAAACTTGCTCGACCAACAAGATGTTTCAACATGCAAAAACCAGCCTTAACACCATGCCTTAAAGTCGACTTCTCCTAGTCATCTTTTAATACTCCACCTGTCGGAGGTGAGTCGTGGACGAAATGCAAAAGTTGTGTCGTGGATCAGGGTAACCGGATTAGGATTCCGTTGGATACGCGGCACTCGACAGGGCTCAGTCAGGGTTGTGGTGCACCGGTACTTAGGACTTAGAAGCTGGGTATACTCGGGTATACTATTGTGCAATTCATATAAAGGCGACAAGTTGGGATGTTTTGTAGTAGATATATAATCGTATATAGAGTGCGCTTTTATTCGAAAAATAAACTAGCTTTTCCCGCGGCTTCACTCGCGGTAGACTCGGTTTAATAGCAAATTCGATGATAATAACAAACGATCGCTTCTCTCTTATTCTCTCTCTCTCTCGTCCATACTATACTTTCTTTGATACTGCTCAGCCCTAACGTTATTTAGCGTGATGGTATGTAGCCTATAGTGAGCCTCAAGAACTACTCCATTGGTGTAAACCGCATATGTTTAGTGGTTCTGGAGTTTACCTCAAACATAATACAGACAGACGATCCCTTTTATAAGAAGTAGAGATTTATTCTTCATTGTATTTTAAATAATAATAATTTAACTAAAAAAATTACTCTTTAATCTTGCATTGCGTCGTATTGGATTGCATTACATCACTTTTATTGTGTTACACATAATATTGAGTTTAATTAATTATGGTATTAACTATCGATAATATGTTTTATTTTGGATTTTAACCCGCCTACGGCGGACGAAGCCAAAAGATAGTGTAATGATTTTTTTATTAAAATACCTATATGTACATCACGCTACCTTCCGACATTTGGGCTAAGTAGAGTAATCGGTGCTGTACTTACAAGAGCTCAGTTGAATTACAGCGTAACACCGACCTTTATCAATCAAAGACTTACCACAGCTGAGACTCTGGTAAATACAAAACACAACACCGAACACCACGTTTCGCCAAATCACAAAGTATTCGGACAAGATAACTATCAAGCGGCAAGTAAGGCACCCTTAGGAGGTAATGTTGGGCTTGTCCCTTAGTCGCCTTTTACAACATGCACAGGGAGATATGCAGTGGGGCTATTCTTTTTAATTACCGGCCACACACGTTAATATATTAATTTGTTTGAAATATATATTTCACATTCAGAACAAGTTTCTTTATTAAAATAAATAGCTAAGTATAAACTACTTATATCTAAAATTATACCGAAGGTCATTTGCTTTAAGATGAAAACATTAATGGACAGTAGATACAAACATAATGACGCAGTAAAGTAGTTAGGAACACCTAACACCGCAGCTTATCCGCTTAATGCGTCTCGCTATCCGCCCTAACTTGTGTCACGTGACATCCGCCGGAAACGCCTCACCGCTTTCATACCTCCTTTCACCCCCCCCCCCCCCCCCCCCCCCCGCCCCCCGCCGCCGCGCCGCCCACGCTAGCCAACTTCAGAATCTCTTAATGCGACTATACCCTAAGTCCAGCTACCTCAGGTTAAGTGAAAATGAGATTTAAGCTCGGTTTTCAACTTCGGTCTGAGGTTATGAATATAACTTAGTATATAGCTGTTATGTATGGAGACAAAATAATTTTACTTATTTATTTATTAGGTATGCAGGGGAATAACATAATTTAAATTCTGATCTAGGTGAATTTAACCTACTCAATATTCCGAAAATGCTTTTAAGTGCTACAAGACAATAACTAAAATAAAAGTAAAATTACAAAATTTAAAAAACTCCCACACGCCAACCACCCCTGAAAAGTCAAAAATAATTTCCGTTTAGTTTCTTAATGATCTCGTGAACAGCATCATCGAAATCGACAGTGTGTCGGACAGAGTGGCCTACATCATCATCAAGCTGAACAAGCGGTATCAGCTGAAGGTGGTGCAGGTATACGCTCCCACGAGTTCGCACGCTGACGACGAGGTGGAGCAGTTCTACGAGGATGTATCCAAAGCCTTGGAAACCAACAAATCTCACTTCCAGTACGTGATGGGAGACTTTAATGCCAAACTGGGCAAGCCTCTGAAGGGAGAGAGAGCAGTAGGTCCGTACGGTATCGGTGCCAGAAATCGACGCGGCCAGATGTTGGTCAACTATCTCGAAGCCAACCAGCTCCACGCCATGAATACATTTTTCCTAAAAAAGGAGAAAAGGAAATGGACGTGGGCCAGCCCTGACGGTTGTACGAGAAACGAGATAGACTACATACTGGCGGACAGTAAATCGTCATGTATAGACGTTACTGTCCTTAACCGCTTCGATACTGGCAGCGATCACCGACTAGTGCGAGGTACGCTGAAGTTAAACCTCAAGATGGAACGGCGCAAACTCATTCACAAACCGCTGGCCAAGCTGAACATACCGGACGAGACGCTCGAAAATTTCGAAGCGAAACTCGAGGATGCTTTTAGCTTGGTGCCACGAGATGAGGATGCCGACATCGACAAGGTGTATACGGACTTCGTATCCGCACTAACGGACACTGCAGAGCAGCACTTCAGCAAAAGTCGACAGGCACCCCGCAGCAAGTTATCCGCAGAGACGTTGAGGCTCCTGGAAACACGACGGAATATGAAACCGGAGACCCGGAGCAGTGTCGTGCACAGGAACCTCAACAAGACCATAGGCAAGTCCATTCGCCGTGATATTCGCCGAGAGAACACGAAATTGGTTGAGCGCATTATAGAGGAAAATCGAGGCAGCAAAGTGTTTGCCCGTGCCTTCTCTACCGGCGCTAACCAAATTTCCAAACTCGAGCGAGCGAATGGGGTTGTCACCGCAAGAAAGCCGGATATACTTAAGGCGGTGGAGGAATTTTATGGTGAATTGTATTCCGCAGCAATTCCTGCCCCGAGTCCAAGCAAACCAGTCGACTCTGATAGGCGTGCGCCGCTCACTAGACACTACACGGAGGATCTGCCCGAGATTAGTGTCTATGAGATAAAGGCTGCCTTGAAAGGACTCAAAAAACACAAGGCTCCAGGTGAAGACGGGATAACGACGGAGCTTCTAAATGCTGGCGGACGACCGATCTTGAAAGAACTGCAGAAACTTTTCAATGCAGTTCTTGAAAGTGGTGTAGTTCCGGCCGCATGGCGAAATAGTGTCGTTGTCTTGTTTCACAAGAAGGGGGATAGGGCGAAGTTGAAAAACTATCGACCTATCTCACTTCTCAGCCACGTGTACAAGGTCTTTTCGAGAGTCATCACGAGTCGGCTGACACAGAGGCTGGATCAGTACCAGCCTCGTGAGCAAGCTGGATTTAGGAAAGGATACGGCACCATGGACCATATATTTACTGTGCGACAAGTGGTGCAAAAGTGCGAGGAATACAACAAGCCGCTCTTCCTAGCCTTCGTCGACTATGAGAAGGCGTTCGACTCAGTTGAAAAATGGGCTGTTGAAAACTCCCTCCTGAGGTGCAGAATCGACCACCGCTACATCGAGGTACTCCGAAATCTGTATCGGTCCGCGACGATGACTGTGAGGCTCCACGAAAATACCCAACCCATCCCCCTTAGTAAGGGCGTAAGGCAGGGGGATGTGATCTCACCCAAGCTCTTCACGAACGCATTAGAAGATGTGTTCAAGACGCTTGAGTGGGACAACATGGGTATCAACGTGAATGGAGATCTTCTCAGTCATCTGCGCTTCGCCGATGACATTGTCCTTCTGTCAAATTCCCGAGATCAGCTTCAGACCATGCTGGAAGACCTCTATACAGCGTCGATGAAGGTGGGTCTGAAGATGAACCGGGACAAAACCAAGGTCATGGCGACCGAGGTTATGACGGGAGGACAAATCGTTATTGACGGAGAAGTGATCGAACAGGTTGAAGAGTACGTATATCTCGGTCAAATTCTGCGGCTTGGTAGACAAGGTCTGCTAAAGGAGGTCGAGAGACGAATTCAACTGGGTTGGGCTGCCTTCGGAAAGTTAAAATTCGCCCTGAGGTCTGATCTTCCGCAAAATTTAAAAACCCGTATATATGACCAGTGTGTCCTCCCGGTTATGACGTACGGGTGTGAAACGTGGACGCTGACGGTCGGTGTTGTCCAAAGGTTGAAAGTTGCCCAGCGAGCAATGGAGCGAGCCATGCTGGGAATAACGCTACGTGATATGGTGCGTAACGAGGCAATCCGCCGACGCACCAAAGTAGTCGATATTGGATACCGGGTGGCTAAGCTCAAGTGGCAATGGGCTGGGCACGTCAGCCGAAGAGACGACGACCGCTGGAGTAACCGTGTCCTACACTGGCGGCCGTGGACAGGAAAACGGAGTGTGGGAAGACCACCCGCCAGGTGGGACGACGACATCAAGTACGTCGGCGGAAAGCAGTGGTTCCGTACCGCTGAAGGCCGGGAGGACTGGAGGAAAATTGGAGAGGCGTATGTCCAGCAGTGGACGCTTACACGCTGACTGACTGACTGACTGACTTCTTAATGATATCGGGGGACCGCTAAGTAAATAAAATATAACCCTCATTTTTGCATCGCGCAGTCGGGTAAAATCAGAATGGTCATCCAAATCGAAGTCCCAAGTACTCAGAAAAATTTGGACAGAACCGGGAATGAAATATCTGCCTGCGTTCGGCTTACTCACTCGGTGTTGTCGCGTCCCCCGAAAGGCGCACATCTGAGTATTATTTTTTTACTTAGCGGTCCCCCGACGCCTCTGAGGAACTAATCGGAAATTATTTTTAACTTTTTAAGGGGTTTTGATGGGTTTTAATGTGCAAATTAACTCGTATTTCAAGCTTTGTAAGGAACGTACCTAACAGAAAAAGTGCCGATGAGCTTCGAATCGGCTAACCTGATCTTCATAAAACATAGTTAAGAAAAATCCCGGTTAAACCAGCTTTCTAATAAGAAAAAAAACCGCATTAAAATCCGTCCATCCGTTTGAGTGTCCATTAGAGTATCCTTGAGCAACGATGCCACAAACAGACAGGTAGACGTAGGCGTCAAACTTATAACACCTCTCTTTTTGCGTCGGGGGTTATTAAAGTGGTGTCTTTTATTGCTTGATACATTTATTCTTCTAAATATGATTAAATTCATCATGTCCCATATACAATATTAGAATAATTATTGCTAGCCAACAATGCTATCATTTAAGATGACCATGTCAACGAAATTGTACTGCATTCGCATTCATAGCAGATGTTTTCGGAATACAAGGAACAATAAAATAAACACAAATTATTTTATCCATTACATTGAAAATGCTTGGTAAGTAAAAGCATTACCCCCACTACTTCCAACAGGAGAAGTTCCCTGAACCTCGAAATTACACGTACAACCGACTCTGCAAAGGACAATTAGATTCCTCTCAAGAGGAGAAAAACGTAGAGGTGTCCCTGTAGACGAGTAAAATTTACATTTTGATTGTTCCCAGCATCTCATGCCACTTACAAATCCAGCAACGATCCTCTCTCAACGTAGAGTCGCCCTCACAATGAATGTAGCAAATATGAAAGTGGTTAATTCTGCAGTTTTATGGAAACAATTTTTATAATAATAATATTAAACTTTATGCTACTCAATGTGCGACAAGAGTGGACTTATTACCTCAGGGAATTTCTTCCGATCCTACATCAGTGGAATCTGAACAAACCATTCAGCAGCTGGTGAAGGTTTTATTGGGGTTTTTTAAATATTGTGAAGACTAATTTTAGGGTATTTAGGGTATAAGAACGAAGTGGGTGTTTTGAAGTTTTGACAGTCGAAAATAAGACTTTAGTGTTATCCTACATAAATGGTTTAGATAAAGAAAAGATATTGCGCAAAGTGGATTCTCTATGCCCGTAAGGTACCATTTCCCGAAACAGCTCTTTCGAGACCTGCGGCTGTTTCGAGCTCGCCTCACCTTGCTTGTAATCGCCTAGTGCTTAGGTGTACCTCAGCGGACGGACAGCCTCTGATAAGCAAAAAGTGGGAATAGCTCGAGAAGGGGTTTGTGGATTTTCTTTGGTACCATTTGGAATGTTAACGAGGCTATTTGGATGAAACCCCAGGAAGGAATATTGTATAGGAAGGGTTTCAGGTCAGAAAGGACACGTTATATTTGACGAGCTTTAAACGACAATAAAAATGTGTTACCCAACTAAATCGACTGTATGCGCCAGCCCGAAACATCGTAAAGCCAGAAACCAGCCCTGCTAAGCGAATTTTGCCGGAAATTCTAAGTTACAAGTTCGTATTTTATGTTTTCCGAACAAAATTCAGTGTGTGACCTGTACCGATAGTTCCACATAATCCAGGAATGACACGCAAGCTCCTTTTTTCTTCCATGTTCCACATTCAATTTAATCACCTTGTGTACTCCCCCAAAGTGGTTAACTTTAACCAAATGTGTTGAGAAGCACCTGGATTTGACTCGGCCGATTAAGCCCGGTCCGACCGGCGAACTTTCCTCCAGTCTCCATTCAATTGAAGCGCTTGCAATAAATCTAGCGGCACCTACTCGCACCCCGCACACCAACGACAATCTCAAGACGAAGCTTAATTCCAGCGCTCAGTTCATGCCTCGTCTCGATGGAGCGCTGGATGAAATCAACGGGGATTCGTTCCATTGCAAAACCAAATGTTTCCCAGATTATTTTTTGGGTGTGACATGGTTGACTACATTACATTCTAGAATCGCGGTATTTGCACCGTGTGCGTGATGGATGTTAAATGCCATGACTGTAATTACCTCGAGTTTCTCTCCAACTAAATACCACTGGACAGGAAACACGAAATATTTACATATCCGCTTGACTTCATCTTTTTTCAGTTAAGCGGTATCAATCCTGGCGAACTAGAAATATAGAGGAGAAGAATAATAATGAGAATAGGTTTACGTGGAATCGAAACAATGGAGAAATCTGAAGCGTTAAAAATATCAAGCGCTTGCAAAAGATTTATTGCGCAAGACTTATACATTTCAAACTTTCTAAGAACAATTTTATTCTGCCTTTGTCATCTCTTCTGTCTGTTAAGACATGACAGGAAATTTCAGCAGGCGTATAGAAGGCCCAGAACCGTGTGTACCCCTACCAATCAGCCAGCTTAAATACTTGTTACATCAACTAACAAACACAAAACATGATGATCTTTGGGCCAACACCAGGGACTGCAGGCCATCTAGAGACGTGATTCCTAAGCCGTACTTACGACTCAGGAAACGCCTCCTAAAGTTCCACAGGGGTCAACTCCGAATAGCGGTGGGACTCCTAACAAGGACATTGCACACATACTTATTATAGGCACCATCGACATCGGCATGGCGGAGGAGGAAATAGCCACCCACGTGCTCCTGGAGTGTCCAGTGGGTGCGAATGAACGGTTGCAGTTTCTTGGAAACGTGGAAGCTGCCCATGAAGCGTGGAAGCGGCCGAGAAGGTTGCTCCTTGCTCCGCTTCATGAAATAGCTCGGGTGGCTGGAGTACCACGTACAATGAATCGCCTTGAGGTCTCAGTGTGGAGAACGCCCCTCACCCCCACTGACACAATAAGCTGGACAGCAAACAAACAAACAAATAAATGACATAAAATTGTGCTAGTGGTTTAAATGTCCGCCTGCCTCTAATGATTGGAGTTTCGAAACTTGGAGGAGCACTTTTCGAACTATGTTTTAGTCATTGATATTAGTCCTAAGACATATTCCTTCCTCCACTTGAGACGGCTAATTCTTGCGGGATTTATACGACGTATTACCGGTCGGTCTCGACCTAATCTTGGGGCCTCTGATGCTCCCGCTCACCTTCGAAGTTAAGCCGAGGTCTCATTGTGTTCACCTTTTAGGTCCTCCGCCACTTAAGTGGATCTTTGGTGGATTTTAAATCGGGCAGTTAGGACTTGTGGTCTATATTTTAGGCTCATGGGCTTAGCTCAAGCCAAATACACGTATTAAAAAAATGAAAAAGTATATTTCCACTAATTTTTGAAACGAGTTGGATCGATAGTATATTAACAAATTGCAACATTTAGAATATAAATTGTATGAAAACTCACATCGGTAAGGAAAATTAAATTTAAAAAGTTCATAATACTTTTTTGACCATATATGTAGAATTAATCATTTTTGGAATCTTAGTATGTATGTGTTTGTTTGGTCGAGCATCACTTAAAAAGTACTGACCCAATTCGGACAGAGTTTTCAGATAAGCAACAGGTCAGAAGTGAACGCAGTCAGAGAAATATGATTAAATGCTATATTACGAACATTATCTGTTATATTATAATTTACTAGCTGAGCCCGCGGCTCCGCTCGCGTGAAATTCGTAATTCCAAAGAAGTATGTAAGTAACTAAGGGCGAGGCCGAAGGCCGAGCTGCGTTCAGGTAATCGATAAATCTTCTTAAAGAAAGTAACTAACTAAGGGCGAGGCCGAAGGCCGAGCTGCTTTCAGGTAAACGATAAATCTTTCTCAAATAAAGGAAGTAAGTAAGGGCGAGGCCGAAGGCCGAGCTGCGTTCAGGAAGACGATAAACCTTCTGGAAGAAAGGAAGGAACTAAGTGCGAGGCCGAAGGCCGAGCTGCGTTCAGGTAAACCAAAAACCCTCTTCCGCCTTCGGGCCTCGCCCTTAAAGACTTCCTTTCTTCGATAGAATATAATATCGTTTACTCGATCTATTTATTTCATAAAAATGAAAAAGTAATATTAATTAATAACTAAAGAATTAAACCTACCTAACAAACATTAAAATAACTATCAAAACGGGCATTTTCAAATGTTCTTAGAGCACTTGCGGCATTACCCCGCTGGATGGCAAGGCTTACCCTTTGAATGAAGTACATAAGCCCTTGATGGCGGGACACCAGTTGCGTCAACCAGCTCAAGCCTCTTTTGGCTTCACTGCTCCACGGACCGAGGTTTTCAACCGCAAACGCAACAAATTCGAAATCTTGAATTATATTTCTATATTTGCTGCGTTTGAGGCTCTCCGCCCTAGCCTCGGCCGCGCCAGCCGCTCTTGAAGATGTCCTAACGTGACTTGGAGCCAATGTGAGAACAAAAGTGGCGTCCCACATCAAAGAACTACCCTTAGTCCATGGCACTAAGGTGATAGCATCGGGCCTCTTGCCATCCAGCCGGGAATAACCGCGAGGTTCTAGGATGCACGGTATATTTGCCGTTAGAAGCGTGGACTTTATAATAAAATTTAAATTAAATTAACTCAATCTTAATATTAATTAACTTTATTCGAGATGGTTTAGCTTCTTCCTGAACGCAGCTCGGCCTTCGGCCTCGCCCTTAGTTACTTGCTTTCTTCGAGATGGTTTATCATTTGTCAGAACGTAGCTCGGCCTTCGGCCTCGCCTTAGTTGCTTACTTTCTTCAAGATGGTTTAGCTTCTTCCTGAACTCAGCTCGGCCTTCGGCCTCGCCCTTGGTTACTTGCTTTCTTCGAGATGGTTTTTCAATTATCCGAACGTAGCTCGGCCTTCGGCCTCGCCTTAGTTACTTACTTTCTTCAAGATGGTTTAGCTTCTTCCTGAACGCAGCTCGGCCTGCGGCCTCGCCCATAGTTACTTACTTTCTTCGAGAAGGTTTATGGTCTTCCAGAATAGAGCTCGGCCTTCGGCCTCGCCCTTAGTTACTTACTTTCTTCAAGAATGTTTTTCTTCTTCCTGAACTCAGCTCCGCATTCCGCCTCGCCCTTAGTTACTTTCATCGAGAAAGAATATCGTTTACGTGAGCGCAGATCCGCCTTCGGGCCCGCCTTTAGTTACTTACTTTCTTTTTTTTAAATACGAATTTCACGCGAGCGAAGCCGCGGCAACAGATATATAAATTTTATTGCACCAATGACAGCGACATAACTTCGACTTTCAATTATTATTTTTATTTATCGAACAATTTGTCACCGGCCAGCTCACGTCGAGATGACAGTTCTCCGTTGTCAACATGACATTTAAAATTGTTTTTTACCTTTACTTTGGATTACGTGATTTTTATTATATTTTTTAATTATTATGTTCATCCGGGATATACACTGTCACTATAAAAAGTTTCGTCAAATTCCGTTCAGTGGTTTTTGCGAGATGCGCGTACAAATAGACATTTTTGCATTTACGATTTTATGATATGTATAGAAAGAATAGATAATATGTATAGACTATTGTGTTCAAGTTATAAAAAAGAAGAACTGTAATTTTCGTTGTATCTACTTATTTTTAAATTTCGAATGAATATTTTATTCAAATTGTATTTGCTGCCAGTTCTCAAGATATAATTATCTACTTTGGACTACGTGATTTTAAACGCGCAATAATGTTTGTAATTGTAATTTTTTTTTTATTTTTGTTATTTTTTTTACGTATTATGTTAACCCGGCATATAAACTGCCACTATACAAAGTTTCGTCTAATTCCGTTCAGTGGTTTTTGCGTGATGCGCGTACAGACAAACAAACAAACAAACAAACAAACAAACAAACAAACAAACAAAAATTTTAAAAACTGTTCTAACATGTTCAGTATCTCATTTTAAGCCACCCTGGTTAGTTTTTTTCCGAATACATTCAATGTACAGACTTTCTTACCTCTACGATTTTATTATATGTATAGATAACGATAACGGACACCATATAATACACGGTTTGCTTACTTAGATATATTTACATTTTTCATTTTATTTTATGGAAACTGACACTGTTAGCTACATCACCTACAACATCTGTGATGTCAGCCCATAACACCGGGTGAGCTAGGTGCCATGTCAGTGCTTCCCTTCATTTCGTGTCGGCTACACGCTGAACTGGACGGAAAACACGAACTACTCGTATTTACACATAGCCGTTTCGACCGACGTTTCATTCAGTGCGGTGGTACCAACCCGAGCGGGATAAACCCTACCTCATGGTAAGGTAAGAAGGGAAGGGACCTACATACAGTTTTACGTGGAATCCGAACCACGCTCAACTTCGAACGGTCGAGCGGTCACCCATCCAAGTACTGACCGCGCTCAGGGTTGCTTAACAACAGTCGACCGATCGCACCACTAAGCTATCGAGGCTGACAAACTTCTGCTGACATGACATTGACATGCTGCAAATATTTAAAATAAAATTATTACAGGAATTGGCGAGTGAAAAAACTTAACTTAATTGATAATGAAAACTTAACTAAAATTTACTTTTTTGTCATTTGTAAAATGTTGTATTTATATATTTACCAAAGGAGAATGCTCACGGCCCATAGAAAAAAAACCAGATCCGACAGAAATGAAACCTATCTCAGATTATCTGTTATATTTATGTGTTGAAATGCTGCATAGTTACAATTGTCGAAATCGATGGCTAAAGTATAGATTTCACCGAATGTTTCGGTAAAAACACAAGGTTTATAATCGAAATATTATGGTTTAAAAGGTTAAGGATCTAATGAGTTATGTCGATTTAGTCACCAGGCATCATTATCAGAGCCCACATAGTAAGTTATAAGTAGTTTAGTAAGTTAGTAGTAAGGCGATAAATAAAAAAAATCTTCAAATTAACTTTTATTATAAAACAATCACTTTATTCATTCCCTCTCTATATCTAAAATAATATTGTCTAAAGTTAACGCTGAATGGTCAACCTCGTCATCATATCTCGCATATCCTTGATAATACAGTACGCTCATGACATGAGCGCAACAACCCAGAGTTCGCTGACCGTGTATGCATGAGCAATAAAGTTCTAAAATGGCATTTCTCCCGTTTTCCCTTTTATACAAAATGTAAGTATAGTATGTTCTGACTACTATGTGGCGCGAATGAATGCGACATCTAATGAGGACCTGATCATCATTATCTCCTAAAGCGATGAGTTCTGGGTGCCTGAATATTTCTACCTCGTACACGCCTGTCCTCTTGATGTGCTCGCTACAGTACGACCGCGCGATCCTTAAGTGGTATGTATGTATCAATAGCAAACAAAATCAAATCTTCTTTCGTTAATCTTGGGAAGTCTAACAACTCGGGTCAACAACAATGATGATCATGTCCACATAGATGTCGCATTCATTCGCGCCACATAAGAGCCAGAACATACAATACTTACATTTTGTTTATAAGGGAAAACGCAAGAAATGCCATTTTAGAACATTATTGCTCATGCATACACGGTCAGCGCAGTCTGGGTTGTTGCGCTCATGTCATGAGCGTACTGTTTTATCTAGGCTATGATATGCGAGATATAATGAAGAGGTTGACCATCCAGCATTAACTTTAGACAATGTCATTTTAGATATAGAGATATAATGAATAAAGTGATTGATTTGTAATAAAAGTTCATTTGAAGTATTTTTTTTTATTTATCACCTTACTACTAACTTACTAAACTACTTATAACTTACTATGTGGGCTCTGATAATAATGCCTGTTGACTAAATCGACATAACTCATTAGACCCTTAACCTTTTAAACCATAATATTTCGATTAAATCAACCTTGTGTTTTTATCGAAACATCGTCGTCGTAGATGGAAAAGTGCATAATTAACAAATTCAACGAAATTGAGTTATTGATACTGCGATATAGTTCACAAAATTCCGCATCTTTTGGTCTAATCAAGGTGTAAAATAACATAATATTTCCCGAGAAAATTAGGAGTGGCCAAAAGTAATAAGTCGGAAAATCTGAGTATTGCGTCTTGGTAAAATTGTATAATGTCACTTATTATTAAAGCTACCTCATATTGGCGGAATTCGACTATGCATAAGTTGCATAAGTTGCTTTATTAGTTAATTTCAGACAATGTTTATTCTAAAATTATTAAGCCATCGTTACAGCAAAATTAAATAAATACACTTAATCATTTCTGCTGTTACCCCACCAGTACTAACCTCCCGACGTGACATCGTATAAAATAGTTCAAGTGACTTTATTAATTTTTTCGAATATCATTTATTTTCAACCCCTCACAGCTTATGGAAAGAAATAATTAAATAAAAACCTTTGTTACTTTTTTCCAGAAAAATTTTCCGGAGTTTTCCGAAGTTTTAATATCGAAATAAATAACTATGATCCGTTATCTTTTTTTTTCAATCCGAGTAAACTTCGCATTGACAGTTATCTCTGTTACACATTGGGGGGGCGTCAGGGATCCACGCCCGCCCATCAGGTAGGTAATGGGCGGTAAAAATGAGCGATAGAGCACGAAAAGTAAAGCATCGGGCATGGCAAGCTGGCGTTCTGCGCCGCCGCCATGCCCGGTACCGACCGCACCACCGATCCCGCCTCTACCGCAAAATATACGAGGACGTATGCTAGTTTCATTGGAAAACGCAGCTATTGATGAACAGCCACCTACAAAAAAAAAGCAAGATATCGGAGTAGTACTCCTCGCCAAGAAGAGGTAAGTTTTTAATGAATTTATATTTTTATATTTTGGTGAAGTGATAAGTTTGTCGCTGTGACGTTGGTTATCATTACGTAAAAGTTATCTATTATCAAATTTAAAAACTTTGCAATTCATGTTCAGTTATTTGTAATTTGAGCATAATTAAAGTTGTTTATCGCTAACGACCGCACGCATTTATGCATTTTTCCCATACCAAAGTAGTAAACATTTATTATTGGGAAAACTTTATAATTTTATCATAGAGACCTTATTTTAAGACTTATCTCCATGGCTATAGGGTCCAGTTTCATGTATTGCGAATTAGTAATTATTAATTTTTACCATATTCGCTTAGTTACAAAAACAATATTTTTAGCAAACTTATTTCCCTATTTTAATTGCAGAGAAAGAAGAAAACAGTACACGGCGCCAGTTCGAGTGGCACCCACATCGCCTATGCTGAGGACGATATAAAACTATAAAAAAAAAAAATATTATAAATAATCATTTCCGTCGTCGCTCCGAATGGTTGCTGTGCCGCTAGCTGGGATAATACTTCTGCCAATACTGCAACAAATGGTGGCCCTGCTGCTGCTACGGATAGTCCCTGTGCCACTTCTTGGAATGGTATTTCCGCCGCCAGCCAGAATAGTAACCCTAAGGATGCCCCAGACCATACATCTGCCGCTGCCCATGATGCCCCTTTCGCAATAGATGGTGGCGCTTCCGCTGGCCCGGATAATGTTCCTGCAGATATGTATGTCACTGCTTCGGATGATACTCCTGCAACTGCGCCAAATGATACTCCTCCTGCTGCTTCGGATGTTGTACATGCTGCTGCTATGAACGATATCCCTGACGTTGATCCGGATGGTGCCTCTTCCGCTGCTGCGTATGTTGTGCCTGCTGCTGCTACAAGGGATAGCTCTGCCGTTGATCCGGATCGTGCCTCTGCCGCTCCTTCGGATGTTGCGCCTGCTGCTGCTACAAGGGATACCTCTGCCGTTGATCCGGATGGTGCCTCTGCCGCTGCTTCGGATGTTGCGTCTGCTGCTGCTACAAGGGATACCTCTGCCGTTGTTCCGAATGGTGACTCTGCCGCTGCTTCAAATGTTGCGCCTGCTGCTGCTACAAGGGAAACCTCTGCCGTTGATCCGGATGGTGCCTCTGCCGCTGCTTCGGATGTTGCGCCTGCTGCTGCTACAAGGGATACTTCTGCCATTGATCCGGATGGTGCCTCTGCCGCTCCTTCGGATTTTGCGCCTACTGCTGCTACAAGGAATACCTCTGCCGTTGATCCGGATGGTGCCTCTGCCGCTGCTTCGAATATTGCGCCTGCTGCTGCTACAAGGGATACCTCTGCCGGTGATCCGGATGGTGCCTCTGCCGCTCCTTCGGATTTTGCGCCTACTGCTGCTACAAGGAATACCTCTGCCGTTGATCCAGATGGTACCTCTGCCGCTGCTTCGGATGTTGCGCCTGCTGCTGCTACAAGGGATACCTCTGCCGTTGATCCGGATGCTGCCTCTGCCGCTGCTTCGGGTGTTGCGCCTGCTGCTGCTACAATGGATACCCCTCCCGTTGATCCGGGTGGTACCTCTGTCGTCCCAAATGGTACCCCTCCTGCTGTATCGGACGCAATCCCTGCCGCTGCTATGATCGATACCCCTGCCGTTGATCTCTCTGACTCTTGTAGTATCTCCAATGCGAAATCTTATGGTGGCAATGCCGCTGAACCTGTTATTGCCCCTGTCACAGTCCCATATTGTGCCTCGGCATCTGCATCTTCTAAACTGAGAAAAGAGGTTAATTTAGACAAACTACAATTCCAGATTTTGCAAAATGATATCATCCGCAATGGAGAATTTATTGAATATGGATCCGCACCAAATTCCGTAATTGTAAAAGGCTCACCGTCTCTTCGATATATTATACGGCCCCCTGGCTCAGCTCCGCTTCCAATAAATCCTCCATCTTTTGATCAAATTGAGAATATTGATTCCCCAGTCAGGCCCTTTACTCCAATTTCGGGAATAGAGTCTTCACAGAACTCATCAGATCACTGTTTTTCCGATTCTGGTAGTTCATGGATTCCTGGTAGTGACGAGGATCTTATGATGCCGCCACAATATAGAAGACGCGCGAAAAAAGGATCTAATGACCCTTTGTAAGAAGGGCATCATACCTAACGAATTGCACAGCTGGTATAAGGCCCTTCCAAGCAGCTCCACATTGGTGGAAACTCTCTCTGAACCCGATGCCGGCGAAAGCGATATTGAAAATTAAATCTAATGGTACAGGCTGAAGACGCTCCCATGTTTGTTCGTGTGTCGGTCCATCCACCACTCTTGATTGTCACACCCGTGTAACCCGTCTACTAAAAAACGTAACGTGGTGTGGAGTGATCCGGCAATAATTTTAGTACTGCCAGATTAAATTAAAATTGTAATTTTTTATTGTTATACCACCTGAGCGACTAGCGAATTAAGAGCTATTATTACCAATAAGAATGATTAATTTTTTGTTTACTGTTGACTTAAAACCTTTTTTATTGTTTCTTGCTTGCAATTTTATCTATGTGTGTAACCAACTAGTTTCAAAGAGCTAATGTCAATAAAAAATATTCTTACCAAAGGTTTCGTTTCATTTCATACATTCTGAAAGAGTGAAATTACCTATTTCATTGAAAATGTTACTGTATCAATTTGAATTACAATTTCCGCCAGTTTTACCTTTAACCTGAAAGCATAACTTTCTTTGTTTGATTTGCAAGTTAAATATCGCACTTAGAATAAAAATTCATAGTTTAACTAACATTGTTAACCATTAAAAAGATAAATTTGATCAAAAAAAGTCATCTTATATGATGTTACCAATTATTAATTACAATAGTTTGCCAAATACGGTTAGTTGCGAGAAACAGCAGAAATGAACAATTGCATTTTAAAAGATTATAAGTGCGGAAAACTCTGCCTTGGTAAATATGGCAAAAATGAATAAAGTCGTTTTTTCCCAGTTTCCCTGTCGTAGTCAATGTTGTAATTGTATGAAAATTGCAAATCTACTAGGAAGCGCGTACTTCATTACCTCAGTCAATAAAAGTAAATAAAATTCTTTCGCTTTTTTTGCCATGTCCAGTCAAAGTTGAAAAAAACACAAAAAGTCGATTAGGTCGAAAGTATGGTTTTGTCAGTTATGCACTTTTCCATCTACGACGACGACATTCGGTGAAATCTATACTTTAGCCATCGATTTCGACCATTGTAACTATGCAGCATTTCAACACTTAATATAACAGATAATCTGAGATAGGTTTCATTTCTGTCGGCCCTGGGTCATTTTTGAGCATCCTCCTTTATTATACACACACGCACCCTTAAACACACTAACAAACACACCCTCATCCATAAACACAGCAACGGTTATGCCCAGAGCATACATGTAAACATGTAAACTATAAAGGGAAACATAGCCATACTACTTGCAATGATATTTTAAGAAAGATACGTTGTCCATACGACATTCGGTGCTCATACACGGCACGAACTTGAAACGTTGACAGAAAGAACTATAAAGTGATGCGCCAACTCGACTAGTCTTATTCCAATTATTAAGGGAGGTAATTCAAGTTATGTGGCGGTTGGTATAACTGATAACTACTTAGGAAGGACGACGCACGTCTGAACGCGTGCGTAGTTAGTGCGCGACTAACTTCAAACAGGACAGTGGTCTTGTATTTAATGTGCCGCTTTGGGAGCTCGTATAACCTGTCTACCTCCTTTTTAACATATAATATCATTGACTACTTGTATAAAAACTATGTATATACAGATATTATTAAATGTTGTATGTTTTCTTTAAAATAAAATAAAAAATCCTTTGTATTATAATAACACTATAGCTTTTGCCCGCGGGTTCGCTCGAATAGCCTATATCCATCCTGAAGGTTCCAAAGAATTTTTAAAATCGGATAAGTATTTTCGAAGATTACCTCCTACATCCAAACTTACAAACTTTACCTCTTTATAATAATAGTGTAGATTTATTTGTGCGACGGGCTCAGCTAATACCTTATTAAACATGCTATAGGTACTCGTTTGTGTAAGAATGAAGAATACACTTGAATCATTGATCCACTCCCGGAACCCTCTGCACCGCAAGTGCTCAGATAAGGCCCGTGGGATGATCTCGCCGCACTTGTGAAGACAGATACCGGGCCGTCATAGTAACTCGTTGACACCTCGCTTAGTTCTCAAGCCACTTCGGCGGCTAATTGAGCGGGAGTGGACACTTGAGAGTATTGCGCAATGTCAGAACAATATTATGGGCAATATTTGGAGCGTAAGACTAGCAGGGGTGGTCAAACTTTACAGTTCTGAGGTCTAGCCAACAAATTGAAATACGTGATTGGTCTACCTATAAAGAAGGGGATAAAAAACGCATTTGACATTTGGGATAAAGAAACAAATTTGACATATAGACAGATGTCACCTAACTGTCACTATAAGTTTAGTAAGGAAACTATATTTTTGTAGAGCATAATTTAGTCTCCCGTTTGTTCTTCAAATTTCGAACCCAAAAGTCATAGGAAATTATCTACACTCGCGGCAAAGCTCGCATTTCGTTCGACCTTTCTGCCAACTCTTCTACTAAGTCACTATTTCAGTAGTGTGATGATAGCGTGATAACCAATAGTCATCCCAGGATATGTATATGTACATATTCTTTATTGAACACCAATTTATACAAATTAGGCACAATATACGATCTTAATGCCATGAGGCGTTCTATTCTAACTATCCAAAGGTTAGTTAGAGTGTATAGTTAGTTATGTGGGAGAAGTATGGTGAACAAGAATAATTTTTGGCAATGTATTAAACTGAAGACAGAGAAAAGAAAGGATATTAAGGCGAATGAAAGAAAAATATTCAGCGAAAACTCTACCTATGTAATTGATTTAGCCGTTTTCGAGTTTCCGGTAAACTCAAAGCAAGCAAACAGAAAAGAAACATATCTGTAACATCTCTTAATGTCTTTTGATATTGATTGCAAATTAAACATTCCATCCTTCCAGCTCCTCTCGAGCGTGTGACGACAGCTCTGACGTCATCCGCCCACCTCAGCGACGTCGACGGCACATTTGTCTTGCTACATTTATATTTGCGTTAACACCTCGATATATCACTAGCTACGTACTCCTTCCTTCAGCCACCTTTATTAGTGCTCTTTACGACATCAGTTCTAGGAGCGCTTGGGCTAAAATAGTCGAACGAACATTTTGTAATGAGTACAGAATAAAAAATTTTTGGCACGCTGTATTATTCCCGTTATAATTAAATAGCATTCATTCTTATTAAATAAATAATTAATCAATGAGTGAGTGCAAAAGCAAAAATATTTTGATTTAGATTTTTTTTTCCAACAACCAAAGCTGAAAGCTTACAATTATAAATACTTAAACATATACCTACAACTTTCACTTAAAATCTCATAAGTTGATAATGTACATAACAGGTTGAATGAAGATAAAAAAGAGGTTCGTTACAATTTTGTACTCCGTTTCGTCAATTCGTAAAAAATCCTGTAGTACTCCCACATACTCCCAAAATATATTAGATATTCATACTGGCCGAAGAATAAACCAAATCGTAGAATAAATGAGTTCATTTGAGGTAAAAATGCACCACAAACAAGCTAAAATAATAAACTACCTTTTCACATAACAAAAACGACAGCAACATCGAATCTATTTATTTTAGTTTAGCTTCATCGACTCTCCACGGAATTGTTCCAAATACTTCAAGGTCACTGCATACGTAAATAATTAATTAAAATTAATATCTGAACTCATTTCAATTTGAAATATACACAAGTCACCAAGTCACGGTGAATCTTGGTCCGTTTTATGACAAAGTTCGTTTCCTCGTAATTCTGTCAAGCGGATAAACGAATGTCGTTGGGATTTTCTAGGATTCCGTAGCAATCGTTGGCAAGTAGGAACCCTTATGAAATCGGTCAAATGTATGTTTGTCGGTCTAGCTGTACAATGCGATTGATTTATCAGAATAACTGTCACTAAATCTAAAAATTACATAAGAGCCCAATGTCAACAACAAAAGGATGCTCAGTTTCTCTGCGGCGAGTGTTGCGAAGATAGGTTGGATGGCAAGGAATAAGGAATGCAAGTTCCTCCGATCAACGTCCATGACAGTACCTGTAGAACGACCTCAAACTTGTAGTCTTTGTCGGTACAGCAAGTAAGAAATATTTTTAGTCCTTAGGGCACGAACGTTATTTTGAACTATTTTTACATTGAGCATATAACATTTACATTAAACAGAACATATAATTTTTTATTATTGTGGAAAGTCGCGACGAGACGCGGGGCGCACCACAGAGCACCGCACACGAAATCGTTAGGCGTCAGGGAAGGAAATTTATACGGAACCCTCTGCGGTGGTCACACTTGACAGTATTTTCTTATGCTACCGAGTGCAATGTTTTTTTTTTCATCTGTGCTCTTAAAAATGTGTCTCGATTCTTGATTACCTCCGGTGTTTGGAAAATAAATTTATATTCTACGCTTTGAAACACGTGAACTAGCAAAACATCCTACATCTACATTTTACGAAGCTCTTAATATTAAGTTTCTTGTGCTTTGAAAGTCAAGGACTGTAAATATAGCAAGTGACCTTGATCGTAAGAATGTTTTCTTCTTATCACTTTTTTTCGAATATTTCGTCGAAAAACCCGGGGAACGTGGTGCGTGTGTGTGTGTGAAAATGAAAACATACTTTACACTTCTCAGAAAAACGCGAACTTAATGCCTAAGAAACTATCGGCTGACATACTTGGGACTTTGCGAAACATTGATGGGTCTGGCTAAGGCTAAACTGGACGTTTCCGTGCAATTATTATTGACGTAAGTTTAAACACAAAACATAAAATTCGATCTGAAAAACCATTTACCAGTTGAAATTCTAGACATTTTCTCACCTTCAGCATATTAATCCAAATTTATCCACTCGCTACACGTTTTCAGCTGTCGAAACGTTTTCAAAATAATAAATAAAGTCTAACGGAGAAAAATGAACATATCGCAATATTGTAAATAGAGCCAGCGAAACTTCACAGGCCGAGAAAAATATTTCATAACTAATTTATAACTCATATTAATTTATCTTCTTTCAGCTCACAGCAGCAAGTGATAGAATTCTGTAATGTAACAGATAAAACAGTCACCCAACACATTTATTTTTCATAAAAATAAATCGAACAAAACAATCATAGTTACCCAATATGTAACAAAAATAAAACATCCTGGCCGGGATGTATTTTTTCCAATGATTTTCGCTTTGCATTTTTCTGATAAAAAAAATAAAATAAAAATAAAACAGTTTCTATGAATAATCGATTTCAAGGAGTAAGTTAGTAAAATGAAAAAAAATATGTTTTTTGCCTACAGTAATTTTTATCCATATATACTTGATGAAAAACACCGCGAGCAATTGTGTACTCGCACAGTAGTGGCTAGTGAATTAGCATTAACTAGTGACTAGCCAATGCGTTGTGTACAGAATTGAATGTCTATGGGCGTAGCCTTATGGGTGGCTGGACGCCATATGTCGGACGGAGTTAGCGTTTTTGTTTCCCCAAGTCGTGGATACAAATTCCCCGGATTTGAGATTATCTTATCCTTGCTGGATTCTTCTTCTCCGTCGACCTACCCTATAGGGCAAAGTGGCATACGACCATGGCTATCCTCTTGAACAACACTATGAATATTTATTAAATACATTAAAATATATTACGTGTAAGTTGTTTATTTAATAGACGATAAAATATTGAATAGTTTGTGCATAACAATTTCAGATGAAAATATTTTATTGTTTCATACTTTTTAGAGCGTGATTTTTCCGTAGTCGGGTTTTCTCGAATGAACTCAGGGTACTTTTGGCCTCTCTGATTATTATCTGGTGATCCAGGTTGTACTGCGGCGTCTGAGCCATGCGCGCCGTAAGTGCGTTTTTTGGTTTTTATTTTGAAAGCGAGACGGGACGTGTCGTCCGGATTATTTTTAGTAATTAGTAGCTCTGTTTATATGTCGCCTGCATGTTAATGAAGCTGGCTATGATTAAATGATATCAGAGATACGTTGTATGCAAAATGTGCCGATTTTTTTTTATTTTTGTTTTTAATAATGTGACCTCGTGTGCACCTTTCATGTAAATATTAATGTATGGCCAACTTAAAGTCAATAAAATATAATATGGTGAGATATTATAATTGATATCTGTATAATTTCCCGATACTTTAAACCTGGGAGTTTTCAAATGTCGTGTTAAACAAGCTAGATAGCACTTTTATAGTCCGATACGTCTATAGTCTGTTATTTCTATAGTCCGGTACTTCTATAGTCCGGTACTTCTATAGTGCGGTACTTCTATAGTCCGGTACTCTATAGTCCGGTACTTCTATAGTACGGTACTTCTATAGTCCGGTACTTCTATACTTCGGTACTTCTATAGTCCGGTAATTCTATATTATAGTAAATCTGCTGGTATTGTGTCTCGCTGAGCATGGTTTCGCAAGGTGACATGAATTTGGCTATGCTTCGTGTACCTCTGGTCCCTCGACACAGCGACCCATGCTGGTTTCCATAAAAAAAATGTGCACTGACACAATAATGTATCAATGTATTAGTGCACTGACATTGCACCTAGTTCACCAAGGTGTTATGGGCTGACACCACGGATGTAGTAGGTGTAATGTAAAAAAAATATTTAATAGTGCAATGAATCGCCAATTCTGCAGAAATGTGTAATTATGTTCTTCTGTATCTGTGATATAATCCTTAGTTTAGTGGACAGTTGGCCTGTAAGTAATGCAACGCAATAACAATCGTTCGGGAAGTGACACTATGCAAAATGTTATTTTCAGGGGTTGCCTGGGCGAGACGTAACCTTGACGTAACGAACAAATAAATATAATTTGGAATTTAAATTCGGAATCGCGAGAAAATATGAAATTTAGCACTGTCGACTGCAACATTCGTCTCTCGGCACAGTCACCCATGCTGGTTTTCATAAGAAAATAATATCAGATATTCTATTGCAACAAATGAACCGGTAACGAAACAATGTTTGAAAATTATTCAAAAATTGAGGACACGTGTATGACACGACGTTTCCTATACAGACTCGCTCACCTGTCCGCACGCTCTGCGCCGGCGCCGACAGACATTCCAGTTAGCCGTGTCATGTCGGTTGGAAAAATGCGCTGGTTTTGAAAAATAGAAAATCTAGTCGAATTTTTCTACATCTTTTGTGGTGCATTGTGAAGCTAGGCTTACTGAATGGTAAATTGTTTAGGAAAAAAAAAACGTAATACTTAAATTATATGTAGTTTCTTTATAAAAAATATTATTCATAATATTTTTTATATTCGTTTTTGGTAATTATATAAGGTCTTTCAATAGCAGGCAACTATACGTAAGGGGTGTATGTGTATCAGATACTGATCACGTTCTCATATCAATTTTTTTTTTCACGTATTGAATTTGAGGAGTGAGTAGGTTTTTTATATCGTAAAAAAAATTGGTATGGGAACGTGATCAGTATCTGATACACATACACCCCTTAGCGTATCGTTACCTACTAATGAAAGACCTTATAAATTTGGTTGGTTTTGACTACTAGCAATGTGCCAAATTGATCCACAAATTTTTAGGTCATGATATTTTATTTGAAATAAAATACTAAAAATAACTAATAAAATAAATTAACTGTACAATCATCTACCTATAAATATAAATAATCGCTCATAGAGACAGACAATTTGCCATGGTACCTATTGTGTTCTTTGAATATTATTGTGTATATATTCTCGTAATAATTCATTTTGTAAATGGCGGCGCGGTATGTCGCTGGATTTTAGAAAATTTATAAAGTAGAAAAAGGCCTAACGGTTCGCACAAAGTGTATGGATGGTCTTATGCAATACACAATATCCTAGGGGTAAAAGAATGAGGAAGGTGGGAAGACTCACCCTGATGGAGACTTCCTGGATTGCGCTGGTGGCCCCCACGCTGTTCCTTCCTCTCCCACAGGTTGTTGAGAGTTGCAGCCGCGGTGATGAAGATAGCGAAGCAGTTCCTTTGGGGTTTATATCTCTGAGCGTACACAGTACTTGGCGAAGTACTCAAAATCTGGGAACGACCCGGCGGTAGCGTGGTATGATTTTGGCGGGAAGGGCTACGACGACAGTAACGGTCCGTGCGTAGCAAGGCGAATTTGCACACTGAAAGCCTTTTCAGTTCATTTTCGACAGCACTTGCTGTCAGTCTTCGCTCCATCAGGTGAGAGAGAGAGAGACAGGTGTATGGGGGTGTATGCGTATTTGTTATAATCGGCATGAACAACTAGGGACAAAAATACCTATTGGAAAAAATACTTCCTCTTCGATAACTAAAAAATGCGAGTAAATCGTAAAGTCACAACAATAAATTCAAGTGGAAAACATTTAAAAATAGTTTAGTCTAGAATATGCGAATAAATTATGCTAAGATTAGTCCTATAATCCCCTAGAAATACCAATTATAAAACCGCATAAATCATATTATTATGATATATTACACAATTTATTGCTTGACCCAAAATTTAAATTGTTCAATGACCTAAAAAATCACGAACGCACGTAGAGTGTTTTAAAAAGATATATTATTAGTTTAAATGCGTAGGGGGAAACCATAGGCCTTTAACAAAATAGTATAATATTAGTTGTAGATTCGCTCAGTCTGTTTTGCAGGTACCTACTATCACGGACGCTGCTCCGTGGAACTAGCATCTCTTATCACCACCCCGTCCTATTTCCACATGAATCGTCGCAGAGAGACTTTTTAGGGTTCCGTATCAGGTACGCGACCCTATTACTAAGCCTACGCCGTCTGTCTGTCTGTCTGTCTGTCTGGCCGTCCGTCCGTCCGAGGGCTGTATCTCTTGAACCGTAATAGGTAGCCCGTTGAAATTTTAACAGAATATGTGTTATTATGGCCGATATAACAACAAATAATAAAAATAAGAAAAAGTAAAAAAATCACGGGGGAAATACAAGAAACTAAAAAGTGTATGCGCACCATCTACCGAAAACAGTATGAAGCATTTTAACTAATCTTGAATTTGAACTAATATGAAGCATTTCATAAAACACGTCATAGATGGCGTGAGTGGCGCTGACCATGACATGGCGATACGGAACCCTCGGTGCGCGAGTTCGACTCGCACTTGGCCGCTTTTTTTTATATTGGATTTTCGTTGTCGTATAAATCGTTTCTTTGTCGCGCCGCTAGAGTGTGCAACTGTCTTCCGGCGAGTGTGTTTCCCGAATCCTTTAACCTGGGTGTCTTCAAATGTCGAATTAACAGGCTAGACATCCTAGCAACAGTCCGCAAATCTGCTGGCATGGCGCCTCACTGAGCGTGGTTTAGCGAGGAGAGGTGATTTTAGCCCATTGGTCTCTCGGCACAGCCACCCATGTTGGTTTACATTAACGTACCGTGTGGGGTCGGTACTTAAAAAGAATAGCCCCACTGCATCTCGCATCTCACTGCAGTCGACTAAGGGATAAGGAAATTCGTCACCCAGTGGTGCGGGCGCGGTCAGTACTTGGATGGGTGACCGCTCGACCGTTGGAGGCTGAACGTGGTTCGGATTCCACGTTAAACTGTAGGTCCCTTCCCTTCTTACCTTACTAGGTGGTAGGGTTTATCCCGGCCGGATTGGTGCCACCGCACTGAGCGAAACGTTGGTCGAACGGCTATGTAAATAGTTCGTGTTTTCCGTCCAGTTCAGTGTAGCCGGCGCTAAATGAAGGGCAGCACTGACATGGCACCTAGTTCACCCGGTGTTATGGGCTGACATCAGGGATGTTGTAGGTGATGTAGCCAACCGTGTCAGTTTCCATAAAAAAAAACATAAAAAAAATGTATTACTCTTTATATGCATTGTAACTAGGTTTTAACAAATTGTCACAGCATAAACTGTAGAGTCTTCATCGACTCTTCCTCATGTCGTAAATACTGTTAGACAAACATCGTTTTACATGTTTAGACAATATCTCGTTTCCGCAGCTAGTCGAGTGTGTATTTCCTTAAGTAGTTTATTTCGGACAGAGCCGACGGAAGTGCAATGGCATTAGTTTAATACCTCACCTGTTACACACATTTTAGGGTTTTCTTAAGGGTTTCTTTAGGGGTGCGGACGGACAGGCCGCATCTCTGCCACACGCGCGGTCCAATGTGATTAGTATACCTAGTATATGTATATTAATGGTAGTTTATATAAATAGAAAAGTCACGACGGCGTACTACAGGGCCACAGAGGGAGAAACAATTCGGACTGCGTACCGGCCAAGGCTGCTTTCTGAGTTTCAGGCTTTGGAAAGAACCATCCTTCCAGTCCACGGCCACCTGTGTAGGATACGGCCACTCCAAGGATCGTCATCTCTTCGGCTGACGTGCCCAGCCCACTGCCACTTCAGCTTAACCAACCGGTGTCCAATATCGAATACTTTGGTGCGTCGGCGGATTGCCTCGTTACGCACCATATCACGTAGCGATATTCCCAGCATGGCTCGCTCCATTGCTCGCTGGACAACTCTCAACCTTTGGACAACAGCGACCTTTGACCGTCCACGTTTCACACCCGCACGTCACAACTGGGAGGACGCATTGGTCATATAAAGGTCATACAATTTTGCGGAATATTAGTTTCCCACTGTTTGGTAAACCATAATTTTCATGTTTAGGCAATACCTCGCATCGGCAGCGAGTCGAATTGATTTCTCCGTAGTAAGTAGAAGTCTATTTCGGTCGTTGTCGGCGGAAGTAGCATTGTTTTGTTACCTCACCTGTTGGTCTCACACCTCGCGTCCGTCCGCGCCGGAGGTGGAGCGACGCATTGCCGCCAGTAGTGGAGGAATTTAGCTGTGCTTCGTTCGCGGTACGAGAAACAATAAATTACTGATTGAAAATTATTGAATTTTTTTTTTAATACAAATCAAATCAATTGTTTTTATTTCTCAATTCACTAGGTAATTAATATTATACACAAACAATTTATACGTCTATAAAATTTCGTGGGTTAAGAAAAATGTGTAGGCGCAGCTTCTGGCATTGCCATCAGCAGTGCCGCTGAATTTAATCCTAACCTAGTTAATTTAAAAGTGACAACAATAATATTAAACGGTAGTATTAAATAGTAATAGATTAAATACGGTAATCACAGTATTAGAGAAGTATACAAAAACAGTGACATTTTCTTACTCAAGTCTCTTACTATTAAAATATCTACTTTTATTTCCCAAAATGAATTTTTTTTAACGAAATGTCAAACATCCGAATATCGACTAAGTGTTACAATTGACGTAGTACCTAAGCATATTATTTCTCTATGCTAAGCATGTATCTATCTAAAATATTTCTGACAAAATTTTAACAACTTGATATCTATATGTATCGGAATCGCAAACATCAATAAAATAATTTTGTATTGTATAAAGTAATATTTAAAAAAAATATTATAAAAAATGCTCGATTTCCGTTTATTTTCTTTATACCTTTTACAGCATGCATTTTGAAATTAT
Organism: Nematopogon swammerdamellus; assembly: GCA_946902875.1. Taxonomy (NCBI): domain Eukaryota; kingdom Metazoa; phylum Arthropoda; class Insecta; order Lepidoptera; family Adelidae; genus Nematopogon; species Nematopogon swammerdamellus. The sequence continues at coordinate 6,471,349 of OX336342.1, forward strand.
AAATAAAAATATATTTGTATTTCTTATAACGAGTCCTTTCATTTGATACGTCACGTGATGCACTTGAAAAACAACTTTTTCTTTCTTATTTCCCCCTCAAAATTAACTCCCAGAATCTAAATTCGTTCATTTACGCTCTAAGTACATCCGTGATTGGGTTATCAAACTCTACATAATATGTACCAAAATTCAACTTTTTTCTCTCCAATAGATTCGGAGAAAATAAGGTGTGACAGACAGACAAACAGACACGATGATCCTATTTATAAGGTCACGTTTATTCCTCTTTTTTACGTGTATAAGAATATTTATTTAATAAATAACAAAAAAGTAATACTAATAACTAAAGAAATAAACCTACCTAACAAACATCCTCTTTTAAGATATGAAACCATAAAAATCTGTTTTAATGCATAGTTTTAGTGTATAGGTAATAATGAAGAACTGGTGCGTTTGTTTTTGTTGGCGACCATCCCCGCGATGACAGTTAGTCGTCACTTTGCACGTATTCTGCTAGTGATGCTCTTATTGCTGGAAAAATATCGATACCTTCACATTTAGGTGGGATTTTTTTTCGATACATTGATATCTTAGTTCGATAAATTGACATATTTTTTAAACATTTAAATTTTGTCTATGAATTTTATTTGCACTATATCCACTTTAATCAAATTTATATGACGACGACTATTTTAAAACACTTTTTTTAATAATTACACGCACTGCTTGAGATACTGGCGCCTCACGTGCGTGAAGGCTCGAGTTCAAAACCCAGGTATGCTCTAATGAAATTTGTTGGTTCATTGTGTGATCAATTTGCATATATAAATCATACTCTTGTGACGGTGCTTACCACAGTGAAATCAACGGTAAATGATATTAGACAAGGTTGGCTGGAATAGAATATTATACATAATTTTTTTCTTGTTTGTTAATGTTTGACTATACATTGTAAGCAAAAATTATTCAGGCATTGAACTCTTAAGCCTTCTAAGGCAGACTTATAGAAGAAGAAAATTATATATAATATTGGTCCTTTTAAACGGTAAGAATGTATCGATAAATACATACTCCTCCCAACACTAGATCTGTGACAGTTCTGGATGCAACGCAGGTGTAGTCACACCTCGTTACCTCAGCTTATTCCTTTATCTTATTTCATCTTCATTTCTCTGTTCAGTCTCTTCACATACGGACATCCGGCTTTTATAAAAACGGCAGAGAATTAATGCTACTTACTAAAATTACATACACACTGTATCCCTCACAATCGGGGTAAGCAGAGAATTCAGTTTTGTGGTGCCAGAACCTACTCTTCTAAATTACACATTAACAGCACAACACCGACCACCGCATTTAGCAAAGTGTTAGGACAAGATAACCATCAAGCAGCAAGTAAGGCACGAATACTCACCTGCTACATGACTCGGTAGAAGAACCGTGCCAAGATGAGAGTTGGCTAGCCTGTCGCCCTTATGCATGGCATCTTGTCCTTATCCTTTAATCGCCTTTTACGACATGTACGAGGAGAAATGTAGTGGGGCTATTGTTTTTATAGTACCGGCCCCATAATTTAGGATAGGATATCAAATACACAAATAAGTACAACAATTTGGGTGGGTATAAAATGTATTGTGACTAAAAAGCTCTTTATTTCTCCCGATGCAAATAGTTGTAATCATATTTAAAAAATCCATTTAATATCCAATAAAAATTTGTTATTATCTCTGAATGTTTTGTTTGAGTGCGGAATAAAATTATATACAATAAACTTCTTTTTTTATTTCCTTTTCAAGCTAGATTCCTAAAAAATTTGACAGAGAGAGACACTTCGTCTCGAACATACAGAAATAATATACGGGGCATGAACCTCGTCATATTCTCTCTCTTTACCATCGTATCGTATTACCCACAGAGCACGGAATACCCCCGCTGCGCGGGCGGGGGTATTCCGTGCTCTGTGGTATTACCCAAATATATTATGCAGGTCCATCTGTCAACCGTTTATTCGATTCGAAATTCAAAATTAGCTTTCGTGCTACGATCATTCGTGTAGTTAAAGGCCGCTAGCGCCATCTATTAACGAGTAGCTGCACTATGCAAAGACACGTCTCGCGCGTTACGACGTCACCGTACTGATTAATGATGTTTTATTTCATCATTGCATTAAAGGCGACTTAGCAATATACGGTGCAATATTTTTATAGAAGAATAATTCTTTTAATTTAAATTAAACAATTATTGTATAATTTACTAGAAATATACTTTTGTATGTGTTTCGTACTTAAGGGCGACAGGCTAGCCACCTCTCACCTTGGCACGATCCTTCCACCGACTCATGCAGCAGGTGAGCATTCGTGCCTTACTTGCTGCTTGATAGTTATCTTGTCCGAATACTTTGCTAAACGTGCTGGTCGGTGTTGTGCTGTAATTTACACGAGTCCTTGCAGCACAACACCGATTACTCTGCTTGCCCCGATTGTCGGGATACAGGGTGTGGTATGTATGTATGTTTCGTACTTTAAATACTTAAGAGCTACGTCGCTTGTTTTGATTATTTTTTATAGATGCAAAGCCGTAAATAGAAAATGAGATTCACGGTTCGTGTGTAAACATCACTCGCGAGCGAGCGTGCCGCGTCACTGTCGGGTCCCGGTATAGATGCTAACACATCATATAAAATCGACCCCATGGTGATCTCCATGCTCGACCCGATCAAGATTTGAACCTGAAACCCCGGCATTAACCACAAGCCGTTGCAAAATTCGCCTCCTTCTCTCTTTAAATTATTATATTGTATTATGTATGTGAAACTGAATCTTTTTTGGCATGCCTTTTTATAAAAAAAAAAACAAAACAAAACAAACATCACACTTTTGTATGGAAAAAAGGTCTCAAAATAAACAGTCGTATACAGAATGAATGTCCGTATGTCAACCATGGATTCCTGGGTTCATTTAGAAGAAAAAAATTTTTACGTTCAATATTTATCGGGATCAACAAAAAAATTAGGAAATTAAAAAAAAAAAATCACCGAAGAAGATCTTTTTTTTTTCAAAACAGCCCAACAATCTACTGTTAACATACTGACCGACCATTCGTCCTGTAAGAACCTGTAAGGAAGTTTCAAATAAGAATAAGTAGAAGTTATTTCTCAAAATCTCCATTAGCGCGCGCTACATTTTCCCAGAACTTGAACATTTCCATGCCAGCTCCCAGCAGTTTCTCAGGCGGCTCACGGCTCGAGCACAAAAGACACAACACGACCCAGCGTGCCCAGGTGAATACTTAGCACCAATAACTCCCTTCCTTCCCTTCCCAACCCCTAGTACAGCTCAAGTCGCTTCAGACGGTGCTTCTGTGATTATTTCTCGCTTCCCCAAACATATTTTGTCCAGTGCTTAGGGAGTTTTTCTTCTATATATTGACTATTCTGCTCATAATGTTATAATTGTACATATGTCTAAATTGGAGAAACGATTAATTATGTTTTATCTCTATCTCTAATTCCTATAAAAAGGAACGTCTGGCTGTATGTATGTATGTATGTTTGAGGTAAACTTCGGAACCACGTTGATTGGTAGTAATAGATGGCGTTGTCAGTTCTGTTGCGTTGCGTTGCAGTATTGAGCTTACCGCGAGCGAAGCCGCGGGTAAAAGCTAGTATTAGAATAAAAAGGCATTACCATAACGTTAAAATAAGATTGTAGTACTTGTACCAAGTAGTATCAGTGTTTATTCGCCACGATGTACCGTCGAAGCGATCTGTATATTTGTATGACCGTTTGTCCATTAGGCGTCCGGCGGCGGCGTGAGAGATCCGTCATGAGACTGACAAAAACAGTTTTGAAAGACCTTTCACCGATGTATTCTATAAAATATTTTTATTTTCAACTTGTTAACTATTAATTAAAGTGGAGGACCCCTGACATTGTTTACACATGAAATTTTGTTACCTCCAGGGAATCTATAAACATTCAAATTTTCAAGAAGAGCTCGAACCGTTGTTGTGACAGACATATAGATGGACGAACGACGGACAGACATCTGGCTGATCTTATAAGGGTCAGCCAGCGTTGTCGCTGGCTATGGAACCCTAAAAATGTCTTCAGTATTTTTATGTAAACATCTATTTATTTAGGTACTTACAAACTAAGTATTAACGTGGAAAAGGGATGTACTCGTACATTGTGTCCTCAGCCGGGTAATAAAAGTGACTTCATACATACATCATAAATTCACGCCTGATTCCGAATAGGGTAGGGAGTGACAATGAATCCCCACGTGACTTCAACTACTAGAGTCAATCAACGTGTGTAACCGTTCACTGCTGGACATCGCCTCTCCAATGTTCCTAAAGTCCTCTGAGCCTTCAGCGGTACTCAGCAGTACCGAACCATTGCTTTCCGCTTACGTACTCGATGTCGTCACTACGATCACTAGTACATCTCCAAAAAGTTACGTGCACCATGCGCTATCGTGAGAAGTCACAATTCTACAGTGCGAAGCAATTTCGCCTGGTAATAGAATTTAGCGTTAGGTTCGTTAATTCCGAATGTTTCAGCTTCCTCAGGTCTTTTGCTCAGGTGGAGAGATGTTGAGCCAATCTGGGGATGAGCCGATTGGTCATATTGCCTTAGGTTTGGTGGAAAGATAATATTTCTCGATGCCGCTTACGAGATGTAAAATTGTCTCGTCGTCTTTAACCTTTCTCTGCTTCTTTTCTTTTTTTTTATTTATTCTTACTTTTCTATCTCTCCTCTACCTTTTTCTATTTATCTATTTTCTAACTATTTCCTATAATATTTTCTGCGTTATCTCTTTCTCTATAATTTTCTTTATTAGTTGTCACCGCCCTCTTCTACTCTACATAATTAGTTACATGTGGTTTACAAAAACAGTAATCTGACTTCCCCAACACATTCAAAAGACAGCATCTTTCTCCATCCCTCCTAAAAATCAAAATTGTACAATATCTAGCGACACGAAGCAAAATACGAATTTGTGCCTATATATCATCCTTGTTTACATGTTAAAGCTCACTTATCTTATCGTGAACCTCTCTAAAATTATCTGCATAGGAAATTGTGCATGTTCTTAAGATTTAACCCTACCAAAACAACACGGAAGGATTGTACGCCTCCCACACGATATCACGAACTTCTTTCCGTATGACAAAACAATTTGAAATTGCAAAATGTGGTAATTTATCATAGCAAGTTTCGCCCGTGAGTAAGGGGATCGATGCGTTAGATTAACAGCTGCAAATAAATTGTGCTTAATCAATAATTAGTGAATGAGATCACGGTTAGTAGTTACGTTGAGGCATAGTAAATTTCGCTCTTCGGAGAGGGTTTTGACGTTTTCAGAAATGGGTGATTTATCACCGATTTCAAAATACTTGAAGTGTTGAATTAGTGAAATACATTCGCCCGAAGCCAGTTTCACATCTTTGCAGTGAGTCACAAGAAGGATTTAGCAAATCTTACGGTTCAAAGAACTTTTGGCAATAGGGTGTTTCCTGAGCGTAGCACCTTTAACTAATATCAACCGAGGGATATAAAATAAGCGAGATAAAACATCGGTTAAAACAAGTTGAATAATGCAACCATTTCTCTGCGCTTTAGTTATTTCAGATTCTTCTTGAGTGGTCTAAATATTCACGATTGTGTTAACTGTATGTTTAAGCTCATTATCGGCTGTGTCAACCGGGTCGCTTAGCTCGCGTGTCGCGTCGACCACTATCCCAATCGACCTATTACCCAGATCCCTCACGAATTGTTATTTCGTTGTGCAAATGCATTTCACCTTTGTGTAATTTACAGTGTCTACGGCGGACGGCCTGGCGCCGACGAAAATTGCATTTACGTAGGGAATAAGCAAGAACTGAGTAAATAAGGCGTAGGCCAAGTTAGTATTCCGCTCACGGATACCTGCGCTGTGTAAATGGGGGGTTACTTACATAATACATAAGTAGGTTTTACTCATGAAATAGGTTTGTTCGCTTGATAGACGAAATCGTTAGGCGTTGAGTTCCTATTGTGGAATGTCTAGATATTTTAGAAATACTGCTGGCTGGGTTGCAAGAGTAGAAATAGATTTATTTCTCACAACCGATCAAGTAAAATCAAGTGGTAAGAAAATACATGTAAAATGTTCGTTTATTAAGGAAACTCATTTATTTCTGGAGCGTGAAGTAAGACCCGATTTGCCTTTCAAGAAAAAAAAAACATGGGGTTCCATGAAATGTGTACATACTTACATTCAATGGTAACATACCTATTATGTAAATAGAAACGTTTAACACCAAAAATTAGAATATTTTAGACCACCAGAAATACTTACAATTCAAACGAGTACGTAGAATGAATTTTGTCCATGCCAGCGAGCAACAGAGCGGGCCATGCTGGGAAATTATGCGTAATGAGGCAATCCGCCGTCGCACCAAAACCGTTTATATTGGACACAGAGTGGCTAAGGTCAAGTGGCAGTGGGATGAGCACGTTAGCCGAAGAGACGACGACCGTTGGAGTATCCACCGGCGTTCGTGCCCAGGAAAAGGGAGTACGACATCAAGTGGAAAGCAGTGGTTCTGTACCGCTGAAGGCCGGGAAGACTGGAGGAAAATTGGAGAATCATATGTCTAGCAGTGGACCTATACACGCTGAGTTGTCTGACTGACTAACGAAGAATGGAGCTTAGTGTGAATCGCAAAAGCCAAAAGTGGAAACCATTTTGAAAACTTTCTCAAATAGCTCACGAAAAAATCGCCACAAAAGAAGAACAAGCGACGGATTATCCTACCTTCGCTCCGACAGCAGCGCGCGACAAAAGAAAATTAGGAAAACTCAATTTCCATTGAGCGGAGCCTGCGCGGCGGCGGCGGCGGTCGGCGGCAACTCCGACTCACCCTCTTTAACTGGCCGGATAATAGAATTAAAACTTTATTGTGAGCAGCGTTTACCTGCCGGCCATTGACGATGTAGTACGACCGCGTGTCCTTAGCATTTTTAACCGACGAAACCAAAAAGCAGGAGGTTCTCAAGTCGACGACGACGTGTATATTTTGTTATTATTTTTAATGTATGACCATGCATAACGTTTTACAGAGTGGCCCGATTTTGATGATTCTTTTTTTATTGGATAAGGTATACCTCGAAGTTGGTCCCATTTGAATTTGACCGCCCCTAAGGCCAGAAAAAAATTGGGAATTATTGATTGTTCACCTGTGAACCGATTTATTTTTCACCTATAAACAGATTCTGATAAAACTTGGTACATAATATATGTAGTTTTGATGACACTACAAAAAAAATTAGTTACTTACATTACTTTAGGAGTTTAGTTATTAAGACTCTTCGTCATCATCATCATAATCAGCCTGTGTCGGTCCAATGGTGGACATAAGCCTCTCCCAAGGCACGCCACCACACTCGGTCTTCCGGTCTTCTCATCCATCCACCCCCGGCTACCTTTTTTATTAAGACTAAAAAAGTTTATTTAATTTTTCGCTTTTAAGTTTCTTTTTTTGATAAATTAAGTAATGGAAATGTTGTGGGCGTCAAGGCAAAATCTATTAGCTGAACGAAACTTAGTTCTGGGATAATTAAATCAAATTGACGTACTGCACATTTTAGACTCAAAATACAAAATTATTTCCGGCAACCCTCATTTGGAGAGATACCCCAAATAGAGGGTTAGCATTGCGATGCAGCGAGTGAATTTTGTGAAATTTGTTGTAGTTATGTAAGTTTTTATTTTTTGTAATAACAATATTGTTCAAATTAAAAAAAAATGGTTACACGCCCCATCGAATTTTAAATTACAATTGCTACACAAAAACGACTCGCAAGATATGAGTGACTGATTCCCCTATCTAAAGCTTCAAATGTGTTTTTTTATCGTGATAGAAATCGGCGAAATCGAAACGTGTATGGGTTTTTGAGAGCTAAATTCAAACTTTTAAATTCAAGCCCAAAATATGGCTGAATTATTCTATCGCCGGTTGTATGTATGCTTCAATATCACGAAGTAATATGTACCTCAATGTACATTGTACGTACATAATAGAAAAAGATAGTGTCGTGGGAAACCCAACAGAAGGCATGATTCTTACGATTTTTGTTTAATTGTTAATTTCATTTCGATCGGGATAGCACCATCTATGCGACATTCCTTTCAACTTTCATCAAAACAAAAGACTGTCATAGTGGGCGTTCAAGCAGCGCTACGCGTTGCCCAGTCAACGCTCTTCATTGGCTGGGCCGGGCCAATAAGGAGCGTTACAACTCAGTTCTTACTTTCATGACGTTTCACTTTTTATGAGTTAGGGCTCCATCCCAAACATGCGTAAAAAAGGTTCGCTTCAAAAATATGCATGCCAGAAATACAATTATCGAACGATCATGACGTTTTACTCCAACTGAAAAATGTTCCATAAGGTGCTTTACCACTTAATCTCTCCCTTCATTACATGATCTGAGAAAACTTAAATATCTTTTTAATTCAATCATTCGGGTCGTCGAGTTCCAGCTGTCGGGGTAATGGAATTTCGAGTATACGGTCGACTTAAGTAAAGGGTCAGGTGGAATATGGAAAATTGTTTTGGGAATTCTAATCTTATTATACTGCTGTTTGGTGGGATTGAATGGAACGACAAAAATAATAATTTAGATAATTTTGTTTGAGGGATACATTAATTTAACTCACATTTTGTACCTAAATAGCATTTTTTTTTTATGGAAACTGACACGGTTGTCTACATCACCCACAACACCCGTGATGTCAGCCCATAACACCGGGTGAACTAGATGCCATGTGAGTGCTTCCCTTCATTTCATGCCGGCTACACTGAATTGGGCGGAAAACACGAACTATTTACATTTCGGCCGTTTCGACCGACGCTTCATTCAGTGCGGTGGTAGCAACCCGGGCGGGATAAACCCTACCATCTAGTAAGATAAGAAGGGAGGGGACATACAGTTTTACGTGGAATCCGCTCCACGGTGAAACTTCGCACATAAACTTTAGTCGACATTTCCACTGAAAGAAAAGTACATATTGAAAACCCGTTGCAATACAATTCTCCCCGCAATGAGTACGAGTATGTATTGTACGCACTGACATAAGTATGTGTGTGTGTGCGTCTATGTGTTAGGGAGGGTATGTAAGTGAGAGGAAGGGTGTATGTACGCGTGATGATTGTATGTATGTAAGTGTGGCGTGTAAAAGCTCGCGCAGAAATCCCTTTTTGAAAGCCGACGCCGCAATTATGAACCAATTAGCAATTACCTTTGGCGGTGATAACAGAAACGCTTTGCGGTTGCAACCCACAATACATCGAGTGTAGCCGTACTAGCAGGCAGTATGAAGGTGGATAGATTGCGATTGGACACAATGAATTGGAAGTCAGTAAAGTAGATTGTTCGGAGATTCTAATACCGAATTTTCGATTTTTTACAGAATTTACGTGTAGTATTGGTTATTCCGATGAATTATCTCCCGATCTATATTCCGATGAATTATCTATTAGAATTATCTTATCCCCACCGGATCTCTCCCCGTGTTTTTTTTTTTATGGAAATTGACACGGTTGGCTACATCACCTACAACGTCCGTGATGTCAGCCCATAACACCGGGTGAACTAGCTGCCATGTCAGTGCTTCCCCCTTTGATCGTGCCGGCTACACTGAACTGGTCGGAAAACACAAACTATTTACATAGCCGTTTAGACCGACGTTTCATTCAGTGCGGTGGTACCAACCCGGGCGGGTTAAACCCTACCACCAAGTAAGATTAGGAGGGAAGGGACCTACAGTTTTACGAGGAATCCGAACCTCGGTCAGCCTCCAACGGTCAGCGGTCACCCATCCAAGTACTGACCGCACCCAGCGTTGCTTAACATTCAATAGCGACAGTTGACTGTCTGCACCACTGAGCTATCGAGGCTGACAGATGTGTATGTCGTAAAAGGCTATTAAGGGATAAGGACAAGATGCCGTGCATAAGGGCGACACGCTAGCCATCTCTCACCTTGGCACGGTACTTCCGCCGAGTCATGCAGCAGGTGGATTTTCGTGCCTATTACTTGCTGCTTGATTGTTATTTGATCTGCATTATTACGAATGATGAATAAAGAATAGAAGAATAAACGTGCTGTTCGGGTGTTTTGCTGTAATTTACAAGCGTCCTTGCACCACAACGCCGATTACTCTGCTTATCCCGATTTTCGGGATACAGCGTGTGATTATAAGTTTTTTTGGTTTAAAGCTAATAGATGTGGACGCTCTCAGGCATCATAGATAGATAGATAGATAGAAAATTCTTTATTGCTCCAGTAAACATTTAACAGTAACAAATACATTAGAAAACTTACATAAGGTGCAAAGGCGGACTTATCCCTTACAGAGATTTCTTACAGTCAACCTTTGGATGTTTGAGATTCGATAATAAAGTGGAATGTAAGTAGGTAGTAGCAAGAATTGAGCGTGAGAATTGAAGATAAAATAATAATAAGAATACATATAAGTATCTACATGCTTAAATATAAGCCATACAAATTAATACATATGAATTACTAAATATATAGAATATTATATACTTACAAATACATACTTGTCCATCCAGGTATGAAACAAAAGTTGTTGTTTTTTTTAGGTTTTTACTTCACATTGACGGAGGTAATAGAATAACCATGTTACCTTCTATGTATAGATTATGCGGTTATCTAAATAGATAGACGTCGGACAGCATCAACATTTTAAATGCCCAGTGTAATGTCGATATTCGGACTACCACCGACAAATATCGGACGCAACAAAAGAGACGCGTCAATAAAATTAAACTCACTCGCGCGAATTTGTTCAAATTTAATTTAAATTTAAACCTTCATCACGCCGCGCTCACGAGAGCGTTTCATTAAAAGAGACACCTATTTGCCAAAACGAAATGATAAATTAAGCGTTTGTGTGCATTCGGTTGCGCGGGAGACCCTATCTGCTTGCACCATAGAGCATTTAAAAACACTCGCCACTAGAAGTGTCACTTCAGAAGTGTTATATTTATGCAAGGATTTATTTGTTACGTTCATGGTTTTATGTCATTCAGTTGTGTGCATTCGGTTGCGCGGGAGACCCTATCTGCTTGCACCATAGAGCATTTAAAAACACTCGCCACTAGAAGTGTCACTTCAGAAGTGTTATATTTATGCAAGGATTTATTTGTTACGTTCATAGTTTTATGTCATTCAGTTGTGTGCATTCGGTTGCGCGGGAGACCCTGTCTGCTTGCACCATAGAGCATTTATAAACACTCGCTACTAGAATGTCACTTCAGAAGTGTTATATTTATGCAAGGATTAATTTGTTACGTTCATGGTTTTATGTCATTCAGTTGTGTGCATTCGGTTGCGCGGGAGACCTTATCTGCTTGCACCATAGAGCATTTAAAAACACTCGCCACTAGAAGTGTCACTTCAGAAGTGTTATATTTATGGAAGGATTTATTTGTTACGTTCATGGTTTTATGTCATTCAGTTGTGTGAATTCGGTTGCGCGGGAGACTCTATCTGCTTGCACCATAGAGCATTTAACAACACTCGCCACTAGAAGTGTCACTTCAGAAGTGTTATATTTATGCAAGGATTTATTTGTTACGTTCATGGTTTTATGTCATTCAGTTGTGTGCATTCGGTTGCGCGGGAGACCTTATCTGCTTGCACCATAGAGCATTTAAAAACACTCGCCACTAGAAGTGTCACTTCAGAAGTGTTATATTTATGGAAGGATTTATTTGTTACGTTCATGGTTTTATGTCATTCAGTTGTGTGAATTCGGTTGCGCGGGAGACTCTATCTGCTTGCACCATAGAGCATTTAACAACACTCGCCACTAGAAGTGTCACTTCAGAAGTGTTATATTTATGCAAGGATTTATTTGTTACGTTCATGGTTTTATGTCATTCAGTTGTGTGAATTCGGTTGCGCGGGAGACTCTATCTGCTTGCACCATAGAGCATTTAACAACACTCGCCACTAGAAGTGTCACTTCAGAAGTGTTATATTTATGCAAGGATTTATTTGTTACGTTCATGGTTTTATGTCATTCAGTTGTGTGCATTCGGTTGCGCGGGAGACCTTATCTGCTTGCACCATAGAGCATTTAAAAACACTCGCCACTAGAAGTGTCACTTCAGAAGTGTTATATTTATGGAAGGATTTATTTGTTACGTTCATGGTTTTATGTCATTCAGTTGTGTGAATTCGGTTGCGCGGGAGACTCTATCTGCTTGCACCATAGAGCATTTAACAACACTCGCCACTAGAAGTGTCACTTCAGAAGTGTTATATTTATGCAAGGATTTATTTGTTACGTTCATGGTTTTATGTCATTCAGTTGTGTGCATTCGGTTGCGCGGGAGACCTTATCTGCTTGCACCATAGAGCATTTAAAAACACTCGCCACTAGAAGTGTCACTTCAGAAGTGTTATATTTATGGAAGGATTTATTTGTTACGTTCATGGTTTTATGTCATTCAGTTGTGTGAATTCGGTTGCGCGGGAGACCCTATCTGCTTGCATCATAGAGCATTTAAAAATACTCGCTACTAGAAGTGCTATTTCAGAAGTGACACATTTATGCAAGTATTTATTTGTTACATTCATGGTTTTATGTCATTTACATCTCGCAGTCAGTCCGCACAGTCCTCTGATGGATATGCGCCTCTAAAATACTTCTCCAATTCCGGTGCATCCCCACTGCATCTCTCCCCGTGCATGAATTAAAAGGCGACTAAGGGATATGGACAAGATGTCGTGCTAAAGGTCGACAGGTCAGCCACACCTCACCTTGGCGCGGTCCTTCCACCTAGTCATGCAGCAAGAGAGTCTTCGTGCCTTACTTGCTGCTTGATAGTTATCTTGTTCGAACACTTTGCGAAACGTGGCGGTCGGTGTTGTGCTGTAATTTACCAGAGTTCTTGCAGCACAACATCGATTACTCTGCTTGCGCCGACTGTCGGGACATGTATTTATGTAGGATTGACAATATAGTCATACGAAGACGAACGTTCAGGCGATCGGGATGGTGAGGTCATTTAACAAGCTGTTTTCACAAAATAATGCAATTTTAAAACACTTCAGCTAGTGGAAGGCGATGACGCGGGCGTCTAATGCATCGGACCGACCGGAGCTCGGGGCGCTGCGGGGCGCATCCGCGGGGCGCCGCCACCGGCTATTAAGCCTGAAGGTAGTGAGGGAGGTCTTACATGGATATCCAAGGTTGTACCCATTTTGTCGAGAAGTACACAAAATTATATAGGCTTAACTTATACAAGCTGTGCCCGCGGCTCCGCCCGCTCTCATATTTCACTTCACTGCTAACCTCATAAGCTATTTAGCGTGATAGTAAGTAGCCTATAGTTGATGGGAAGAATCAAGCTATCCGTAGAATTTTGTTTTATTAAAATCGGTTCAGTGGTTCTCGAGTTATAAGCGGACAGACGGACACTCAGACAGACAGAAAGCAGACGTTGGATTTATTATTCTTAATAAATCCAGCCTATCCTTACCTAATATTATTAGGTAAGGATAGGCTTGACTTAAAAAAAAATAAGAACCAATAAGAAATGTTAAACTTAAATTTTAGATTAATCGTTGTTGTCCTGTAAATTACACCACAACACACACCGACCACCATCACAACTATCAAGCAGCAAGTAAGGCTATCGATGATAATGAAATTGTACATAGGTGTAGTGGGTACCAAGTTCTATAGAGGTTCATAATCTTTTCTGTTCTGTTCTGCGCTGCTCTGCTCTGCTCTGCTCTGCTCTGCTCTGCTCTGCTCTGCTCTGCGGTTCTGATCTGCTCTGCTGCTCTGCTCTGCTCTGCGGCTCTGATCTGCTCTGCTCTGCTGATCCGCTCTGCTCTGCTCTGTTCTGTTCTATTCCATTCTATTCTAGCGAAAGCCACTAAATAATGTTCTATTTGTAAATACTTATTCAACGAACACAATTTTTATTTAATTGACACAATTGAATTGAATTCGTCGTAATATATTCTGCCGTTACCGAACTGGGCAAGAAACCTTACTGACTCACATATTACTTTAAACTCCAGTCCTTTTCGCATGAGAACCTTGCGTCTTACCAGTTTATTATGTAGCTAACCACCACGGTACTAATAACGAAGTCTATAAATTCTTCTGTTACAAATAACGCTACAAAATAAAGCTTTTAACGGCTAAGGCTTACGCGGAGCTGTCTAAAATCTCGCCTAGGTCGCCTTCTAGACTGGCTAAATATCCAACGGTAGGTAGGTAAGGCTGTGGGAAGGGTATAGTCGATCAGGTTTCTCCATTACCCTCGTTCCACCCCCGCTGTGCACTCGGAAGCGGTAGGCATCGGCTCTTGTAGTCCTCACGTTGTGTGAGGGAAACTGATGGCTAGGTTTTACGAAAGTACATTCGAATAGGGACTATAGAACTTTACAGCTATAATAATCTCAATATTAAACAATAAACCAATGCTTTCCAATCATTTGGTGAGTTTGTCAGTCCAATCGCCAATCATTACTCGTAGGAAATAATATATGGTTTTGTTATCTGACGACGACTAATAAAATTCGAAATATTATGTAAAATATATGTTTAATGTTTATTGTATAATTTCATCCATTGGTAGGTAACCTACGCTTGGATATGTCGGAAATTCCGCCAGTTCTAAATTCAATGCGAAGAAGAACTGACAAACAAACTTCGCAAGTCACAATGTTTTGTTAGTACCTTATAAGTATTATATTATAGTAACTTGCAAATAATTAACTCATACTACCGCTCACAAGAGCATTAATACTTAAAGCATAAACATGAATACTGAAGAATCTGACCACACTGCCTATTTAAATTACCTAAATTTGGTGTATAGTGCCATCGTCAATTTTGATACTTCATATTATATCAAGTCAAAACATAAATGTAATGTTGTTTTTTTACAAAATATAATGTTGTTTTTTTATTTATTATCTACAAAATATATATTAAAGAAATAATATAATGAACTTGATACTATTGTGAACGATTGCGTAATATAAAAAGAAACATTTTTCAACTATAATAAAGGAACCGTGTGGGGCCGGTACTTAAAAAGAATAGCCCCAGTGCATCTCTACCCATGCATGTCGTAAAAGGCGACTAAGGGATAAGGACAAGATGCCGTGCTAAAGGGCGACAGGCTCGCCACCTCTCACCTTGGCACGGTACTTCCACCGAGTCAAGCAGCAGGTGGGTTTTCGTGCCTTCCTTGCTGCTTGATCGATTGAATCTTGTTCGAATACTGTGCGAAACGTGGTGGTCGGTGTTGTGCTGTAATTTACCAGAGTTCTTGCAGCACAACACTGATTACTCTGCTTACCCCGTTTTTCGGGATTCAGCGTGTGTGATATGTATGTATGTATGTAAAGGAACATAAGAGCTTCATCTATCAATAATTGTCTCGTGTGCTTTTGTACCGCCTTCAACTCAATTATTTAATAACTTTAAGTTCAAAGTAGTTGTTTTTTTGAAATCGGTTTAATGTTTTTTATTTCACTATTTTTATTAGTAATGGTAATATCACATAAAAAAGAATAATAGAAATCGGTTGTTGTCGTATAGAATTATTCGCCCAATAATCACACTTAACAGCCCATATCTTGAAAACTACTGAACCGATTTTGACGAAACTTGCACTGTTCCCTAAGTTGAAGTAAATGTTAGATTAATAGTTTAGTAGAAATGCGTGGACAATCATACATAAATATCATATACATACATACTTAGATACTTACATACAAACATACATACATACACTTATGAAATTTGGCACATCTGTTTAGAAACCCACATAGACTAACATATACGTGCAATATTGTGCAATTTCAACGATATTACATACATACGGGTCGAATTGATAACATACTTTTTTGAAGTCGGTTAAAAAGAGGAACGAAATTATAATGCACGGAAGCCTATCCCTACGCCGTCTGTCTGTCTGTCTGTCCTACTGCTGTATCTTGGAAACCGTAATAGCCTGTTGAAATTTTCACAGAATATGAGTTATTATGGCAGATATAACAACAAATATAAAAAAAAATAATCTATTCGCACTTGGCCGTGTTTTACATACCGACATATACAAAATACATACATATCACACACGCTGAATCCCGACAATCGGGGCAAGCAGAGCAATAGGTGTTGCGCTGCAAGAACTCTGGCAAATCACAGCCCAACACCGACCACCACGTTTCGCAAAGTATTCGAACAAGATTCAATCGATCAAGCAGCAAGTAAGGCACGAAGACCCACCCGCTGCACGACTCGGCGGAAGTACCATGCCAAGGTGAGAGGTGGCGAGCCCGTCGCCCTTTAGCACGGCATCTTGTCCTTATCCCTTAGTCGCCTTTTACGACATGCACGGGGAGAGATGCAGTGGGGCTATTCTTTTTAAGTACCGGGCCCACACGGTACGTATGTAAAATATTATCTATACATACATATAATAAAATCGTAAAGGTAAGAAAGTCTGTACATTGAATGTATTCGGAAAAAAACTAACCAGGGTGGCTTAAAATGAGATACTGAACATATTAGAACAGTTTTTGAAATTTTTGTTTGTTTGTTTGTTTGTTTGTTTGTCTGTACGCGCATCACGCAAAATCCACTGAACGGAATTAGACGAAACTTTGTATAGTGGCAGTTTATATGCAGGGTTAACATAATACGTAAAAAAAAAATAACAAAAATAAAAAAAAATTTAACAATTATAAACATTATTGCGCGTTTAAAATCACGTAGTCCAAAGTACATAATTATATCTTGAGAACTGGCAGCAAATACAATTTGAATAAAATACTCATTCGAAATTTAAAAATAAGTAGATACAACGAAAATGACAGTTCTTCTTTTTTATAACTTGAACACAATAGTCTATACATATCTATTCTTTCTAAACATATAATAAAATCGTAAATGCAAAAATGTCTATTTGTACGCTCATCTCGCAAAAACCACTGAACGGAATTTGACGAAACTTTTTATAGTGACAGTGTGTATCAAATCATGTAATCCAAAGTAGAGGTAAAAAACAATTTTAAATGTCATGTTGACAACGGAGAACTGTCATCCCGACGTGAGCTGGCTGGTGACAAATTGTTTGATAAATAAAAAAATATAATTGAAAGTCGAAGTTATGTCGCTGTCATCGGTGCAATAAAATTTATATATCTGTTGCCCGCGGCTTCGCTCGCGTGAAATTCGTATTTCAAAAAAAGAAAGTAAGTAACTAAAGGCGGGCCCGAAGGCGTATCTGCGCTCACGTAAACGATATTCTTTCTCGATGAAAGTAACTAAGGGCGAGGCCGAAGGCGGAGCTGAGTTCAGCAAGAAGAAAAACATTCTTGAAGAAAGTAAGTAACTAAGGGCGAGGCCGAAGGCCGAGCTCTGTTCTGGAAGACCATAAACCTTCTCGAAGAAAGTAAGTAACTATGGGCGAGGCCGCAGGCCGTGCTGCGTTCAGGAAGAAGCTAAACTATCTTGAAGAAAGTAAGTAACTAAGGCGAGGCCGAAGGCCGAGCTACGTTCGAATAATTGAAAAACCATTTGGAAGAAACAAGTAACTAAGGGCAAGGCCGAGGGCCGAGCTGCGTCCAGCAAGAAGCTAAAGCATCTTGAAGAAAGTAAGTAACTAAGGCGAGGCCGAAGGCCGAGCTACGTTCTGATAATTGAAAAACCATCTCGAAGAAAGCAAGTAACTAAGGGCGAGGCCGAAGGCCGAGCTGCGTTCAGGAAGAAGCTAAACGATCTCGAAGAAAGCAAGCAACTAAGGGCGAGGCCGTAGGCCGAGCTGCGTTCAGGAAGAAGGTAAAAATTTTTGAAGAAAGTAAGTAACTAAGGCGAGGCCGAAGGCCGAGCTACGTTCAGGAAGAAGCTAAACCATCTCGAATAAAGTTAATTAATATTAAGATTGAGTTAATTTAATTAAAATTTTATTATAAAGTCCACGCTTCTGACGGCAAAAAAAAAACCTCGCGGTTATTCCCGGCTGGATGGCAAGAGGCCCGATGCTATCACCTTAGTGCCATGGACAGTTCTTGGATGTGGGACGCCACTTGTGTTCTCACATTGGCTTCAAGTCACGTTAGGACATCTTCAAGAGCGGCTGGCGCGGCCGAAGCTGGGGCGGAGAGCCTCAAACGCAACAAATATAGAAATATAATTCAATATTTCGAATTTGTTGTGTTTGCGGTTGAAACCCTCGGTCCGAGGAGCAGTGAAGCCAAAAGAGGCTTGGGCCTCTGCTGGTTGACGCAACTGGTGTCCCGCCATCAAGAGCTTATGTACTGCATTCAAAGGGTAAGCCTTACCATCCAGCGGGGTAATGCCGCAAGTGCTCTAAGAATATTTGAAAATGCCCGTTTTGATAGTTATTTTAATGTTTGTTAGGTAGGTTTTAATTCTTTAGTTATTAATATTACTTTTTTATTTTTATGAAATAAATAGATTGAGTAAACGATATTATATTATATCGAAGAAAGGAAGTCTTTAAGGGCGAGGCCAGAAGGCGAAGAGGGTTTTTGGTTTACCTGAACGCAGCTCGGCCTTCGGCCTCGCACTTAGTTCCTTCCTTTCTTCCAGAAGGTTTATCGTCTTCCTGAACGCAGCTCGGCCTTCGGCCTCGCCCTTACTTACTTCCTTTATTTGAGAAAGGTTTATCGTTTACCTGAAAGCAGCTCGGCCTTCGGCCTCGCCCTTAGTTAGTTACTTTCTTTGAGAAGGTTTATCGATTACCTGAACGCAGCTCGGCCTTCGGCCTCGCCCTTAGTTACTTACATTCTTCTTTGGAATACGAATTTCACGCGAGCGAAGCCGCGGGCAACAGCTAGTTTTTAAATAAAGGTACAGGATAATAGGAAAAATTATTTATAACTAAGGTACCAGAAATTTAATCGCTTACACTGCGGCCGTAGGTGTAAACGCGACATAGTCAACTTATTATGCTATGGTATCCTCTTATCGGAACTCTGTTGCTGCCCAGAGCGAGGTAATAGACTATTCAGCGGTAAAGGAGGCAAAAAGGTAACTTTTTGATAAACTGACCGGTCATTAATCTTGGGCGTCATTACACGGCGAAATAGGGATACGTGGGGAGAGACAGACTTACTTTGAAATACGTCGAGTGCGCACTTTGCAAAGCACTGTAGGCTCATGTAGTAAGGCATTCTTCAGTAGTTCAGTATATTCGTAGATTAGAATGTATTCAATTCCTTTGAGCAATATAATATGTATGTCAAGAATTCTGTCAACTAAATAATTGTGCTCAAATCTGTCATAGATACAACTAACCATAGAAAAAAACCGATGTCGATGTTCGTTCCTAGTGCCGCTTCACTAGTTTTATCGTTTGGCCTGAAGGTTCATTTTTTTTTTATGGAACCTGACACGGTTGGCTACATCACCTACAACATCCGTGATGTCAGCCCATAACACAGGGTGAACTAGGTGCCATGTCAGTGCTTCCCTTCATTTCATGTCGGCTACACTAAACTGGACGGAAAACACGAACTATTTACATAGCCGTTTCGACCGACGTTTCGTTCAGTGCGGTGGTACCAACCAGGCCGGGATAAACCCTACCACCTAGGCCCACTTGCACCAACACGAGTTTAAAGTTAAGTAGCGAGTTATGGATTTAAACCATATTTAAACCGGTTCCCACAGTAAGCGGGTGCTAGCTTAACGAGTTAAACTGGTTTATATATTAAATTTTTGTTGGTGCAAGTGGGCTCTAGTAAGGTAAGAAGGGAAGGGACCTACAGTTTAACGTGGAATCCGAACCACGGTCAGCCTCCAACGGTCGAGCGGTCACCCATCCAAACACTGACCGCGCTCAGCGTTGCTTAATAACAGTTGACTAACCAACCGCGCCACTGAGCTACCGAGGCCGACGAATTTTCTTATCCCTTAGTCGACTTTTACGACATGCGACGGGGAGAGATGCAGTGGGACTATTCTTTTTAAGTACCGACCCCACACGGTACAAACCTTCATCCTGAAGGTTCATTCTAAATATTGGTAAAATAATTTTTAAAATATGATGAGTATTTGCAGAGATTACCTAACTCCTGCAGGATTCTAATAGGAATCTAATAGGAAGACTGTGACAAGTCCAAAACCATAGTGTATTTTTTCTTCGATGCCAATTATTGTCTACGTCACGGAATCCTATAACGTTTGTATGTATGTACCTATGCGTGCGTGTGTGTGTGTGTGTAGATGCATGGAGGGGGCGACATAGGTGGAGGTGAGGTATTGCTACGGAGTCGGGCGTAAACAAAGATAGTGCGCTGATTGTGCGGCGGCGTCCCTTCTTATTTATCGCAGTTTGGGCGCGGCTGGGGAGAGCGAGATGATACAGTGGTTAGAGCGTTTAGATGCTTTGTAGAGGTTTATTAGTGTTGTATTTTTAGGGTTCCGTATCCGTCGTACGGCACCCTATTACTAAGCCTGCGCCGTCTGTCTCTCTGTCTGTCTGTCCGTCTGTCCGAGGGCTGTATCTCTTGAACCGTAATAGGTAACCCGTTGAAATATTCACAGAATATGTGTTATTTTATTATGGCCGATATAAGAAGAAATAATGAAAATAAGAAAAAATAAATATCACGGGGGTCCCCATACAAGAAACTAAAAAGTGTATGCGCGCCATCTACCGAGAAGAGTATGAGGCATTTTAACTAATACATACATAGATGGCGTGAGTTGCGCTGACCATGACATGGCGATACGGAACCCTCAGTGCGTAAGTTCGACTCGCACTTGGCCGGTTTTTTTATATTATGCAAAGACAGATTTATAGTCTGTATATCTATATGAACTTTGTGGGACCGGTACTTAAAAATAACAGCAAATACAGCACAACACCGACCACCACGCTTAGCAAAGTTTTCGGACAAGATAACTATCGAGCAGCAAGTAAGGCACGAAGACCCACCCGCTGCATGACTCGGTGCAAGGACTATTCTAAGGTGAGAGGTGGCTAACCTGTCGCCCTTTATCACGGCATCTTGTCCATATCCCTTAGTCGCCTTTTACGACATGCACGGGAATAGATGCATTGGGGCTAATAATTTTAAGTACCGACCCCATACCTATACTATACTATCAGCTATACTGTCAGCCTCGATAGCTCAGTGCTGCCGACAGTCAACTGTCGCTATTGAATGTTAAGCAACGCTGGGTGCGGTCAGTACTTGGATGGGTGACCGCTGACCGTTGGAGGCTGACCGAGGTTCGGATTCCTCGTAAAACTGTAGGTCCCTTCCCTCCTAATCTTACTTGGTGGTAGGGTTTAACCCGCCCGGGTTGGTACCACCGCACTGAATGAAACGTCGGTCAAAACGGCTATGTAAATAGTTTGTGTTTTTCGACCAGTTCAGTGTAGCCGGCACGATCAAAGGGGGAAGCACTGACATGGCACCTAGTTCACCCGGTGTTATGGGCTGACATCACGGACGTTATGGGTGATGTAGCCAACCGTGTCAGTTTCCATAAAAAAAAAAAAAAAAAAATACGCTGCCCCACTGTGTGAAGTTATACTGTGGCTGCAAGCACCGCTCTTAGGTGAGGTGATCTTTTTCTGGATAAAGTAGAAGGTGCTCTGATTTATGGTCGATTATTTTGTGCGTTTGATGTGTTTTTATAGGGTCCAGGTTAAAGACAATTTTTATGACCATCTCGGCTTGAGCGCCGCACCTACTCGTAAAATATAAATAACGGTTGTTAGATGTTGATAGATGTTATGTATTTTTTTATTTACGTACCTATGATATCGTTTTTAGATTTAGATTTATATGAGATTATGATTTTATTGCGTATTGAAGCGATACAAACTGGCGAATGAGACACTAGTTGCAAATTCTTACCAGTAAATAGTTGTTTGAAAGTATTAGATATGTACTTATTAGTGTGTATGTACATGAAATGAAGTGAAGCACTGACATTGGCACCTAGTTCGCCCGGTGTTATGGGCTGACATCACGGATGCTGTAGTTGATGTAGCCATCCGTGTCAGTTTCCATTAAAAATGTAATAATAATAATAAACATACAGACATATCACAGTTATCTTGTAAATTACAGCTCAACACCGATAACCACATTTAGCAAAGTATTAGGACAAGATAACTCGGCCACCCGCTACTTAAAACCGTGCGACAGAGGCGACGACGACGCTTTAAAATCGGATTGTCTCTTTCTAAAGCTCGACACCAATAATTTTCTGCCGGGAGCTGTACGATATAATTTCACCTGATATAGGTAGGTGCGTATAGGCTTTGTAGGCGGGAGCGGATTGTCCAAGCCCATAAATTGTAGGATGACCCTTCGACGCTGGACTTGGGCGGCCTGATAGTGCGGACCGCATGAATATTTACCTTTTCTTTATTTTCGGATTTGCCCTATAGTGCAAATAAAGGCGCCCAGGCGAATGAAAATAGTTGTCTGGGACGGATACATTTTTTTTTCCGTTTTTATCTGGCAAAGTTTGGTTTAATTAAAGTAAAATTCATTCTTAGGTCCCGTTGCACCAACACAGGCTTAAATATATCTAAAGAGATCGTTTGATTAAACGTCAGTTTAGATTTTAGACAAAGCGTCTCGTATTTACCTAAATGGTCGTAATATCTGAGAACAGCATAGAATAGAATATAAACTCTTTATTTTATACATTAAAATTTTAAAGAAGAAAAGTAAAATAAAAGAACCAATAAATATAGGAGTTATTTCATCCAGTCTAACTTTCTGAGAGTGCGTCCTTTTTTCATCAAATTATAAATTCCTACACACTGGCAGCATTCTAGAACAAGCAATGAGCAATTATTTAGTGTCATCTCTATCTTTCAACGTTAAGAAGACAAAAATTACACTACTATAAAAAACACTTTGTTTAATAAAACAAACTATTCGACAGATAGCTGACGCAATTATTTTCCCTGCATGGCAGATATCAATTTGCCATTTTCTCAAGCACCTTTTAGGAAATTGAATGGCCGAACACCCAGACTTAAATTTAAGCCTTCTTAGGATTCTAATGAGAGCATTTCACCGTCGACGGTGCAAGTGAATAATTCAGACGACTATTATTGTCTTTAAGTATCCTTATGATTAGCATAAGTTTATTTTATTGTAAAGTCTGTGTTGGTGGAATTGGCCTTAAAGCTATTTAAATGTTCGTGGGCATAGTTGACCACCTACAAATATAAACATAATTTACATAAATGTATGTAAAAATTTAATATAATATAAAATGTGTCTCTCGTCTCGCTTCTTGAAAATCGTAACAGGTAATGGTTTCAGCTTTTACCTAAAAACAAGAATGTGTTTGATCGCCCCACTGCATCTCTTCCCGTGTATGTCGTAAAAGGCGACTAAGGGATATGACTCCCTTCTTATATTACTAGGTGGTAGGGTTTATCCCGCCCGGGTTGGTACCACCGCACTGAATGAAAGGTCGGTCGAAACGGCTAGGTAAATAGTTTGTGTTTTCCGTCCAGTTCAGTGTAGCCGGCACGACCGAAGGGTAGTACTGATGTGGCACCAAGTTCAACCGGTGTTATGGGCTGACATCACGGATGTTGTAGGTGATGTAACCAACCGTGTCAGTTTCCATAAAAAAAAAAAAAAGATTGAATTGTATCTTCACAATTATTCAATTTCATCTGATTATGTACAATTATCTACAAAAAATAGACGTATAGAATCTTACGAGCAAGTAAGCATATAATTGTCTCTAAATGGTTATGTTTGTGTCACACTGCGCAAAGGTGTGGCTTCCGGGGAATATCTTTCCCTATTCCTTCAATCTATGGATCTTCAAATCGCGGGTTTAAAATTATAGCCTTTCCCCAGCGACTTCAGCTCGCCTTCAAGCCGGACTGGCACCTCCTCGGTTGGCTGTGCCTGAGGCTGCGACTTTTAGCACAGCGACCAAGTTCGGATGTAATAAAAAAAATATGCTCTTAATTTCGTCAGGTTTGTTACACATGACACGCTCCATCATGACCTTGACATACCGATAGTGGAAGCTGAAATAAAAGCATTAACAAAGTCCTATCAGAAAATGATCGAGCTACATCCCAACGAGCTAGCCAAGAATTTGATGAGAGACATGGAGATACCCCGGAGACTGAAAAGAAGGCGGCCGCAGTTCGCGACATTAAAACAAAATGGACACAAAACATTTGGATATCCCAACAAGGGGACAGGGGAATGGAATAGAGAAGTTTAATAACAAAAAAAATCGTCAGCGATTAGGCGTGTAAAACTACAGTATAGTAGTGGAAAATAAATATCTTTCCCTAATCCGATGAAGCAAAAACACCGTTTCTGTATGGAAACTGAGACAGTTGGCTACCATCCGTGATGTCAGCCCATAACACATTCGTGAACTAGGTGCCATGTCAGTGCTTTCTTCCGGTCGTGCCGGCTACACCGAACTGGACGGTAAACACGAACTATTTACATAGCCGTCTCAACCGACCTTTCATTCAGTGCGGCGGTACAAACCCGGGCGGATTAAACCCTACCGCCTTGTAAGGTAAGAAGGGAAGGGATCTACGGTTTTACGTGGGATCCTAACATAACCTAACCTAACCTACCAATGGTGATAGTATGAGGTTGACTGGAAAAAGTTGAAATTTTTTTTTATGGAAACTGACACGGTTGGCTACATCACCTAAAACATCCGTGATGTCAGCCTATAACACCGGTTGAACTAGGTGCCATTACAGTGCTTCCCTTCGAATTCTGCATTTCATTCATGTAATACAACTCTCAAGTCTAACCCTACTAGCACCCCTCCGTTTCCTTTGAGATACATATAGGCCATTTTTACTTTTCCCTATATTAAAAATAAACTTACATCCAGTCAACCCAGCAAAAAGTTCAAAAGGTGATGTTTTCTTGGCTCGTGCTTTTGCATACGCAGAGCGTCGTCCTGGTAGGTGGAGGTGCCGTGCTGAGATGTCGACTCGACGGAAATGAGCGATAGTGAGGGGTAGGGGGCGGGGCTTCCGGTCCTGTCCTCGGCGACACTTCCGGCGGGCGCTGAGGCGGGCAGCGACGCAGCGCTAGGGTGACCATATATTGGAGGAGGAAGATGTGGGCATATGTAGTACGTTTACTGTATAATTATAACGTAATGCCCAGCCAGCAGTCGAATATCAAAATTTTTAATAATATATCTATACATTTCTTGATATTTCTTTCCTCTAAGAAACATAAGTATTTTCAAATATGAAGTTATTGTATTTGCATACAAACTTTGTAATAAATTCAACATCTACCGTTTTTCTATATGTAGGTATATTGCCAAAAATATTATTATAACTCGAAGAAAACTAAACTTGCTTTATAGCTTTCATCATGCGACCGATCGTACCTACACGTCTATGGATTTCTAATAGTGATTGACAAGTTAATGGATATAGCTATGCTATCATAAAGTTCAAATAGCGTGTTTTTTTATGGAAACTGACACGGTTGGCTACCTCACCTACAACATCCGTGATGTCAGCCCATAACACCGGGTGAACTAGGTGCCATGTCAGTGCTTCCCTTGTGTGTGTTCTCTGTTTGTCTGTTATTCACTCTTAGACGCTAGCTCAACTAGTTATAGGACTGAAATATAGTTTATTGTTTCTTGATCATTCATATGACAGTAAAACTGCACACGAACTTGTCAAAATTTGTCCTATCCGGTTCGATTACACCCACAAAGAAGAACCGGCAAGAAACTTGACAGTGTATTTTTTTTCATATATATTATTACAAGTAAGTATTTTAGTGACCAAGTCATAATATGACTGAATATTATAATAACATCGCCTACAGTCTATCGAAAACTCAGCTTGAGAGCAAAGCGTTTTGAGTTATCTGACTATTTGGCGTTTGAATTAATCGGATAAGCTCAAAATATAACACGAGAGAAGCCGCGGGCAAAATTAATAATATTACACATAGATGATGATAAAGTTAGTCTCACGAAGAAGTTGGTTAGAGAACAGGTTGTTGCTAGCTCTAATTTCTAGTAAGACGTGTCTCTCCAGTGCAGAAAGCAGCCGGGAAGAGATGACTTCCTAGTTCACCCAATCACGCGACATTCAACTCCACGTGCGCTGGGTTCCGACCACTGGGTGCAATGCGATGGATGCAATGCCACGGTGACGTTGATGTTGTATGTCTCCGGTTTGTGACGACGACGTACTCATCATCATCATCATCATCAGCCTGTATCGGTCCACTGCTGGACATAGGCCTCTCCCAAGGCACGCCACCATACGCGGTCTTCCGCTCTTCTCATCCATCCACTCCCGGCTACCTTTTTAGGTCATCTGTCCACCTAGCCGGGGGGCGTCCCACGCTACGTTTGTTTGTACGTGGCCTCCATTCGAGCACCCGTCTACCACATCGGTTGTAGGCACGACGTACTCAGTTTGTTTAATTGCTTAGACACTGGTCTAAGCAATTAAACAAAAAGGTTCGAAAATTCGTATGGTTCGTGTATCATCTAAAAAAAAAATTGGTTGTCTGTAAAGTCGGTTTACGGACGATAGTTTTACATGATGACGTCATAAAGTGGTAAGACTACTGGGAACGGTTCTAAAGTACCAGGGCAGAAGAAATTGAAAGGATGAGTATCTCGGGGCCAATTCTCTGTCTCTCAGTGACAGTTGTCCTCCTAAGAAAGCCGAAAGCTATCCAAGGGAATCCGATATTCGTTTGGTCGTATATGTGATTTCGTGGCTCAGTGGTAAGAGTGTAGGATTTGTATTTTTTGACCATGGGTTCGATGAAGATGCGTCGCGTAAAATATAAAAACTCAGAGCAGCGCGAGAATTTACTTAGCGGCCCCCGACCCCTTTAAGTAAGTGAACGGAAATTATATTTGACTTTTTAACGGTCGGGATTTTTTAAATTTGTAATTTAACTTTTTATATACAAAACAGAAATTACCCGCACTACCCATCTACCATACTCACAATCCCAGGCATGACTGGCAGATAATGCCTTTAGGCTTATTTTTGAATCACTATAATATAGATGAATGAATTTGTGCGATTTTACATATGTTAAATTATTTATATTTAAAGATGTGATAATAACTAATAAAAAATATGAGAAAATAACGACTATTAATTTTTGTTTATTTTATATTTAAAAAACCTAAAAAGCCAAAAAATCCACTACATATCAAATATTGCAGTGCAAGTTTAGTTTACCCGAGCGAAGCCGGGTTCGCAGCTATCGTGCTTAGAAGTTTAATTTTTAAATCGCAAATGTGAGTACTTTAAAAACTAATAATATTAATTATCAATATAAACTTTAAATATGTCAATTTCTACATAACACATAATTAAATCTACCCAATAATCCTACATAACGCCATCTACATATTATCAAAGCGCATTCTACAACGTTGCAACACTTAACTAACTGCGAAGCTGAAGAATTTCATTTACTATTGACGCTAGATGTTGACGCTAGATGTCGCTCCATGAAATCTTCACCTACTGTTGAGCAAATTCGCTTCGCTAGGTACATGATCGATTAGCCGGGTGGTTAAGACGTCTGGTCGGTGACACAATATTGGTGGCAGGGACCGCGGGTTCGAGGCTCGCAAAAGACGGACAAATATATTTTGTATTTCTTACTATTGTATATGCCTCTCTATCGCTTGTTACGCGCTCTCGCTTGCACACACAGGTTCAGATGGAACATGACACTTTTTCGTTTGTGCAGCCGGTGTTCATCAATTTATAAGACGTGACGTCATCACGTCAAAAATCTAATTCGGGACCCACCCCTTACCTAACATAAAAAGAAGAAGCAGCGTTATATTGCTGCAGCGGTATTTTTTTCGTTAATACATATTGTAACTGTATGAAGGACTGTTCAATTAAGAAAAAAAAAACATTCAGTTGTAATTGAAAACTTTAATTACTTACTTACTAAATATAAGATGTGCCGTAACTGTAATCATTCGGCTGCCGGTAGGCGAACGACACGACCCGGCCACGACGACGTGTTGCGTTGCGACTGCTCTCAGATCAGTTTCAGGGCCCACCTAATATCCTGGCGACCCACCGGTGGGTCGCCACCCATACTTTGGGAAAGGCTGGCTTAGACATGTCCGTACATCGCCAATGGCCATGGTCACTCGACTCGGCAGTGGCGAGCGGTCCAGGTTCCGGTCGGCGATCGCCTCTCGAATAATAGGCGGGAAGCCGAGGATTTATTTGCCTTACGCTTTTTTTTCGGCCCCGAAATTTGTAATACAATACGTGCAACACATAAACAACTTGATTTATCGACGCGGATCGAGTGGAAAATATCCAGGGGCTGATTAATCGCCGTGAAAGCGAGGTGTTTCGCCTGAGCGAGGCGATTTTTGACGTCGCGTCTTCCGTATGAGAAGCCAAATGATGACCGAGAGGAAAAGAAAATGACATTTACATGTTAATCATTTATACACAAATGCATACTCGTACTTATATGCATACATACAACGTGTCCCCAAAACTCAACGTCAAGCGGGAACCAGGGAGTAGGCCAGTTTATGACTACCTAGGGAAAAATAAGAAATAAAAATCGGAGTCATTTGTTTTTTATGATATGAGCATTTTTTGGAAAACACTCTCGTACAACATTTTTAGGTACTACGACTACAAATTTGCAAATATAATTGTTAAAATGTTTTTATTGGTAGCCTAAATAACTCTGCTATTGATCAGTATCCCAAATGAAACCAAATGCCCATAGCTTTATCACAAAAAATATTCAGTAAAATTTTTTTCTGAAAAAAAAAACAAATGACTCCGATTTTTTTTTCTCATTTTTCCCTGGGCAGTCATTAACTGGCCTACTCCCTGGTTCCTGCTTGACGTTGAGTTTTGGGACACATTGTATAATATACCATACACACATACATACAAGTACAAGGCCGGGAGGACTGGAGGAAAATTGGAGAGGCGTACGTCCAGCAGTGGACGCTTACACGCTGACTGACTGACTGACTGACATACATACATAAATACATTGCTCAGTAGAGAACGACTCGGTTCGACGGATCGACGCGGAGACGTTAGAACGTGTGTACCGACCTGGCATCGAGTTCGTTCTCTACTGAGCTCCACGCGGTCGCCTCTCGCACCACTTCCTACCTCGTACCCCTGCCCTCGTGCCTTCATAAAATGAAAACACTCTACCAGAGATATACCATAAGTAACTGACCACCACACGTTTAGCAAAGAAACTATCAAGCAGCAAGTAAGGCACGAACACCCATCTGCTTCGTGACTCGGTGGAAGGACCGCACCAAGGTGAGAGGTGGCTACCCAGTCGGCCTTTAGCACAGCATTTTGCATTTATCACTTAGTCGCCTTTTACGACATGCACGGTGAGAGAAGTAGAGGGGACTGTACAAATTTTTGTGTCCACAAATATGTGCCATATCAAATAATCAACTTCGCAGGGTATAGGGCTCGCACTGTCAGGGTCAGTCAGCGTGTAAGCGTCCACTACTGGACATACGCCTCTCCAATTTTCCTCCAGTCCTCCCGACCTTCAGCGGTACGGAACCACTGCTTTCCGCCGACGCACCTTGATCTCGTCGCCTCACCTGTCGGGTGGTCTTCCCACACTCCGTTTTCCTGTCCACGGAAGACAGTGTAGTACACGGCGAGGGACACGGTTACTCCAATGGTCGTCGTCTCTTCGGCTAGCGTGTCCAGCTCACTGCCACTTCAGCTTAGCCACCCGGTGTCCAATGTCGACTACTTTGGTGCATCGGCGCATTGCCTCGTTACCCACCATATCACGTAGCGATATTCGTTTGGGGTTTCGCAATATTAATTATTAACACGTCCGCAGTCTTGAAAAAAATGTATTGGTTCGTAATATCCCAAGAAACAAATTGGTGCTAACGTCAGGTTGTTTTAGATCTTAAATTGGTATATTGGATTAATATAACGCTTCACTACTGTAGAGCTCTTGTCCCACCGAAAAAGCACTTACTAACGCTATTGTAAAGTCACTAAAAATCTTAACCTGTATAAGAATGGGCCTCTACAGCTCTTATAACGCCTGTACATACATACATATCACACACGCTGAATCCCGAAAATCGGGGTAAGCAGAGTAATCGGTGTTGTGCTGCAAGAACTCTGGTAAATTACAGCACAACACCGACCACCACGTTTCGCAATGTGTTCGAACAAGATTCAATCAATCAAGCAGCAAGTAAGGCACGAAGACCCACCTGCTGCATGACTCGGTGGAAGTACCATGCCAAGGTGAGAGGTGGCGTGCCCGTCGCCCTTTAGCACGGCATCTTGTCCTTATCCCTTAGTCGCCTTTTACGACATGCACGGGGAGAGATGCAGTGGGGCTATTCTTTTTAAGTACCGGGCCCACACGGTACTATATATATAACGCCTGTCTTAACACCATAATGTTAGTTGGGATGTAGGTATTCTACATATTACGAACCAATACAATTTTTTTCGCAATCCGTCGTCGCTCCGGCTCCATGTAATTTCAAAGGCTCCTTCAAGGTAACACATTGCAGTCAGGGCTGGATCTTCCTTAATTAATTGCAGCGCATTCGTTAGCATAAATTAGAAGGCGGCTAGAGCTAGCGCCTCCGGTTATCTCGGCGAAGCGCAATCAGATTTATTAAAGGGGTAATATTACTTACGGAGTCTTATACAGCTGGCTGCAAAGCCGCTTTTTTTAATGTAATCCGGTATGGTTGGCTGACCAGCCAATATCACCTCCGAGAAGGTAGGTGCCATACCGGAGACTTCCCTGGATTGCTGGCTTTACTGGACTAGAGGAGAACACAATCGAGGCTGCTATGCGGCCATCTTACATCCAGTACGGTGGTCTACCTACCAGTCGGCTACAATTTGAGCCTACCACCTAGTAAGGGGCAAGGGAAGGGACCTACATTTTTATAACGGTGAAGCAGCAGAAGTAGGTATGCACGTAATTTTTTTTTCGTCAGAAAAAACTCATTGGTACACGCCGACCGGATTCAAACCTCGGACCACTCGCATTAGAAGCCGATGCCCAAACCACTCGGCCACCTGCCGCTTGAACTGTTTCTAGATGGATTGACCTCGCTAGCCGGTGGTGCGCTCGGTCTACTGTTGATCGTAATCATAAGCACACCTGGGCGCGGTCAGTACTTGAATGGATGACCGCTCGACCGTTGAAGGCTGAGGGTGGTTCGGATTCCACGTAAAACTTCTGATGATGATGATCTAGCTCAGTGCTACTCAAAGTGTGGTACGCGAACCCCCAGGGGTTCGCCATTTGATGGTAGGGGGTTCGTGACTACATTACTACAAAAAGATGTCTTTAATTGATTTTTGGGCAGCTAGTAGACAGGAAGAATATTCCGAGCTCTGACGCAAAGCCGTGAATTTCCTTTTACCCTTCGCAACAACATACCTTTGTGAGAGTTGGTTTTAAGACCTGGTAATGATAAAAACTAAATATAGAAATCGACTTCTTAAACCTTTTTTATTAAATTAAAAAACCTTGCTAGAATGTATTTTTCCTCTTTTCCTTTCCTTTCGGGGAGGGGAGGAGTTGCGTTAGGGCAGGGGTTCGCAGTCGTTTCGAAACCTTACTAAGGGTACGTGGCATCATAAGTTTGAGAAACCCTGATCTAGCTAGATTATGCCACTTCATGGAACCGCAATATTATAATACCGGAGAATTCTACGTTAAACACTTGGGCGTCAAGCCTGCGACCTGCACGGCAAAAATAACTTGGTGGTAGTTTATTTTTATATGTTACTAAACATGTAATAAAAAAGGCGACTAAGGGATATGACTTCCTTCTTATATTACTAGGTTGTAGGGTTTAGCCCGCCCGGGTTGGTACCACCGCACTGAATGAAAGATCGTTCGAAACGGCTATGTAAATAGTTTGTGTTTTCCGTCCAGTTCAGTGTAGCCGGCACGACCGAAGGGAAGCACTGACGTGGCACCAAGTTCACCCGGTGTTATGGGCTGACATCACGGATGTTGTCGGTGATGTAGCCAACCGTGTCAGGTTCCATAAAAAAAAAATACTGGGTTTACACTTTCTTTATTAGATACTAGCTTTTGCCCGCGGCTTTGCTCGCGTGAAATTCGTATTTAAAAAGAAGAAAGTAAGTCAACCCGCTACTGTATCTTTATTTCGGCGCGGGGAACAATTCGGTTTGTATGAGAGCCACATCTTAGCGTAACTAAATTTCATTTAGTTCAGGTTATCCTGTTGTATGCCTATCCTGTGCCCCGTATAGTAAAATGACCTTGTACTAAGTTTAATCAAATTCGGATGATCGGTTTAAGAGTTATGGAGGAACATACATACATACATACATACAGAAAAGATTTCTAAAAATCGTCAATTTAGTTTTAGTATCATACATAGAGACTACAAACGCAATATCTCATCAAACAAAGGAACTTACTCCATGACCATCCCTTACAGATTTATTATTAGTATTGATGATTGATGATTGATGATATCCAAAGCCGAAAATAAAAAGAATAATAAATACGTCCCAACTAGGTTCGAAATTGGATGCACTTTTTTTTTCATTGCACCCGATCTAAATGGCTATGCGGGAGATCGGAACCTCAGGCACAGCCAATCTCATCCCCGACGACGGTAGAGTAAAGTCGTCGAGGAAATTCCGGATCCGGGGATTGTATGAATAGGGAAAGATATCCCCCGGAAGCCCATTCCACACCTTTGCGCAGTGCGACACACGTACGATTTAGTATTACACTTTATAGGTAACGCTCCTTAGAACGCTTTGCATCGATGTAACGAAGAAATTACCTGATGATTTCCTGATAAAGATTGTGCATCTCCGCAACAGCCTGTAGGGTGCCCGGGGTATAATACGCTCTGTAAAAAGTTAATTGAAAACTGTCTTTTACTGAGAACCACTTAATTTCTTTCTTCTTGAGCTTTTGATAAATATCTGAAGCCAGCGAGCGTTCAGCCCAGATTCACCTTAGATCTCTATGATTTTTTTACATACATTTGAATGTAGGTAGGGTGCTCATGCGAGAGGTCAGAGGTTCGAATCCGGTCGGCGTGTACCAATGAGTTTTTTCTGACGAAAAAAATTACGCTGCTACTTCACCGTTCGGAACCGGTGTAATACTGTAGGTCCGTTCCCTTGCCCCTTACTAGGTGGTAGGGTTAAATTGTAGCCGACTGGGTTAGTACCACCGTACTGGATGTAAGAAGGCCGTTAGCAGCCTCGGTTGTGTTCTCCTCTAGTCCACTATAGGCAGCAATCCAGGTAAGTCTTCCGTATGGCACATACCTTCTCGGAGTTGATATTGGCTGGTCTGTGCATGTGCTTTGACCCCTCCTACTCAGCCACCCATACCGGATAACATAAAAAAAAAAACAGTAGGTGTGGTGAGGTGTACAGAGTACCAAAGAGTCAATTATGACGGAAGGACACCATTTGAATTTGGCACATGTGTAATTTTTATGAACGATGATGCAGCAGGCAGATGGAACCGATTATAATAAAATATATAAAAATCATTTAAAATAAATTAACAAAATTCCTTCGAGACGAATCCTCTATGGTACCCCGATCAAAGCGTTACCCCACTGAATCTTAAGATACAATTGTATATAGTAATTGAGACGGTTTTCCCCCACCACCCATGAACTAGGTACCATCTCAGTGCTTCCCTTTGGTTGCGCCGGCTACACAGAACTGGACGGAAAACACGACAAATTTACCAATTTACCGCTTCGACCGACCTTTATTTCAGTGCTATGGTGCCAATCAGGTCGGTTTAGGCCTTACCACCTGATAAAATAAAGGGAGGTATAGTTGGACGTGGAATCCGAACCACGGCCAACATCAACGGTTGAGTGGTCCATCCGCCCCATCGGTTCAACATCAGACGTTGATCTATTGCACCACCGAGCATTTTTACATTGCATTTAACATTTTTGAGTTGATACAAATTACGTATAAAATTTTGACAAAGGCTCTTTACACCTAATACACTTAATTACTAGGTCTAGAAGGCGATGGCTTGCCCTGGCGTGATGCTCGTGAACGGGTGCTGTTTGTGGAGACTGGCCTGCTCCAATTGGCTCCAATGTTTTATAGGAATGGTTTAAGCTTAAAGAAAAAAAAATGTATTTGTAATATTTTTTTATAAATAGTGTTGACTCGTACTATGTAGGCGGTGGCAAACACTTTTGTAAATGTAGACTAAATGGACGTAAAAAAAAAGTATCCAGCGAAGTTTCTTCTCAGTTCTTGTTCGCTGTGACTGGCAAAATGCTAAAGTTGTTAAATATGACGAATCCGAGTGCAGTGTACTCTATATGGATGATGAATTGATGAATAAAGAATAATAGAATAAACATTGATATCTATTTTATAGATTCGCCCATCCCATACATCACTCCCGAACAAATATGTTCTCGACGAGAACCGCATTTAATGCAGATTTCACGGACAGCCGCTTCATACGGCGTGTGCGGCGCGTGTTGAACGCACGCATGTCTGTATCGAGTCGGTGACGCGTGTGTGCAGCATGCCCGGTTGCTGTTATAAAGAGTGACAGTGACAAACGTTGTTGTTTGTTTCGCCTGAGCATGTTACGGCGTGTTAAGAAGCCATGCTGTCACGGATAGGATCGTGTGACGGTGCGGTGGTATCGCGTTCTCGTTCTCGCTTGCCTGCTGGTGATGGGAGTGGGCGGAAAGACGGCAAACGCGCCGCATGACGTCTTTCTCGCTCGTTCTTGTCATCTGTGGGCGGGTGGGGGCGAGCGCGCGATAGTATCGTCGTAGGGATCGTGTCACGTATCACAATACTGCGTGTGTGTGCACGCACACTGGTACCGACGTCTAGCACAGGTTGCATCGTACGACGTTCGATCTATAAAATAGATGTCGATGAGAATAAAGAGCTGCAGAGGCTTACAAAAAAAAATTGTAAATCTTTGTTGATTTGAACGCATTTCCTCGAACATCCCGTACACCAAGTCTTATACCTGCCCATCCCGCCTCAAGCGAGACGAGTAGGTATACCTGAATAAATTACAAGACATTATTCCTGAATTAACATTTTTAATCTCACCTACAAATGTTTGATGAATAAATTATTCGGTGCCTTAATACTGCTGAGATAACGGAGTGAGACAGGGTCCGCACTGAGAGATGCTCTTGTTAATGTGAAGATCTTAGTTAAGTCGGATGATGTCTTCAGGTAGACTTGCTTGAGCTAAGAAAGCGTAGAGAGAAAATGACGGATTTTCGTCACAGCGTGTTTGTTTATAATTAATTTAAATTGTTTTAGGGTTCCGTATCCATATGGGAGCCTATTACTAAGCCTACTCTGCCTGACTTTCTGTCAGTCTGTTTGTCCATTCGAGAACTGTATCTTTTGATCCGTAATAGGTAGCCGGTTGAAATTTTGATAGAATATACACATTGTACCGTGTGGGGCCGGTATTTTAAAAGAATAGCCACACTGCATCTCTCCCCGTGTATGTCGTAAAAGGCGACTAAGTGATATGACTCCCTTCTTATATTACTATGTGGTAGGGTTTAACCCGCCCGGGTTCGTACCACCGCACTGAATGAAAGGTCGGTCGAAACGGCTATGTAAATAGTTTGTGTTTTCCGTCCAGTTCAGTGTAGCCGGCACGACCGAAGGGAAGCACTGACGTGGCACCAAGTTCATCCGGTGTTATAGGCTGACATCACGGATGTTGTAAATGATGTAGCCGACCGTGTCAGTTTCCATAAAAAAGCGTATGTGCCAACAAATAAAAAATAAATAAAAAATAAAAAATTAAGGGGGTCCCCATACATTTTATTATTTCATCATTTATCCTTCCTTCCTTACCTATAATAAAATCCAACGTCTGCTTTCTGTCTGAGTGTCTGAGTGTCTGAGTGTATGTCTGTCTGTCCGCTTATAACTCGAGAACCACTGAACCGATTTTAATTTAAAAAAATCTACGGATAGCTTGATTCTTCCCATCAACTATAGGTTACTTACTATCACGTTAAATGGCTTATGAGGTTAGCAGTGAAGTGAAATATGAGAGCGGGCGGAGCCGCGGGCACAGCTTGTTATTTATAATTATAAGCTTACAGCATTAAAAGGTAATGACAACTGTCCCTTTAAAAATGTTTCAGCGTTGACTTGGCTTGATGCGGTCTAGTTCAAGAGAACCGTATTGAAATATATTTCTTCCAATGTTTATATTGTTTCTGTGCTTACTTTAGGCATTAATTAATCTAAGCATGCCAGCCATTCGGCTTTTTGCATCCACTGCTGGACATACTCATCTCCAATACATTGTTAAAAGGAAAACAGCTTTAGGTACTCGCGGTAGTTTATTGAGCTGTGTGCCTCAACATTTCGGGCCAAACGTATGGCCCATAAACTTTTTTTTTATGTAATCTGACCCGGTTAGCTACATCACCTACAACATCCGTGATGTCAGCCCCTTAGCACCGGGTTAAGTTGGTGCCATGTCAGTGCTTCCCTTCGGTCGTGCCGGATACACTGAACTGGACGGAAAACACAAACTATGTATTTACATAGCCGTTTCGACCGACGACGTTTCATTCAGTGCGGTGGTACCAACCCGGGCGGGTTGAACCCTACCACCTAGTAATGTAAGAAGGGAAGGGACAGTTGTAAGTGGAATCCGAACCACGGTTAGCCTCCAGCGGTCGAGCGGTCACCCATCCAAGTACTGACCGTCTCAGCGTTGCTTAACCATCAATAGCGACAGTCGACTGTTTGCACTACTGAGCTATAGAGGCTGACAAATAATGTCGTTCAGGCTGCCGTGTGACGGTCGAGAGAGAACTCAACAACACCTCTCCAATATTAGAATCGATAAACATTCACAATGGGTAAGTGTAGTTAGATTAAATTTAAATTCATTTTCTCCCCTCCGTGTGGGGCGCGCTAATCGGGCGCCATTTTTCCAGTTCTCGTCACGAAGCTTATTTCACTTAGCGGTGACGCCGCCGCGACGCGCCGCCGCGCCTCCTTGACGCGGGGACCGGCGCGGTGGCGGCGGCGCGACGGCAGCGCGCCGCCGCCGCCGCGGCGCGCGGCGGTGCGGCACGTGACGAGACAAGCCGAGGCGGGAGCTGTCGTAGTTTAGATCAAGTGGGTTAGGTTTTTCTATGTTTGAATAAAAATAATTTATAAAAATTATTAGAAACATTCAATATAATATCTACGAGGAATAGGTATTGCAAACGAAAATTCAATTCGCAGTAAAAACATATTCTTCCGCCTTAATAGACTTAAAGAAGCCGTAAAAACATATTCTTCCGCCTTAATAGACTTAAAGAAGCAGTAAAACCATATTCTTCCGCCCTAGCTGACGTAAAGTAGCAGTAAAAATATATTCCTCCGTTATAGATGACGTAAATTTGCAGTAAAAATATATTCTTCCGGCATAGATGACGTAAAGTAGCAGTAAAAACATATTCTTCCGCCTTAATAGACTTAAAGAAGCCGTAAAAACATATTATTCCGCCTTAATAGACTTAAAGAAGCAGTAAAACATATTCTTCCGCCCTACCTGACGTAAAGTAGCAGTAAAAATATATTCCTCCGTTATAGATGCCGTAAATTTGCAGTAAAAACATATTATTCCGACATAGATGACGTAAAGTAGCAGTAAAAACATATTCTTCCGCCTTAATAGACTTAAAGAAGCCGTAAAAACATATTCTTCCGCCTTAATAGACTTAAAGAAGCAGTAAAAACATATTCTTCCGCCCTAGCTGACGTAAAGTAGCAGTAAAAATATATTCCTCCGTTATAGATGACGTAAATTTGCAGTAAAAATATATTCTTCCGACATAGATGACGTAAAGTAGCAGTAAAAACATATTCTTCCGCCTTAATAGACTTAAAGAAGCCGTAAAAACATATTATTCCGCCTTAATAGACTTAAAGAAGCAGTAAAAACATATTCTTCCGCCCTACCTGACGTAAAGTAGCAGTAAAAATATATTCCTCCGTTATAGATGACGTAAATTTGCAGTAAAAATATATTCTTCCGACATAGATGACGTAAAGTAGCAGTAAAAACATATTCTTCCGCCTTAATAGACTTAAAGAAGCCGTAAAAACATATTATTCCGCCTTAATAGACTTAAAGAAGCAGTAAAAACATATTCTTCCGCCCTACCTGACGTAAAGTAGCAGTAAAAATATATTCCTCCGTTATAGATGCCGTAAATTTGCAGTAAAAACATATTCTTCCGACATAGATGACGTAAAGTAGCAGTAAAAACATATTCTTTCGCCTTAATAGACTTAAAGAAGCCGTAAAAACATATTCTTCCGCCTTAATAGACTTAAAGAAGCAGTAAAAACATATTCTTCCGCCCTAGCTGACGTAAAGTAGCAGTAAAAATATATTCCTCCGTTATAGATGACGTAAATTTGCA
Organism: Nematopogon swammerdamellus; assembly: GCA_946902875.1. Taxonomy (NCBI): domain Eukaryota; kingdom Metazoa; phylum Arthropoda; class Insecta; order Lepidoptera; family Adelidae; genus Nematopogon; species Nematopogon swammerdamellus. The sequence continues at coordinate 6,509,929 of OX336342.1, forward strand.
GTAAAAACATATTCTTCCACCATAGATGACGTAAAGTGGCAGTAAAAGCATATTCTTCCGCCATAGATGACGTAAGCTATTAAAAGGCATTGACAAAAATGAATTTGTTGTCAGCTTCGGTAGCTCAGTGGCGCGATGGATCGACCGCCCAGTCGGAACTTGAATGGGTGACCGTTTGAGCGTTGCGACTGACCATATACATACATAACACACGCTGTATCCCGACAATCAGGGTAAGCGTAATCGGTGTTGTGCTATAAGGACTCTGGTAAATTACAGCACAACACCGACCACCACGTTTAGCACAGTATACGGACAAGACAACTATCAAGCAGTAAGTAAGACACGAAGAACCCACCTGCTGCATGACTAGGTGGAAGGACTGCGCCAAGGTGAGAAGTGGCTAGCCTGTCGCCCTTTAGCGCAGTATCTTGTCCTTATCCCTTAGTCGCCTCTTACGACATGCACGGGGAGAGATGCAGTGGGGCTATTCTTTTTAAGTACCGGCCCACACGGTACGTTGCGACTGACCGTGGTTCGAATTCCACGTAAAACAGAGTAGGTCTCTTTCCTTCCTACCTTACTTGGTGGTGGGAAATGGTTCGTGTTTTCCATCCAGTTCAGTGTAGCCGGCACGACCAAGGGAAGCGCTCACGTGGCACTAGTTCACCAAGGTGTTATGGGCTAACATGATGGGTCAAAAAACCGGTCAAGTGTGAGTCGGTCTAGCGCACCGAGGTTTCCGTACCACCACGTAATGTTTTTATTATCTGTTTGAATTTTTTGTCACTATAGAGTTTGCACTATAATTACGCCAAGTTTGACGCTTGTATGGAGTGGATGGATGAGAAGAGCGGAAGACCGCGTGTGGTGGCGTGCCTTGGGAGAGGCCTATGTCCAGCAGTGGACCGATACAGGCTGATGATGATGATGATGATGACGCTTGTATGTATTACCGGTTTACCCACTGTACGTTTAGCCTATGGCCCCGTCACACAGTATCACGTCGCGATGACGTCACGCCGTGACAGGTGTCACCAACCTTTTTTTCAACCAACTAATCGATTGTGAACGTAAACAGTTCAGCGCCGCACAATATTGGAGGACGATGAAAAATTACAGGCATTTTGACGGCTTGAACATTTTTTAAACGGCAACTGGCAGGTAAATAAGGGTTGGAGACGCATATTAAGAGGGTACTTGAGATGAACACGAATTTGTTTGGACAGGACAAATTTGTAAACGCAATTTTGTTTTCACCACGTGAGGGGCAAACGAAATTGGCCATTTTGACCCAATTTATGACCTAGCCTATTTCCAAAATTAAATACTTAGATCATGTTTTGTTAATGAGGGAAGTCGGATACATTTTAAAATGAAATAATCCAAAACTCTCAAATGTGGCAATTTATTATTTTCTAACTTACGATAAATCATATGTGAGCATTTTGGCAGTTTTGGAGTTAATAAGAGACCAAAGGGAGGCTTTGCATTTTGGACTATGTAGAGAAAAGTAATTATAGTAACACTTCGAACAGACATGAAATTTTAATCGAGATTTTAACGTATCTACATACATAAATATCATAATACTTTATCTTGACAATCGGGATAAGCAGAGTAATCAATGCTGTGCGGCGAGAAAACGACGACCTATCTAACCTACTGATTGAATCGGTGGATGGACCATGTCAAGCTGAGAGATGTCAAGCCTATCGCCCTTTAGCGCTGCATCCTGCGCACGGGAAGAGATGAAGTTCTTTTTGGATTATCGAGCCCACACAATATCTTTAAAAATGTTTCACATAATAAGCTTTCATATTGCGTATACAGGGTGTTTCAGGATAGGGTTTCGTAACTTCAGGTTTCGAAAGGGGTCCATATTTGAAGACGAAAAGCTCTGAAACTTTTACTTGATGAAAATCGTTTCATCGAGCTTTGATGGACGGTTAACGTGCACCTTTATTAAATAAAAATAACATACTAACTTACGTGCTTAACTAGTAGAATTGAACTGCATGTAGATAAATTCTAAACACTTTAAATTTGAATGACATCAAAAGAAAAAGGGATCTGGCTAGGTTAGGTTAGGTTAGGTTAGGCACTCCCTAGACCTAGACAGCACTATTGCCATCGAGTTTTTATTAAAATTTTAAATTTTTGTATGAAAAAAAAAACTATGGAATTTCGATTTGAGTGATAAGCATTTTTTTCTTCTAAGAATGAGTACTCTCTATTGTTGAAGTTTCTCAAGCCTATCCTGAAACACACTGTATACAATATTAAACATACATTAGTAACATGGCGTATAGCAGAACAGAACATTGTTACTTGTTTGTCAGTTCTTCTTTTCATTTCATTGAGATATAACTGGCCCAATTTTCGGCTTAGCCAAGAGTAGGTTACTTACCGAAGAATGAAATTAAACACAATAAACAATAAATATATCTTGGAAAAGAATTTCAAAATTGTCAGTAAGTTACAGACCTGTATTTTATAATTCTCCATACATATGCTTAATGGCTTTTTCGTTTCACATACAGTCGAGTCAATTAACTTCCTAGCTGCCAGAGGATAATTTAAATTTAAATGAACACCCGAATTTGAAGCCCCTACTAGTTCCGATCCCTCTGTGATCCTCACCTTCGCCAAACTAATTAAAATCTACACTTTTGCTTACTCGTCGCATTAAAATGTAACGACAGCAGAGACAATAAGTAACCCAATCAATGTCAAGTATTATATATCATTGTTTTGAATAAGTATTTATATTTCTTAGTAGTTAAATCAATACTTCTATAGTAGTTAAATCCAAATTCCAAATCAATAAACTACTTATTGATGCCCCTACATCTCCTATGCATTTGATGATATACCTAATATGTAAAGTATATGTTTCCACGTACGACCGAATATCCATCCATGGGCGTCGATAGAAACCGTATGGGTGGAACTATATTCTTCTATAAAAAAACATATAAGTATGTATCTAAGAGTTGACGTCGGTATATTATAATATTTATGATATAATTACATATGTATATTTAAGGATGTATATTGGTTATATGTATCTATGTACAAATAACTATATAAGTTATGTATTTATATTGTATACTATTGTCCTTTCTTTAGTACTGCATTATCCGCCCCCACGCGTTTTCCACATCCCAAAGATTAGTTTTTAAAGAATGCGGCAAGTCATTAAACTCGTCTTTTGTGACCCTTTTACATCTGGTGTACAATAAAGCAGTTTGTATTAAATTTCGTTGGTTGTTAAATTTTTGAAAATTTGAATAAATGTAGGCTCCGATTTTGCTGATATAGGTAGCGACGTAGTAGATTTCGGGTTGTATGAGTGGCTATAATGTGGCACAGATGTCAAAAGTTGTTCCGAAAGAGTATTTATGTCTCTATCGTCGCAGTATGATATGATCTGTGGTCGCAATTAAGAGACCATGCTGAATATTACACCGCTATTTAGGATGCACAAAATCCGGCCACACAGCGCATGGAGCAGATAGGATAGGTCGACGTATTCAGCGTATTCTAGATAAAAATTTGCGATAATGTTACTGACTCAACCCCACCTTTTTTCAACCCGAACATGATTTCAATAGACGGCGAAACACGGATACCACATAAAATCTTGTACAACTTTTAATCTTCCGACGCTACCCAGTCCCCGTAGACAAGGAAGCCCACCGCAGCGGAGTCCTTTCGCAATTATTTTACAGGTCCGCCGACACACGCCGACGTTCGCCGACACTCGCCCGACGTCGGCCAACCGAGGCCGACACTAGACGAGACCTCGTAATGAGGGCAATTTGTCAGGAGCACCTCGCGGTTATGGAACGAGCTTTTGTTTAATTTGGGAATTGCGGGAGCAGGTGAAGTCTCATTATTCAGATGATTTGGCGCTTGTCGAATTAACGTTTTGGATATTGTTAAATTTTAGAATATATTTGAATTTTTATATATCTTATACATATATAAACATTACAAAATACACATCTTACACATAGTCTAATATATTTCGACTTTTGTCGTGAGCACTTAGATATGTAACAAATTATATATAGTTACTTAATTAAAATAGATATATTAGAAGATGTTTATTTTGTAATGTAATATTTTGTCGTAATAAAAATATATAAAAATATGACAACCGAATATTAGTAAGAATAAAAAATATTTAATTCAGATTAATTAACATTAAAGAAATTAATTTTGTCCACTATGGTACAATAATTTGTAGCTTGATATTTTCCAATATTTTTCCAGTAGCTATGAGTACGTAAAAAACCTTACACAGGCTGCAATTTTTTTGGCATGGTTCTAACTCAAAATTAGAACTTTCTATTTTGATATAAATTATTTATTTAAGTACATTAAACATATAAAACGTTATACAACTTACATTATCTAATCTAAATTAAAATATATGTCTAACTAATCCCCATCGCCACTAATTATACAATAAGGGGGTGTGGCGTCTGTAGTTACAATTTTTTTGAAAAATTACTTCACTGAACGAAACGTCGGTCGAAACGGCTATGTAAATAGTTCGTGTTTTCCGTCCAGTTTAGTGTAGCCGACATGAAATGAAGGGAAGCACTGACATGGCACCTAGTTCACCCTGTGTTATGGGCTGACATCACGGATGTTGTAGGTGATGTAGCCAACCGTGTCAGGTTCAATAAAAAAAAAAAAAAAAAAAAAAACTTGTGTTTTACGTTAATAAAACCAAATAAAAAAATTCCCTGTTTCAAAAACGTTGCATGTCTGTCATACTAATGATCCGCATCACGTTAAATAATGGTTCTTTTTTTTACCATATCGCTACGGAACCCTTAAAATGCATTTGAATTTTAAATTGGATTTTCCAAAGAGGAATATTTATATTATTTCTTCATAAATATAATTACAACTTTACACCAATAACTTTTCCTACACCTAGCCTAGGTAACTAGGTACCTAAATATAAATCTAAGTACATATACATAGGTACCTACTTCAAATTTAATTTTACATCCAGTGTAAGTAGCTCCCAGATTTCTCAATATCTGAGTTCGGAGCCGCGTGCACCTTTTGTTTCATTTCCTGTCGCGAGGGATTTTTCAGCTCCGCGCGAACATCCTTCCCGCGCGCCTACCTACCGCCTTCCCCGCTCCGTTAAACCCGTCATTATTGGTATGGGGATTCGTACGCTTAGTCGACTTTCGTAAGTGTAAGAACAGGTCGCAATCGCACCATTACGTGTTTTTATAGTAAACGCGACATTTTATTAATAGCTCAATTTTATTAACCCACTAGCTGTTGCCCGCGGCTTCGCTCGCGTGAAATTCGTATTTCAAAGAAGAGTAACTAAGGGCGGGGCCGACGGCCGAGCTGGATTCAGGTAAGTGATAAACCTTCCCGAGGAAAGTGAGTAACTAAAGGCGAGGCCGAAGGCGGAGTTGCGTTCATGTAAACGATAAACCTTCTCGAAGAAAGTAAGTAACTGAGAGGGAGGCCGAAGGCCGAGCTGCGTTCAGGAATAAACCTTTTCGAAGAAAGTAAGTAACAAAGGGCGAGGCAGAAGGCCGAGCTGCGTTCGGGAAGACCATAAACCGTCTCGAAGAAAGAAAGTAACTGAGGGCGAGGCCGAAGGCCGAGCTGCGTTCAGCAAGACCATAAACCTTCTCGGAGAAAGTAAGTAACTGAGGGCGAGGCCGAAGGCCGAGCTGCGTTCGGGAAGACCATAAACCTTCTCGAAGAAAGTAAGTAACAAAGGGCGAGGCCGAAGGCCGAGCTGCGTTCAAGAAAAGGATAAACCTTTTCGATGAAAATAAGTAACAAAGGGCGAAGCCGAAGGCCGAGCTGCGTTCGGGAAGACCATAAACCTTCTCGAAGATAGTAAGTAACTGAGGGCGAGACCGAAGGCCGAGCTGCGTTCAGGAAGACCATAAACCTTCTCGAAGATAGTAAGTAACTGAGGGCGAGGTTGAAGGCCGAGCTGCATTCGGGAAGACCATAAACCGTCTCGATGAAAGTAAGTAACTGAGGGCGAGGCCGAAGGCCGAGCTGCGTTCAAGAAGAGGATTAACTTTTTTGAAGAAAATAAGTAACAAAGGGCGAGGCCGAAGGCCGAGATGCGTTAAGGAAGACGATAAACCATCTCTAAGAAAGTAAGTAATTAAGGGCGAGGCCGAAGGCCGAGCTGCGTTCAGGTAAACGATAAACCATCTCTAAGAAAGTAAGTAATTAAGGGCGACGCCGAAGGCCGAGCTGCGTTCAGGAAGAGGATAAACATTTTCAAAGAAAATAAGTAACAAAGGGTGAGGCCGAGGGCCGAGCTGCGTTCGGGAAGACCATAAACCTTCTCGAAGAAAGTAAGTAATTAAGGGCGAGGCCGAAAGCCGAGCTGCCTTCAGGAAGACGATAAACGATCTCTAAGAAAGTAAGTAATTAAGGGCGAGGCCGAAGGCCAACCTGCGTTCAGGAAGAGGATAAACATTTTCAAAGACAGTAAGTAACTATAGGCGAGGCCGAAGGCCGAGCTGCGTTCAAGAAGAGGATAAACCTTTTCGAAGAAAGTAAGTAATATTTAAGTACAGTAAACTAATTAAGAACCTCTTTGTATACTACATTTCTGGTACGGCCCTCATCTGCGAATATCACCAGATTGCTTGCGGAACTGACTCTCGAACAGGCCACATAAAACTGTCCGTGAGAAAATCAGTCCTATCTTAAGTCCACTCCGGCCATCTGCAGCGTTTGCCCCTGAGCTTCATTTATAGTCATAGCGAAACAGACTTTAAGGGGGAACTGCAGTCTTTTTAACTCAAATGGGTATTCTGACGGTATTAAAGGTATTCGAGGTATGAATACCCTGAAACATCTCATTGTTTATTTATGATGAATAGCTACAATTCAAATTTTCAAGTTCCTACCTTTAAAAAAACCGATACACCCTTACAACATTTCGCCCCCCATTCCCCCCCCCCCACACATCCCCCCCCCCCCACACCCCCCCCCCCCCCGCCCCTTAAAATGAGAAAATCCAAAAACCCTGAAACACGTCATTATTTACTTATGATGAATAGCTATAATTATGATTTTCAAGTTCCTTCCTTTAAAAAACCGACACTCCCTTACAACATTTCGCCCCCCATTTCCTCCCCTTAAAATGTGAAAATCCAAAAACCCTGAAACACCGCATTATTTATTTATGATGAATAGCTATAATTATGATTTTCAAGTTCCTACCTTTAAAAAAACCGATACTCTTATACAAACTGTCACCTCCCTTTTCCCCTCCTTAAAATGTGAAAATCCAAAAACTCTGAAACACGTCATTATTTATTTATGATGAATAGCTATATATAATTATCATTTTCAAGTTCCTACCTTTAAAAAAACCGATACTCCCTTTCAACATTTCGCCCCTATTTCCCCCCTTTAAAATGTGAAAATTCAAAAACCCTGAAACACCTCATTATGTATCTATGATGAATAGCTATAATTATGATTTTCAAGTTCCTACCTTTAAAAAAAGCGATACTCCCATACAAACTGTCACCCCCTATTTCCCCCCCTTAAAATGTGAAAATCTAAAAACCCTGAAACACGTCATTATTTAGTTATGATGAATAGCTATGATTATGATTTTCAAGTTCCTACCTTTAAAAAAACCGATACTCCCTTACAACATTTCGCCCCCCATTTCCCCCCCTTAAAATGTGAAAATCCAAAAACTATGAATCACGTCATTATTTATGATGGGTAGCTACAATTATGATTTTCAAGTTCCTACCTTTAAAAAAAGCGATACTCCCATACAAACTGTCACCCCCCATTTCCCCCCCTTAAAATGTGAAAATCCAAAAACCCTGAAACACGTCATTATTTAGTTATGATTAGCTATAATTATGATTTTCAAGTTCCTACCTTTAAAAAAAACGATACTCCCTTACAACATTTCGCCCCCCATTTCTCCCCCTTAAAATGTGAAAATCGAAAAACCCTGAAACACGTCATTATTTATTTATGATGAGTAGCTATAATTATTATTTTCAAGTTTCTACCTTTAAAAAAACCGATACTCCCATACAAACTGTCACCCCCCATTTCGCCCCTTAAAATGTGAAAATCCAAAAACCCTGAAACACGTCATTATTTATTTATGATGAATAGCTATAATTATGATTTTCAAGTTCCTACCTTTAAAAAAAACCGATACTCCCTTACAACATTTCGCCCCGCATTTCTCCCCCTTTAAATGTGACAACCCAAAAACCCTAAAACACGTTATTATTTATTTATGATGAGTAGCTATAATTATGATTTTCAAGTTCCTACCTTTAATAAAACCGATACTCCCATACAAACTGTCACCCCCCATTTCCCCCCTTAAACTGTGAAAATCCAAAAACCCTGAAACACGTTATTATTTATTTATGATGAATAGCTATAATTATGATTTTCAAGTTCCTACCTTTAAAAAAACAGATACTCCCATACAAACTGTCATCCCCCATTTCCCCCCCTTAAAGGTTAAATTTCCAAAAATCCTTTCTTAGCGGATGCTTACGTTATGAACTAAACCTATGTTCCAAATTTCAGCTTTCTAGACTTAGTAGTTTTGGCTGTGCGTTGATAGATCAGTCAGGACAAACAATTTTATAAGTATAAAATAATATAAGATTGATAACTTGATACTTCAAGTATCAATATGTATATTTAATTTTTTTTTTTTAAATTATACTACATTGTTAGTAAGTATATTTAATTTACTAACATAATTAAGTTGATGTAAATTACGTATCGAAATCTGACAAATACTCTACACCTGATATACTTAATACATACAGGGTGTCCAGTAAACCTTGTCTGACCTTGTACCTGGTGATAGGTCTGGTCACGTACTATCATAATAACAAAACATGACCTCAGTAAAAATCGCACGGTTTTCGAGATATTGACACTTTTTTAAATTTATAACAAATCTGCACCATACGGCGGTTTTTTAAATGCTGTGCCTACAAATGGCATTTCTTTTTCTTTTCATTTTTTTATTATGATTATCAAGGAGTAATGCTATCGAAACAAGTAAATAAATATTACAAGGTCACTAAGCGTTCAAGTAAAAAAAAAACATTACCTAAAATTTTTCGTGTAATGCCTTTTTGAAACCTAACTTTGTACATAATTATTAAAAAAAAAATTTATGATACAATGTTGGCCCCTAATCTAGAAAACTTGCCTGTTTCATTCCAATTATAAAATGGTATGCAACGTCTTAATCAGACATTTAGAAAAAAAAAAATATTACTGTTCTCATAAATCAGGGACCCATTTTTATTTATTACGTAATATGACAATTTCGAATTTAAATAAAAGAAAATTGTAAATTGTGATATTTTTTTATTAATTGAATTACATACATACATAACACACGCTGTATCCCGACAATCAGGTTAAGCAGAGTAATCGGTGTTGTGCTGGCAAATTACAGCACAACACCGACCACCACGTAAATAAATTAAACCATATTACATTAAGTGTTCGAAATGGCCTCCTTCTACCCTAATACACGTGAGTAATCAAGAGTGAGTAGAACAAATTGTGACAAGTTCGAGTGCAGTTTTACTGTCATATGAATGATAAATAAATAAACCATTAACAATTGTGGGCCCATTTCACTCATTCAAACTTAATAATATGATAGATAGATTAATATAAATACTTCATTTCTACATTGAAACCAGGTAACTGAATCAGATAGGGTTTACGGGCATTCGAATACCATAGGTTACGAATGCTATACCGACTTAGGGCGCTGAAAGAACGTTCGAAATTTTACTGGTTCTGTAGAAATGAATAATTATTATTTTTATTGATTCATGCTTCATGATTTATTTAAGTAAAGCAGCGCGACTTTGTGCGAACTTGATGTCGCCATCTAGCGGTGAGCTTTTCAACTGGTTATCTTTGCCTTGTAGGTCGTCAATTGATTGTGTTTTACGCAATTTCTTTATTATGTACACCGATTGCTCCGAAATGGCTAATTAATCTGATATCAAAATTATTTTTTAACGGCCACACCACCAGTCTCTTTCTATTTTCCTAACTAGTCAACTCCGATCGGGCCAAACTTGATGGTCGCCATCTCGTATGTATCCCGTCAGCGCGTCCCGATGTTTGCACGGACATCCATCGGCAGATTTTCAATAAAGAATCCAGCGATTACGTTTGCCTACCGACACTTCTACCCGTAGCTAGAGGTACGCTTTCGATGGAAAGAGAGGGAAGAGAGAGAGAGAGAGAGAGAAAGTAAGTGCGCTTTATGAAACCTTTTGTTGCGTATGTAAGCCAATATTTGATTGCGCCCACCGGAATGAGCGGCTTTGATGGGAATATTGTTCGGGCCGCGGTACCGATAATGTGGAGGTATGGTAGAGGTGTGGTAGAGGTAACATGGAGGTACGGTAGTACGGTAGAAGTGTCATGGAGGTACGGTTGAATTAACATGGATGAACGTTAGAGGTAACCTGGAGGTACGGTAGAGATAACATGAAGGTAACACGAAGGTAATGGTAGAGGTAACATTGAGGTACGGTAGAGGTAGCACGAAGGTTTGGTAAAGGTAACATGGAGGTTCAGTAGATGTGAAGTAATATGGAAGAACGGTAGAGGTAACCTGGAGGTACGGTAGAGTTAACATGAAGGTAACACGGAGGTAATGGTAGAGGTAACATTGAGGTACGGTAGAGGTAGCACGAAGGTTTGGTAAAGGTAACATGGAGGTTCAGTAGATGTGAAGTAATATGGAAGAACGGTAGAGGTAACCTGGAGGTACGGTAGAGTTAACATGAAGGTAACACGGAGGTAATGGTAGAGGTAACATTGAGGTACGGTAGAGGTAGCACGAAGGTTTGGTAAAGGTAACATGGAGGTTCAGTAGATGTGAAGTAATATGGAAGAACGGTAGAGGTAACCTGGAGGTACGGTAGAGTTAACATGAAGGTAACACGGAGGTAATGGTAGAGGTAACATTGAGGTACGGTAGAGGTAGCACGAAGGTTTGGTAAAGGTAACATGGAGGTTCGGTAGATGTGAAGTAACATGGATGAACGGTAGAGGTAACCTGGAGGTACGGTAGAGATAACATGAAGGTAACGCGGAGGTAATGGTAGAGGTATCATTGAGGTACGGTAGAGGTAGCATGAAGGTTTGGTAAAGGTAACATGGAGGTTCGGTAGATGTGAAGTAACATGGATGAACGGTAGAGGTAACCTGGAGTTACGGTAGAGATAACATGAAGGTAACGCAGAGGTAATGGTAGAGGTATCATTGAGGTACGGTAGAGGTAGCACGAAGGTTTGGTAAAGGTAACATGGAGGTTCGGTAGATGTGACACAGACGTACAGTTAGTACGGTAGAGGTAACGTGCAGACGCGATTGTGGTAACACGAAGGTCCGACGCAAGTATTTTGCAGGTTGGAGTTACGGCTGTAGTCAGAGTAGGTACACAATATTTTCAGTAAGTAATTATTATTAAATTAAAGATAAGTTATGTAATCAAAACCATTGCTTTCATAAATATGTAAGGAATAAAGACACTACCAAATATAATTTAAATACAAATGTGACTGGTAATTAAATGTCACAAACATGGCTAGTAAATTTCATAAGTAGGTATTTAACGTTTACTACTAAAATAGTTTTATACTTAAAATCTCTCTAACACGCTATATATAGCGAATTTCGCTCATCGCATATCCCTAGGAAATATATCCCAAAACCGCTTTCACTCAACCAAGCATGGATGAATTCAAAATTTTCTCCACCACCAAAATAGGTTACTTAACTCAATTTGTTGGCCTTAAAACATTTACCTATCGGTCTGGAAGTTCGATGAATTTTAAGTACAAATTGCTCACCCGCGAACCGCTTCCTTCACCCAACTCCCTCCCTCTCTCTCGGTAACCCACCCCCCCCCCCCCCCTCCCCCCCCCCCCTCTGTCGTCCTCATTTCGACGTTTTTCACCTAGAAATATTTTCGCATTGTCTGATGTCAGTGTGCTAATGAAAATAAATGAAAATGCATAATGTAGAAATCTGTTTTTATTTTTTAGGGTTCCGTAACCGTCGTACTGTCTGTCTGTCTGTCCGTCTGTCGGAGGGCTGTATCTCTTGAACCGTAATAGGTTAGCCTTTGCGTAATAGGTATTTTCACAGAATATGTGTTATTATGGCCGATATAAAAACAAATAGGTAATAAAAATAAGATAAAATAAAAAAATCACGGGGTCCCCATATAAGAAACTAAAAAGTGTATGCAAGCCATCTACCTAAAAGGAAAGCATTTCATAAAACACGCCATAGATGGCGTGAGTGGCGCTGACCATGACATGGCGATACGGAACCCTCGGTGCACGAGTTCGACTCGCACTTGGCCGGTTTTCAATAATGAAATGCGCCACTATCGATACCCTAGTTCCATAGTGATCTCAAAAAACATAGTTTCGAGATAAATGACTTTAAATTCTTGGAAAAAGTTTTGAACTCTCATTTATTCTTCATCATTTCTTTGAGTATTCGTATGAAAATTTGAATTTACTTTATAATTGTCGTTGTGATAATAAGCACTAATAATTTTATTGGAATTTCCCAGTATTTCCCCATTTTCTTTTGAGTTGATGCGCTTTGGAACGATGTCTATGAAAATAGTATTACTAAAATACATACTTAGTGCAGTTTGAACATAATTTTCTATGGGGAAAGTAAAAATACAACTTTGATTTTCTACATTGTTTTTATTTAATTACTTAAATAAGAATAATTAAAGATTGTAACGATTGACCACATCCTGGCAACACTGGAGTGCCCTTTCCCGCTCTCGCAGTCTCTCTCTCTCTCCCTCACTCCTCGGAGACACACCGTTTTCCCCTCCCCGGAAGGTTGGCAGGACTGATCTATGGCTGCCGCGTGGAGCAATGTGTGCCTCGTTGTGTTTACTAATGTAATTTGTTCATAACCCGCTAAATAAAGACATTTGTAACCATCCCGTGTTATAGACTGGCGCCCAACTTGCAGCCCGACGAACAATAACAAAAGTAAAACGCGAGTGTCGTGCATTTATAACCTCCACCTTGCGCGTGCGCCCCACCCAACATGGCGACACGCAAACGCATAGGCCAACAGCCAAGGGAAAGTTCGCATTCCGGCGACTCGGATGACGGAGAACAGCGTGCAACCACAGCTGGTGTGGTAACAATGTCGCAGCAGGACTTCGCCACACTTCTCACATCATTGCAGAAGACGCAGCTAGAGATGTGTGAGAAGTTTCTCGAGCGAGCCTCCTCTGCGCCACCGCTTTCGCCCGTGATTCCCGCTAGCCCGGCGCCCGCCGCGATTTCGTCGCGCGGTAATTTCGCCAAGTGCATGGCGAGATTCCACGGAGCCCCGTCCGAGACATCTGACGCCGTTGAAGCCTTCATAGACGCCATCCAGACCTATAAAGAGTGTGCCGAAGTATCAGATGAGCATGCTCTCCGAGGACTCCCCATGTTACTGCAGGGAGACGCCGCCATCTGGTGGACCGGCGTCAAACACCACGCGACGCGCTGGGACGATGCGATCTCCCGCCTCCGCGCCGCTTACGGAATAACAAAGCAACCTTATCAGCTGTACCGTGAGCTATTTGCGCGGGAACAAGCGGAGAATGAACGGACGGATACTTTCGTGTCTAAAGCGCGCGCCCTACTGTCAAAAATACCGGACGATTTGACACAGAAAATCCAAATAGATATGGTTTACGGGCTCCTCAACAGGAAACTCCGAAAACGCGTGCAAAGAAGATCCGTGGAGACCTTCGAACAGTTAATCGAGGCGGCGCGCGCTGTTGAAGATTCGATAGCCGAGACTCGCGCGTTCGCAGCGCCCCCTCCGCCGCCGGCGCGTACTACAACAGCGCCCTCACCGGCGAGCGCTCGCAAAGCTGCCGTCTCCGCGCCGCTTCCGCCGCCGCCCGTCAGCCGCGCTGCGCTCGGAACGCCATCCAGTGATAACGTGCCAAAACAGTTTAGTGTCAGTGACATTGACAGTTCGATCCGGGTGTCACAACGAAAGCGTTGCAAATATTGCAAGAACTATGGACATACAGTCGAAGAGTGTAAGATTCTAGCACGCAAGTCGAAAGTTGAATGTGAGAACAGTCCGCCACAACCCGCGCCGGCACCTCCCGTGACAGCAACCGAGCCCCACATCCGGTGTTATGGGTGCGGTGCGCCGGGAGTGACGCGCGCGAAATGTCAGAACTGTAAACCCGCCGCCGCCGCCGCGAATGAAGCGGAATTTCAACATGTGTCCGTGCTCGGCCATTCCGCGAGTGCAAGTACGACTGTGCCCTGCGCACGCGTCGGCCCGTCAGCCGCGCCCGCCGCCGCCGTCTCGACCTCGGCCGGTGCCGACGCGCCGCCGCCGGCCCCCCCCGTCTCCGGCCGTGAAGTGTAGCAATGCGGACACGCAAGCGCGCGCGTCCCGCGACGCAGCCGCGCATGTCGCGAGCGCATCTACCGCCGCGAGTGAGACTTTTCACGCGACTTCGCTTACTTATGCTCGTTCCGCGGATGCCGCTACAGACACTCTGAACGTCCCTGTTAATGTGATGCTCACACCTGCGCCGACCACCGTAATCGGCGCCGCTCCTGCTGACGAACGCCCCATTATTTCCGTAAATATTATGGGACACGACGGTGTCATTCTACTTGATTCAGGAGCCACGCACAATCTTGCGAGCCGACATCTCTACGAGGTGCTGTCTCAAGATGGAGCCATCTTCTCACCGGTCCGCCTCGATGTCACCCTCGCCGATGGCTCCTGCCAGAACTCGGAGCTCCTGTCCACTACTGTTGACATCAACATCCAAGGTCGTACCTTTCTTACCCCCTTCCTCGTCATGCCAAATTCGGAGCGGTCTTTACTTGGACGAAAATTTATGAAGGAGGCCCAGATGAAGATAGACCTTGCCGAAGGCTCATTTTCCTTCGCCGACAAAGATGTACAGCATCCCTTTACCTCCGCCTACAATCTTATAACCCCAAGCACGGAGGCAATGGCACTTGAGACGAAGTTGAACCTTCGTGCAGATGAAGGTACCACACTCAACGCTATTGAGCGCACCCAACTTGATGCATTAATTCGCAAACAAGCTGACAGATTTGCTCCAGCAGGAGAACCCTGTGAGTTTGCAGTACATCGTATACAATTAACGTCCAAAGATCAAATACCTGCCGCTTCGCCTCCGTACCGCTTGTCCCAGTTGAAAAAGGAGAAGCTGAAACAAGAAATAGAAAAGATGCTCGCCCAAGATATTATTGAAGAATGCGAGTCTCCCTGGGCAGCCCCCGTCGTTCTTGTTGACAAGCCATCTGGTGATGTACGTGTGTGCATTGATTACAGACGTCTAAACGCCGCAACGGAACCCGACCGGTATCCGCTACCTCGAGTGGAAGACGTCCTGCACGCTGCCAAGACCACCAAGTTTATGACGACCTTAGACCTTCGCTCGGGCTATTGGCAAGTGAGAGTAGCCGAGGAAGACTGTGACAAAACGGCGTTTGTATCACCGCTGGGTACGTACAGATACAAAAGGATGCCCATGGGCCTGCGAAATGCAGGAGCGACCTTCCAAAGGATGATGGATAGATTTAAAAGTAACCTACAACATATCAACATATTTGCCTACCTCGACGATCTGATCGTCTTGTCTGAAAGCTTCGACCAGCACCTGAAGGACCTCGCCGATGTTTTTGACCGACTAGCCATGTTCAAGCTTCGCATTAATAGAGAGAAGAGCGTCTTTGCTAGAGAATCTGTTAAGTTCCTCGGCCACATCATTGTCCCTGGTGGAATACAAGTTGATCCCAGTAAGACATCTGCGATTGCGGATATGCCCCCTCCCAAGACCATCAAACATCTGCAATGTTTTCTTCAAACGTGCAGCTGGTATCGCCGCTTCATCCCGAACTTTGCCGACGTTGCACGGCCGATGACTCAGCTGTTGAAGAAGAACGCAGCGTGGACTTGGAACGGCGACCAGCAGGCAGCTTTCGAGCGAATGAAAGTGCTGTTAACCACTGCGCCGATCCTCCGACAAGCAGATGAGACAAAGCCTTATATACTCAGAACTGATGCTAGCGCGCATTGCCTCGGTGCATGCCTCCTCCAGGGGGAGGGTCCCGACGAAAGACCAGTAGAGTACGCGAGCCGCCTCCTCACCGCTGCCGAGAAAAATTATTCGACGACGGAACGAGAAGCCCTCGCCGTAGTTTGGGCGGTAAATAAATTCCGCGGCTACATTGAATGCTCCGAGGTTACCGTCGCTTCTGATCACCAACCCCTGCGCTGGCTCATGAGCCTGAAATCCCCATCGGGCCGGCTCGCTCGATGGGCGCTACAGCTGCAATCTTATAACCTGAAAATCGAGTACATACCAGGCAAGTCAAATGTAGTTGCTGACACTCTTTCCCGTCCCCCGTGCGCCGACGCCGACGTGTGCAGTCTGTGCACCGCTTCTGTTGACATTCCCTCGAGGAGCCCCGAGGATGTCCGCACCCACCAACTACGTGACCCTGATCTCAAGAAAATAATTGATGACCTGGAAAAGACCGACCTCGATCGTGCTGCCCAGATTTGGCTCGACAGGGGATATTTGATGTGCGACGGTGTCCTTTACAGATACGCCCCCGAACAAGAAGGAGATGAAGCCCAACTGGTCGTTCCAGAACATGAACGCCAGCAGATCCTTGTGGAGTATCACGATGCGCCAACCGCTGGCCACTTCGGAGTAGAGAGAACGCTCCAACGCATACATGCACGATTTTATTGGCCTGGTATGAGGCGGTTTATTACAGAATACATAAGGGGTTGCTGCGCTTGTCAACGGTTCAAGGTCGACAACCGCAAGCCAGCTGGTTTGTTGCAGACGCCGGCGCCTACTCGAAGATTCGAAGTCCTAGCCGTCGACTTGTTCGGTCCCTTACCAGAGTCTTCTAATGGTAACCGCTGGATACTGATCGTGGAGGATACATGCACCAGGTGGGTGGAGCTATTCGCCTTAAAAACAGGCTACGGCGGTTGAGTGCGCCAAGGCGCTTGTTGAGGAAGTCTTCCTTCGATTTGGAACTCCTCGTCGCCTCGTGAGCGACAATGGTGTACAGTTCATATCCGAAGTCATGCAGCAGGTATGTTTCATATTTGGCATCGACCAGTCCCTGCTGCCCTTGTACCACCCTGAGGCGAACCCCGTAGAGAGAAAGAACAGAGACCTGAAACCTCAATTGGCAATCATGGTGGGAGATGATCACACGTCATGGGACAAAGCGCTTCCATCCATCCGCTTTGCGATGAACTCGGCGACGTGTCAAGGTACCGGGTACACCCCTGCCTTCCTAAACTTCGCCAGGGAAATGCGTGCACCACACGATGCCTTCTCGGATATGCGCGCAGTCGTCGAGAGAGATAACTTCTTGCCTGCGATCACACCATACCTAAAATCTGTCTCCACCATTCTCGTCGAAGCACGCGACAAGTACGAACGTGAGCAGGCGCGACAACGACGGTACGCCAACGAACATCGCCGGCCTGCTCCCGAATACAAGCAGGGCGACCTCGTGTTGCTGAGGACGCACATGCTGAGCAATGCAACTAAAGGTCTTACTTCCAAATTCGCCCCCCGCCGCGACGGACCATACAGTGTGAAGGAAGTTTGCGGTAACACTGTCTATATACTGGAGTCGATGCAAACTGGTGAAGACCTCGGCAAGTACCATTGTTCCCAGATCACTCCCTTCGTCGGGCAAGTCGTCGAACCAGTGCAGCAGAAAAGACGAAGGGGACGACCCAAGAAGAATGTCACGAGTCCACAAGCGAGGACGCCCCATGTGAACTCGAGGGGGAGCCTGTAACGATTGACCACATCCTGGCAACACTGGAGTGCCCTTTCCCGCTCTCGCAGTCTCTCTCTCTCTCCCTCACTCCTCGGAGACACACCGTTTTCCCCTCCCCGGAAGGTTGGCAGGACTGATCTATGGCTGCCGCGTGGAGCAATGTGTGCCTCGTTGTGTTTACTAATGTAATTTGTTCATAACCCGCTAAATAAAGACATTTGTAACCATCCCGTGTTATAAGATACAAAAAATAAGAAAATATGTGTTTGTTCAGTCGGAATCACTTTCATAATTATGAGAACTAGGGGACATGTAGAATTTCTTGATGTAGGCAGACTTTGGAAAAAATCACAGTAAATTCTGCGGATTGCTCCAGATGAACAAAGTTACATCAGATCCTTTTTTTTCAACGCATTAGTGCGGGTTGCCAGTACAGGAAACAAGAATATGCCAGTTCCGTATTGCACTATTTCGAGATAGTGCGTCGCGGTAGTTCGAGCGTGCTGTGCGTGCTTGGTTAAAATTTAATACTTTCATTTCCAAAGCGCACCAAAGTAAAATGTTGCGGTATGGAACTGACCAGCTCAACTGAAAAACTCGGTTCTAAAGATCTACGTTTGGTCTGTTAGGCCTTTAAAATTCAGATTTCGATTTGGTGCTCTATGGAACGAATAATATATCGAATTCTGAGTAATTTCTCATATTTATCTCATTTTAGCCAAATTTTGAGTTAGTGCACTCTGGAACTAGGGTATCGATATACTTAATGTAATCGGTGATCTAATGCACAGAGATAGCTGTTAAGTCTACTTACTATATAAATATTACTTATAAAGTAAAAAACTCAATTTAAAAATAATTTTAGAGCTTTCTCATTTTACAGCCTACAAATTGAAACCTAGAATTATTCCTGAAAACACCCCATAGATTCGGATTTGTATCCCAGCTTCCGTTCAATAATGTCTATGTGAACAGTGTCGACAAGGCTACGGGTACTGAAGGGCGGGGTAACTGAATAGAAGGGTGGGGTGGGGGGCGCGGGTGGAACATCTGCAGGTACTGGCGGTGAATGCGTAATTAATTACATTTGCAAAAACGACGCCGACACGACGACGCCATGGTCGCGCTAGGTGCAGGTTTACTGCGGCGAACGATATTGTACTAAATTGTATGTAAAAATAAAATTCATTCCGAATTGTTCTCATCGAGATATGACCACCGGTGGAGCACTCAATAGGTGTCACACACATGGGATGTGGTGTATTACAGATGGAGCACACCATCGGTGATACACCACGCCCGCGTTCGCCCGACCAGGATTCGAACATGGAACTCCGGCTTGAGCTGCCAGCGCGTTACCAATTCCGCCATCGGGTCAATGAGGTATTCATCTATTAAAGGTATTAAGAATTAAGAATATAAAGACGCAATTAAGAAATATAAAGCGAGTGCATTCTTATGTAGTACTAACATAAAAAAATTTTTAATATGTGACAGAAAGAAAAACAAGATACCAGCACAGATTACATAATAGTTACTTCGTAACAGATAAATCTCGCTATAGAAAAAGTTCCATACCTACGGTTTTAATAGCCTAATGCTTCACGTCGCCAATCGCTGCGTGCAAAAATGTACCTAAACGATCGAGTGTAAAGCGATTATTGCTTTGCAACTGCGCGCAGTTGCGTGGGCACGCGTGTAGGTATGCTTCGCGCGGCTGACGAATTTCGACTGAATTAGGCTCGCCGGCGGCCCGCCAGGCGGTAGGTAGTTAGCGCGTGCAAGTACATAGAGTGCGTGAGGCATGATACGAGTCTTCTTCGAACTGCACCGTGTTTGAATTGCTCTTGTGTCGCACTACAAAGAGGCGGAGTGGACTACCTACCGGGGAACAACCCTCACAATCTCCGCATGTTCGAATCGTCGTTAAATGGTATTTTCCCAGAGATTAAAAGCCGGTCTGGCACCTACTCGGGGGTGCAATTGGCTGCGTCCAAGACTCCAATTTTGGGCTCAGCCATCCAATAAAACAATGTTTTTTTACAAAACAATATTCACACAAGCTTAGATTCCCCAGACGAAATAAGACAAAGATTGAAATTGATTCTGCTCTCGAAATTCGTTCGACGGAGGCGGTCCGTACCTTTCCTTAGTACCTAACACACTTACAGACGACGTGCGACGCGCTGTAAGGAATCCAATAATGAAATGCACGTGCAATTTTTTATTCGTCCTTAGAACAGTACCTACCTACCTGCTATATAATATGTAAGTTTTGAAGAGAAGACTACGTCCATAATTTTTTTTTTTTGGAAACTAACAGGGTTGGCTGCATCACCTACAACATCCGCGATGTCAGCCCATAACACCGGGTGAACTAGGTACCATGGTAGTGCTTCCCTTCATTTCATGTCGGCTACACTGAACTGGACGGAAAATATGAACTATTTACATAGCCGTTTCCACTAGTAAGGTAAGAAGGGAAGGGTCATACAGTTTTATGTGGAATCCGAACCACGGTCAGCCTCCAACGGACGAGCGGTCAGCCATATCCAAGTACTGACCGCATCCATCCAAGTACTGACCGCAGTGAGCAACAGGCTCGGTACTTGAAAAAAATAGCCCCACTAAATCTCTCCTCGTGCATTTTGTAAAAGGTAACTAAGGGATAAGGACAAGATGCCGTGCTAAAGGGCCACAGGATAGCCACCTCTCACCATGGCGCGGTCCTTCCACCGAGTCGTGGTCGGTTTTCGTGCCTATTACTAGCTGCTTGATAGTTATCTTGTCCTAATACTTTGCTCTGCATTATTTATTACGAATGATGAATAAAGAATAAAAGAAAAAAGGTGGTGGTCAGTGTTGTGCTGTAATTTACAAGAGTACTTGCAGCACAACACTGATTACTCTACTTACCCCGATTTACGGGATACAGCGTGTGGTATCTAAGTACTTATGATTGCTTACCTACAAATTACTTTCAGGAAAAACCACTTCACGCTACAAATCAATATTTCGATAGAGGCGTCAACCTACCCCATAAGGAAACAAGCGTGTCGTTATGCCATCTTCTTAGTATAAACTGAGAGTATTTTTTATCTAAAGTGATTTTTCTAATAAAAAATATAGGTACTTAATCTGAAATTCGTTGACAAAATAAAATTCAAATGAAGCTAAAATGTCACACGATTGAATAGGCTTATTGCCTACAAACTGACTTCAACAAAGGCTTTCTATTTCGGGTCGGGCTGTCGGGGATTACGTTCGTTTAAAATTTGCACTTTCATTTTGTTTTTTTTTTTTTTCAAACGGTCGGTGCGTCGAAGTGGACAAGATAAATGCTTGCGTTGATTGGCGTGTGATGGGGAATCATTACGAGTGGTAAATATACTCTAATTTTTTTATAAAAATAAAATTATATTCTGATCTTTGTAACTCTAGAACGGGTGTGTTTGGTGCGATCACCTTATTTAAACTGGCATCACTCAAGTTTTTAGGGTGTTTCACTCTCTAACTCGGTCCTATGTAAATTCAGTGTTCCCATTTGTTTAAAGCAGCACGTATAAGACTAACATACTGATGACAAATAGGCAGTCGGAGCCACCTAAATATTATTAATTTGTATTTATTTACTTTAATTTTTTTTAATTTTATAAGGAAACTTAACTTCTATTTACATACATTTTCATATACATACACAACTTAAATAAAAAATAAACGGTTCAGCCAATAAAAAAGTTTAACTTTTTACAATAACTAGTGGAGATTTTTCTGGAAGAAATCATAGTAGGTAGTAGGTATAACCTAACATTACTGCACTTCAGCGGAAGATACGAAAACCGTAGGAGTAAACGATTTCTGCGCTGGCGGTCGTATGGACATGGAAACACGGAGAAGACCACCCGCCAGGTGGGACGACGACATTGGGTACGTCAGAGGCGATCAGTGGTTCCGTAGGCCGCAGTGGACTGGAGCAGTGGACGCATACACTCTGACTAACTGACTTAAGAATACAGAACAGCGATCTGAATCTGCCGTCCCCGATTGCAGATAACACAGTAATTTAATGCTTGGCAGACTCGAACCAACCCGTCGACTTCGACAAAGAAGTGAAAATTCTCCTCCGGCGCGATAGGCAGGTGAATGGATAGCCCTCCACCCTCCGGCCAGCTCTATCTTCCTCTCTATCTCCTTCTGTCTCTTACTAATCTCCTTCGAGAGTTCGTCATTAATCACTGTACACTACGAGCCCTAGCTATAATTTTGATTTAAAATTGAGGATATTTTTCGGGTCATAATTTATTGGGTTTTTATTGCACCCGAAGTGGGTGTCTGTGCTCGCGGTCGGAGCCTCAGGAGCAGCCAATTTTACCCCCCGAAAGTGCCAGTCCGGCTTGAAGATTGATTTGAAGACCCGTGAATTGTAGGAAAAGGGAAAGATATTCCCCGGAAGTCCATTCCACAAACTTGCAGTGCGACACAAGAACGATTTTGAGAATCGTGCAGTTCGAAGAACTCTTCTGTCGAGTACGAAGGGGTGTTCCGCGAGTGGTATAACGTTCAATTCTTTCCTTGTGTGGATCCTGACATGTTTGCCTATACCTATGATGTAAGCCCATCACACCTTGGTGAACTAGGTACCGTGTCAGCCAGTGCCTCCATTTGGCCGGCCACTCTAACCTGAATAGAAAACAAGAACTATTTCCATAATAGCCGTTTAGGCTGACCTTCTTTCAGCGCGGTGGTACCAATCCGGCTTAAATCATACCATCTTGTAAGGTAAGGTAAGGGACCAATTGTTTTACCTCAGTGCGATGGTATCAATCCGGATGGGTTTTACTGTATCATTGAAACTAAAACAGTTTTATATCGGATCTGTATCTGGCGTTCATGGCAGAAATGTATGTATGTAGGTACATATCAAACTTGTAATGAGAAAGTAAACACCTGCACCATTTCCATTCTGAACCGGTGTAAAACTGTAGATCTCTTCCCTTGCCCCTTACTAGATGGTAGGCTCAAAGTGTAGCCGACTGGATCGGTACCACCGTACTGGATGTAAGATGGCCGCATTGCAACCTCGGCTGTGTTATCCTTTAGTGCAGTGTAGCCAGCAATCCAAAGGGAAGTCTCCGGTATGGCATCTACCTTCTCGGAGGCGATATTGGTTGGTCGGAGCATTTGCTTTGGCCCCTTCGACCCAGCCACCCATACCGGATTACATAAAAAAAATGCATGTCGCTTGGTTCGAACCTACTACCTCAGTCAAATGAAACAAGCTCATTACCGCTACGCAAGCCGCTTTTTGTACGTACGTACGTTTTTTAAAATTTATTTTTTATTGATAGCGCTACATGTGGCATCGTTTCACCTACAAGTAGGTGTCTAACGATGCCCATGGGCATTCTGTTTTGCACGGGGATTGCGAATGCCATGCCGGCCTGACAGGAGCCTTTTCACGCCCCTTTTGAAAAACCCCAGGCTGTACTTGGGAGGAAATAGATGGGCAGGGAGTGCGTTCCACATTTTCCCGGTTCTGTGAATAAAAGACCTACATAACCGGTTGGTGCGCATCCGTGGTAGGTCGATTGAATAGCGGTGCATCCCCTGCCCAGTACGCGTAGTGCGGAGGTGGAATGGGGACGGCGGAATCGCGTTAAACAGCTCCTCCGAACACTCCCCATGGAATAGACTATAGAACACACTTAGGGAGCCGACCAGCGTACGTTGACGAAAACCCCACAGCGAATTAACGATGTTTGCAAAAATTTCTCAGGATTATAATTAATTGGCCCTTCTCGCGGTGGTGGTCTTAAAAAAATATGACAAGTTGTTATAAATTTGCCAGATGAAATTGCCAGTGTTTGCCGGCGGCGAGCCAATTAGCAGGCGGCAAATTTACCTTCGCCTTCCCTGCGGCTTTCGCAAGACTGCTCCTGCATGTCGTCATATTTTAGTCTTGTCTATTGTTCAACAGACACTGATTCTGCTATTTGGGCCTCGAGGAAAGTGTTAGTAGGTACCTGTGTATGTGTGGAGTATTTAGGAGCAAGCTGTGATTATTTTTTTTAATGTTTATCTGGCTGGACGGAAGTAATTACATGAAGGGTGTATGGAAATAATATTCACAGATTTACAATGTGCGTAAAAATTCTTTTACATACATACATAGGGATACAAAATAATTTGTATGTGATAATTAAAATTCGTGAAATATTTTATAAATAGGTATACAATAATATTATTTGAGTATTAATGTAGTATAAGCCAATGACCTATCAAAATCTCTTTGGTATAAGCTTATAATCTATCACCCAAGAACGTTAGCTATCACAATACCTTTTTTTTTTTTTATGGATACTGACACGGTTGGCTACATCACCTACAACATCCGTGATGTAAGCCCATAACACCGGGTGAACTTGGTGCCACGTCAGTGCTTCCCTTCGGTCGTGCCGGCTACACTGAACTGGACGGAAAACACAAACTATTTACATAGCCGTTTCGACCGACCTTTCATTCAGTGCGGTGGTACCAACCCGGGCGGGTTAAACCCTACCACCTAGCAATATAAGAAGGGAGTCATATCCTCATATCATATACCTACTCCATAATTAAAAATTTAAAAAAATTATCTTTCGCCTGCATGCACTTCTTCCTAGGTATTACCATTGAGATTGCCATAATTATTGACTAGTCCCTTTAACCTATACGAATAAACGGAAGTAAAGTATTAATGGATTTCAGAAATTTATTTTAACAATGGGACTACCTAACGCTAATTGCGGGCTAAATTTAACAGACTGTTCGGTAAAAATGTTTCCAAACATTGGTACTTAGTAGTGCACCCCTCTCAACAATACGTTACAAACATGCTAAGCAGTTGTCGGTACTGGTGTACTGCGCTGTTTGATCAGACGCTACAATCTGTCGTACATAATACCAGCACTTCACGCGCGGCGAGTCGCTCGCGCGAGCCGCTCGGCGAGTGACGGCTAGGCGAGCGGCAGCCGTCTACACGCTCGCCTAGCTCAGTCGCCGCCAAAACGCCGACGATGGAGGTTCAGTTGGTCGCTGCTAAAAATTCTTCCATCGTGTCATTCTCACTCTCTCACTCTCGCACGTTCTCACTCTGCAACGGCGCAAACCACACTGACGTACGCGCGAGTGTGGAGGGCAGCCGCAGCCGCTCGCGCTCGCCACTCGCCGCTTTGATCTTTACCAAAAAACCGCCACGGGAAGCGAGCGCAGGCGGCGAGGCGAGCCGAGCGGACACGAGTCGAAGCGAGCGGCCCTCCACACGCTCGCGCTCGCCTGCGCTCGCCTTCGCTCGCCGCGCGTGAAGTGCGGGTATTACATTCACAATCAAGGAAATATGGTTTATTCATGATGTCAAGTTAAAATATGAAAAGCGACTCCTAAAATAATAAGGAAATAAAAATGAAAGATCAGTACAAAATGCTGTAGTCGGGCTATCTGTCTATTCGAATCCAACTACACGCCCGACTGCAGCATTTTATACTTATCTTTCCTTAATTTTTTAGCAGTCACATTTTTTTATTAAAATTTTTTTTTTAATCGCATTTTCGGGCTCTTGACAATGATAAGTTGATAACACATTCGAGGGGGTTTGAAGAAAAACTATTTTCAAAATTTGACAAGATTTTGATTTTGAATTTTCAAATTTTTTATAGCCTAGCACTTCCACAATTAAGACGAATCTAACGACACCTCATATGTTAAAATGTATCAAGCCGTTTAGGCCACCGCGCGTGCCATAGAAATAGACATACCTACATACATAAATACATACTTACATACATACATACAAACATGCACTCGAAAAACATTACTCTCCCTTTTGCTTCGCGCAGTCGAGTAAAAACTACGTTTTAATGTAAGCATTATGTTCAAAACACCAGCATTAACACCTATATCCAGGTAAAATTTGAATTTGAACTGAATTAGAATTCTTCTCGAATGTCACGCAAATGTCACGGCGATATTGCACAGCTCATAAGTCACCGCCCACTGTTGAATCGTGAGTTAGTGACGCACATCACTAGTTTGGAATATACCTGTTGAAGCAATGGTCATCGGTCGTCGTGGATGTAGCTATGTGTGTGCCAGGAGTCAGGTTGTGGGCACCCAGGTTTTGGATGTCGAATATTATGTCATTCCTCAAAAGATTAAGGATTCTAATGGCACGCATTGCATACAATTTACTTCGGCCGCTACATGATCTTCAAATTCGCACAATGTGCAACAGATGGCTGGAACGTGTGTTGATAAACACTGTCCACAAGATGATGATGAGATGAATTTTTGTATAGATTTGAAATGTTGCCTGTATGCACATCCATATATGCAAATAAATAAATTGAAGTTTCTTCGGACGACCGGCGAACGACTGTGGCCGTTGGAGGCTGACCGTGGTTCGGATTCCACGTAAAACTGTAGGTACCTTCCCTTCTTACCTTACTAGGTGGTAGGGTTTATTCCAACCGGTTTGGTACATCCGCACTGAACGAAACGTCGGTCGAAACGGCTATGTAAATAGTTCGTTTTTTCCGTCCAGTTCAGTGTAACCGACATGAAATGAAGGGAAGCACTGACCTGACATGTTCACCCGGTGTTATGGGCTGACATCACGACTATTGTAGGTGATGTAGCCAACCGTTTCAGTTACCATAACAAAAAAAAAGTAAGCGTCCACTAGATCTTATCCCTCGCAGAGATGTCTTCCAGTCAACCTTTGGATGTTTGAGAGTCGATTAATATAGTTCCAAATTCTTAGAACCCGTACAAAGCATTCATCATTTCACATTAATTACAAAGATGTAGATTGCCTCTATCGTCTCGACAAATCAGTTTTGTTAAATCTCTGAAGAGACTTCAGAGTTGTCCGTCGCGTTACATTTCCTTTGAACTGTCTCATTGTTTCAGTCTTAGCAGGTACTTGCAAGATTGTAATATTATGTCACTAATCAGTGTTACTCAAAGTGAATATGTGTTATTGTTACCGATATAACAACAAATAATAAAAATATTAAAAAGCAAAAAATTCACGGGGGTTCCCATAGAAGAAACTAAAAAAGTGTATGAGCGCCATCTACCGGAAAGACTATGAAACATTTTAACTAATCATGAATTTGAACTAAACATTTCACAGTAAGTTCTCGATTGGTTCCTTTCCTATCTCAGCGGTCGTCGCCAGTGCGTTCGTGTCGATAATGCCACTTCTAAGTGGTGCGACATCACTGCCGGCGTAGCATAAGGCGGTGTGCTCTCTCCACTACTCTTTTCGATTTTCATTAACAACATTATTGTTTCTCTTATGTGTTTCTATCATCTGTATGCTGACGACTTGCAGCTCTACCGTCACTTTCGTCTCGAGGACACTGATACTGCTGTAGCCCTCATGAATATATACCTTAAAGTCTGTACTCGATTGGGCTGTGCGGTTCGGACTGCTTGTTACTCCTGCTAAGACGCAAGTTATAATTATCGGATCACCTAAATTGTTGACAAAGTTGGACAAGGATACTCGCCCCGCCGTAGTTTTCAACGGCATAGCAATCGCCTACAGCAAATGCGTTAAAAATTTAGGGCTTATGATCGATGAATCTCTTACATGGAGTGTGCAGATTAATGAGGTCAGTCGAAAGGTCTTCGGAAGCATGCACTCTCTCAAGCGTTTGCAAAACTTCGTTTCCATGGGCACAAAAATTAAGCTCGCTCAATCTCTCTTATTGCCAATTCTGGATTATGCCGATGTGTGTTATCTTGACCTAAATGAGGATCTCCTCAACAAACTTGACCGTATTGACAACTTGTGCATTCGTTATATTTTCGGATTGCGCAAGTACAACCATATTTCTCAATATCGAGCTCGTCTTCAGTGGCTCGATATTCGTGGTCGCAGGAACTCTCACGCCCTCTCTCTTCTCTTCCGCACACTTAATGACCCTGCTGCTCCCAAATATTTGAGTGAACGGTTTGAATTTCTTTCTTCTCATGGTCTGGCTTTAAGATCTGCTGACAACTTACTCTTGGCAATACCGACTCACTCAAGTTCGTACTACACGGACTCTTTCACAGTACAAACAGCTCGCCTCTGGAATAATCTGCCCGTGCATTTACGCTCTACTACGTCTATGAATGTATTTAAGATAAATTTGAAGAATCTTTTCCTATCCTTACTGAAGTAAATACATTTATATTGCATTACTTAACTCCCCTCTTCTCTCTCTCTCTGTCTCTCTCTCTCTCTCTCTCTCTCTCTCTCTCTCTCTCTCTCTCTCTTGTCATTCAGTCGATGGTATTGAATAACAGTACCACTGATTTAAGTACATAATATATATATAAGTCTATTATATGCATACATATATATGCGTATATTAAAGTATTTATGTAGTATTCGTTTGTAGTTTATCATATTGCTTTTCTTCTTAATACATTGCCACAAACTATTCTTGTTCGCCTGCGTATACTTCTCCCACATCCCAAAGGTTGGTTAGAATAGAATGCCTCACGGCATTAAGCTCACCTATTGTGCCTATTTTTGTATAAATTGGTGTTCAATAAAGAATATATACATATACAACTAATATGAAGCATTTCATAAACACGCCGTAGATGGCGTGAGTAGCGCTGACAATGACATGGCGATACGGAACCCTCGGTGCGCGAGCTCGACTCGCCCTTAGCCGGTTTTTTTTAATGAGTATCACAGAGTTCTACAACAGTTGTGCTAATGTTTTAGAACCGATCGTACAATGTGAATGCGAATGTGACTTATGATCGGGAGCACGTGAAATGTCTTGGAACCACATGAATCGCTAACTACTAGCACACAGACCAGTTAAGATCTCAGTCGATCGTAATCTTTTGTCACTAACTTATAAAAGGAAACGTCTGTATGTCTGTCTGTAACGTGTACTTCGACTTCTAACACTTCCGACCCTACTGATAAGCCACTTCTTATGTGGCTTGAAGTCAGGGTGTAAAAATACGAGTATCTATACGAGGAATTTTACACAGTGATTCCTGGGGTCATTTGAAACAAAAAACCTTAATATTTCTCTATGGCGACTTTTTATTTCCTACAAAAATATCTTAAGGCGCCTAGTAACGCCAACGGCGGCGGCGCGGCGTAGCGTGTAGTAGTTGTCATAAGGTTTTGTTTTTCATAAATTGCGATCCTTCACATTAGAACTTTGAAAAGCGTGTAACGATAGATATAACAAATGGTGTCATTTTGCTATAAAAATTCAATTCAAATTCTCTTTAGTTTCTGAGATCAAGTCTTCAAAGTTCACGCGGAAGAAAAATGCGACATTTGGTTACCGTATAGTTTTTACAACAAAAAACGTGTGATCTATAGACAAAGAATTGTTCTATATTTTTCAGTAGTTTTAGCCTTTAGATTGGTCTAGTTATCACGTGCTACTTCTTAAAAAATCCACATGTGGCGTTACTACGCGGCTTAAAACGAAATTGCTCCTTGTTAACGATCTGATTTAGAAGCGGCAAGGTCGAGATGAAACAGAAAGAGAGTGAATGCCGCAGTGGATAGGTCACGCAAGTGTCCGCATGTCCAAGCGTGTCCGCCCGATCTTGCCTGGGAAAAGCACCTATTTAAACGAATTGAAAGTTTCGCTCGCGAAAATTTCATTAATATCTCGTACAATAAACACATTAAAAAAATTATTTAGGATTTTAACTCCAACTGATGACCTCGGGATTACGTCGTCCCTGTAAAAAGTATTTTTACACAATTTAGTCCATAAGCAAGCATCCCGAGATAGATTAATTCCCATGACGTAAATCAGGAGGCCGAGGACTAATTCTAATGGGTTTTGGCTGCCTTCTTAAAATATAAATTACGGAAATTAAAATAAAATTCCACCTGAGGTCTGACCTTCGGCAAAATAAAAATACGCGTATCTATGACCAGTGCGTGCTCCCGGTTATGACGTGTGAAACGTGGACTCTGACGATCGCTATTGTCCTTAGTTTGAAAGTTGCCCAGCGAGCAATGAAGCTAGCCATGAGGCAATACGCCGACGCACCGATATTGAACACAGTGTGGCTAAGCTCAAGATGCAGTGGGCTGGGCAAGTCAACCGAAGAGACGACAAACGTTGGAGCAACCGTGTCCTACACTAGCGACCGCGGACAGGAAAACGAAGCGTGGGAAGGCCACCCGTCAGGTGTGACAACGGCATCAAGTACGTCGGCGGAAAGCAGTGGTTCCGTACCGCTGAAGGTCTGAAGGAAAATTGGAGAGGCGTATGTCCAGCAGTGGACGCTTACACGCTGACTCACTGGCATGTGAATAAGTCAAGTCGTCTTTAAGTTTACTCTTTACGTACAGATAGACAAACGGTACATTTTATAATATTTCCTGTAACTCTATACAAGGTTATATATAATCTATCAATGTTCTACAAATACTATTTTTGCCGTCCACTCTAATGTCAGCGAAGCTATTTCGTACACAAGACAATAATGCTAATAAAATGCATAAAAACAAGTTCTACGCTCATCACCCGTATGCCTCGCTCGCTCCAGAAGTTAAATTTTCTAATTATGTTAATGTCATCTGACATCGGTCGAGGTATGTCAAGGATTTTTCCTTTGGCTATCGTCGTTAAATCTTTTTACACATATCTAGTCCATAAGCAAGCATCTCGAGATAGATTAATTCCCATGACGTAAATCAGGAGGTCGAGGACTAATTCTACTGGGTTTTGGCTGCCTTCGGAAAATATATCTAATTATGTTATTTTCTAATTATGTTAATGTCATCTAGCATCGGTCGAGGTATGTCAAGGATTTTTCCTTTGGCTATCATCGTTCGAGAACGCGGAGAGGAATGGACTAAAAGTAAAAATTCGTTAGCACATTGTCCGTTCCGTAGTTTTCGAGTGCCTGTTCGTATTAATCATTATCGATCATCAATCAATCAATACTAATAATAAATCTGTAAGGGATGGTCGAGGAGTAAGTTACTTTGTTTTATGAGATGTTGCGTTTGTTGGCTCTATGTATGATACTAAAACTAAATTGACGATTTTTAGAATTTTTTTCTGTAAGTATCTATGTTCCTCCATAACTCTTACACCGATCATCCGAATAAGATGAAACTTTGTTAAGCACATTTAATTATACGCGACACAGGATAGGTTAAATCACTTTCGGTTACGCTAAGATGTGGTACTCATACAAACCGAATTGTATATTATATAACACGCCATAGATGGCGTTAGTGGCGCTGACCATGACATGGCGATACGGAACCCTCGGTGCGCGAGTTCGACTCGCACTTGGCCGGTTTTTTACATGCCGTCGTCCGAGTTCTTGGACTGGTTTCATCTCCTTGACGGACAAAGGCGGTTGTGCGTTTGAAAACTGTCAATATTTTTCGATACGATTTTGAAATATTTGACGTAATAATGATGGACGAGCGTCTGGGCAAAATATTAAAAAATTTTAGATAATAACTAAATAATAATATCTCGCCAGCTGTTATCGATATATCAGTACTATAGAATAATTAGTGGATTGAACAAAGAATTTCTGAGTAATAAAATTATGTATCAATATTTTATCAATTTGTAAAATGATATATTGTTTTTTTATCAGATTAATAGAAATGTACAGGATTATATTCACGCTGCTCTTCTTGGAAATTCTCGTACTTATTTACATGCGTATACACACGCATACATACATTCACGGTGTATACTGACAAATTGTGATAAGCAGAACAATCGGCGTTGTCCTGCAAGAACTCGATTACAGCACAAGATCGATCACCACGTTTAGGAAAGTATTAGAACAATACAGTTAGGTACCCTAAAGCACGCATTTTTTAAATACTTCAAGTATTGTATTTTTTTTTTTATGTAATCCGGTATGGTTCACTGAGTCGGAGAGGCCAAAGCGCATGCTCCGACCAGCCAATATCACCTCCGAGAAGGTAGGTGCCATACCGAAGACTTCCCTGGATTGCTGGCTATACTGGACTAAAGGAGAACACAGCCGAGGCTGCTATGCGGCCATCTTACATCCAGTACGGTGGTACCAACCCAGTCGACTACAATTTGAGCCTACCACCTAGTAAGGGGCAAGGGAAGGGACCTACAGTTTTACACCGGTTCCGAACGGTGAAGCAGCAGGTGTAGGTATGCACGTAAATTTCTTCGTCAGAAAAAACTCATTGGTACACGCCGACCGGATTCGAACCTCGGACCTCTCGCATGAGAAGCCGATGCCCAAACCACTCGACCACTCGCCGCTTATATATTGTATTGTCGCGTTATAATATATTTCGAAATCATCATCAATCATCAATACTAATAATAAATCTGTAAGGGATGGTCATGGAGTAAGTTACTTTGTTTTAGGAAATATTGAGTTTGTAGCCTCTATGTATGATACTAAAGCTAAATTGACGATTTTTAGAAATCTTTTCTGTATGTATGGCAACAAACCAACAGAGGGCGAGGCCTTCGGCCTCGCCCTCTGTTGGTTACTTTCTTCGAGACGGTTTATCGTTTACCTGAACCCTTACCCTTACTTTCTTAGGGATGGTTTATCCTCTTCCTGAACGCAGCTCGGCCTTCGGCCTCGCCCATAGTTACTTACTGTCTTCGAGAAGGTTTATCGTTTTCCTGAACGCAGCTCGGCCTTCGGCCTCGCCCTCTCTTACTTACTTTCTTCGAAAAGTTTACCCTCATCCTGAATGCAGCTCGGCCTTCGGCCTCGCCCATAGTTACTTACTTTCTTCGAAAAGGTTATCCTCTTCCTGAACGCGGCTCGGCCTTCGGCCTCGCCCTTTGTTACTTACTTTCTTAAAGATGGTTTATCCTCTTCCTGAACGCAGCTCGGCCTTCGGCCTCGCTATTTGTTACTTACTTTCTTAAAGATGGTTTATCCTCTTCCTGAACGCAGCTCGGCCTTCGGCCTCGCCCATAGTTACTTACTGTCTTCGAGAAGGTTTATCGTCTTCCTGAACGCAACTCCGCCTTCGGCCTCAAAAAGTTACTCACTTTCTTCGAGACGGTTTATCGTTTACCTGAACCCAGCTCGCCCTTAGTTACTTACTTTCTTTCTTTGAAATACGAATTTCACGCGAGCGAAGCCGCGGGCAAAAGCTAGTAATTTTATAAAATTAAATGTTTTAAGGAAACAGATATTCTTCGTCAAACCCTAGATTGTTTTCATCAAAATCTTACGTTATTGGAAACATGACTTACTGCCAGGTGAATTTAAATGAGGAGGCGGCGAACAAAACCGGACTTGTCCACCCATATCGTTATTTTTTAGTTCTCTGAGCTCATATCTATGTTTTTGTTTTTAGTGGTTTTTAGTTATAGTTTTTTAATTAGTTATATTTGTCTTTAAATTTTATTTGATAGTTAGTTATAGTTTATTTAATAATTGTAATTTATAAATTTTGAATAAGTACCTTATACATAAAATAGATAATAAAAGTTAATTATTTTGTCGTCCCTGAAGTATTTTCATTCAAACCCGCTTCTAACCTATACAAAATAATTCTCAAAGTTGCCTTTTCAGTCAAAAACGGACTTGTCCATTAAAATTTGAATAAATTATGATTGCACTTTCATTTTCAATAAGAACCGGAAGAAACTAATAGAATATTTTTTCGTG
The DNA here is from genome assembly GCA_946902875.1 of Nematopogon swammerdamellus. Classification (NCBI taxonomy): domain Eukaryota; kingdom Metazoa; phylum Arthropoda; class Insecta; order Lepidoptera; family Adelidae; genus Nematopogon; species Nematopogon swammerdamellus. The sequence continues at coordinate 6,543,549 of OX336342.1, forward strand.
TGATATGTTTTCAAATAAAACTGTGCTTGTCCAATAAAATATCTATTTTTTTTAACTGGTATACTTTTATGAATTTATGTTGTTTTTCAAGGTTTTTTAAACAATTTTCCGCAATCGGCGGTTCTTCTCACCGGCACAACTATTACTGTTGTACAAAACACAGATTAGGCCGGTGATGGAGTACTGCAGTCACATCTGGGAGGGTAGTCCCCATTATCTGCTAGCATCCTTGGACTCGATACAGCGCCGAGCCATCCGTCTTGTTGGTGACCCGAAACTTACAGATGGTCTGGAGTCCCTGAGTCACAGACGATTTGTGGGTTCGCTTAGTCTGTTTTACAGATACTATCACGGACGCTGCTCTGCGGAACTAGCATCCCTTATTCCCTGCCACCCGTCCTATCTCCGCATGACTCGTCGCAGAGAGACTCAGCACCCTTTTGTTGTTGACATTGGGCTTTAGAAGGCCCATCGGTTCTCTAAATCGTTTCTTTGTCGCACCGCTAGAGTGTGGAACTGTCTTCCGGCGAGTGCATTTCCTGAATCCTTTAACCTGGGTGTCTTCAAGCGTCGTATTAACGGGCTAGACAGCCTAGCAACAGTCCGCAAATCTGCTGGCATGGCACCTAACTGAGCGTGGTTTCGCGAGGAGAGGTGATTTTAGCTCTGTCGACTGCACCATTGGTCCCTGGGCACAGCCACCCATGCTGGTTTACATAAAAAAAAACCTGACTTGTCCATTTTTAAATAAAAAAAATAAGACAACCAGTCAGTGTTCTGATAAAATAATCGACGGTTACACGTTTGTACTTTGATGAAGCTTTTATGTACAAAAATGTGGAGCTATAGCTAGCCCCTATCTGCTTCATCTAGTTTTGAGCTCTCCTGTAAAATTATATTTGTGTGGCAAGTCCGCTTTTGTTCGCCGCCTCCTCAAATGAACTTCCCTTCTTACCTTACTAGGTGGAAGTGTTTACTTCAACGGTCATCGTCTCTTCGGCTAACGTGCCCAGCCCACTGCCACTTGAGCTTAGCCACCCGGTGTCCAATATCGACTACTTTGGTGCGTCGGCGGATTGCCTCGTTACGCACCATATCACGTAGCGATATTCCCAGCATGGCTCGCTCCATTGCTCGCTGGGCAACTTTCAACCTTTGGACAACAGCGACCGTCAGAGTCCACGTTTCACACCCGTACGTCATAACCGGGAGGACACACTGGTCATAAATACGGGTCTTTAAATTCTGCGGAAGGTCAGACTTCAGGACGAATTTTAGTTTTCCAAAGGCAGCCCAACCCAGTTGAATTCGTCTCTCCACCTCCTTAAGCAGACCTTGTCTACCAAGCCGCAGAATTTGACCGAGGTATACGTACTCTTCAACCTGTTCGATCACTTCTCCGCCAATAACAATTTTACCTCCCGTCATAACCTCGGTCGCCATGACCTTGGTTTTGTCCCGGTTCATCTTCAGACCAACCTTCATCGACGCTGTATAAAGGTCTTCCAGCATGATCTGAAGCTGATCTCGGGAATTTGACAGAAGAACAATGTCATCGGCGAAACGCAGATGACTGAGAAGATCTCCATTCACATTTATACCCATGTTGTCCCACTCAAGCATCTTGAACACATCTTCCAATGCGTTTGTGAAGAGCTTGGGTGAGATCACATCCCCCTGCCTTACGCCTTTACCAAGGAGGATAGGTTGGGTATTCTCGTGAAGCCTCACAGTCATCGTCGCGGACCGATACAGATTTCGGAGCACCTCGATGTAGCGGTGGTCGATTCTGCACCTGAGGAGGGAGTTTTCGACAGCCCATTTTTCAACTGAGTCGAACGCCTTCTCATAGTCGACGAAGGCTAGGAAGAGCGGCTTGTTGTACTCCTCGCATTTTTGCACCACTTGTCTCACAGTAAATATGTGGTCCATGGTGCCGTACCCTTTCCTAAATCCAGCTTGCTCACGAGGCTGGTACTGATCCAGCCTCTGTGTCAGCCGACTCGTGATGACTCTTGAAAAGACCTTGTACACGTGGCTAAGAAGTGAGATAGGTCGATAGTTTTTCAGCTTCGCCCTATCCCCCTTCTTGTGAAACAAGACAACGACACTATTTCGCCATGCGGCCGGAACTACACCGCCTTCAAGAACTGCATTGAACAGTTTTTGCAGTTCCTTCAGGATCGGTCGTCCGCCAGCGTTCAGCAGCTCTGTCGTTATCCCGTCTTCACCTGGAGCCTTGTGTTTTTTGAGTCCTTTCAAGGCAGCCTTTATCTCATAGACACTAATATCGGGTAGATCCTCCGTGTAGTGTCTAGTGAGCGGCGCACGCCTATCAGAGTCGACTGGTTTGCTTGGACTTGGGGCAGGGATTGCTGCGGAGTACAATTGGCCATAAAATTCCTCCACCGCCTCAAGAATATCCGGCTTTCTTGCGGTGACAACCCCATTCGCCCGCTCGAGTTTCGAGATTTGGTTAGCGCCGGTAGAGAAGGCACGGGCAAACACTTTGCTGCCTCGATTTTCTTTCTCACGAGCTAATGACGCTGACGTAAGTATGTCATTCGAGACCGGTGGATCCCCGGTACACATTAGGTGGTGGTCATATGCACTTCCACGCATAGCTGGTGAAAACAAAAGCCTTTGGGCTAGTACAAAACGCTGAGGCCCTGGGCACAGGTTGCGGTTGGATAGGGTGCTGACCCCAGTGGCAGTGAAGGCTTCACCCCCGGCTCTCGACTTCGGTCGGGGGTTCCTTCGGGTGGACGGGTGGTGGCTCGGATCGGCTGGGGAAAGGTCGCAGCCTGTGTTTCCCATGGGATTATTTCGGAAGAACGGATGTTCGATAGAGCAGCTATGGGGCCTCGATCTGGCATACATGATCACTGTACTCGCAAGAGTGCAGGTAGTAGACGTCTGGATTTTGTAGCCGAAAGGCTGGTATCTCTGGACGTCTATAAACAAAAACGTAAATCAAAACAAAATGATAGAAAAGAAAGTTTGCCTCGATTTTCCTCTATAACGCGCTCAACCATCTTCATGTTCTCTCGGCGAATATCACGACGAATGGACTTGCTTATGGTCTTGTTGAGGTTCCTGTGCACGACACTACTCCGGGTCTCCGGTTTCATATTCCGTCGTGTTTCCAGGAGCCTCAACGTCTCTGCGGATAGCTTGCTACGGGGTGCCTGTCGACTTTTGCTGAAGTGCTGCTCTGCAGTGTCCGTTAGTGCGGATACGAAGCCCGTATACACCTTGTCGATGTCAGCATCCTCATCTCGTGGCGCTAAGCTAAAAGCATCCGCGAGTTTGGCTTCGAAATTTTCGAGCGTCTCGTCCGGTATGTTTAGCTTGGCCAACGGTTTGTGGATGAGTTTGCGCCGTTCCATCTTGAGGTTTAGCTTCAGCGTACCTCGCACTAGTCGGTGATCGCTGCCAGTATCGAAGCGGTTAAGGACAGTAACGTCTATACACGACGATTTACTGTCCGCCAGTATGAAGTCGATCTCGTTCCTCGTGCAACCGTCAGGGCTGGCCCACGTCCATTTCCTTTTTTCCTTTTTCAGGAAAAAGTTATTCATGGCGTGGAGCTGGTTGGCTTCGAGATAGTTGACCAACATCTGGCCGCGTCGATTCCTGACACCGATACCGTACGGACCTACTGCTCTGTCTCCCTTCAGAGGCTTGCCCAGTTTGGCATTAAAATCTCCCATCACGTACTGGAAGTGAGATTTGTTGGTTTCTAAGGCTTTGGATACATCCTCGTAAAACTGCTCCACCTCGTCGTCAGCGTGTGAACTCGTGGGAGCGTATACCTGCACCACCTTCAGCTGATACCGCTTGTTCAGCCTGATAATGATGTAGGCCACTCTGTCCGACACGCTGTCGATTTCGATGATGCTGTTCACGAGGCTGCGCCTCACCATAAATCCCACTCCACCTTCCGATTTTTGGGGATTTCCTCTGAAGTAGAATAGGTTGCCGGAACGTAGCACTTCAGTCTCTTCGCCCTTTCTTCTGACCTCGCAAAGACCCAGGATGTCCCATTTTATATGAGCCAGCTCCTGTTCCAGCTCGACCAGTTTCTTTTGCGTTCTCAAAGTCCGTATGTTATGGGTAGCCAAGTGTAGTTGGGTGTGGCAGCCAGATCTAACCCAGGGATTCTTAGCACCCCTCGCCCCGCCGGAACCTGGACCGCCACCACGATGATCCGGAATAGCGGGGCCGCTGGGAACTAGGGGCCGAGGTACTGTAGGACTTTTCATTGGAGGTTTTGGCCATAAAACGCCACGTTGGCCAAACATCTTGGCGAGTCTTCCGCTCTCGTCAGCCTTAGGATTGTAATACCTATGGTATTACGTACCTAAGTTTCCAGGATACACCGCGAGGAGGTGTGAGTCGGAAATTGGAGAAAGAATTTCACTCCGCTACTACTTCACCATCGTACGATGGTGCAGCATTAGCAGGAGATTAATTCAGTCCCCCTTTTATATCCCTCTCCCTTTTATATCCCTTATTTATATACGCGAGCGAAGCCGCGGGCAAAAGCTAGTCCAAAATAAAAACTTCTTGAAAAAATCTATTTTATTTGTTTTGATTCAATCGATAAAAGTCGATATTATTTTTATCGACTTCAATCACTAGTTGTTTGAAGCATGTAACCCTCTATTGTCAGTAAAACGTCATTTCCTTCATCTTACAAAAAAAAAAAGGACTATAGTAGAATCCTCTTAACGCTCATGGCAATTATGTCGAATTATATGGGCTGTGCTGTCATGACTGTAGATGTCAATATTAGAACGTTGATTGGTCGACATTGTGTTCCCAAAGTAAATCTAGACAACATTTTATTACTGTCAACAATTTTTTTTTATGTAATTCAGTATGGGTGGCTGATTCGGAGGGGTCAAAGCGCATGCTCCGACCAGCCGATATCACCTCCGAGAATGTAGGTGCCATACCGGAGACTTCCCTGGATTGCTGGCTATACTGGACTAGAGGAGAACACAACCGAGGCTGCTATGCGGCCATCTTACATTCAGTACGGTGGTACCAACCCAGTCGGCTACAATTTGAGCCTACCACATGCCACATAGTAAGGGGCAGGGTCGACTCGGCCACCCGCCGCTTTGACCCATATTTACAGCAACCATATTGGTTATTGTTTAGTTACGAGTATCATATAGAAAAAGTAGATTTTTTTTTTCTAATATCGCCGCCTCCGAATCGACGTATTTTCCGATACTGATTATAACCACCTAAAAGGCTGAACATTAATTTAATCTCATTTAGTCACATTTACACACAACAACGTATAACGCCCAAACACCTAACTAATCGAGTCGAGACGGCTGTATTATGCTTCAAATTTTATTCGAATCGCACGCATTGCCGCCTCTTCGGAGATGCCACTATAAAAGTTGAGAGAAGTCCCAATGACAGCATCAGTACCAGACGGCTAGCAGTCCTAGCAACTAGCGCACCGCACCAAAACAACAACATGAAATCGGTACGTTTAAACATTTTGTGATCAAACAGTGGCTAATATACAGAAGCGATGTGTTGACGCAGTGCTAAGCGTTAGTTTCGTAAAATTAAAATCGGTACCTACCAAGGAACTAAATTATAAAGTGAAGAATATTAAGCTCCAAATTAAATCGTTCTTTATTAATTTTAATAACAAATAAATGTTATTTTTAAAATAACTAAAACTATAAATAAATAAATATAAATAAATATGTGCACTTGTCTTGTTATCCGCCTCAACCATCGCTTCAGTTTAGTGAAAAAAATTTTTTTTAATGAGAATCGTTGATTATATTAAAGTTATAAATTGAAGGTTTCGTGTTTACTGTTTTTCACCTTCTCAATAACTTTGTCAGCCTCGGTAGCTCAGTGGTGCGGTCGGTCGACTGTTGTTAAGCAACCCTGAACACGGTCAGTACTTGGATGGGTGACCGCTAGACTGTTGGAGGCTGACCGTGTTGCGGATTCCACGTAAAACTGTAGGTCCCTCTCCTTCTTACCTTACTAGGTGGTAGGGTTTATCCCGCCCGGGTTGGTACCACCGCACTGGATGAATCGTCGGTCGAAACGGCTATGTAAATAGTTTGTGTTTTCCGTCCACTTCAGTGTAGCCGACATGAAATGAAGGGAAGCACTGACATGGCACCTAGTTCACCCGGTGTTATGGGCTGACATCACGGATGTTGTAGGTGATGTAACCAACTGTGTCAGTTTCCATCTAGTGAACATTTTATCCTCACCTCCCCACCGCTGTCTTGATTTACTGCCAGTATGAAGGCATTTTAAGAAATATTTTATATACTTTTTATAAGTATTTCTATCAGTCAGAAACGTATGCCATCAAAACGGTGATTTTGTATTCTCAATCCAAATTCACACATTCAATAAGTGATGGCCGACCGTCAGCCTCCAACGGTCGAGCGGTCACCCATCTAAGTACGTCAGTACTTAGATGGGTGACGTACGCGTACGCGCTCAGGGTTGCTTAAGGTTATGTGAGACTGCGTCTGACTCGAATTTCAAGAAGTGTACCGCCAATATTACTTACCTGACAGATTCAGTTTTAATATATGTAAAACTTCATCTATCAACGTAGATCGATAGCTTTTTGAAAACTCGATTTGATTAAATTCGCTCGATAGAAAAAAATCATGAAGATACCTCTGAATTTAGTTATGAAAACGTATTTAAGGCAACAACGTGACCAAATCAAGGCTTTGGAAAAAATATATTTTATTTGTTGAATACCTACATCGATGGTTGAATATACAGGGTGTTCGGCACATCGACCGAAAAAATTATTTTGTAGGAAAGTGGGATCATTTTCAACGTTTTGACCCATGATACCTTTTGTCAGATGTCACGTGGCATCGAGATACGATTTTTTTTCTTTATTTTTGAAAATTACCAAAATCCCAGCTATAAACCCTTGTAACTTTTTTGTTTATGATTCTATCAGCACGAAATAAATTTTATTGAATTTTACTATGTATCCTTGTTCTAGAAAAAATATTATTTGATGAAGTTAATACCATGAAAAGGTTTTATGACCTCCCAAAGTTCCGAGGAAGAGTAGAAATGTGACAGAATCTTATTTTCTTAATTAATTAAAAAAAAAAAAACTAACAGCAATTGATAGCTTCATTTTCTTTTTAAAAGTTTGTTAGTAGTAGCCCTTTCCAACGGTATAACACATGGTCATACAAATAATTGACTATGGGGTCAAAATTAGGCACAGAGACAGAACAGAACGAAAACACGGGCACTAATCGGTGGTCGCTTCCCGTATTGAGAGCGTTTTCGGGAGCATTTTTAAATTTAGAACATGTACTGGTCGCGCGGGCACTCGCGCATTAAGAAATTAAGATTCTGTCATATTTTTACTCGTTCTCGGGACTTTGGGAGTTCATAAGACCTTTTCATGGTATTAACTTCATCAAATAATATTTTTTCTAGAACAAGGATACATCGTAAAACTCAATAAATTTTATTTCGTGCTGATAAAGTCATAAACAGAAAAGTTACAAGGGTTTAAAGCTGGTATTTTGGTAATTTTCAAAAATAAAGAAAAAAAATCGTATCTCAATATCACGTGACATCTGACAAAAGGTGTCATGGGTCAAAATGTTGCAAATGACCCCACTTACCTACAAACAAATTTTTGTCGGTCGATGTGCCGAACAACCTGTATATCTAAATCCGTAGCTTTTTACTTTTTTGTTTCGATCCGTAGTTTTCGAATAAAAAAATTAAAACCTAATTTTTGATTGATTGATTGTGTTGCATTCTACTCCAACCAGCGAAAGCGGCGCCTTGAATGAGGAGTACGGGTGAATACGGGTTGACAGGGCCTTAATCTCCACCATCTCCACTTCTCCCGAGGGAAAAAGTCAGTGTGTAAGGTGTTTCAGTATTTTCCAACAGTCTTATATGATTTCAGTTCATTGCTCTCGCTCTGCTGGTGGCGGTGGCGGCCGCGCTCCCCTCCCCACCCGTTTCCGTCCTACGTTATGAAAATAATAATATCGGCCTCGAGGGATACAATTACGGGTACGTAAGTCAAATTGTTCAGCTTGTTTAAATCGTAAAATCATATTTGTGAAGTAAAGTCTGCGGTCCTATCAGAGGCGCTGCGACCTGTCCGGCCGGCATGGCATTTGTTTTTGTATAAAAACAGCGACTTCGACTTTCAAGAAGTTTGTCGCCAATTTTTGTTTGTTTATAAATTTTGATAAATGATTGTTGGATGGATGGGAAAAGCGGAAGACCGCGTGTGGTGGCGTGCCTTAGGAGAGGCCTATGTCCAGCAGTGGACCGATACAGGCTGATGATGATGATGATGATGATGATGATTGTTGGATGAAAACCAACGAATCAATTAGAGAAAATTAATTCATACATTTAATTAATACATACCACGCGCTTTATGGCGACAATTGGGGTAAGCAGAGTAATCGGTGTTGTGCTGAAAGTATTCTTGTAAATTACAGCACAACACCGACGGCCACGCTTAGCAATGTATTAGGATAAGATAACCTATCAAGCAGCAAGTAAGGCATGAAAATGATCGTAATTGCACCCTCTGATCATGTTCAGAGTTACTACTCCTGTCATAAGGTGAATTTGTGATGTAATTAGCTGCTAGGACTCTTTTTTTATTTTTATGTAGAACTAGCTTTTGCCCGCGACTTCGCTCGCGTGAAATTCGAATTTTTAAAGAAGACAGTTGGTAAGCCCGCTACCGTATCTACCTATTTTTTCGGCGCACGGAACAATGAGAACCAAGTTGTACCGTGTGGGGCCGGTACTTTAAAAGAATAGCCCCACTGCATCTCTCCCCGTGTATGTCGCAAAAGGCGACTAAGGGATATGACTCCCTTCTTATATTACTAGGTGGTAGGGTTGAACCCGCCCGGGTTGGTACCACCGCACTGAATGAAAGGTCGGTCGAAACGGCTATGTAAATAGTTTGTGTTTTCCGTCCAGTTCAGTGTAGCCGGCACGACCGAAGGGAAGCACTGACGTGGCACCAAGTTCACCAGGTGTTATGGGCTGACATCATGGATGTTGTAGGTGATGCAGCCAACCATGTCAGTTTCAATAAAAAAAAAAAAAAAAAAAAAAGTGAATCCTGTGTCTCGTATAGTTAAATGTGCTTGTACTAAGTTTCATCAAATTCGAATGATCGCTTTAAGAGTTATGGAGGAACATACATACATACCTATAGAAAAGATTTCTAAAAATCGTCAATTTAGTTATCGTATCATACATCGAGTCTACAAACGCAGTATTTCACAAAACAAAGTAACTTACTCCATCACCATCCATTACAGATTTATTATTAGTTAGTTAAATGTGCTTGTACTAAGTTTCATCAAATTCGGATGATCGCTTTAAGAGTTATGGAGGAACATACATACATACATACAGAAGAGATTTCTAAAAATCGTCAATTTAGTTATCGTATCATACATCGAGTCTACAAACGCAGTATTTCACAAAACAAAACAACTTACTCCATCACCATCCATTACAGATTTATTATTAGTATTGATGATGCTTGATGATGATTGATTGTTAAAAAAAAACTGTGAAATAAAAAAAAAGCTAAAATTTATATTTTTATTTTAAATAGTTTTAAAAAACATTAAACCGACTTCCTAGAAAAAGTAAAACTAAAAAAACTATTTAAAATAAAAATATAAAACCGCCTTCAAAAATATATGAAATAAAAACCTAAAAAAAAAGGAACCCTAGAGTTGAAGGCGGTGCTAAAAAGGCTACACAAATCAAAAAGGATATTATCATCCACTCATGTTTTCTTTCATGCATCATTTTTGCTTGCTTTAGCACCGCCTTCAACTCTAGGGTTCGTTTTTTTTTTAGGTTTTTATTTGATATATTTTTGAAGGCGGTTTTTATATTTTTATTTTAAATAGTTTTTTAGTTTTACTTTTTTTAGGAAGTCGGTTTTATGTTTTTTAAAACTTTTTTTTTATTTCAAAGTTTTTTTTAGTAATTTTTTGCTAATGTACTCGGCGGAATCACTCGGCCTTCGGCCTTCGGCCTCGCGATTCCGCCTCGCTTTCCAATCCGATCTTGACCCAATTAAAATAGGACCACGTCAGCTTCGATAGCTCAGTGGTGCAGACAGTCAACTGTCGCTATTGAATGTTAAGCAACGCTGGGTGCGGTCAGTACTTGGATGGGTGACCGCTGACCGTTGGAGGCTGACCGAGGTTTGGATTCCTCGTAAAACTGTAGGTCCCTTCCCTCCTAATCTTACTTGGTGGTAGGGTTTAACCTGCCCGGGTTGGTACCACCGCACTGAATTAAACGTCGGTCGAAACGGCTATGTAAATAGTTTGTGTTTTCCGACCAGTTCAGTGTAGTCAGCACGATCAAAGGGGGAAGCACTGACATGGCACTTAGTTTACCCGGTGTTATGGGCTGACATCACGGACGTTGTAGGTGATGTTGCAGAACTTAGTAGAATGGACAGACATAAACGTGTTACGGAACCCTACTTTTATTATAAAATAACCGTCGGAGGACCTTGGTTGAAAATTGCGAAATTTAGTAGAACGGACAGACATACATTTGTTACGGAACCCTTTTTTTTTTATGGAAACTTGACACGGTTGGCTACATCACCTACAACATCCGTGATGTCAGCCCATAACAACGGGTGAACTAGGTGCCATGTCAGTGCTTCCGTTCATTTCGCGCCGGCTACACTGAACTGGACGGAAAACACGAACTATTTACATAGCCGTTTCCATAACCCTACTTTTATTATAAAATAACCGTCGGAGGGCCTTGGTTGAAAATTGTAAAATTTAGTAGAACGGACAGACATACATTTGTTACGGAACCCTACATTCATTTTGAAATAATTGTTAAATTTTGTAGAACGGACAGACATGCATTTGTTACGGAACCCTACATTCATTTTGCAGAACTTAGTAGACTGGACAGACATAAACGTGTTACCGAACCCTACTTAACAGTTGCACTCCGGGAGTGCCGGCAGATCCCGTGCCACTCTAACTTAACCCCTAATGCAATGACTTAAGGTTTCATTTTAAAAATGACGCTGACGCGATGTCGCGAGTTATACATTTTTTACCCACCTAAAAAAGTGCCAAGCGCCGCTAAAGAAGTTTTCACTTCAAAAACCTCAGGGTTATCCCATTTCAAATAAAAAAAAAGAATTTTCAAAATCGGCCCACAATTGACGGAGTAATCGCGTAACAAACATCCAAAAAAAAGAAAACATACCGTCGAATTGAGAATCTCTTAGGTCTAAAGTAAATTTCTCGTGAAGACAAATGCAACGAGCCCAAACACGATGGGTTTATCATGTGTAGTTTAGGAGTTCCTATGGCCACATTCTGTCTCCATCATCAGACCAGCTCGATGGTACTCGGTACAGTAGGTAGCGGTCAGGTACCATAATAAACCTGGCGCACCTGGCCGGTCGGAAAAGATAAAAAATTTCAAATTTAGAATATTCATGAAACAAGGGTCCGAATATGTATCACTAGTATATCCATTCATGTATTTCAACAGGACAGAGAAAATTTCAAAATATTAGGTATTTAATACTTTTTAGTTCTTTTTTTTTTGTTTTTTGGAAATCGGTTTAATATTTTTTAAAACAGTTTTTATTTCATTCTTTTTAGTAATATTATTAGTAATATTACATAAAAAAGAATAATCGAAATCGATTGAAGTGGTACAGAATTATTCGCCATATGTGTCAGACTGCAAATTGCTGAATAAGTCCACATCACAAAAGTTTTGCTGAAGGTAACCACACACCATACTATTTTATCAAACTGAAAATTGCCGAAAACGACCACATCACAAGTTTTGCTGAAGGTAACCACACACCATAGTATTATGCTGATTTTTCAAAAACCACTGAACCAATTTCGATAAAATTGAAATGGGACCACCTCGGAAGTATGGCCTAACGAACAAAAAAATAATTTTCTAAATCGGCCCTCAATTGACGGAGAAATCGCGTAACAAACATACAAAAGAAAATAAAATAAAAATAAAAAAAAATAAAAAAAACATACAGACGAATTGAGAACCACCTCCTTTTTTGGAAGTCGGTTAATAATGAACTCGGCTTACCGGTGCGATAATGGCGAGCGCATCGCTGCAGCTCGACGTTATAGAGGACTCGAAACGTCGAGCTGCAGCGATGCGCTCGCCATTATAGCACCGGTAAGCCGAGTTCATTATTTAATATGAGTGACGGTGCGGGGCTAAAAACTAATGAGAACTAACACCTATCTAGAAACTAATGATGATTGATTGATTGATGATGATGATATTGATACCTCTCATATTTTGGGTTGTAGGGTGGAACACGGAAGAATTAGAGAAACGGAAAATACGCCAGCTTTAAAGGGATAGTACCTGGGCGACCGAGCTTCGCTCGGCGTGCACCTAATCATGACGGTAGCGGTAATCCTATTACTTTAAGTGAGCTAAACTTGTATATATATACGTACCTATATATATAATTGGTTTCTCGGAAACGGCTCTAACGATTTGGATGAAATTTTGTATTTAGGAAATGTTTTTTTTCCAAGTTTATCTAGATAGGTGTTATTTCTGAAAAAAATCAGTTTTCAAACAACAACATAAATATTTTCTGTCTAATACCATACATACATACATATAGCGTCACGCCTGTTTCCCGGTGAGATAGGCAGAGACAACGCATCTCCACGTACCACGATCCTGACACACCTCTGCCGCCTCTTCCACTCTCATAATGTTCTTCATGCATCCTCGTCGGTTACGGGTGCTACGCACTTGACCCTTTTTGAGCACATGCCCGATTATTAACACCAGTCTAACACCATCTGTTATTATTACATAAGCAACGCTGAGCGCGGTCAGCACTTGGATGGGTGACCGCTCGACCGTTGTTGGAGGCTGACCAAGGCTTAAGGCGTCCGCCGATGGGAACAATGGATGGAGAAATTCATACCCTGTGCGATCACATCGACGACCGATTGGGCACACAGGGGTAGGTCTGAAAAAGAGAAGCAAACGTCGCGCCAAGGGTATGCACCCAGGAAGGAACGGAAGTCATCCCATTGTGCTAACCGGTAGTGCCAAACTGTCCGCGTACTACATTCACGTGCTTCTGCGAAGTGTACAGTTGGCACAGTTGAGCGTATAAGGCAATGGTCGGAGTTACCGAGGGGAGCCTCAATCCTCACCCTGTAGCCATTTGGCTCAGTAGTCAGGACAAGGTCCAATAAACTAGGTCGATGGGCAGGGTTATCCGATATCCTAGTAGTTCCGGACACCAACTGCGTCAATCCGTGTGCAATGGCTAAGTTACCAGCTAGGCTGACCTCCAAGTGCAGGAAAGTGACATCAAGAGTTTTTCGCTTGCGACCTGTGGTACCGAACCGGGCGACATGGTGGAGAAACTGTCTACAACATATTGAAGGTGAAAATAGATCCCGTTTAGGCGCAGGATGATTGCCTGTCGCCTGACATTTCTCAGCTGTGCGAGGTCTAGGACGGTGGCAAAGCCTACAGACATCGTCGCAATGAATGTCGAACTTGCTGAGCTCTACTTGAGTGTGAACCGCCACTGGCATAGTAGATTGCTAGATTCCTAATTTGGTGAACTCCATTCAGCTCCAGAGAACACTACCAAGGCTTAACACAGCGACCCTTCGGCCAAAGGACTCATCAACAAGACGAGGGTCAGGCAACACAAATTCTTGTGCATCACCACAGGTGCGCCCTGGTCCACAGAAACGCCAACCTATACAGAGACCGCACCGTACACCGTACGTACAGGGATAGCACCGCTGGAGGAGTATTTCCAGGCGCTGTCCGCCGGCTTCTTCAAGGCGCGTACTGACACGACAGCCCGCTGATCGCTAGCGCTTGCGACTACCGACTGTGGGATCCATCAACACGGCGCTCTCTGTCGATACTATACTAACATATCCGTTTAACTTCGCAGGTCCGGAACCACCTCGCCGTCCTACCGTCGACGACCAGGGTACGACCCAGCCAAGTTTCTTGCCAGTTCTTCTTCGCTGTGGTAATCGAACTGGCGGAACTCCTTCTAGCACCATCGTCCCGGCGGGCGCCGGGGTCGATGTCGAGCAAGCAGGCGGTTTGACTGACATTCGCTTCTCATTGGCAGTTCTCTTCACCACTCGCAGCTGCAGCGGCTTCGATGCCGCTCGCCCTTAGCCAGTAGTCAGTCACTGCGGCCGCCCTAACTTATGGCGGACAAAGTGACCGCCCCTACCCATGGCTCCTACTCACCAACCAGCCGACAACGGCGACTGTGCTATTTTATATAGGGCGGACAAAGTGACGGCAGGCCTCACGGAGTTACCGGGCAAAAAAGACTGGTTACGGTGTGAGAGTTTTACGACTAATACCTTGTTTTCCTTCGCAGATTCCAAATTCCAGCGACCCTTTAATTTTTTTATATTATTCTTTATATATTTCTTCAAGTATAACCATATTTTGATAGATACTATCGGCAATAGATACGTCGAATCGCAGAGCAGCAACATTTGGAAAATTTACCGAAACTCTTCTCCCGCCAGTCCCGCCACCCGCTCACTTGCTCTGAATATTCACGCATCAGTTTTTGTCGTCAAGCGCACACACACACTCACAGCGTAGATAATATTTTCATACTGAGTAAAAGCTAAAATATATATTATTATCTGCGCTGTTTGTGACAATGCGTACAAATACCGCCCGCGGACCGCATGCGACCCGCGGGCCGCGGTTTGACTACCACTGGTATAGCTGGATTAATAAAGTGTTCACAGTTTTATAATAAATATATCTTTAAACGGTCCTATGATTACACATGAACGATTTTAGAACTTAGTAAAGGCGGCTATCCGATATTTAACTTGGCCGACTAGGAAATGCTCCAAGGTGAGGGCAGGCAACCAAGGTTTTTTATGAATTAGGTTATCAGAACTATCGAATGGTGTGACTGTCATCTTGGTACTCGATGACGTAAATTTGACCATTTTTCACCACTCTTAAATTTGCCCGACTCCAAAAACTGCCAAGGTAGGACGAGGCAACCTAGTATTGTTGTGCTCTTCTTGGTGACCTTTATCGAACGTGCCAGGTCTCCAGTTGGTACTCGATGACGTAAATTGCACCAAAAAAATTACATGTTTAATTACCTTTTACACAAAACGTGCCAGGATTTGCTCAGGCAACCCTGTATATTTCAGATGCCTATCCTATTCTAGACCACCACAAACTAGTCCCATCTTGGTACTCGATGACGTTGGTTTTTTACGGTGCGCTCTCGTACTAGTATAGAACAATTTGGAGCTGGAATGATACTTTCACTTTGGATGTTGCGGTCGAGTCTTTTGCTGATACCTACTTATATTCCACGACATACGATTCTCAAACATCCAAAGGTTGACTGGGAGAAATCCCTATAAGGGATATGTCCGCCTTCGCCATTCGTGTAAATTACTTATCGTTTGTTTCTGTAAAATATTTTTGGAGCAATAAAGTATTTCTATCTATCTTTACCAAATTAAAAAAAAACATTTGTTTTATGGAGACTGACACGGTTGGCTACATCACCTAGAGCATCCGTGATGTCAGCCCATAACACCGGGTGAACTTGATGCCACGTCAGTGCTTCCCTTCGGCCGTGCCGGCTGCACTGAACTGGACGGAAAACACAAACTATTTACATAGGTAGCCGTTTCGACCGACCTTTCATTCAGTGCGGTGTTATCAACCCGGGCGGGTTAACCCCTACCACCTAGTAATATAAGAAGGGAGTCATATCCCTTATTCGCCTTTTACGACATACACGGGGAGAGATGCAGTGGGGATATTCTTTTAAAGTACCGGTCTCACACGGTACAAAATATTTGTGCTGTCTAAGTCATTTGTTAAATTTCCCCGTCAGGTTCGAAACGAGCGACGGAACCAAGGTCCAGGAACAGGGTCACCTGAAGAACGTTGGCTCGGAGAGCGAGGGCAACGACGTCCGAGGATCCTACAGCTACTACGGAGATGACGGTGTTGAATACATTGTCACCTACGTGGCCGACGAAAACGGCTTCCAGCCTCAGGGCGCTCATCTCCCTGTAAATCCCTGATCCTCCTACAAGAAAAATCTAGCCCTAAATGCTGTTTATTACCGTACGAAGATTTGATTGAACCTATGAATCGCTAATATGTTACGGCCTCGAATCCAATGTTATTCTGATGTTTTTGATTCGGCTGTACTGTTTCAATGATGATCGTGCCTAATAAATAAATAATAAATAAATCTGCCAAAAAATATTAATGCTTTTAATTTTCAGTTGGAACAGTTTACTTTTTTTTTATTGAAACTGACACGGTTGGCCCCATCATCTACTAACATCCGTGATGTCAGCCCATAACACGTTGTTCAACTAGGTGCCATGCCAGTGCTTCCCTTTGGTCGTTCCGGCTGCACTGAACTGAACGGAAAACAAGAACTATTTACATAGTCCTTTCAACCGACCTTTCATTCAGTGCGGTGGTAGCAACCCGGGCGGGTTAAACCCTACCACCTAGTAATGTAAGAAGGGAAGGAACCTACAGTTTTACGTGGAATCCAAACCACAGTCAGCCTCCAACGGTCGAGCGGTCACCCATCCAAGTACTGACCGCTCCCAGGTGTGCTTATAATCACGACCGACAGTCGACCGACTGCACCACTGAGCTACAGAGGCTGACGTTTAGACTGTGCTATATTTTTTATCGATTCTGAGATGTTTACCTACATCACCTACTATCTCGTGATGTGTGAACTAGGTGCCATGGCAGTGCTTTCCTTCGATCGGGCCGGCTACACTGAACTGGACTCTGCTCCTTCGGCACAGCCATTCATGATACTGATTTCATATTATTTAAAAAAAATTGCAGTGTAAAAACCGTCGCAGGGAATTAGAGCAGTCTTTCTAAAAGTGGGCAATAACTCCTCGTGAGCGCTGGAGGCCTACAGGGGGGCGGTAAAGGGCCCAGAAAAAATTGGGTGGTGTTGAAGCGGTTTAGGGGGGCGATGGCCGTTTTGTAATTTTCTTACACAAGAAAATTATCGGCAGACATGAGTTTCTCAATTTTCCTAATTTATCAGTAGTATCCTTCAACAATGACGACTTGTTTGTTTACTGCCAACATTTCGAGAACCTCCACAGTGATTTCAAAGAACGATTCCAGGACATTTTAAAATTGGAAATACCGGACTGGGTGTTGGATCCTTTTTTAGGGTTCCGTATCCGGTACGGGACCCTATTACTAAGCCTACGCCTTCTGTCTGTCTGTCTGTCTGTCAGTCCGTCTGTTCGATGGCTGTATCACTTGAACCGTAATAGGTAGCACGTTGAAATTTTCACAGAATATGTGTTATTATGGCCGATATAACAACAAATAATAAAAATAAGAAAAAGTAAAAAAATCACGGGGATTCCCATAGAAGAAACTAAAAAGTGTATGCGCGCGCGCCATCTACCGACGAAGCATTTTAAAACTAATCATGAATTTTAACTAATATGAAGCATTTCATAAACACGCCATAGATGGCGTGAGTGGCGCTGGCCATGACATGGCGATACGGAACCCCCGGTGCACGAGTTTCGACTCGCACTTGGCCGGTTTTTCAAATGTCAACACAGCAGTATTATTCCAGCTTGAAGAATAACTTATAGAACTGACAACGAACGAGGAATTAAAATCAAATTAAAAAATGGCTACCAAGAATTTTGGCTACAAAAGCCAATCCCGCAATTGTACCCTGGATTGTGGTCGATTGTTCAACGATTTTTGATAGCATTCCCATTGTCATATTTGTGTGAACGTGGATTTTGTGCTGTGGCAACGCTACTTAAAAAGAGAAATAATTGTGACATACGGCTGTTTTTGAGTAAATACAAACCTGATATCAAAGATGATACGTCATTGCCTGATATTAACAAATTTGTTAAAAATCATCAGATTCATCCTTCATATTAAATTAGTTTTAAAATTTTTTGATATGTGTTTTTTTTATTTGAATAAAAGTTTTTCTAAATATTATAAAGTGGCGTTTAATAGCTCTCACTACTTAGAAAGTCTCGTTGAAAATGTAAGTTTGCACTCAGAAACAGGATAAGACTGAAATGGCACGCATTATTTAAATGAAAGTAATTATTTTCAAGATGTGGTAAAGTAAAAATTTTGGGGGGGAGCTAAAAAATAATTGATTCTCAAAGTAGACGAAATAAGTTTGAGAACCTCTGGAATAGAGTAAAACAAAGTAATGCGTTCTCAACTAGCACTACAGCCACAAAGAGAAAGGTGCTCCACTCCGTACAGTATACTCACCTAGATCAAAGTTAATCAAAGGGAACAACCACAAAAGACCGAAAAAGGAGTCCCGTTCGAAGAAATTACGTAAGCTCACGTGGCAACAACGGATGCTCTACTTACGGGAGATATTTTAATGGCTTATATTTTATTATTAGGGACGTTGTTCCACACAATGGTGGTCATGTCAGCTCCATTTAATCTTACCTCACTAGGTGGTAGGGTCCAAGCCGTGCGGATTGGTACCATCACTCTGAATGAAGATCGGACGAAATAGTTATGAAAATAATTCCTGTTCTTCGTTATGTTCAGTATAGTGGCACTATCAAATGGAAGCACTGACATGGCACCAATTTCACTAACGTGTGACCGGCTGCTCGTGGTTGGCATCACGGCATGTGTATCACAAATTAATACATTACACATTTGGATAAATATTTGTATCGAGTCATCAATTATTAAACAAGCTGAAGGTAAACATAAAACACCTACTACGATGTACCAAATTCCTGGAAATGGATCAGATAGTAAGAACGTGCAAATTACATGTAATTGAGAAATCAAAGTCTTGTAAGATTATCACGATACACTGTATCTGCGCACGCATGGAACTCGTACTATCTACTTTATTATTGATACCATTCTACACAATACATATTTAAAACGCAAAATGAAAAATAAAAAATAATCATAACGTTTATACTGCAGTTATATATGTATACATAGGACATACCCTTGCAAACACACAAACATGCATACTACAGCAAAAGTGCCCTGATGGTCGCAGTCTTACACTTTTTTCGGCCTAGCGCTCATTCGCCAAGTGGAGTTTTAGCCTCGATAGCTCAGTGCTGCAGACAGTCGACTGTCGCTAACGCTGGGCCGGTCAGTACTTGAATGGGTGACCGGTCGAAACGGCTATGTAAATAGTTTGTGTTTTCCGTCCAGTTCAGTGTAGCCGGCACGACCGAAGGGAAGCACTGTAACGACACCTAGCTCACCCGGTGTTATGGGCTGACATCACGGATGTTGTAGGTGATGTAGCGAACCGTGTCAGGTTCCATAAACAAAACAAATATTCACAAATAGAGCATCCCATGCGTTCGCCACAGCAGCGCAGCGAGTAGTTAGCCCGAGAGCTCGCAGCCGCTGTACGAGATGATATCTCTCTCTGGAAAAATCGACACAAAGACTTCCCTCCTCGCCCGCGTCGTCTGAAAGGTGTTAATGCATTATTACTGATCTAGGCGTACCTATCGCGGTAGCCTTTGTGACGGGACGCCATTGTGGTAACGACTTTCTGGCTTTGAGAGTCGCGCGAGCGTTCCTTGGAAAGGTTTTTACTCTTTCAGTGTACGAGAAGAGAGTTCTGGAAAAAAAGGATTGAATGTGTAGGTTTTTAGGATCCCGAGGAGAAAAAATATTCCTTATGGTGTACCTAATTGTAATTGTAATT
This sequence comes from Nematopogon swammerdamellus, assembly GCA_946902875.1. NCBI lineage: Eukaryota > Metazoa > Arthropoda > Insecta > Lepidoptera > Adelidae > Nematopogon > Nematopogon swammerdamellus. The sequence goes on from OX336342.1 coordinate 6,563,407, forward strand.
GTAATATACATTACAATTATCATATGTGGAAGAGCGTCATCTACCGAATTATCATTTAACTAACATTTTAAATACAAAAGTATTAACAGTCACCGATAGATGTTGTTGTAAGGGATGATAAGGACTCAATATATCGATACAAAATAAACTGCCGATCGCGAGATACGCGCGAGTGCGACCCCCTGATTGTTGCGTACACTACAATACGTGCAACAAGAAGGAACACATGCCTACGGAACCCTCTGTCTGTGAACAAAGTTCTCACTTAACAGGCTTTTTTATCATAAATTAATTTGCTACTTTACATACGCTTTTTCAGAAGTAAGACGAGACTCAAACGCCGACTAAAGTATTCAATTATATTGGTGTCTGAGTCAGAGAGACCGTAGCTTAAGCTCATGTCAGCCAAGAAGGTAGGTGCCATACCGAAGATTTCCCTTTCGATTGCTGGCCATACTGGACTAGGGGAGAACACAGCCTAAGCTTCATCTTATACCAATGCAGTAGTACCAACCCAGTCGGCTACAATTTGAGCCTACCAGTAAGTGGCATCCCTCCGTCCCCTATCCACCTCCGTACTACGAGCACTGGGCAGGGATTGCATCCCTACACGCTGGACTTACCACGGATGCGTACCAATCGGTTCTGCAGATCTTTCCTCTATAGAACCGGTAAACTCTGGAACGCTCTCCCTGCCCATATATTTCCCCTCAAGTACAGTCTTGGGTTCTTCAAGAGGGGCGTGAACGGGCACATGTCAGGCCGACATGGCATTCGCAACCACTGCATACGACCGAATATCCATGGGCGTCGTTAGACATCTTATTACCCAAAAACTTACCCAAAAAAACGGTGACATACCGGATACCTCCCATTCGATTGCTGGCCATATTGTACAAGAGGAGAACACAGCCGAGGCTGCATCGTATGTCCAGTGCATTAGTATCAACCCAGCAGGCTACAATTTGATCCTACCAATAAGTGGCAAGAGAATTAGACGTATAAACTGAGGTTGACATCTAATCTATATGCTGTCTACTTCGTGATCAGCATGAATATTTTTATTCAGTCTACTTAAGCATACAGGTTTCGTGCTGAAGGGTGACAGGTTAGCCACCTCTCAACCTAGCGTGGTCCTTCCACCGAGTCATGCAGCAAGTGGGTATTCGTGCCTTACTTGCTTCTTGATAGTTTATCTTGTCTTAATACTTTGCTAAACGTGGTGGTCGGTGCTGTGCTGTAATTTGACAGAGCCCTTGCAGCACAACACCGATTACTCTGCTTATCCCGATTTTCGAGATACAGCGTGTGGTATATATGTGTGTGTGTTACCTTGGCCACAGATTACTTAATAGTTACTTCGTAACAGATAAATCACTCCATAGAAAATGTTCCTACCTTCGGTCTTTAATAGCCTACTGTTTCACATCGCCAATCGCTTCGTGCGAAAATGTACCTTAACGATCGAGTGTAAAGTGGTTAATGCTTTGCAGCTGCGCGCAGTTGCGTGGGCGAGCGTCTATGTATACTTCGCGCGGCTGACGAATTTCTACTGAAAAAGATCGCCGGCGGCCCGTCGGGCGGTAGGTAGATAGCGCGCGCAAGTACATAGAGTGCGTGAGGCCTGCCTTGGCCCTAATATAATCGGGTTTGGCGACACTGATCGATCATATCATTATCTCGAGCGAGGTACAATAATTTGATTAGATAAAAACTAAATTCAACGAATGTTTATGCACTGAGGTTGTGACAAACAAAAAGGTATATATAAAGCGTAATTCATCCAGTGCATTGTAAAAACTACAAGGAAACGATTGTACGTTCTCATTTAAAAGAAATTAATATATTCTAGTCTAGCTAGACCCCAAATCTATCCCACACAACAAAAAAGACACCAGTGATAGCCACAAATATTTACTCATGTTAAAAGTGTGAGTGTGTAAAGGTATTTTGTGGTGCCTGTGGAGATTTCTAATTTTCGATCAGTTGAGGATTTCATGGCACAGCCAGCCAAACTGGATTGGACGGCGTTATGGTGTAAATAAACGCATTTATAACAAGATTCATAAGGGTAAGTTTTTCTTCTGACAAATGTGCTATCATTTTTAATTTCAATCATTTGTTTTATAGCATCACAGAGCATCAAATGCGCGCGCCCGCCCCTCCTGGAGGCGCCCTGAGCGCGATTTCCCTACAACGCCGTTGAAGCCTGTGGGCGTGGCCTATGACTTACATATGTGTGTTATGCGTGTGCATTTGTTTTGTGTGTGTGCCTAACTTGCTCTTCTTTGTGTGTAGTGTCGATACTAATACACACACACACATACGAAGCGCTAGCAGCACTGCGTGTAGTTTTTGGGTTTCAAATATTATCGCTTAGGGCGCCTCTAGTAGGGGGCGCGCGCGGTAGGGTATTTGATGCTCTGTGTATAGCATACACACACAAATTGTATTTATATATTTTCGTGATGACAACGCACATTTGGATAAGTCAAGTTAGACAGAGAATATTATTTTATGGGAAGCGCACGACATATGGCACGCGCCAGGACTAACGCAGAGGTGTAGTCCGACGGCGCCCACGGGCATTCGGTTATTTACGGGGGCTGTGAATACCATGTTGGCCGGCTAGGTGCACCTTCACATTATGTTTGAAGGACCCCAGACTTTACATCAGAGGAATGTGCAGGTGAAGTACATTCCACATCTTGGCAATCCTGTAAATAAAGAATTACATTTACGTAAAATGTAAGGTTTCGTTGTATAAATAACCTTCATCAATAAAATTATATTTATTTATTTATTTAAAATATATTTCCATTTGATGACAATGCACACTCAGTATAAGTCAATCTATTACATATTTACATATATTTTTTACATATAATAAAATCGTAAAGGTAAGAAAGTCTGTACATTAAATGTATTCTGAAAAAAACTAATCAGGGTGGCTTAAAATGAGATACTGAACATGTTAGAACAGTTTTTAAAATTTTTGTTTGTTTGTTTGTCTGTACGCGCATCACGCAAACACCACTGAACGGAATTAGACGAAACTTTGTATAGTGGCAGTTTATATGCCGGAATAACATAATACACAAAAAAATATATCAAAAAATAAAAAAAAATATTATTATCATTAACATTTAGAATCACGTCAGCCAAAGTACAGGTTTCTTGACAGTTACATTGGCGACAGCTGGCCGGTGACGAATTATTTGATTCATGAAATGCAAAAAAATTAAAAATATCAAGTTGACAACGGAGAACTGTCATATCGACGTCTTTGAGCTGGCCGGTGAAAAAATATTTTATTAATGAAAAAAAATAATTGAAAGTTCACGTTTTGTCGATGTCATTGGGCAATTTATACTTCTGTTGCCTGCGACTTCGCTCGCGTGAAATTCGAATTTCAAAAGAAGAAAGTATGTAACTGAAGACCGGGACGAAGGCCGGGCTGCTTTCAGAAAGAAGAAAAACATTCTTGAAGAAAGTAAGTAACTAAAGCGAGGCCGAAGGCCGAGCTACGTTCAATAAATAATAAACCATTTCAAAGAAAATAAGTAATTAAGGGCGAGGCCGAAAGCCGAGCTGCGTTCAGGAAGAAGCTAAACCTTCTTCAAAAAACTAAGTAACTAAGGCGAGGCCGAAGGCCGAGCTTCATTCTGATAAATAATAAACCATCTCGAAGAAAGTAAGTAACTAAGGGCGAGGCCGAAGGCCGAGCTGTATCTATCCTGAAAGACGGCAAAGCCGTCCAGGCCGAGCTGCGTTCAGAAAGAAGTCAAACATTCCTGAAGAAAGTAAGTAATTAAGGCGAGGCCGAAGGCCGAGCTCTGATCACGTAAACGATATTCTTCACGAAGAAATTTACCTAATGACGACGCCGATGGAGGAGCTGCGTATAGCTAAACCATATACTTTCTCAAACAAAGTAACTAAGAGCGATGTCGAAGGTCGAACTACGTTAAAGTAAACAATAAACCTTCTCGAAAAAATTAAGTGACTAAGAGCGAGGCTAAAGGCCGAGCTTCGTTCGCGTAAATGATATTATATTATATCGAAGAAAGCAAGTCATTAAGGGCGAGACCCGAGGGCGGAAGAGGATTAATTGTTTACCTGAACGCAGCTCGACCTTGGGCCTCGCCCAAAGTTACTGACTTTCTTCGAGAAGGTTCATCGTCTTCCTGAACGCAGCTCGGCCTTCGGCCTCGCACTTAGCTACTTACTTCTTCAAGAAGGTTTATCTTCTTCCGAACTGTAGCTCGGCCTTCGGCCTCGCCCTTAGTTACTTACATTCATCGAGAAGGTTTATTGTCTTCCAGGATGCAGCTGGGCCTTCGACCTCGCCGTTTGTTACTTACTTTATTTTAGAAAGTTTGCTAAACTTAAAAAGGTAAATTGACAAAGGTAAACGACCTGAACGTAGCTCGGTCTTCGACCTCGCCCATAGTTACTGACTTTCTTTGAGAACTTTTATCGTCTTACAGAACACAGCTCGGCCTTCGACCTCGCCTTTAGTCACTTACTTCTTCAAGAAGGTTTATCTTCTTCCTGAACGCAGCTCGGCCTTCGGCCTCGCCCATAGTTACTGACTTTCTTTGAGAAGGTTTATCGTCCTCCTGAACGAAGCTCGGCCTTCGGCCTCGCCCTTAGTTACTTACTTCTTCAAGAAGGTTTATCTTCTTCCGGGACGCAGCTCGGCCTTTGGCCTCGCCCTTAGTTACTTACTTTCATCGAGAAGGTTTATTGTCTTCCAGGATGCAGCTGGGCCTTCGACCTCGCCGTTTGTTACTTACTTTATTTGAGAAAGTTTGTCGTTTACCTGAACGCAGCTCTGCCTTCGGCCTAGCCCTTAGTTATATACATTCTTCTTTGAAATACGAATTTCACGCGAGCGAAGTCGCGGGCAATAGCTAGTTGACAATAAATATGATAAATAGTTATAGTTAGTGATTAGTATCGAGCAAAAAATTGCCTTCGTAATTTTTTATGGGGTGAATTACATAGATATAAATTAAAATTTTCAAAACTTAACTATGCTAACCTTAAACAAATTAATACAATTAAATTAGATTAAATTAAAATATTCAGACACATTTAGTACAAACTGATAAATAAAATCAGTGTCACTTACAAAATTGACAAAACTAATTATAATATTGTGCTCAAACTATAAAGAAAGTAAAAATTGTCAATGGTCAATAATAGTTGTGAAAAATAAAATTTTAATTTTAAGCGAAAAATAAAATTTATTGAGAGAATATCAAAACTTAATATAAATATAAATATACTGGAGTAAGTGCGGTGCAATCCGTTATTTACTAACCCCCGACGCAAAAACCCCCGTCTGTCTGTCTGTGACTTCGTAGCTCCCGAACGTATGGACCGATTTGGATGCAGTTTATTTTATTAGACAGCTGGGTTAACCGGGATGGTTCTCAGCTATGCACTTGTCTCGGATTGATGTATTTCATTACTTATATAACTTATTGGTCTGTGAACTTTGTATTACCTTGTATTATCATCACCGGTATAAAATTGAAATGCTACAAATAATATGTGGATTTGAGATTCTAACTGCATATTAATTTTGAATTTTGACAGGGAGTTTTCAGTAATTAAAATATAAAAAATTAGAGCTGCGCAGGTATTTGCTTAGCGGTCCCCCGACTTTAAGTAAGTAAATGGAAATTATTTGTCTATTTAAGGTCGGGGGTTTTTTTAATTTGTAGTTTAACTTTTAACTTTAACTTTTGACTTGATGTGGTCAAAACTGTGAAGCTTAAACTATAGTTGTTCTAGCTCTCAAACTGTAGTTTAACACTAACCACTAAGAGTCTATTACCTTTCTATTATGTAGTTAGAGAGTCTATTATGTAGTTAGTCACAACGTGTTGTACCTACCTAACGACGTTAAAAAATCCTTCGAAGTTTCTTGTCGGCTCTTCTTTATGTCATCGAACCGGATTGTAAAAACGAAATTGGACAAATTTAAGCGTGGTGTACTGCCATACGAATAATGTATAAAAAATAAAGAATATGTTTGATAAAGATCAGGTCACCCGATTCGTATATCATCGTTACTTTTCCTTTTACATCTCTTAAAAAGCTTGAAATAATAGTTAAATTACAAATTTAACTTTGTCGACCGAATGTCAATGGGCATCAATAGACACCTTATGGTTAAATCGGCGCTACATGTCGCACTTTTAATAAAAAAATTAAACAACCCCCGACATATACCACAACACTTAAAAAGTAAAAAAATCCGTTTAGAAGACAGCTTATAGGTGTCTCAGCGCCACATGTCGCGCTTTCAGTAATAACACAAAACAAAAACCCGACACTTAAAATTCCTTAAATTTTAAAAGTGAAAAATTAATAATTCCGTTTAGTAGACACTTTATGGGTGGCTCAAAGCCAGATGTCGCGCTTTCAATAAAAAAAAAACTATTAAAAACCCCTGAGACAGTACAAACAAATGAATTTAGTTACAACTCGAGCTCGCGCGGTTCGGAGCGAACCGAACGCGGGCAAATGCGTGAGGGCATACGTTGACGGTTGGATCCATTTTGCAAAATTTTCTGAGTAAATTAAATTACTTGAAATAAAAACCCCCGAAACATCAACAACCTTTAAAAAGTAAAAAATTATTTCCGCTTAGTTAATTAAAGTCGTCGGGGGACCGAGTATAAATTCTTTAATGAAACGGTCCCCGGACGCCTTTAAGTAGAATTATTTCTGCCTTTTTAAGAGTTGATGTGTCGGTGGTTTGTGAGATTTGTAACTTAACTTTTTATGCAATAATGTGTATTGCATAAAATGGTATTTTGCACCATGGTGTGCATAAATTCTTTCTCTCTCGGAGTTTGTTATGCTGAACATTTGTTTTATGAACGCGAGTTCCTCTATTAAGATTCCATATAAAACTGTAGGACCTGTTAATTCTATATGGAATGTCCTGAAAATATTTTATTTATATTTGTGGATTTTTCAATCGATACTACATTTCAGGTTGTTCACTGTTTATTAAGGTAGGTACTTGTTTTATATTGAGCCCGAATTTTATTTTATCAGAGTTCCTAACACTATAAAAAAAATTATTAAAAATAAATTACCACCTCTATAACACGTTTATATTTAGTTAAATGACTAATATTTACTAACTTTACTATGCTTATTGTAATGTTTATACATTGTATACGTTAATTTCACTTAAATATACTCAAATTATTTTTCAGTTTTGCAGAAACTAAATTAATTAGACATAAGTACAAACAATAATAACTTGTCACGTAAACCTTGAATATTTAGATGATTATACTCATGTATGAAGTGAATGAATGAACGTTGCATATAAAGTTTATATTCATAAAACAAAAGTGTAAAGTGATGTTTTTATTTTGTTTCAGAAGTATTGATTGTGTGAACTGAACTTCTAAGCATTCCTCTCCTTGAGGCAAAGGCATGGATGTATCAATAGATCACGAACCTACTCTAACTGAAATCGTGGAGTACATCAAGGATAACGATGAAAATAAATTTAAATATGCATTTGAGAAATATCAAACTAATCAACGAAACAGCAAGAAAACGTCGAAGAAGTTAAAAACTCTCGTAACATTCGCAGTTAAAGCTGACAGAAATAACATTGTACGGTTCCTGATCGAAAATGGTGCACATGAAAATTCCGTACTCGAGTCGGCCATTACGTGTGGAAATGAAAATATTGTGAAGCTAGTAACAGATCACGGTGCAAATATTGATGAAGGTCTGTATTTTGCAGTTAAAACTCAGAATGCCAACATGATTAATCTATTAATTAAACTGGGTGCCAATATTAACGTTAATCAAAGGAATGGGAACACACCTCTCCAAATAGCCATTGTAAGAAAATGTGACGTAGATTTTATAAGATTTTTAATTATTGATAAGCGGGCTGATTGTAATGTCCGCAATAGAAACAACAAAAAAGCTATAGATTTGTTACAATCCTTACTAGTGGGTGAAAATGATGGTAAAACCAAAGAAAAACTTCAAAATATTCAAGATCTCTTAGAGAGGCATACATTAGTTGACAACCGATATCCGTGTTCTCAAGGTCTCCCAGATGGCTTGAAAGGTTACAATCATCAAATGAAATATTTTACATTGTTAGCTGTTATAAATACTAGAAACGTTACTTCTGAAGATGAAAGATTTGAACTAGCCACTGAGGTAGACAATCTAAGTCCATTTGATGACATTTATTTAAGAAAAACTCACAACGGACAAACTAGTTCTCAATTTATACAGATCAAGCAAACGAAAAAACCATACCAAAATAAAATTAGAGAGAATACATTTGTTATTATGCTAAATCCAGATAAGGATATAAGGAAGCACCTCAAAGACAATAGTACAATAATAAATATGTTCATGAAATTTAATGAAATCTGTGACAGTGCACTTTATAAATCATTAGTTAGAGATTTTATTTATTGCACAAATACGCAATTTCAAGATACATCAAATTTTTGTTTTTTCTCCGAAAGCCTAATTGAAGATAGTCATTCATGGAGTATTGGTAAACAAAAATGGCAAATTAGAGAGCACAGATTTTTACTGTTGGAAATTAAATTTGTTCTCTTAAACGTACTTTCAGTTTCAAAATCCCTGGACATGATGGATGAAAGAGTAAAGAATAATATAGTTAATCAGACCACACTAATTAATAATTTAAGTGTAGAAATGATTGAGAACGAACACTTTGCTGACAGAACATTCTGGTCTGTTAGTAAAATTGTTGATGAAGGTTTAAAAGCAATAGACAAACACTTAACATTTCTAGATTGTTCTGACATAAACAAAGACAATTTTTCATGTAGAGAGAGCGCGAAGGATAAGGAATTGTTCTTACATTTTAGCAACTGGGATGAAAATATGATAGAAAAAAGAATACATGATTTTAAAAAGCATTTTTCAATATACACTAATTGTCTAAGTAACGATGAACTTAATGATAAAATTACTGCAGAAATATATGAAGAATTTAAATATCATAATTCAATGCTTTTGTCAGTTTACTGCGTGCATTATCTGACTAGATGGGTGAGTGAATTCAAGAATGGGCTTGGACAATTCTTTACAAATGAAAATGGTAAACAGCTGTTTGATTTCCTAAGGGAATTAATGACAAGGGAATTAAGCCAATCTTATGTGGAATCACTGCAAATCATGAATATTAATTTTAAACACGACAATGAACGACTGCTGGAATTTATTAATTGTACCAATAAAAATATTCTTCACGTGATCACCGAGCATGCGCATTTGAATTCTATAAAAATTTATCAGACATTTAAAAGACTGGAAAACCAAGAGAATAGCTATAGATGTAATAATAGAGTATTCTTCATCAATGCAGATTTTTTCTTCAAGTATAAAAATATTTCGAATATTCTGTACTCATTTTCCTCGAAAATTAACTACAATATTTTATTTATTGAATTCCCAGATCATTCCAGAGAGTATGATACATTTTACAACGTTTTCGACGAGTTAAAGTATATTCTTAAAAATAACCAGAAGAAAAAAATTATTATTGTTGCCAAAAGTGACAATATTCTGGCAGTACAATTGAAACTTCAATTTAATCAACACATTTCATATTCAGAATACATCGGGTTTAATGATCTTACACTTGAATCACAGAAAAGGCTTTTAAGCAAAAGTGTGTGTTTTAGTGAAGGTATCCCATATCCACAACGTAAGGAATTAAAATTCAAAGACTTTTTGAATTTAGATTTAGCTAGCAAAATTATAGATGAACATTTACTAACAATAATAATTTCGGAAGACATTGTTAAAATCGGAAATTCAAATGCTTTCAAATCACACGTATATAATAAAGAATATTATATTCCAAGGAAATTATTGATATTTAGTATTGTCTTTCTAGGAGATTTTCTAAAAAAAATTGACAAAAATTTGATCTTTGTTACCGGGATTACCAAAAAGGAGCTGATTTCAAAGGCCGATGTGCGGGAAGATATAATTCATTTATGGGAGGATGGAAAATATTTTGATGACGACATTTTAATAATTATATTGTCAAATCCTAAGAAATATATGTATGAAACTAATAAAACAACTGAGGACGTGTTTAATCTCATTTCTAACAAAAGTTCCAAAAATATTTATTGGTTCGAATTTCGAGACAACTTGTTTTACTGGAAAATGGGAAATCACAAAGAAAATAATACGTTCAAAGAAATATTTAAAAACCCCATTCCCTTTCTTTCGCCAGAAAACCTTAATAAAAAAATTGTACTACTAGCAAATCATCCAGGGGAGGGAAAGTCAACAATGTTAACTGATTTAGCACATACCTTAAGAAAGGAAAATTCAGATTTATGGATAGTGCGAATAAATTTAAAGGAATATGTTTATGGTAAGGTATCCCCAAGCTTAGATGATATAAGCTTTTCCGCCGAAGAAACTTCAAAAGCTGTAGAGATGTTCACACTTATGGCGATACAAGGCGATTATAAAGATTCGAAAATTAAACTCGAGAGAAAGCTTCTTGAAATCGCTCTGAATGGTAGTGGAAAAACACGAATGGTTTTGTTATTTGATGGCTTCGATGAAATAAGTGCTCACTACAAGGAAAAGGGGTGCATTCTACTAAAATCTCTGAGCAAGACGAACATTAGACAACTTTGGGTTACAACTAGAGTCCAAATGAAAATGTATTTAGAAGAACATCTTGAAGTACCCGCCTGCACATTGGCACCCTTAAATAAAGAACAACAGGTGCAATTTCTAAATAAATTTTTGATGTGGAAGTTAAAGAATTTTAAACATTCACAAGATTCACCTAATAATGGAAAAACTATTACGGCAATTTTAAAACATCTAGAAATTATTCGAAAATACTGTGTTAATTGTATCGATGGAGATAATTTTTCTTTCTTAGTTTTACGTATCACAGAAAGACGATATAGAACCCTAATTAATTTATACAAAGCCATAGATCATTTAGATTTATCTGTGTTTTCTGAAACTGCATTGCAATTATTTAAGCGGTCCATACGTGATACGGAAGACTTCACAAAAGTTCCACTAAATCTTAAAATGTTAGCAATAAATATTTGTAGATATAATTATGATATTTCCTATCTAGAGACTATGGGACTATTCGACATATATTATCAATTCATTGAGCAAAAGTTGGAAATATTTCACGAAGAAAAGCATACAACACGAAGAGATTTGACCGTTGTGGCGACTACTTCCTTTAACAAAATGCACCGCGAGTTGGCAGTTAAATCTTTGTTTCGCTTATCGTGCGAGCTCCCTCAATTAAACGTGTGTAATGAATTTGAAAATATAAACGAAACGTTGACAAGGATTGGTCTTGTAAATAATCACGCAAATAGTCTTCAGTTCTTACATTGCAGCTTTGCCGAGTTTTACTTTGCGGAATACCTTTCTACCCATTTAGAAAATATAAATGTTCAATTGGAGTTCTTAGGAAACATATTAATTAACGATGATTATCATCTTATCAGAATATTTTTTAATGGATTTTTGGCGCAAATAAAAAATAGGAAATCGCAAACCATGAATTCTCCTTATCGGTTTCAGAATCTACTTTCACAAAAGGTCTTGAAAGAGATATTATTTAAGGAGAACAGCCACAAAGAAGGACCATTACATGTTGCAACTCGTTGTGATCTTAAACAAATATGTTTGATTATTTTGGAAAACATTAAAGATAATATTAAAATATTCAAAGATTTCATAGCGAAACGTAATTCTAAAGGACAAACTGCTTTACATTTAGCAGCTTGCAACAGCAATAACGATGCATTTGACATTATTATGGAATATGTAAAAAAGTATCCTGATAGCCTTCAACATCTCGTTAAAATACCCGATAATGAAGGACAAACTGCTCTATATTTAGCAGCGAACTCGAACAATACAAAAATGTGCTCGAGTATTTTGGATGCGGTTGTAGAATATACAAGTACTTTCAAATACCTTATTTTGAAGACTACCCAAAATGGCCAAACGGCGCTTCATGCAGGAGCACGTCGTAATGTTGAACTGTGTAAAGTTATTTTGGAAGCTTCTAAAAAACACCCCGACGTCCTTAAAGGGCTCATGATGCAATTAGACTCAAATTATAAAACGGCATTACACACAGCAGCTCAGTCAAATTTTACAGAAATATGTGATTTGCTTTTTAAATATTTCGAAGAGTATCCCGATATTTTCAAAGAATTGATTAAAATCTGGAGGTTATTTCAGCCTCCTCTGCTCCATATAGCTTCACGAATAGTTAATAAACAATTTTGTAGAATGATTGTGGAATTAATCAAAGAGGACCCTATTACAATTAAAGATGTGATTACAAGTAATGATAAAGCAGGACGAACTATTTTACACGAAGCTACAAGACAAGACAATAAAGATCTTTTCAATCTAATTATAACATACGCCAAGGAATATTCGGATTATTTGGACAATACGATCGTAAGCCACGACGAACAAACTTTTCAACAAAACCAAACTGAAAATGTTGATAATTGTAAATCGACAACAGTAAATACTGACAAAGAACCTAGTAACATCTTTAAATACCTTATAACGAAGCCGGATAATAACGGAGATACTATATTGCACATAGCTGCACATAAGAACATTAAAATCTTTGATACAATTTGGCAAACGATTGTAGGATATCCCAGTATGCTTAATGATTTAATAATTAAATGTAATTATGAGGGACAGAGTATAATACATTTGGCTGCATTGGAGCGTAACAAACATTTCTGCGATACAATTCTTCATCAAATACAAAATCGCCCTGACCTACTCGAAGATCTCATAATGAAAGCTGACGATAAAGGGCAAAGTGCTTTACACGTTGCAGTAGCGAAAGATGATCAAAAGTTCTGTAATTTGATATGTGACAGGATCCAAAATTATTTTGATATTCTCAAAAACCTGTTAATTTATTGTGATAACGAAGGACAAAGTGTTCTACACTTGGCAGCACGGCGACACCACAAATATATATGCAATACACTCTGTGATAAAATTCAAAATCACCCCGATGTCCTCAAACAACTGATAATGAAGTGTGACAACAAAGGACAAAATATTCTGCATTTGGCAACACGGACAAATAACACATATTTCTGCAATACAATCTGCGATAAGATGAGATGTTATCCCGATTTATTGCAAGAACTATTATTGAAGTCTAACAATGAAGGGCAATGTGTTTTATATCTAGCGCTGGGGAAAAGTGACACAATTTTATATAATACATTTTGTGATGCAGTTCAAAATCACCCTGATGTGTTTAAAGAACTTTTAATGAAGTGCGATGAAGAAGGGCAAAATGTTCTCCACTTCATAGCACGAGATCATAGAAAAGAATTATACAATACAATTTGTGATAAATTCACCAATCATCCTGAACTGTTTGAACGCCTGTTACTGAAGTGTAACAATACGGGACAAAGCGTTCTGCACGTAGCAGTACAGGAGCATAATATCGATTTCTTCGATGCAATTTGTGATAAAGTGAAAAATCATAATGGGCTATTTAAAGAACTATTATTGACGTGTGATAATAAAGGACAGAGCGTTCTGCACATCGCAGCACACGACCGTAGTAAAAATTTTTACGATACAATTTTGACTAAAGTCATTAATGATTATGATCTATTTAAACATGTTTTACTCAAATGTGACAATAAAGGACAGAGTGTTTTACACGTGGCAGCATGGAAGCATAACCACAATTTCTGCAGTGCAATTTGTGATAAAGTGAGAAATCATCCTGACTTGCTTAAAGAGCTATTGCTGAAGTGTGACCATTACAGATTAAGTGTTTTACACGTGGCAGCATGGGTACATGCCAAAATTTTATTTAGATTTCTAAGTACAGAAGACGATGTTCAAAATGTCAAAGAGTGCTGCGACATAATCGCCGAAAACATTCAAGCGCATCCTGATTTGCTCAAAGAATTATTAATGATGCGTAATTTTCTAGGAGAAACCGCTTTACATATAGCGACAAGTGAAGGGTTTCATTTAAGGTTTAAGGTAATGCTAGAAACCGCAAAAAAATGTCCAGAAATCTTCAAGGAATTGATTACAACTTGTAATAACCGGGGTCAAACTATTTTACACGTAGTAGCAGAAACAGGTGATCAGAAAATTGCTCAGATTCTTCTTACAACTCTCGAGAAACATCCAGATGTGTTTAACGATTTAGAGATTATGTCTGACGAAGACGGTCAAACTGCTCTGAGTGTAGCGGAAGAGAATAAACATATAGAAGTTCGCGATATGATTTTGCAAACTTCTCAGATTAGCTATGTTTAAATATTTTAAGAAGTAATTAAAGTGCATATCACATAAGTATTTATATATGTTATATAAAGCCTTGACTTCGACGACTTACTTCCTCAGAGAAAATATTGCAACGTTAAGTAAAAAAAAATACAAAATAAACATTTATAGGCAGCTTCCATCGAATATATAACACGTACTAGTAACCACTTCGCCCTCGCTCTGGTACTTTCTTTTTTCATAAAAGCAATTTTTACATGACGATACAATTGAGATATCCGAAACGTAATGTAAGAGTGATGACCAAGACTGGTTGGTGATGTGAATTACTGACACGGAACCCTGATTCTTTGACAACGCCGGTCGAACGCGAGTCTGGCGCTTGACTAAGAAGAGTTTGAAGACTGATTTTTTTAACTTTTTGTAAAATTACCTTTCGGGGTAATAATAAATGCAGTCGGGGTATAGGGAAGGATTTGTGAATTCACCTCTATATATTATCGTTTTCCTCGATGGACGTGGACTTAAATAATCTGATAGATTATTAGCTAAACTGCTTATTTCTTAGTGTCCATAACACAAAGGACTTCTGAATTTCAAGACGTGGGTTCCGTCAGTTTTAACTTGAGTTCAGTTGCAACCACACGCCTAGCGCCTGTCGCCCGACATCACATCACGGAGTTTCTTGAAGAGGTCTTGAACAAATAAATAAATACCCAGAAATCGCATTGTCATGTAATAATATATTGGATTATCATATAATTAGTATGTACTTTTAATACGTTTTTTATAACTGTCTACAGCATTAAATAAAATCCATATTTTTACCTTGTTACATTTGGTCGGAATACATTTCATTTGCATTCAATCCCTTCCGGTACACTGTCAAGCCCCTATTTAGAGCGCAGCGTGCTGCTGTATAAAGCAAATATAAATCCAAACATACGTGGCACTGAACAAACGAAAACATAATCTAGATTGATTACATTATAGTCTGTAAAATGCATGGTAAAATGTAAAATGATTACAATGACAGCTGTGAAAGTGTTCAATCTTCCGTTTAATTTAATTAGCCTACAGTTACATAAGCACCATTTGCAAAATAATTAGTCAAAACATTGACACAAAAATATCCATTCGATCAATAAATAATATGGTAGCCGAAGCACTATTTGGAGCACTATTATGATTGGTGTAATTTTATTCATCGCCATATTCTCGAGCTATAAGGGAACATACAGACAGACGCACAAATAACAGACGTTACATTTTAACCCCCGACGCAAAATGGGGTGTTATAAATATAATATGTCACCTCCGTCTGTCTATCTATCTGTGGCATCGTAGCTCCCATACGGATGAACCAATTTGGATGCTGGATTTGATGGATTTGATTATTAGAAACTTGGTTTAACCGGGATGGTTTTTAGCTATGTTAGGAATGCAGCAATAAAGTTATTATAAAGTAATAAAAACATTATATCTCACGAATGGACCGTTTTCGATGCGATTTTTTAAATAAAGCTTGAAATGAAAGTTTAAATTACTAATTAAAAAAAAAACACTCGACCCTTAAAAAGTTAAAATAAATTTATAAGTCCCCCAACTTTCTGTCAGCCTCGATAGCTCAATGGTGCAGACATTCGACTGTTGCTATTGATTGTTAAGCAACGCTGGGCGCGGGCAGTTCTTGGATGGGTGACCGCTCGACGGTTGGAGGCTGACCGTGGTTCGGATTCCACGTAAAACTGTAGGTCCCTTCCCTTGTTACCTTACTAGGTGGAAGGGTTCAACCCGCCTGGGTTGGTACCACCGCACTGAATGAAACGTCGTCGGTCGAAACGGCTATGTAAATAGTTTATGTTTTCCGTCCAGTTCAGTGTAGCCGGCACGACCGAAGGGAAGCACTGACATGGCACCTAGTTCACCCGGTGTTATGAGCTGACATCACGGATGTTGTAGGTGATGTAGCCAACCGTGTCAGTTTCCATAAAAAAAAAACTCATTAAAGTGAGTAAACGGAAATTATTTTAGACGTTTTAAGGGTCGAGATTTTTTTTTATTTGTAATTTAACTTTATTACTATGCAGAGATTTCGTCTTGATGCATTGTTCTTTCATCTCTTAAGACTCTTAAGTTAAGAGTAAGTAGTTAATGCTTATTCTATGTTTATTTCTCTTCGTTTGACAAGTCCGACTCGCTTGCACCAGCTGCTGCTGGAGGTCCGTTTGGAAATGTTCGCGCTCGGCCCGCAAGAGTCTAGTAAAATTATTATTAATGAATTGAAGTTCCTTAAGTCAACTGCTCGCTTAGACAGTTGTCCATCCATAATGTATATACTACAGTTAGATAAAAAGTTAAATTACAAATTTAAAAACCCCCGACCCTTAAAATGTCACAAATAATTTCCGTTTACTTACTTAAGGGAGTCGGAGGACCCTTAAGTAAATACCTGCGCAGCTCCGAGTTTTTATATTTTATTTACTTAGCTGTCTCCCGACTCCTTTAAGTAAGTAAACAAAACCTTTAAGTAAAGCCTTTTTAAAGAAACCGCATGCAAATCTTTCAACTTTTTAAGATAATAAATTTTTTGATTACTTAATTACTTGATTACTTGATTACCAATATAGCTAAGAACTATTCCGATAAGACCAGCTTTCTAATAAAATAAACCGCATCCAAATCGGTCCATCCGTTTGGGAGCTACGATGCCACAGACAGACACACCCATACACTGATATACACACACGGTTAACTTATGACATCCCTCTTTTTGCATCGGGAGTTAAAAAGAAGATCTGTAGCAGCTTTTTTAGGGTTCCGTGTTCTTACGGACGTACCGTAAGTGCAAACGTATGAACGGTCACAGATAGATGGCGTGAGGGATAAGAAGAACTCAATAATTTTACTCTATTTTAAAAACTGTAATACATACGAGCGTTAAACTTTGTGTAATTATAGTGCAACCTCCAAATTAAAACAACAAAATAAGAACCAGCCAATTACGTGGTAGTACGGAACCCTCAGTGCTAAATTCCGAGTCACACTTGGCCGGTTTTTTAATTCATAGACGCATATTATACATTACATTGTATGAGTAATCGATGCAAGAACTCAGGAAAATTAAAGCACAACACCGATCACCACGTTTAGCAAAGTGTTAGGACAAGACACGAAGTAAGGCACGAAGACTAGACCTAAGATAAGATAAGATAAGATAAGATATTGTTTATTGTTTATTGTTTATTGTATAATTTCATCCATAGGTACGTAACCAACGCTTGGATATGTCGAAAATTCCGCCAGTTCTAAATTCAATGCGAAGAAGAACTGACAAACAAACTTCGCAAGTCACAATGTTTTGTTAGTACCTTATTATAAGTATTATATTATAGTAACTTATAAATAATTAACCCATACTACTGCTCACAAGAGCATTAATATTTACAGCATAAACATGAATACTGAAGAATCTGACCACTCTGCCTATTTACATTACCTATATCTGGTGTATAGTGCCATCGTCAATTTGATACTTAAATATATCAAGTCAATCCAACAAATATTAGTAAAAGTTTATTACAAAGAAATGTAATAAATAAGTCATGTTAAAAATCTAAAGATACAAAGTGTTTGCAACAAATTACAAATTGTCAAGTTATTTTGTGGGAAAAACAGTAGTCAGATTCTCAGATAAAATTATGGTCAGCTAAAGCATTCTTAATAGTGTAATAACTCTGTTCAATTAACATTTGTTTAATTCTTCGTTTAAAATTATTATCTTCTAATTGTTTTATGTTAGAAGACAGTTTATTATAAAATCTAAAACTATTACAAATAAAGCTTTTTGAGGTTTTAGATAATCTATGTCTTATTAATTGTACATTATTCTTACACCGTGTATCATAGTTTGTGATGGTCGGAATTAAGAGAGAAATCATGAATATATTTTCTGGCATAGCATATGTTCTGGTAAATATGATAAAGATGTTTATTTGTATAATTTTTTTTACATTGTACATGTTTAGTATCAACCCCTGCCCCCTGCACTCAACGACGTTGCCTGCACTAGCGTGAGCTGTCTTGCAGGGGGCAGGTGCCTGTCAACAGATTAATAAAGAAAAACCTACTGCATGACTTTGCAAGGACAGCGCCAAGATTAGAGGTGGCTAGTCTGTCGTCCGGCGTCTTGTCATTATCGCTTGCTCGCCTGTTGCGACATGTACGGGAACAGATGCAGTGGGCCTATTCTTTAAAAGTACCGAAAAAAGTGCTGTTTTTTTTATTATTTCGTCTCAATAATAGTGTTGTATTTAATATCATATTGGGAAAAACCGGCCAAGTGCGAGTCGAACTCGCGCACCGAAGGTTCCGTTTCGCCATGTCATGGTTAGCGCCCCTCACGCCATCTATGGCGTGTTATGAAATGCTTCATATTAGTTAAATGTCATGATTAGTTCAAATGCCTTCACACTCTATTCGGTAGATGGTGCGCGCGCATACACTTTTTGGTTTCTTCTATGGGAACCCCCGTGAATTAATTAGTTTTTATTATTTGTTGTTATAATCGGCCATAATAACACATATTCTGTGAAAATTTCAACGGGCTACCTATTACGGTTCTAGAGATACAGCCATCAGACAGACGGACAGACGGACGGACGGACGGACATACAGACACACGGCATAGGCTTAGTAATACCGGATGCGAAACCCTAAAAAACACAAAATTAGAGTGAGTGAGAAAGAAGGAGACAAATAATAATAATACATACCAACATTCAGGTGGATACAGAAACCTTCTACCACCTCACGTGCCTACACATAGATAGTCATATAGAGAGTGTCTCGCACCGGTGGCGCCGCTAATGTAATAACATTCAAATTAATACGTCGCGTATGCAGGGTGTCCCGAAGTGTCCGTAGCCACAGGGATGATACAAGGGGAAGGGCCATTCAACGCGTTCTGTCGGCCTCCGACGCGCCAAACTGCCCTTCCTGGCTGCCAAATAGGTGGGTTATGGATCGGGAATAGTATGGACGTGGTCAGTGAGGAATGCCATGCAAGAATACAATTCGGTCAGGTTGCTTGAGACATGTAAATTATATTAAAATGTTAAAATTTATATTAATATCCAAAAAAATTATAACCATTGACATTATGTTATGCCCGGGATTGAGAATGCCATGAAGGCCTGATAGGAGCCATTTACCGCCCCATTTGAAAAAGCCCAGGCTGTACTTGGAGGGAAATAGATGGGCAGCGATGCGTTTCACATTTTCCCGGTTCTGTAAATAAATAACCTACAGATCCGGTTGGTGCACAGGTTAATTAAGCACAGTTAATATGAATGTACTTCCTTTATGTCGCAATGTAGGTTAATACAATACAGTTAATATAATTGGGCATCCTTTTTGTCGGATTGTAGGTTAATACAATACAGTTAATATAATTCTGCATCCTTTATGTCGCATTGTAGGTTAATACAATACAGTTAATGTAATTGTGCATCCTTTATGTCGCAAGGTAGGTTAATATAATACAGTTAATGTAATTGTGCATCCTTTATGTCGCAATGTAGGTTAATACAATACAGTTAATATAATTGTGCATCCTTTATGCCGCAATGTAGGTTAATACAATACAGTTAATGTAATTTTGCATCCTTTATGTCGCAATGTAGGTTAATACAATACAGTTAATGTAATTTTGCATCCTTTATGTCGCAATGTAGGTTAATATAATACAGTTAATGTAATTGTGCATCCTTTATGTCGCAATGTAGGTTAATACAATACAGTTAATATAATTGTGCATCCTTTATGCCGCAATGTAGGTTAATACAATACAGTTAATGTAATTTTGCATCCTTTATGTCGCAATGTAGGTTAATACAATACAGTTAATGTAATTTTGCATCCTTTATGTCGCAATGTAGGTTAATACAATACAGTTAATATAATTGTGCATCCTTTATGCCGCAATGTAGGTTAATACAATACAGTTAATATAATTGTGCATCCTTTATGCCACAATGTAGGTTAATACAATACAGTTAATGTAATTTTGCATCCTTTATGTCGCAATGTAGGTTAATACAATACAGTTAATGTAATTTTGCATCCTTTATGTCGCAATGTAGGTTAATACAATACAGTTAATATAATTGTGCATCCTTTATGCCGCAATGTAGGTTAATACAATACAGTTAATGTAATTTTGCATCCTTTATGCCGCAATGTAGGTTAATACAATACAGTTAATATAATTGTGCATCCTTTATGCCGCAATGTAGGTTAATACAATACAGTTAATGTAATTTTGCATCCTTTATGTCGCAATGTAGGTTAATACAATACAGTTAATGTAATTTTGCATCCTTTATGTCGCAATGTAGGTTAATTCAATACAGTTAATGTAATTATGTATCCTTTATGTCGCAATGCAGGTTAATACAATACAGGTAATGTAATTATGTATCATTTATGTCGCAATGTAGGTTAATACAATACAGTTAATATAATTGTGCATCCTTTATGTCGCAATATAGGTTAATGGAATAAAGTTAATAAAAGTGTGCATCCTTTATGTCGCAATATAGCTTACAATACAGTTAATATAATTGTACATCCTTTATGTTGAAATATAGGTTAATACAACACAGTTAATATAATTGTGCATCATTTATGTCGCAATATAGGTTAATACAACGCTGTTAATATAATTGTGTATCCTTTATGTCGCAATATAAGTCAATACAATACTGTTAATATAATGTCTACAGAAATATTGTGAACATAATTGAGCTCTCTTCCTTCATGTCGCAATGTAGGAATAAAATACTTTTAACACAATTTGTGTGTCCTTAATGTCGAAATAAAGAAAACCGAGCGTAAAAATAAATGTAGTTTTCTATTCTCATGCGATAGCCGGGAACCGAAGAGGCGCAGACCACAGGGCACCTGGCGACGGCTGTGAAGCCTCCCTTATGTGCCCCCTTCCTGTCCCCTGTCATCTATATACACCTATACTTACCATATCTCTGATACCTACACAAAGCTGAATGTTGGTCATAATCATACACTTAACACATAGACATGTTGAGAAGTCTAGAGAGTCAGAATAGACAGCTTGTCTGCTACTGTGCCTAGGTTCATACATACATACATACATATATACACCCTTACATACATACATACATACATACATACATACATACATACATACATCCATACATGTCAGCCTCGGTAGCTCAGTGGTGCAGACAGTCGACTGTCGCTATTGATGGTTAAGCAACGCTGGGCCGGTCAGTACTTGGATCGACCGTTGGAGGCTGACCGTGGTTCGGATTCCACGTAAAACTGTAGGTCCCTTCACTTCTTACCTTACTAGGTGGTAGGGTTCAACCCGCCCGGGTTGGTGCCACCGCACTGAATGAAACGTCGGTCGAAACGGCTATGTAAATCGTTTTTGTGTTTTCCGTCCAGTTCAGTGTAGCCGACACGACCGAAGGGAAGCACTGACATGGCACCTAGTTCACCCGGTGTCATGGGCTGACATCACGGATGTTGCAGGTGATGTAGCCAACTGTGTCAGTTTCTATAAAAAAAAATACATACATACATACACTCAAAAAACATTACGCTCCTTTTTGCTTCGCGCAGTCGGGTAAAAAAAAACAAGCGAAGAATCATTTGTTGACTGTGCCAGCAATAAAGGTAGTGATCTAAGTATCAAAGGTGATCACAATAAGAAGTCATCTGACAAATGATTGAACAGAACAACACTGCCCTCTATTCGGATGCTCGGAATTAGAGCTAAGGATGAGGGCCATTCGACACGTTAACTAATTATCGATAAGTTAATGTATTGTTCGTCTAGTTAAAATAAAAACATTTAAAAATAATACAACGGCTATTCTCACACATTGCATACAATGAACTTACTTCATCCCCAACGTAATCTTTAAATGGACATAATTTGCATAAAACAGTAAAAAAAATTTTTCTCAACATGTATTTTAAACCAATTTATTGGCCGCTGGCGTCCCCAATTCAGATTTCGTACAGGTTGATAACATTTAAAATCTCAAGGTTTACAACCTTGCCGAAGAACTAAGTTAATTTGTACCGTGTGGGGCCGGTACTTTAAAAGAATAGCCCCACTGCATCTCTCCCCGTGTATGTCATAAAAGGCGACTAAGGGATATGACTCCCTTCTTATATCACTAGGTGGTAGGGTTTAACCCGCCCGGGTTGGTACCACCGCACTGAATGAAAGGTCGGTCGAAACGGCTATGTAAATAGTTTGTGTTTTCCGTCCAGTTCAGTGTAGCCGGCACGACCGAAGGGAAGCACTGACGTGGCACCAAGTTCACCCGGTGTTATGGGCTGACATCACGGATGTTGTAGGTGATGTAGCAAACCGTGTCAGTTTCTATAAAAAAAAAAAAAAATTAAAACAGATTTCGAATCAATTCAGTGGCTTGGAGCAGAAGATTAACAACGCGAAAAGGGCATGCACGTAATTATCCAAGAGGAGCAAGTGCGTAGTACACACCGACGAACATGGAGATTGAAGAACATTATGAGTTTTTAAGAGGAATCATAGGTTCGTGGTATGTGAAAATCCGTTGTCTCTGCCCGCCCCACTGCGAAAGACTTGACGTTATTTATGATATGCAAAGTTAACTCTACAGATCGTAAATTTTTTACACACTACAAATTATATACCGATATAAATGCATTAACATTAAAATATATCTACATACATACATACATATCACACACGCTGAATCCCGAAAATCGGGGTGAGCAGAGTAATCGGTGTTGTACTGCAAGAACTCTGGTAAATTACAGCACAACACCGACCGTCACGTTTTGCAAAGTATTCGAACAAGATTCAATCGATCAAGCAGCAAGTAAGGCACGAAAACCCACCTGCTGCATGACTCGGTGGAAGTACCGTGCCAAGGTGAGAGGTGGCGAGCCTGTCGCCATTTAGCACGGCATCTTGTCCTTATCCCTTAGTCGGCTTTTACGACATGCATGGGGAGAGATGCAGTGGGGCTATTCTTTTTAAGTACCGGCCCCACACAGTAATACTATCTCTATCGATATTGACCACATCTCCCGTCTCTAGGCGTTCTGCTCGATGTGTGACATATCGTCGTCTTGTCGACTCGCTCAATCGAACTATTCGTACGCGATGACAAACAAACAGGCAAGATTAGCACGCGGAAACAAAACCGTCTCGCGACTAGTCGCGACGACAGCGCACAGATAGCTTGTTTTGTTTGACGTTTAGGAATCAGGGCGCATATTAGCAAAATCCATCAAGTGAGTTTTGAATGCGGCTCTGATTGGTAGATAAACTGTCATAGTGGGCTTTGTCTTCAAAATCCACCAATTGAGTTTGAGACGACATCGACGACGACGTCATTGTAAATAACTAAATCGGTTATTCGTTTGGTCGTCCATGTGCTCTGTTGGTGACTTGGTGAGGTGGTAAGACATTTTTTTTATCTCATGGTCGTGGATTCGAGCCACACTTGTGCAATTATTTTTTTAACCTTTTTTGTTAAGCATTGTTAGGTTATAAAAAATTGGTTATGGTTATTTTTATAACCACTTAAAAAAGATAATGTCGGAAGTAAGTACTTTTTTTTTCTATAAATTCCACCCTCGGAGCTGTAGTTTGTCCCAAAACATACTATATGAGAGTTTATCGATTTATCAGAGGCCGCATTCCAAACCGTAGACAAAACTCAGTTTCACCTACGGTAATATAATAAATTTCGTAATATCTACTTTACTCCATGATTCAACAGTCAGCCATTCTGTGTGCAAGCGTCTGCTGCTGAACACAGTTCGGTCTTCCTCAAATACTCCCGACTTTCAGCGGTACAGGCATTGCTTCCATACTGGATATCGCCGCCCCGTCCCATCTTTCAGACACTCCGTTTTAATTTTTAGGTTTCCGTATCCCGTACGGAAGCCTATTACTAAGCCTACGCCGTCTGTCTGTCTGTCTGTCTCTCCTTCCATCCGTTTGTCTGTCCGAGGGCTGTATCTCTAGAACCGTAATAGGTAGCCCGTGGAAATTTTCACAGAATATGTGTTATTAGGGCGGATATAAAAATAATAAAAAATAGAAAAAGTAAAAATTAAGGGGGTACAAGAAACGTGTTTTTTTTTCAATGTTTTTTTTTGTGGTAAGTTAACTTCGGTGCGCGTGTCCGACTCGCACTTGGCCGGTTTTTTTTATGTAAACCAACATTGTGTTGCAGTCGACAGTGATAAATTCACCTCTCCTCACGAAACCACGTTCAGTGAGGCGACATACCCGCAGAATTGCGGACTGTTGCTATACTGTCCAGCCTGTTAGTTCATAGTGACTAATATCTCATGTGTGGTGCAAAGTTTGAAGAGACCCAGGTTAAACGATTCGGGAAACTCCGGAAGTCAGTCTCACATCCTAGCATTGCACAAAGAAACGATTTTGACAACGTAAATTCTGAGGCGCTATAACCACTACGTTATTCGCTACTTTCTTACAATGCAATAATCTCCCTCTTTTTCGTAACAGGAACATACTCGTAGCATCAACACATGCCAGCAACACCAGCTATAAATTTCCACAACAGTTCACAATTTTTCCAAAAAAATACTTTGCAACCTGCAGAACTAACCCTCACGTTCGAACTTCTAATCCCTCCTGCGAAAAATTTGAAAACACACGATAAATCACCAAAACGTAGGCTCGTTGCCGGCATATGCGTTATTGTATTACGCTGTTAACACAAATTACGTTGCTACGGCGCCAGTGCGGTCACATCAAATGAACGAGATTTTTGCTAAGAAAAATACGATGCCTAGTTGAAAGTATTTTTAAGAATCCACTGAATTCGGATATGAATCGGATATATATTTAAAATTTTCTAATTTCTAATTTTAAAAATCTTGGAAATTTTCTACGCAATCAAAATATTGAAGAGTTTAAGAGAACTGGATGTATTTGTGTCAATGCAATTATATATTGTTAATATCATTCGATTATTATACCAATTAGTTTCTTTATTACATAAAAATTCATAGAAACATCTAAATAACTAAAAACTACAAACATGGAAATAACTATCAAAAGGGGCGTTTTCAAAAGATCCCAGAACACTTACGGCATTACCCTGCTGAATGTGCCGGCTATAAAAAAAATAATGGCAAAGCTTACCGTTTGATAAAGTAGGCCCTTGATTGTGGGGCGCTAGTTGCGTCCACCAGAGAGCCAAGCCTCTTCATTATAATAATATGTTCTTTATTGCGAAATAAGTGGCTAAAATTTAAACCAATAGAATAACATCAGCAGATGATTATTATCCCAAATTTTACATGACGTTCATTGTTAAAAATAACGATACCTATTATTATTAATATAAGCATCTGTTAATATTTGAAAGATGTAAGTACTATATACACATTTCTATAAAAATACATAAAAATCTGAATGCCTTTCTTTTTTATTTCTTTAACCAAACATTTTCAAAGGTTTGCAAGCATTCCTTTTCTGATTCAAGTGATCGAGAAGTGTGTACCGACCTCAAGAATATCCCCGCGCTCGCACGTGGCGCCATCTGTGAGTGAGAGTCGCAGTTATTACAGGTGGCCACGATATATGGGCGGCACGCCGCGCAGGGGCCGCGTGTTCCGCAAAAAAACGACAACTCTAAAGTATAGCTATCCGAAAAAAAACTTTGAGAAGGGCTGAATTTTAATTCCATGCATGTCGAAGGAAAATACTCGTATATTTGGAAAGCCATAACGTGCACGTGCACGACCAAATAGAAGCACTGACATGAACTGAAGAAGGTGTAGTCCTGTCAGCACGAATGTACGTACTTAAGAGGCAGCCCTTGTCTAATAACCATATAATAAAACCTAAAAGTACCGGGTTGTTACCACCTCACTGAACGAAACGTCGGTCGAAACGGCTGTGTAAACAGTTCGTGTTTTCCGTCCAGTTCAGTGTAGCCGACATGAAATGAATGGAAGCACTGACATGGCACCTAGTTCACCCGGTGTTGTGGGCTCACATCACAGATCTTGTAGGCAAGCATGTCAGTTTCTATAAAAAAAAACGTTTTACATATGTCTTTCTCGCTGAACCCCAAACAAGCTATGGGTTATACCAGTAGATAAATGGTTCAACTGTTCTAAGCTCGGCCTTCGACCTTGTCCTGACTGCGTTAATACGGGCGAGGTAATAATTATAGCATGAGGAGCTCGGCTTTCTGTCTTGTTCTAATTTGCTTGCTTGTGAGCGAGGTACTCGAGGTACGAGGTACTATATAGGTACGTACAAAATTAGTAAATTGTATTGTTTATTGATCATATGGCAGCTGTTAGATTGCACCTTGTCACAATTTGTTCTATCCGGTTCGATTACATTCACGAAGAAGAACCGGCAAGAAACTTCGATTAGGTTTCATAAGGGGCACTGTCACTTGAGGCACTGCCATAGGCCCCGCCTTTAGTTTCACTTTAGGTTTATTGTTTATTGTTTATTGTATAATTTCATCCACAGGTAGGTAACCTACGCTTGGACATGTCGAAAATTCCGCCAGTTCTAAATTCAATGCGAAGAAGAACTGACAAACAAACTTCGCAAGTCACAATGTTTTGTTAGTACCTTATAAGTATTATATTATAGTAACTTATAAATAATTAACCCATAATACCGCTCACAAGAGCATTCATATTTACAGCATAAAAATGAATACTGAAGAATCTGACCACTCTGGCTATTTAAATTACCTATATCTGGTGTACAGTGCCATCGACAATTTGATACTTAAATATATCAAGTCAATTCAACAAATATTAGTAAAAGTTTATTACAAAGAAATGTAATAAATAAGTCATGTTAAAAATCTAAAGATACAAAGTGTATCCAATTGTCAAGTTATTTAGTGGGAAAAACAGTAGTCAGATTCTCAGATAAAATTATGGTCAGCTAAAGCATCCTTAATAGTGTAATAACTCTTTTCAATTAACATTTGTTTAATTCTTCGTTTAAAATTATTATCTTCTAATTGTTTTATGTTAGAAGACAGTTTATTGTAAAATCTAACACTATTACAAATAAAGCTTTTTGAGGTTTTAGATAATATATGTCTTATTAATTGTACATTATTCTTACACCGTGTATCATAGTTATGATTGTCGGAATTAAGGGAGGAATCATGAATATATTTTCTGGCATAGCATACCACCACGCACGCACGTACCACGCTTTCGACGGAGTCAAGTACAGATACTTTTGATAACACACATTGAACATACATAACACATATTCACTTCAGTCACGTGAAACACCTTGTTTGCCAATACATATGCGTAGGTGCCTAGATAAAAATATACCTTCATATTTATTTCCATATCACATATTACTTTCACGGTTAGCGCACTCGGTAAAAACACGAGTTTTTCCTTTCAGTAATATGGGTTTGAGTTATCGCCCCTACCTGCTTCCCGGCACTAAAACCTGCTAGAGCGTTTTCTGAAGACGAAAACACCTTTCGCATAAAAACTTCAAAGGAATTTATGCACGCAGCTACGCCTGAAAAAAGCTCGTCGCAAGCTTATGAATCTATTGTAACCGACATTTCAACCATTTGTGATATTCTATCTCACGAAGTCCGTTTGGCTATGAATGTTGTCAGGCGTGCACATGCACATTGTTTTAGTGTGCGTGACCTCGAGAGCGCTCAGTCACGATCACGACGCGGTCCGCACACACAACACACACAAGCGCGCTTATCCACGATTCCATATTGAATATGTTTTATCCTTCCTTAACTTTAATAAAATCCAACGTCTGCTTTCTGTCTGTCTGTCCGCTTATAACTCGAGAACCACTGAACCGATTTTAATAAAAAAAATTCTACGGATAGCTTGATTTTTCCCATCAACTATAGGCTATTTACTATCACGCTAAATGGCTTATGAGGTTAGCAGAGAATTAGTCTATTATGTAAAATTACATGACTATTACATGATGAACTGCACAGAAATATGGGTTTTCCGAATTTTCGCAAGCATATTTTTCTATTCTTTCTCGATAGAGTCAAATAGAGCCAATTGCGTTACAAGCTTCATGTTCGGAATTAGTATGTCTTGTAGAATGCCATATGTTTTTGTAACATCAACATCACAGTGCATTACGATCAATCGGGACCAAAAAAATTTTTGGTACTGCTGCGCCTTACATCAGAGACTAGCTTTTACCCGCGGCTTCGCTCGCGGTAAAGTCGGGTTAATCGCAAATCCGATTTAAACGCAAATATGATAAACGATCGCTTCTTTTGTATTGTCTCTCTCTCTCTCTCTCTTTCTCTGAATCCTTCCTCCCTCCCTCTCTCCCTAACTCCCTCGCTTCCCCTCCCTCCCCCTCTTTCCTATTCTCTTTAACCTCGTTATCTGCCTACCTCTCTCCCTAATTCCCTCCAACCCCTCTCCCTTCTCCCTCGCTCCCCCTTAATCCCCCTCTCTTCCCCATTCTCCACTCTCTCCGTCCCCCCTCGCTCCTGTCATCTTCCCCTCCCACATCTCAGAAAAAAAGTATGTACAGTATCCGCCAGTAAATAATTAACATCGAGCTTTAGAAAGAGACAATCCGGTTGTAGAACGTCGTCCCTGTCGCACAGAGACTTGCGAGTTCTTGCTACGCCGGGATGTCTCTTTCTAAAGTTCGATGTTCATTTTTTTTATGGAAACTGACATGGTTTGCTACATCACCGGGTGAGCTAGGTGACATGTCAGTGATTCCCTTAATTTCATGTCGGCTACACTGAACTGGACGGAAAAGACGAACTATTTACGTGTCGTAAAAGGCGACTAAGGGATATTACTCCCTTCTTATAATATTACTAGGTGGTAGGGTTTAACCCGCCCGGGTTGGTACCACCGCACTGAATGAAAGGTCGGTCGAAACGGCTATGTAAATAGTTTTCCGTCCAGTTTAGTGTAGCCGGCGCGACCGAAGGGAAGCACTGACGTGGCACCGGGTTCACCCGGTGTTGTGGGCTGACATCACGGGTGTTGTGGGTGACGTAGCCAACCGTGTTAGTTTCCATAAAAAAATAAAAAAAACGTTTCGACGGAAGTATTATTGTACTGGCGAAATAATAGCAAAAATCAGTCAATGTCTAGGCATTCTCTTATCTATGGAGCTCGATAGAGGTGAGTGCGAATATTTTTTGAGGTTAGACCGTGATTCTTTTTATGAGGCGACGAAATTATGTAACTGTTTCTCTTCCCCTCGAAATATATTGGGGTGTTGTTCGCCGACCTGTCGTCGCGGGCGATTTATACACTGTTTGCGAACGCTTGCGAACATTCGCGACCATTTGTTTGCGGGGTTAGAATATCTTTATGGCACTAGTTTGTTCGGGATGGGGCATAAGGTGGCTCTATCGAGAGGTTAGGAGGGGAAGGTGTTGTTTGAGTGAGCTGATTGGTTTTATGAGTATTAGGTATTAAGGACAGGATTGATTAGGATAATATAAACTATATTTTTACTATTCGATGGGAAAATGGAAGAAACACTCTTTGAATTTAAATTATACTTGTGAAAATTTTGATTTTAATAAACAAACAAAAGCAATAAGTATTTTAAACAAAACGACTCACTCGCATACCTATAAGTTTTTACTGAGAATTTCGAAATACTGTAATTGGTAGGTAGATTTTTGTAAATATATTTAATGTATTTTATTTATTAAGAAAACTTTAAAAATTTTCAATCACATAGATAGATAGATAGATAGATATCACACACGCTGAATCCCGACAATCGGGGTAAGCAGAGTTATCGGTGTTGTGCTGCAAGAACTCTGTTAAATTACAGCACAACACCGACCACCACGTTTCGCAAAGTATTCGAACAAGATTAAATCGATCAAGCAGCAAGTAAGGCACGAAGACCCACCTGCTGCATGACTCGGTGGAAGTACCGTGCCAAGGTGAGAGGTGGCGAGCCTGTCGCCCTTTAG
Organism: Nematopogon swammerdamellus; assembly: GCA_946902875.1. Lineage (NCBI taxonomy): Eukaryota > Metazoa > Arthropoda > Insecta > Lepidoptera > Adelidae > Nematopogon > Nematopogon swammerdamellus. Next base: position 6,593,814 of record OX336342.1, read on the forward strand.
CATGGCATCTTGTTATCCCTTAGTCGCCTTTTACGACATGCATGGGGAGAGATGCAGTGGGGTAATTATTTTTTAAGTACCGAACCCACACGGTACACATCACATTTATATTTAATTTATTAATTTTATTATTTGAGGTGTTTTGCCTATTGTAGATATGTATGGGCGAACGTATATACACATACATGACAAAAATGTTGCATTTTATAACAATTAGCAACTAACAACCGGCCAAGTGCGAGTCGAACCGAGGGTTCCGTATCGCCATGTCATGGTTAGCACCACTCACGCCATCTATGGCGTGTTATGAAATGTTTCATATTAGTAAAATGTAATGATTAGTTAAAATGCTTCACACTCTATTCGGTAGATGGCGCGCGCGCATAGACTTTTTGGTTTCTTCTATGGGGACCCCCGTAATTTTTTTACTTTTTCTTATTTTATTATTTGTTGTTATATCGGTCATAATACCACATATTATGAGAAAATTTCAACGGGCTACCTATTACAGTTCAAGAGATACAGACTTCGGACAGACGGAGGGACGGACGGATAGACAGACAGACAGTACCGGATACGGAACTATAAAAGTGCAAGTATAATTATTATCCGGTCGAGAACCTTCGCCTATTTTAAATTCGGTTAAAAATATGGATCAGATTTCAACAGCACGACACCGAAGAGATCTAAGCAAAGGTTGCTCTCGCAGCAGAGCAAGTACGGTAGGGCGGAAGCTGAGTCTGGGCGCGGGAGACCGGTAGGGCGGGCGGCCGTGCAATTTCCGCTCTGCCGAGATCACTATCATTGACAGACCAGAGTTAATCGTGGCAATTTAACTTTGTTCAGGCAGGTATGTATTAAATACGATTATAGGTAAACTTTATGTTCTTAGTTTTTATTTTGTTAAACGGTTTTATTTGAATGGCTTTTCTTGAATGCCAGTCCAACAGTACTGAAATATTTCTACAATTATTTTTCTACTTGATAATGTTGTTTAGTTTTTTTTTGTTACAGTTTTTATCCATATTGCCTACTTCAATCATAATTCAGATTTGGGAACATCATATAACAGTGAAATTTTATCCCATCGACAGTTTTCTCAAAATCAGTGACTTTGAGCAAAGTAAGTCATTTTGTGCACGACGTGTACCTACACTTATGTAGTCCGAAACATGTGCTCCGGCCCATCTAATTCAGTCACCCATATCGGATTACATAAAAAAGACGAGAAGTGTTCTGGGACACCCGGTTGGAACGAAGTTCCCTTCGCTATATGTTATCTATTTGAGAGGAATTAAATAAAAAATTTAAAAAAAAAACCGGCTAAGTGCGAGCTCGCGCGACGAGGATTCCGTATCGCCATGTCATGGTCACGCCACTCACAGAAATCTGAATAAATAGCTATTTATTCAGATTATATGGCGCCACTCACGCCATCTATCTATGTCGTGTTTATGAAATGTTTCATATGAGTTAAAATTATTCATGATTAGTTAAAATTCTTTATACTGTTTTTGGTAGATGGCGCGCGTGCATACACTTTTTAGTTTCTTCTATGGGAACTCCCGCGATTTTTTTACTTTTTCCTATTTTTATTATTTGTTGTTATATCACACATATTCTGTGAAAATTTCTACGGGCTACCTATTAGGGTTCAAGCGATGCAGCCCTCGAACAGACGGACGGACAGACAGAGAGACAGACAGACGGCGTAGGCTTAGTAATACCGGATACGAAACCCTAAAAATGGCATCAATAATGCAGTAATATATATTACTATGCATAGACATACGCTTGTAAACACACAAACACACATACTACAGCATAAGGTGTATGGCTCCCTTCTTATATTACTAGGTGGTAGGGTTTAACCCGCCCGGGTTGGTACCACCGCACTGAATGAAAGGTCGGTCGAAACGGCTATGTAAATAGTTTGTGTTTTCCGGCCACTTCAGTGTAGCCGGCACGACCGAAGGGAAGCACTGACGTGGCACCAAGTTCACCCGGTGTTATGGGCTGACATCACGGATGTTGTAGGTGATGTAGCCAACCGTGTCAGGTTCCATAAAAAAAAATAAAAAAAGGTGTCGTGACGGTCGAAGTCTTATAATCATTTCGGCCCAGTCTGGAGACAGGAGTGTAACGTACGATAGGAAACTTCGTTCCAAATGTTTATTTAAATTTGGAGATTTACAAATTTAGACGAAATAACTAGAAATCTAGGCATGTGTTTAGATTTTTCTGATTCTGAATTTGAATTAACCTCCATGTCCAACCGAAGCCGCCGCGCCGCGTAGAAGCGGTATCAGCGTGATGGGAGGCATCTGATGATCGCATCTGTCAGCTCGCGTGATGGATCGGCTTACTTCTGAGGCGGTCGCGGACACGGATCTGTTGGGGGATGGACAAGATATCGATCTGTTTTGTTACCTTTTCGTGAGCTTCTAAGGTGGACGTTTTGGTTGTTGGAAATTATTTATTTACTATTATGAGTAGTTTTTAGGTTTCCGAGCCCCGTACGGAAGCCTATTCGTAAGTCCGTCCGTCCGTTCGATGGCATCTTTGGAATCGTTATAGTTAGCCGGTTGAAATGTTCACAGAATATGTGTTATTATGGCGGATATAACAATAAATAATAAAAAAAAATTAAATTGGGGGGGGGGGGGAGGGGGTTTCCATACAAGAAAAGAGTGTTTTACAACGTTTTTTTTGTGGTGCGGAAACTTCGGTACGCGAGTCCGACTCGCACTTGGCCGGTTTTGAAATATTTGTACCCTAAAATCGCATAGGCTGTTCATAGATGTAGGTATGAGTATGAACTCAAGAAAATTGCATTATAATGTAATAAGTCCCCCACCTACATACATACATTCATACCACACGCTGTATCCCGACAATCGGGGTAAGCAGAGTAATCGATGTTGGGCTGAAAGAACGCTTCGCAACGTCTTCGAAGACAAGATAACTATCAAGCAGCAAGTAAGGCACGAAGACCCACCTGCTGCATGACTCGGTGGAAGGACCGTGCCAAGGTCAAAGTTGGCTACTCTGTCGCCCTTTAGCACTGCATATCATCATTATACGACATGCACGGGGAGATATGCAGTGGGTCTAGATCTGAATGTGCAGCCCTTAATTTTAGCTGTCACAGTATACACAGCTAACAACAAGCCCTCAACATTAATCCTGCACTCAGGCAGCACTATCTTGGCTTTATTTATACTTTCAACATTATCTGCACCTAACTCCACACGGGCGGCGGCACACTTCCAAATATCTGCCAGCAGCATTAAGTGAGTCTGGAAAAAAATGTCTAACTTAAAAGGTACCTCTTGGTGTCGCATCTCTTGCCAAAGCCGTGAGAGGAGGCGGATTCACACGGCAGCATAAAATATGCTCATCGCTGCATCGTCCAAGGTTGTAACTAAATTTGTTTGGGTGGGCAGACTAGTCTATGGGTTGTCCCACAGAGCAGTGAAGTTAGTAGCGCTATTCGATGCTCTGTGGGTTGTCCTGACGAGCAAGCATTTGACACATTCAACTGTTTTTTTTATTGTTTTATTTATTTACTTCATTTTTAGGGCTTTTAACAAAAATGTGTTAATATCAGCCCCATAGTACTCATCTTCTCCATCCCTTAAGGCCCAGAGGCTCTAAGGGATAGAGAACGCTCCACAAGATTCCACACAATTACTAGAGCCCTCTTGGGCTCGCCAACAGTTTATGATTGCTAAAAAACAAATTGAGTCTGTCCACCCTAAGTGATGTCTGCAATTCCGCCCGTAATTCCTCGTTCTGACTCTCTATCAGAAAATGGTACATGTCATCCTCTTGTATGTATATATTTTTAATTTTGTTATCTGACGAAGACCAATAATAAAGTGGCAATAATGAGTCGAAATATAATAATGTAAAATATGTGTTTTTTTAATTTATTATGTCAAAAATATAGGTACATTATAAAAATAACAAATCTTATACTGTGACAAGCACGTGACAAGTGTCACTCACGATGCGTCACACTGCCCCAGTGTGAATTAGTCTTACGCAAGTCTCCGTCGCTGAAGGTAGGCATTCTTCTCTCTCTCTCTCTCTCCCTCTTTGGTAAAAAAGAGGTAGAAATATTTCCGCTTTGTGGGCTATTCTTTTACTTCAGCCCGAGTTCTTGTTTCTCGCAAGTGTGCGGCTACGTTAGGAATTGCATTTTGGGGGATACTTTATTTTATTTTTGTAATAATGTTGCAATGCGATTTTTTTTTATCGTTTTGTAGTAACGTTTATAAAGAAAGAATTGAACAGGTTGGTTCATAATAAAACTATTAATGTCTGAGTACAAAATACATGTAGCTATTTGTTTTAATATTTGTTTTTTATTTCTGTAATTTTTTTACGTTTCGTAAATCCTTTTTTTTACTCATGAACCTAAACTGCAGAACTGGAGTTACTAAGTCACGGTTACTAAGTCTTTACTTTAAAATACGTTAAAATAACTAGCTAGAGAGACAAGACACTTCTCATTTTCTCAAACTGTGGGAGCCAAAAGGTTATAGAATTGTGATGTTCTAATATTATTATATACAAGCTGTGCCCGCGGCTCCGCCCGCTGTCATATTTCACTTCACTGCTAACCTCATAAGCCATTTAGCGTGATAGTAAGTAGCCTATAGTTGATGGGAAGAATCAAGCTATCCGTAGATTTTTTTTTTATTAAAATCGGTTCAGTGGTTCTCGAGTTATAAGCGGACAGACAGACACTCAGACATACAGAAAGCAGACGTTGGATTTTATTATAGGTAAGGATTTTTTATATGAAACTACACAATTTCCTCTAATATTATATTTCATAAATTCACCATTTTAATAATTTAGTAAAATTTCTCTTGTTGAAACCGCCCCTTCAAATCCTCATGATAACCGCAGCGTTAAGTTAGCCGGGTATGGCTCGCGCGTGACACAGGTTGTTTTGGCAACAATCCCACTTGTGATATGCGAGCTTGGTGCGGCGGCGTCAGTAACTCGTGGATCGCTCAACAATGTCTAAAGTGGATAGTCACTAGAAGAATAACGTCAAGGTAAAAATATTTACTTTAGTATTTAAACAATTTCACTTTTTGTTTTTTTATGGAAACTGACATGGTTGCCTACATCACCTACAACATCCGTGACGTCAACCCATAACACCGGGTGAACTCGGTGCCACGTCAGTGCTTCCCTTCGGTCGTGCCGGCGGTCGTGCGGTGGTACCAACCCGGTCGGGTTAAACCCTACCACCTAGTAATATAAGAAGGGAGTCATATCCCTTAGTCGCCTTTTACGACATACACGGGGAGAGATGCAGTGGTGCTATTCTTTTAAAGTACCGGCCCCACACGGTACTTGCGAGCCTACGCCTGGCCGTTAGGAACCGGTATAAACGGTAGGTCCCTTCCCTTCCCTTGCCCCTAACAAGGTGGTAGGCTCAAATTAGAGCCGATTGAGTTCTTACCAAATTAATTGATGAAAAACTTTTTTTTATTGAAAGGCGCCGAGACACCCATAAGGTGTCTAACGACGCCCATGGACATTCGGTCGCATAGGGGGTTGCGAATGCCGTGCAAGTAAATTTTCTAATGTGCTTATTGCATTTAAATTGTACGGAGGTACTACGCGTACTGGGCAGGGGATGCACCCCTATTCAATCGACCTACTACGGGCGCATCCGTGGTAGGTTGGTACCAACCGTTTCTGTAGGTCTTTTATTCACGGAACCGGGAAAATATGGAACGCACTCCCTGCCCATCTATTTCCTCCTAAGTACAGCCCAGGGTTTTTCAAAAGGGGCGGTCGCGCTATCCATAAAAAAACATCCTTTCTTATGGATAGCACGTAGAAAAAGTATTTTCTATACATATATCTATGTATGTATGTATACAGGGTGTTTCAGGATAGGGTTTCGTAACTTCAGAGTTCGAGAGAGGTCCATATTTGAAGACGAAAAGCTCTGTAACTTTTTGCAGATTCGGTCTTTTTTTAGTGTTTTTTGGTGAAAATCGTTTCATCGAGATTTGGTGGACGGTTAACATCTGCCTTTATTAAATAAAAGTAAAATTACTAACTTACATGCATAGTAGAATTAAACTACATGTATGTAAATTCCAAACACTTAAATTTGAATGACATCAAAAGAAAAGGGGGACTTGAATAGGTCATTGCACTCCCTAGACCTAGTCAGCACGGTTGTTGCCAAATCTCCCCGTAGTCACTGTCCATCGAGTATTTATGATTTTAATTTTTGTATGAAAAAAAAATACGGAATTTCGATTTGAGTGATAAGGATTTTTTTCTTCTAATAATGAGTACTTTCTATTCCTAAAGTTTCTCAAGCCTATCCTGAAACACCCTGTATATTCGGTACAGTATCCTTCGTGAACGCACTAAGCATAGGACACGTACCACTTAAGAGGTGAACTAACGTCTAGATGCATCGCCTTGTAAGAGATAGGAGACATTCAGACATTCTGTTGGCTCCGTTATTACACTTACTGTGCTCATTCTTGTCAGTAACATAATTTCAGAAAGAGCGATAGTGATTACTAGTAGGTAATAATTAATCTACACTGCTGTATCTCGATAATCGGGGTAGGCAGAATAATCGGTGTTGTGCTGCTAGTCCTCTGGTAAATTACAGCACAACACCGACCACCAAGTTCAGCAAAGTATTAGGACAAGATAAATATCAAGCAGCAAGTAAGGAAGACCCACCTGCTGCATGACTCGGTGGAAGGACCGGGCCAAGGTGGGAGGTGGCTAGCCTGTCGCCTTTTAACGCGGCATCTTGTCCCTATCCCTTAGGCGCCTTTTACGACATGAACGGACAGAGATAGTAATAATTAATTAATTAAAATATATCGGCCATAATGACATATATTCTGTGAAAATTTCAATGGGCTACGGTTCAAAATATAGCTCTTTAAAGGTAAGACAGACGGATAGACAGAGGGTCTGACAGACTTGCAACCCTGCAAATTCTGATAGGGCATTATTGTTTTTCTCTATATTCGGATCCATAACGAACTAATAATGCCAATCATGAATTAGCCTATATTGAATTACCTAAGTGACATGCCTACTTAGTACGAATCTTTCGAAACAAAAGACGAAAAGTTTTGAATGCGTGTTATACTCATTTAGAGAAAAGAGAATATATGAGAAGAGCGGAAGACCGCGTTTGGTGGCGTGCCTTGGGAGATGGCTATGTCCAACAGTGAACCGATGCGGGCTGATGATTACAAAATTTGAAGAGATTTCCCGTTTTCTGAAAGTCATCTTCGTTATAACAATTCGTCAAAAAAAAAGTCTAAATTTAAATTAATCAACAGCGACAAGATTTGTGTGTTGAAGTGCTGCGGTGACGTTTTATTCGTTTTCCACGGACATTAGTTCGCTAATGCAGCTTTTTCTGCTGTCAGACGCAAGATTGAGAGCTTGTTTCACGGTAAGTTGCGATAGCCAAGATAAATACGTCCACTGACGTACGACTAGGTAAAATAATGTGAGAGGGTTTTAGAAATGAGAATTTTTTTAATTCACATTTTTACTTTTAAAAACACACGTGCTATTTTTGCGCCGTATGCAAAACTGCAAAACGATGTTATAGATAGCAACACTAGAAATAGAAAACTTATGACGTTTTATACATACATACATATACATACCACACACGCTGTATCCCGATAATCAGGGTAGGCAGATTAATCGGTGTTGTGCTGCAAGAACTCTGGAAAATTGCAGCACATCATCGACCACTACGTTTAGCAAAGTATTCGGACAAGATCATCAAGTAAGCAAGTAAGGCACAAACCTGCTGCACGACTCGGTGGTAAAACAGGACCGTGCCAAGGTGAGAGGTAGCTAGCCTATCGCCCTTTAGCACGGCATCTCGTCCTTATATTCAAGACTTTTTATATAATATATTATAATTTTTGTATTATTGCCAATTTTCTTGGTTTTTATATTTTTATATATTTTTTAAATATACAGGGTGTAAAAACGGCGAGTACATTAAATTTAGGAAATGATTATTGGGATCAAGAGTAACAAAAAAGTCAAATAACTTTTTTCTGAATTCCCTTTAAATAAAAAGTTACAGTTTTCATACAAACTAATTGATTATTTTAGTGTAAAAATGATCTAATGACAATAGGGCAGCGTGGAGGGGAGAAGAAAGGGTGAGATGTGAGCGTCTCGGACGGAGGTATCGGGGGGAGGGGCGGGGGTTAGCTTTGTGAGTGGAGGACTGGAGGTCGGCAGGCGGAGGGTGCGGAGCGGCAACCACGCGTTAAATTACACTAGACGAAAACATACATTTCAAAAATTCATATCTCGAAAACTAGACACTTTAGAGAAAAACTTCACTTACTTTTTTGTCTAGGAAAAACATGAGGATTGCGCTGGCGAAATTAATGTACTCGCCGTTTTAACACCCTGTATATTACAAAACACACATTCTAATTTAAAGTCGGCTTTAGTGATCACTTTTATGTAAATTTTTATTTTATATAGGTAGGTAGGTACTTAGCAATATTTCAAATATTGTTGAATATTTGTCTCGCGTTAAATATTTGCCTATGAATAATTATTAAGAGGCATATTAATAAAAACTAAAAGTTTTAAATATGGCGAAGGCAATATTACAATATTATTTAATGGGCTTTTATCCAATATTTTCTCGATTATCATCAATAACAATAAAAAATCTGTCAAGGTAGTTTATTGTAAATTTTTTTACATTCAAAAAGATACGTTTTCAATGAGTTAGTTCCATGACGACCGGAGTCGCAGGCAAAATCTCGTTAGTCGGTACATAAAACTGTTTATTGTTTTCTTGCACATACGTGAGTTGTTAATGGCGAAAATAGTATTTTAATCTGCTGTAAATAAAATAAAATATTTAGTCAAATTACTAGTAAAATTTTGTGAAATTTTCAAAATATTTCATTCATCATGAACAATATTTTAAATTTTCCCGCGTTTAAAACGTATAAATTTCCCAACTACCAATTAATGAACTAAAACGTTTAATTTATTTAAATATCTATTTAACCCCCTTTCCATTAACCTACACCTATACCTTCAAACCATTTAATAATCATTATCTACCTTGCCTACATAATCAGGGTGGCATGCCACAGTAGGCACGCAGTTGGCAACGTTAGGTAAGGGAGAAGTGATTAAGGGAAGGAATAGATTTAACTTGCGCAGTTCAGTTTCAGTAATTGAGACGTGACTCCCGCTACCTCGCGGGAGTTTAGCGATAAATACTCTCATTAGGGCGGAGACACACAGTGCGGACTTGCGGAGCGGTGAAGCTTTCGACGCATATGGCCAAAAACGCAAAAGGCTAATAGACGCATTTGGCCAGATACTCAAACGGCGAAATACGCAAATGGCCAGATACGCGATTGACCAAAACTGAAATACGCACATGGCCAGATTCGCGATCGACCAAAACTGAAATACGCACATGGCCAGATACGCGATTGACCAAAACTGAAATTCACACATGACCAGATTCGCGATTTACCAAAACTGAAATACGCACATGGCCAGATACGCACATAACCAGAAAACCTGCGTCCGCAAGGAGGGTTCGAATCTGCTGACACATAGTCATCTCTTGATATAGGTATTAGTCCACCAGACAGAAATAATGAAGCCTCCGCTGGTTACTTTTTATTTATTTTTCCGATGTTCGAAGCCCGAAGTGCACAAATTATATGGAGTAGGAAGCTCGAATGTTTCTGGTTGTATTTTAAATTACTTTAAAATGTTTCATTTCCCAACCATGAAACTAAAAATTTTTACTCGACTACGGTGAAGCAAAAAATAACTTATAAAAACTAAAACCCGACTACGAAAAAATGTATAACTCACATTTTCTATTCACTATTTCACAATAGTCAAGTGACCATTTCGTCAAACTTTATTCACCATGCTAAATGTTCCCAATTACTACATTTATTTCAGTTTGCTCTAAAAACTTTCCACACCTCGAAAATTTCTTCAACTTAAGTTACTTAACTTATGCTCGTAAGTAAAAAAAATTACAGCATTTCATAAAGTTAGGAAATAAAAATTCTTCTCTTCCAAACATTACTATCACCAAATAAAATAAAAATATTTCCAAGTTTTAAAAAAACCATTCACCAATTTACAAACCGGTCATGTAGCACAAGCCTTCTCAGAGCCTAGTTAATCAGAGTCCACAGTCAGAAGGCGGGCTGAGTCCGCGGAGCGGCGAGAGGTGCCAGTGTCTACCCTCCCGCCCCTGAACTACACCCTCACACCCCCGGGGTAGGGAGAGGGAGCGTCCGCGCTTCCTGTCTACAATATCCTCCTCAATAGGGTAGGAGATTGTTAATGCAGTTTTAAAGTGAAGGGTAGTCTAAAAGTGGAACCGAATGCATAACGGTGTTTTAAATAACAACATTAAAAATATAAAACAATTTGTGTTTGTATTATTGTTATTTATAGTAGGTCCAACTACTCAAACATTTGAAAACAAAAATAAATTTGTATACCTATAGTACAATCTATTACAGGCGAAAAAATATCCGCCAAAAAAATGCTAAAATATTTTAATGGCTTTTCCTAAAATATATGTATAATACAGGGTTTTTCAGGATAGCCTTGAGAAACTTCAGAGATAGAAAGTACTCATTATTAGAAGAAAAAAATCCTTATCACTCTAATCGAAATACCATTTTTTTTTTCATACAAAAATTAAAAATTGTAATAAAAACTCGATGGACAGTAAGTATGCAACAGTACTTTTTAGGTCTGGGGAGTGCAATGACCTAGTCCAGTCCCCTTTTTCTTTTGATGTCAATCAAATTTAAGTGTTTGGAATTTACCTTAATAAAGGCTGACGTCCACCAAATCTCGATGAAACGATTTTCACCAAAAATGTTCAGAGATTTTCGTCTTCAAATATTGACCCCTTTCTAACCCTGAAGGTACGAAACCCTATCCTGAAACACCCTGTATAAAACATTATCAAAAAGCTCTTCCATACCAAATATGACCATATGAAAATATCTATGTACAAAAAATAATAATTATAAGGAAACTGACATGGCTGTTCACATCACCTACCTACATCATGTATTTCATACCTATTTATAATTAGTTACTATTCTCTCACATTATCCGTGCGCCAACTTATACGCCCTTTACCACATCCCCAAGGTTTGCTCTAACATAATGCAGATCTGCATTCAGCCGATTTTGTACCTTATTTCATTGTAAAATGGTGTACAATAAAAAATAAATACAAATGCAAATACATCCGTGATGTCAGCCCATAACACCGGCTGAACTAGGTGCCATGTCAGTGCTTCCCTTCATTATGAAATATACAGAGGAAATATAAATAGAAAGAGGAAAATCGAAAGACGATTAGGAACTGGGTGGCACGGGACAAAACGATCTACTGGAATGAGTTTTTCAAATATCCGAAAAAATATGCTGTACCCATCATCAGGATGACGCCGAGAGGAAACATGTAAACTGACATAACGTCACGCCGGTTTTATAGTGTGGTAGGCAGAAATAACGGATCTCTACGTGCCACGGTCCTGACCTGACACACCTCTGCGGCATGTTCTACGCACATGTTTTTCATAATGCTCGTCAGTTACGGGTACTATGCACTTGACCCTTTTTAGGGTTCCGTATCCGGTACGGGACCCTACTACTAAGCCTACGCCGTCTGTCTGTCCGTCCGTCCGTCTGTCTGTCTGTCTGTCTGTCTGTCCGAGAGCTGTATGTCTTAAACCGTAATAGGTAGCCTGTTGAAATTTTTACATAATATGTGTTATTATGGCCGATATAATAACAAATAATAAAAATAAGAAAAAGTAAAAAATTCACGGGGGTTCCCATAGAAGAAACCAAAGAAGTGTATGCGCGCGCGCCATCTACCGAATAGAGCGTGAAGCATTTTAAGTAATCATGACATTTAACTAATTTGAAGCATTTGATAACACGCCATAGATGGCGTGAGTGGCGCTAACCAAGACATGGCGATAAGGAACCCTCGGTGCGCGAGTTCGACTCGCACTTGGCCGGTTTTTTAGCACGAGCCCGATCTGGTCCAGATGCGTGCGTCTAGCTGGGGAGACCCTTCCGGACTCTTGCACTCACGTTCGCTCCATATATTTATTTATTTATTTTTATGGAAACTGACACGGTTGGTTACATCACCTACAACATCCGTGATGTCAGCCCATAACACCGGGTGAACTTGGTGCCACGTCAGTTTATATATTTGATTCTAACTTCGAAAAACATATAAAACAGAGCCAGAAAACACTTACACGTAATTAACAATTCTGAAGATGTATAGAATACAAGCTGAAAGAAATTGCATTAAGTATAACAGATCCACAAAAAAGTTCGGATTTACAAAATCTTTCATAATATTATATGCTATTTTTCATTCAGTCATTCCACTAAGTCATGCAGCAGGTGGGTCTTCGTACCTTGCTGCTTGATAGTTATCTTGTCCGAATACTTTGCTAAACATGGTGGTCGGTGTTGTGTTGTAATTTACAAAGGGTCCTTGCAGCACAACACCGATTAATCTGCTCACCCCGATTGTCGGGATACAGCGTGTTGTCTTCTCAGAATCATTCAGGGTGTAGACGGAAATGGTGCAGCTACGTTACTTGTATAGGCAGCAACGGGGACGGGAGTACTGGTAGCTGGCCGGGCGGCTCCGTAATGCGGATTAGGTACCTTCCGCCTCACAATGGGGCCGGCAAATCTGACGTATCGTCTGTGCTAAATACGATTTATTTCCCCCTCTCTCTAAGCCGAGCTTAGCCTCTGCTTCGATAGGTGTTTAATGATGATAGTCGCTTACGGGACGTCCGTCTGGGCGCTTAAGGTGGCCTTTTGAGCTATTTCGCAGAGAATGGAGACTGCGCTGTGCTGCGCCTCCTTTGACAAAGTGTATAGGATTTTGTGAGAGTTTTGGGAAGTTTGAAATGTATATGATACTATGTATGTACCTAGGCCAAAGATTTAAATAGATGGATAGGGCAAAGCGCCCAAGAGTCCGTCACCGATTAGACATAGACCTCATGTACAGTAGTCATAAAGAATCACATAAAAAATTGCTGTAACAAAACGCTAACGCTCTGCATTCGCGCATCGGCGCGCTGCGTTCCGTTCCGTGGAACGACCTCTCAACACGCGCGTGGCGCTGCGTCTGATACTCAGGTCTGATACGTAGTAGCCGCATGCGGCCCTTTCATTGGTGACATTGTCTGTAGTGAGCCATGTTTGACTATGCCCTATTTATCGAAAAAAAAATTTACCTAGGAATATGTAGGTAGGTATACCGTTTATTAATTATAGGACTTGTAAAGCGAAGGAATTCTTTTCTAGGCTTATCAGTTTTCACACTCCTCTTTTCAAACGTACGTATTCGTGTATTTGTATCAAATATATAAATAAATAAATTTACACTGGCAAAAAGGACATGGCTTAGCGTATATTGCCCCGTCCGCTGTGAGCTTAGCGTATATTGCCCCGTCCGCTGTGAGCTTAGCGTATATTGCCCCGTCCGCTGTGAGCTTAGCGTATATTGCCCCGTCCGCTGTGAGCTTAGCGTATATTGCCCCGTCCGCTGTGAGCTTAGCGTATATTGCCCCGTCCGCTGTGAGCTTAGCGTATATTGCCCCGTCCGCTGTGAGCTTAGCGTATATTGCCCCGTCCGCTGTGAGCTTAGCGTATATTGCCCCGTCCGCTGTGAGCTTAGCGTATATTGCCCCGTCCGCTGTGAGCTTAGCGTATATTGCCCCGTCCGCTGTGAGCTTAGCGTATATTGCCCCGTCCGCTGTGAGCTTAGCGTATATTGCCCCGTCCGCTGTGAGCTTAGCGTATATTGCCCCGTCCGCTGTGAGCTTAGCGTATATTGCCCCGTCCGCTGTGAGCGTAGCGTATATTGCCCCGTCCGCTGTGAGCTTAGCGTATATTGCCCCGTCCGCTGTGAGCTTAGCGTATATTGCCCCGTCCGCTGTGAGCTTAGCGTATATTGCCCCGTCCGCTGTGAGCTTAGCGCTGATTTTCAGCCACGCCATAGATGAGATAGACGATACTGGATGAGATTGGTCGGTTTTGTCTGATAATTCAAAAATATTATACACATACAAACCTACCACCCATGCTGTATCACGGTAAGCAGAGTAACCTTGGTTGCACTGCAAGAACACGGATAACTTGCAGCACCACAACGACCACCAAGTTTAATTTAAAAAGTTAAAGTATTATGTTTAACCCGTCGCCCTTACACACAGCATCTTATCCATCCCTTAGCAGCATTTTACGGCGCACACGGGGGAAATATGCAGTGGGACTTTTTTTATGTACCGTACCGTAATCAATATCTACTAATAATACATCTGTAAGGGATGGTCATGGAGTAGGTTATTTTTGTTTTATGAAATACTGAGTTTGTAGACTCTATGTATGTAAATTGACGATTTTTAGAAATGTTTTCTGTATGTATGTATGTTCCTCTATAACTCTTAAACCGTTCATCCGAATTCGATGTCACTTAGTAAAAGCACATTTGACTACACGTGGCACAGGATAGGCTAATAAAATTCAGTTCCGGTACGCTAAGATGTGGCTCTCATACAAACCGAATTGTTCCGCGCGCCGAAGTAAAGGTACTGTAGCAAGCGGTGGTGGCGGCGACGCGTGGCGGATGACGGCGCGTTGCGGAAATAACTTAGTTTCTTCGAGAAGGTTTATCATTTATCTGAACGCAGCTCGGCCTTATTTATTACTTGCTTACTTACTTCTCTATAAATACGAATTTCACGTGAGCGAAGGCTCGGGCAAAAGCTAGTAACAACAATTTCGTAAAAGAAAATTTCATCTAAATTTTTCCATAGATCCCGTAATCAAATCCAAATCTGCAAGATGAACGACTTCGTGTTGACGCCGCCGCCGGTCGGCCATTTTGGCATTTAGCGGCAGTTACACGAAGATTCCCTCGTTATGAGTGCACTCTGCCGCTGGACAATAGAGTAAATAGTCGGCGGGGAGCAATAAATAAGAGGAGATCTTAATCTTAACGGAGGCTGCGACGCAGGAACTATCCGCGAGTCAGCAGGTGAGGCATGTGGTACTTTGCTCTTTATAGTTTAGCTTTATATTTTTCGATAAGTGCAACTTCAAGAATACAATGTTTTATACGCTCTATTATTATTATTCTATTGCAGTGGTTCTCAAATAGTGGTACTCGTACCCCCAGGGGTACGTAGGCTCAAGAGAAGGGGTACGTGTGGGCGCACTCAATGGCCACGTTTACCTTTACATTGTAAAAAGAACTTATCTCATTAGTGAAAATTGTGATTACTAAGTAGGTAGATATTACATAGCGAGCAATGGAGCGAGCCATGCTGGGAATAACGCTACGTGATATGGTGCGTAACGAGGCAATCCGCCGACGCACCAAAGTAGTCGATATTGGATACCGGGTGGCTAAGCTCAAGTGGCAATGGGCTGGGCACGTCAGCCGAAGAGACGACGACCGTTGGAGTAACCGTGTCCTACACTGGCGGCCGTGGACAGGAAAACGGAGTTTGGGAAAACCACCCGCCAGGTGGGACGACGACATCAAGTACGTCGGCGGAAAGCAATGGTTCCGTACCGCTGAAGGCCGGGAGGACTGGAGGAAAATTGGAGAGGCGTATGTCCAGCAGTGGACGTTTACACGCTGACTGACTGACTGAGATATTAGAATCGAACAAATAACTACAAATGGATAATCAACTTTATTACATAATTATGTAAAAATAATAACTATATGAAAATTGTTTTATTCAAACATTTTGCTTAGGGGTACTTGGGTTTCAGAAAATACGCTAAGGGATACAGATTAAAATATAATTGGGAACCACTGTTACACTGCATCTCTCCCCGTGTATGTCGTGAATGGCGACTAAGATATAAGGACAAGATGCCGTGCTAAAGGGCGACAGATTAGTCACCTCTCACCTTGGCACGATCCTTCCACCAAGTCATGCAGCAGGTGGGTCTTTGCGCCTTATTTGCTGCTTGATGGTTATCTTGTTCGAATACTTTGCTAAACGTGGTGGTCGGTGTTGCGCTGCAATTTTACAAGATTACTTGCAGCACAACACCGATTACTGTGCTCACCCCTATTATTTTCGGGATACGGCGTGCGGTATGTATGTATGTGGGTATTAGTATTCTAGTATTTACAAAAATAACGGAAATAAATTAAATTTTCTATCAACATTTTTACTCTCCATTTACTAGCAAAATTTGTCTCAATTCGTTTCACCTCCAACACTATTTCGCCGAGTCGACGTGACGTCATAACTCACGTAGATTTCCACTGATTTACTGTTCCGATTCCGGCAAGGCACGAAATAAAGGTGCACTCACACGCGCGACAAGTCATAGTGCGACTTAAGTCAGGTAATTTATAGTAGCGCGCGGAGTCGCCTCCGCCGCCGCCTCCGCCGCGCCACCGGCGGCGACCGGGAGGCACGTACGGGGGGTCAAGCGCTGACATCATACCGGGTACTTCTGGGCAGTGTGTGGACGATCTTAGTTGGAAGGTTTTTGTAAACTTTAGTCTGCCCAATTACATCCAGTACGGTGGTACCATACCCAGTCGGCTACAATTTAATCCTACCACCTAGTAAGGGGCAAGGGAAGGGAGCTACAGTTTTACACCGGTTCCGAATGGTGAAGCAGCAGGTGCAGGTATGCACGTAAATTTTTTCTTCAGAAAAAACTCATTGATACACGCCGACCGGATTCGAACCTCGGACCTCTCACATGAGAAGCCGATTCCGAAACCACTCGGCCACCCGCTGCTTTTTAATCTTAACATATTGTTTATTTTGCAACGTTATCAGGTCAGGTAACCTTGTCAGCCTCGATAGCTCAGTGGTGCGGACAGTCTACTGTCGCTATTGAATGTTAAGCAACGCTGGGCGCGGTCAGTACTTGGATGGGTGGTCGCTGACCGTTGGAGGCTGACCGAGGTTCGGATTCCTCGTAAAACTGTAGGTCCCTTCCCTCCTAATCTTACTTGGTGGTAGGGTTTAACCAGCACGGGTTGGTACCACCGCACTGAATGAAACGTCGGTCAAAACGGCTATGTAAATAGTTTGTGTTTTCCGACCAGTTCAGTGTAGCCGGCACGATCAAAGGGGGAAGCGCTGACATGGCACCTAGTTCACCCGGTGTTATGGGCTGACATCACGGACGTTGTAGGTGATGTAGCCAACCGTGTCAGTTTCGATAAAAAAAAAATCTGGGAATTATTTAATAACTGAAAAAGTGTTTAATATCTACTACAGACACCATACATACATACATACATATCACACACGCTGAATCCCGACAATCGGGGTAGGCAGAGTAATCGGTGTTGTGCTACAAGAACTCTGGTAAATTGCAGCACAACACCGACCACCACGTTTCGCAAAGTATTCGAACAAGATTAAATCGATCAGGCAGCAAGTAAGGCACCAAGACCCACCTGCTGCATGACTCGGTGGAAGTACCGTGCCAAGGTACGGTGGCGAGCCTGTCGCCCTTTAGCACGGCATCTTGTCCTTATCCCTTAGTCGCCTTTTACGACATGCATGGGGAGAGATGCAGTGGGGCTATTCTTTTTAAGGACCGGCCGCACACGGTACACACCCCACACAGACACCATCTGTTTATAAATCGTAGAGAATCTACGGAAGGAAGAAAAAATATTCCACCCTTTGACAACACAGAGTCTGGACCAATAATCCGTGCAGAGTGCGTTACGTGGTTCTCCCGAGTCGGCGGGCGGCACTTACGTTCAAATTGATTGTTTACGCGGTAAAACGTAGGAAAACCGCGCCGTGCCGCCAGAATCACGTAACTAGATGCTTGTGGAAAATTCTAGTTAATTCTAGAACGGTTTTTGTTTGGTTGAAAAATTCAAATCCTATTACTTTAAGTGAGCTAAACTTGTATATATATATATATGTATATATACAATTGGTTTCTCGGAAACGGCTCTAACGATTTGGATGAAATTTAATATTTAGATAATGTAATTTTTTTAAGTTTATCTAGATAGGTGTAGACGCCGAGCGAAGCTCGGTCGCCCAGGTACTTTCTGTTAAATGAGAACGTTGTTCACACACATTGGGTTCCGTAGCCATATGTTTTTTTTTTTTTTTTTTTTTTGTTTTATGTAAACTGACACGATTGGCTACATCACCTACAAAATTTTTTTAAAGCTTGAAATAAAAGTTAAATTACAAATTATAAAATTCCCGACCCCTAAATGTCAAAAATGTGTTCTGTTTACTTCCTTAAAGGAGTCGGGGGACCGCTAATTAAACAAAATATAAAATCTCAGATCTGCGCGAGAATTTAGTTAGCGGTCCCCCGAATCCTTTAAGTAAGTTTTTTTTTTATGTAATCCGGTATGGGTGGCTGAGTCAGAGGGCCTAAAGCACATGCTCTGACTAGCCGATATCACCTCCGAGAAGGTAGGTGCCATACCGGAGACTTCCCTGGATTGCAGGCTATACTATACTACTAAAATAAACTTATTATTTATACTTTTTAAGGATCGGAATACGGGAGACTAAATAAATTATTTTTTACTTTTTAAGGATCGAGAATTTTTATTCTGTGCTATGAAGTGTCGGTAGGTGCTTGACCAGCAATTTGCGCCAACCTCACACTGCATGCAGTAGTCCATTTCGAAAGAAGTAGGTACAATTAGATTGATATTATTAGAAGTATGAGAATCAAGTTGGAGAGGCGTATGTCCAGCAGTGGACGCTTACACGCTGGCTGACTGACTGACTGACATGAGAATCAAACAAAAGCTATCTACATATTTCCACCTTACATAGACCGATTACTTAGAATAAAGCTGACAATATAAGGCATTATCCGATTGAGTTGGCAGTATGGAGTTGGAGTTGGCTAAGGGCGGGTTTACACGTCGACTGCCTCTGAGAACGGAGCGATAATTCACTCAGCTGTCCCCCCGCAGTTGGATATTAATGATAGGCATCTGCCCTCGATTTATATACTCTTACCTTCGAATCTTCGAGGTGCATGAGGGGTGAGGGTTGATAATACATATAATATACATTTGAAGTGTACTAGTGGACAGGTTGACAAGAACCAAGTCTTATGGTAGATGTAATTTTTTTTTCTTCGTGCCTTACTTGCTTGTCCGAGGAGGTCTGAGGTTCGAGTCCGGTCGGTGTGCATTACTTACGTTTTATTGTATTTTAATTAAAAATAAACAAAATATTATAATTATTGACTATTACTAAAAAATTTAACTAAATAAAAAGTAAGACTAACGTAAACTAAGGAGGAGGGAATTGTCTAGATCAGTCTTTCTCAAAGTGGGCAATAACGCCCCCTTGTGGGCGCTGGAGGCCTAAAGAGGAGCGGTAAAGGGCCCTGAGAAAATTGGGGGGATTTGAAGCGGTTTAGGGGGGCGATGGCTGATTTTTAATTTTCTTACACAAGAAAAATATGGTTATCTTGTCCGAATACTTTGCTAAACGTGGTGGTCGGTGTTGTGCTGTAATTTACAAGAGTACATGCAGCACAACACAGATTACTCTGATCACGCCGATTGCAGGGATATAGCGTGTGGTGTGTATGTATGTATGCAATTATGTTTTCTTTATAGTCTGTAATATAAGTGGTTTGTATTTGTTTAATAAAATTTCATAGCTTATTAATATCTTGTATGGTTCGTTGAGTCAGAGGGTCAAAGCACATGCTCCAATCAGCCAGTATCACATCCGAGAAGGCAGGTGCCATACCGGAGACCTCCCTTTGGATTACTAGCTATGTATGTACTGGACTAGAGGAGAACACAGCTGAGGCTGCTATGAGGCCAGCTTACGTCCAGTACGGTGGTACCAGTTAGCTGCAATTTTAGCGTACCACCTAGTAAGGGGTAAGGGAAGGGACCTACAGTTTTACAGCGGTTCCAAACGGTGAAGCAGCAGGTGTAGATATGCACGTAAATTTTTCCATCAGAAAAAACTCATTGGTTCACGCCGACCGGACTCGAACCTCGGACCTCTCGCAAGAGAGACCGACGCCCAAACCAGTCCGTTGAACAAGTGCGTAGTACCCGTAATCTACGAGCATGCATGTAGAGCATTATGAGAGTGGAAGAGGCGGCAGAGGTGTGTCAGGATCGTCAGACACGTGGAGATCCGTTGTCTCTGCCTATCCCACCGGGAAACAGGTGTGACGCTATGTATGTATGTATGAACAAATATTTAATTAAATATTCAATTTTAAAGAGGCATTAAATATTAAAGAGGAAGACAAAAGATAATCTTTAACGTCGACAAACAAGATAACATCGTCCTGGAAAAATTCTCACCTCATTCAATCTGCCACGTGCCATAAAATATAGCCGCCAAAAGACCGAGAAGAAACCTTCTGAATCCGTGCCCCGTGCGTCAAGCAAAATGCTTAATAGCCCGTTGGATTAGGGCTTCCAACAGGAATAATACTGTTGCGAACTGCCACGGTTATAAATGGAGAAAAAATATTGGGCCGACTTCGACCGGCGAGCCGCGCAACTAATACTCGTAGATGTTCCTTTCTCATACATCATTCTCAAAAAAACATGTCACCGATCAAATAAGCTTATAAGCTGAATTCACAACGACTGTTTTTGTGTTGTATATTATTTTTTGATTATTCCTATGGCAGTTAAATTGCACTAGATCTTGTTACAATTTGTCCTATCTGGTTCGATTACGCCCACCAATAAAAAAACACCCAGAAACTTCGCAGGGTATTTTTTTATACATATTATTACAAGTATTCTAATGACTAACAACATAATAACATCGCCTACAGTTTATCGAAAACACAGCTTGAGAGCAAGATTATCAATTTTACTGAGAGTTCTGACTACAAAGACATATTAATAAAGTGTACCAGACTAAGATGAGTCTTATGTCCTCAAATATGCGAGTCATTCATAGCGTAAGATGGCTTCTTTGAATTTACTCGCGATGACAATTTGCACAATGCGATTAAATAAAATAATTATATTGAAGTATTCGTGATGACATGACAACTGCATTTGAAGGCACGCACACTTGCTTACCGACAGTTAACATGTTTCATCGTGCTTTGCCTTCTCTAGTATTTAGTTCGGTGACCGCCGCCTCTTCCATAGGCTGACTCAAACAATTGAAAAAAATAGAAGAGGCATTAACCATTAAGATGAACAATATAAGCGGCGGGTGGTCGAGTGGTCTAGGCATCGGCTTCTCTTGCGAGAGGTCCGAGGTTCGAGTCCGGTCGGTGTGCATTACTTACGTTTTATTGTATTTTAATTAAAAATAAACAAAATATTATAATTATTGACTATTACTAAAAAATTTAACTAAATAAAAAGTAAGACTAACGTAAACTAAGGAGGAGGGAATTGTCTAGATCAGTCTTTCTCAAAGTGGGCGATAACGCCCCCTTGTGGGCGCTGGAGGCCTACAGGGGAGCGGTAAAGGGCCCTGAGAAAATTGGGGGATTTTTAATTTTCTTACACAAGAAAAATATCGGCAGACGTGAGTTTCTCATTTTCCTAATTTATCAGTAGTATATTATCCTTCAACAACGACGACTTGTTTGTTTACTGCCAACATTTGGAGAACCTCCACAGTGATTTCAAACAACGATTCCAGGACATTTTAAAATTGAACTGGGTGTTGAATTCTTTTTCAAATGTCAAAACAGCAGTATCATCCCAGCTTGAAGAAGAATTTATACAAATTGACAACGAACGAGGAAATAAAAATCAAATTAAAAAATAACTGGTACCAAGAATTTTGGCTACAAAAGCCAATTCAAAGCTAAAGTTAAAATGTTGGGGGCGCTAAAAATAATTGATTCTCAAAGTGGGCGGTAGACGAAATAAGTTTGAGAACCTCTGGTCTAGAATATCAGACACATTCCTCGTAATTATAAAACAAATAACGAAGTAAATATTATGCAAAATGTGACAATAACAGTTCTGTCATTTTTATTGCTTTGGGCTGACCGATATGGATTGTTGAAGGGAGGAGGTCGGTGGAGGGTCCCCCTACCCTCTCTTGGTCTGGAGAGAGGAAGAGGTAGGGCACTACCCTATTGGAATGTGAGTTGAAATATTGTTGCTCTGACGGTGGGCAGAAAGGTGAAATCTTTGGATCTTTGTTGGAGAAAATGAGGTGAATGCTTTGTGGCGAATTATTGAGAAACGCTTTCGCCAAATGTGTACAGTAATTTTCGTGGATTTTACTTCCTGGAAAAGCCAAAAATGCATTAGCAAAGTATTCATGTGTATCTGAATAATACGTACTATTATCATCGCTTGTCCTATCTTATATTCTCTCTTTTCTCTATCTTCTCGTCTCTTCTTCTCTTTTTTAACCGACTTAAAAAAAAAGAGGAGGTTCTCAATTCGACTGTATTTTTTTTTATGTTTGTTACCTCAGAACTTTTGACTGGGTAAACCGATTTTGATGATTATTTTTTTAATTGAAAGCTGGTGCTTCCCGTGTGGTCCCATTTCAATTCGGTCAAGATCGGACTGGAAAGCGAAAGCTCGGCATTCAGCCTCGCGATTCCGCCGAGTACATTAATAGCAAAAAATTACTAAAAAAACTGTGAAATAAAAAACTATTTAAAAAAATATAAAAACCGCCTTCGAAAATGTATGACATAAAATAAAATCGAACCCTAGAGTTAAAGGCGGTGCTAAAGCAAGCAAAAATTATGCATGAAAGAAAACATGAGTGGATGATATCCTTTGTGATTTGTGTAGTCTTCTTTAGCACCGCCTTCAACTCTAGGGTTCGATTTTTTTTATTTCATACATTTTTTTAGACAACATAAAATCCAACGTCTCCTGTCTGTCTGTCAGTATGTGTGTGTATAATCGTGTATAACTCTAGAACGGCTACACATATTTACTTGCAGTTTATATCTTCGCTAGGTTGTAGGCAATAAATCATCACACCGTTCATCATATGAGCTGAGCAGTAGTGCCGAAAGCGAACACAGCAACATTCGATGATTGCTCAAATCCGATATGCTATTAAACCGACGAAATGACTATACTGAAAAATAAAATTCAAATTTGGAATTATTCAAATCTTTATTATAATAAACACTACTGTGCCTCTCGCTGCCGACAGGTGTACAATATCACGGTGTACAATAATTTAGTGTTTAGAAAATGTGCGGATATATAAAATCTACGGGCGAGGTCTATGATCAGATTCGTCGGCACGGAGGGATCATCATAATTAATTCACAAAGGTGTCGCTTTGAGGGATGTGAGCGTGGTCGATGATTTGACAACGATATCGATGATATTTATATTGCGTCATTGTTAGATATGTACCAGCATGGTTAAATTGAATGGTTAATTTGAAAGTCTTAAAATGTCCTGAGAAATCATAAATAGAAATAGTTTCTGAAATGACATAATGTTGTCTTTTTTTTCTCTCCTTTCATACACACGTGTTAAAAATAATAGTGAAATGAATGAAAATGGGTCAATGAAAGTTCATGAAGAGCAAAGTATTTTCCTACATCCATTTCTAATTCAGTTTTTAGATCAATCTTTGAATTTCAAGCACAATTTCAACGTATATTCCAATCGATACTCAAAATAATTATTCCCAAAAGCTCTAATTTAAAACATAGTAAACGGTTAAAATCTTCGTTTCAATATTTTGCTATTTGGTTTTAAACAATCAAATCAAAATATTATTAATTATTGCACACTTTGGATCTCAATAGGCGAGTTTCATAAAAAATATCGACAACGCGCTGTGGTGACGTCACTATTTCTTTCAGCAGTAAGGAGCGGCTATCGAGGCAGCTTATCGAGATCGTGCCCCGGCAAGCGGCGGACACCTTAGCGATCAAGAAGGTGAGCTTACCTAGATATCGAAACTTTCCTAGCAATCGTATGGTGACAACATATCTGCTGTGTCAGTGATAGTTTTAGTGTGTTGCGTGGCCTATATTTCAAAACAAAATAGACTGTTTTATCGGTATGTAAAGGGTTAACTTTAGAACGGCTGACCCGATTTACGTGCAGTTCTCACAAAATCGGTCCATCCGACGCACATACAGGCAAACGGATGCGTCAAACTTATAACACCC
This sequence comes from Nematopogon swammerdamellus, assembly GCA_946902875.1. NCBI lineage: Eukaryota > Metazoa > Arthropoda > Insecta > Lepidoptera > Adelidae > Nematopogon > Nematopogon swammerdamellus. Next base: position 6,618,054 of record OX336342.1, read on the forward strand.
CTCCTTTTGCGTCGTGGGGTAAAAAAACAATATGACATATCTCGAGATGGTTTTACGCAGTACAAACTAACGATATTTTAAAGGTGGAGAGATGTCTTAAATGAGAAAGTACCTACCTACACGTGACAATCGTAATACTAATTCGCTGTTAAGTCCAACTTTTAAAGAAAGTTAAACGAGGAAACTAGAATTAATTGTAAAAATAAACTAGAAATTAACATTAGTACCTGATTTAATCGTTTTGTTTTTGTTTCACAGATAATTTAAACTAAGGGGTATTCAATCACTCCTTAAGCATATTCCAATACAACTAATGCACCCACTAAATCACGGGATAGGTAAATGCTTGTTCAATATTCAACAGTGTTGATAAAAGATTTCGCCAGCTCTTGTATTATTGGGGAATTCGCGAGTCCATTGCAGAAATTAATATTGAACTTTAACTTATTTGGTTAGTGTACGTACAGGTTTCCTCGCTGAGTTTTCCTACACTTGCGTGACATATTTATTTATTTATTCAGACATAATCGTTTACAATACAAATTCAAGTTCTCCTGCTTAAGCTGACCTCTTGACCTCATCAGAGTATACATATATTGAATATACCCACTGCATCTCTCCCTCTCCGTGCATGTCGTAAAAAGCCACTCTCACGTTGGCACCGGTCCTTCTACCGAGTCGTACAGCAGGTGGGTCTTCTTGCATTACTTTCTGCTTGATAGTTGATAACATGTCCCTATACTAAACGTGGTGCTCGGCGTTGTTCTGTAATTGCTTGCAGTGAAACACCGATTACTCTACTTGTCCGATTGTCGGGATACGGCGGCGTGTAGTTAAATGTATGTATGTATAAACTCAAAATGAAGCAGGGCAGCGGGCCGACGACGGGTGATATTGGCTGGACGGAGCATGTGATCTAGCCCCTATGACTCACCCTATCATACCAGATTACATAAAAAAATACCCTGAACATAAAAAAATTAAGCAATCGCAAAAAAATCCTGTGAACGAAAAAACTCAATAAGTACAATTCTTAAATCCTTACCTTTCAGATCGAGTTATGACGATGACCCTTCCTCGATTACTGGTTCAAAGACCGAAGCCTTCCCGCTAAACCTCTCAGCCCATACATCACGCGGGTACAGTGAACGGCAATAATCTGAGCCCAACTTTACTGCGCAACTTGGCGACGAAGGTAAGAATTTATTGCTATCGTGTTCACGGGCCAGTGCGCGCGACTGTACCTGGGCCACCTCGCCCGTTGTGCTCGGTGGAGTGGAAAATATAATGTTACTTTACGTCTTTTCATTAGGTAACACGTTGCCCGAGACTTGCTGAAAGTCGTTTATAAGGACTGTATTTTGGAATGGAGGAATTTTCTAGACTGGTCTGTGTTAGTTGAATGGAGGAAATCATCATTAATACTAATAATAAATGTGTAAGGGTGGTCGGTCAAGGTCATGGAGTAAATGATTTTGTTTTATGAGATATTGCGTTTGTACAATATATGTACATACATACATACATACACACCACACGCGTATCACACGACAATCAGGCTAAGCTGAGTAACCGGTGTTGTGCTGCAAGTATTCTGGTAAATTACAGCACAACACCGACCACCACGTTTTCGGACAAAGTATTCGGACAAGATAACTCAGATCAGGCAGTAAGTAAGGCCTGCTGCAAGACTCGGTGGAAACACCGGGCCCAGGTGAGAGGTGGCTAGCCTGTCGCCCTTATGCACGGCATCTTGTCCTTATCCCTCAGTCGCCTTTTACGAGGTGCACGGGGAGAGATGCAGTGGGACTATTCTTATTAAGTACCGGCCCCGCACAGTACTCTATGTATGATACTAAAACTAAATTAACGATTTTTAGAAATATTTTCTGTATGTATGTATCATCCGAATTCGATAAAACTTAGTACAAGCACATTTAGCTATACGGGACACAGTTCCGGTTACGCAGTACTCTAATATGTGGCTAACATACAAACTGAATTGTTCCGCGCGCCGAAATAGAGGTACAGAAGCGGGCTTATTTTCTTTTTTCTTTTTAAATACGAATTTCACGCGAGCGAAGCCGCGGGAATAAGCTAGTTATAAGTAAGTCCACACTGTAGGTATGTTCGTAATGTTTCATTATATTTATGCTTACATCGCGTCGCCGCGCCTGTTTCTCAGTGGGGTAGGCAGAGACATCGGATTTCCACGTTCCAAGTTCCTGACACACCTCTGCCGCCTCTTCCACTCTCAATAACGTTATTCATACATGCTCGTCGATTACGGGTACTGCGCACTTGACCCTTTTTGAGCACATGCCCGATCTGGTACAGGTACGTGCGTCTAGGGCGACCCTTCCCGACACTTCCACTGATATTCGCTCCATAAATATCTTTCGTTAAGTATACTGTATAAAAACTAGAGGTATGTATGCATAATAAATACTGCCTGTGACTAAGTACGAGTGCTCGCTGAAAAATCGAGAACGGCTCAACCGATTTTGAAGTAGTGGGCCTGGCAATATCTTTGAATTCGTATATCATCTCAATATTCTTATAAATATGTTTTTTTTTGTTTATAGACAGCCGGCGTGGGTGTCTGTGCCCAATACTTCAACGGAAGATCAGACACAGCCAATAACACAATTCTTCGCGAAACCACGCTCAGAGAGGCGCCATGCCGGCTATGAGGCGGACAAAAAGGTTGTCGTCTAATTTATTGACACGCTTTTTGAAGACTCCCAGGTTATTAGGTGGTGGGGAACACACTCACCGGAAGACCGTTCCATATTTTCGCTGTTCGACACAGGAACGATTTCGAAAAACTGATTTGTGTGTAATGTATAATGACTTTGTATCTTTTGTTTCCAACAGTCTTAGAAAGTTATGATCTAAAATTTTATAGAAAAACAGCATGAGAATGTTCCCAAACTTATTTTTTACCTATAAAGAGATAATTTCTCGTAAGGAAAAAAAAAAGTTTACGGTGTAAAAGTTCCGCCAGCAGACAATACATAGGTAATGATGTCCCCGAACTTTTTCACACAAAAATCACGAAAATTCTCAAAGTTTAAAATGAAATGAAATATTCATTAAAACTTGAGAAAGTTTGCCGACCCCTGACGTCAGGTGGGTGTGTGGGACGATTTTGCATCTTTCGCTTATCCGGTAACCTTCGGTTAGTAAGAAAACACTGACATGGCACCAAGTTCACCCGGTGTTATGGGCTGACATCACGGATATGGTATTGTAGTAGGTGATGTAGCCAACCGTGTCAGTTACCACAAAAAAAAAAAATTGGTTTTTGCAACATCATTTTACATTATTCAGCTAGAATAGAATGCCTAATGACATTGAGCACGCCTATTGTACAAATGTTAATGTAAAATTGGTGTCCAATAAATATAGCTATTATTTACTTCTTATTATTATTTTGCCGGTACTTCGGGCAATTCTTTATTCTTTATTCATCATCCATACAGTATACTGCACTCGGACTCGTCATAATATGCTTGTATGATAATTAATTGTATTGTATTGTGTTGTGTATTGGTCATTCATATGGCAGTTAGACTGCACTCGAACTTTTCACAATTTATTCTATCCGGTTCGATTACACGAACGAAGAAGAACCGGCAGGAAACTTCGCATCATTTGATGAATTAATTTCATATCAATTGGTGAATGAATATTATTCATATGAATATATATTCTTTATTTCACATTTTTATATTACATTTATATTAATTTTACATATATTATAACTATAAAAGGTAATAAAAATACACAAAATTAATACAAACAAATAAAAACGGCAAGCCTCCAAGCACGCCGGCGGGTGCAGGCCGTGGCTACGGAGCTCTCCGAGACGACGCGAGGCAAGCTACGAGCGATAGGTGGTGGTACTAGACACGTAGGCCACCACCGTAGATGAATATTATTATTATGTTTATTGTAACGTAAATATACATTATACATTACTGAAACACAATATTACGTGTGCTTCTAAATAGAAATATTATGTGTGAAATTAGTATGATTAAAATTTGAACTAACCAAACAGGTAATATGCATTTTTTTACGTATAATCGAAAAACTCGAATAACCGCTCCGAAGATCACCTCACAAAAACTTTCCCAAGCAATAACATTTAAAATTCACTAATTTCTTCCACTCAGCCCCCGGGGCGCCGAACTTAGAAAAGTACGTTTAAGTTTATAACCAAAGACGAAGTGGACCTGAGGTGAACCGAAACTTGAAGGAGGTCTGAACGAAGTTAGCGACTTTAAAGTTAAAAAGGTGAAACTTTTTACTGCGGACTAGATCACTTTTTATTATTTTTATGGGGCGGTTTAGGAGGTAGTCAAGAAAGAGAGCTACGTAACTGCATTATCTGTGTATCATTTCAGGAATTTTTATGATGTACTTATAATGCCTATAATGCCTATAGTACCGTGTGGGCCCGGTACTTAAAAATAATAGCCCCACTGCATGTCTCCCCGTGCATGTCGTAAAAGGCGACTAAGGGATAAGGACAAGATGCCGTGCTAAAGGGCGACGGGATCGCCACCTCTCACCTTGGCATGGTACTTCCACCGAGTCATGCAGCAGGTGGGTCTTCGTGCCTTACTTACTGCTTGATCGATTGAATCTTGTTCGAATACTTTGCGAAACGTGGTGGTCGGTGTTGTGCTGTAATTTACCAGAGTTCTTGCAGCACAACACCGATTACTCTGCTTACCTCGATTGTCGGGATTCAGCGTGTGTGATATGTATGTATGTATGTTACCTATAAAGCGCGGGGCGGATCTCGGCGTGTCGCCGCCGCCGCAGCGGCTCGTCAGTGTTCTCCCTCGCACCCGCACCGTACTTGTTTAGTGTATGCGCGTGGCGGGTCGCCCGCTGCGGCGACGACACGCCGAGATCCGTCCCGCGCATTGTACCTAAGTTATTTTCAATTTTCATTTCTTTCACGAGCTCCAGCTGCTATATGGTTCAAATTTCATTTAAAATGCTAGTAGGTCGTTCACTAGGTGGCAGAGTAAAACGCACTCATTGGTATTACCGCAATCAATGAAGGTGGGTAGAAACTGATATGAAAATAGTCTGCGTTTTAAATCCAATTTTCTTTGAAGCTAGTCAGCCAAAGCGAAGCACTGGCATGGCACCTAGCTCCAGCGGGAGCAAGGTGTAACGGGCTGACATCACAGAAGTCTTCAAGATTCACCCAACCATTTCAGGTTGCATAAACGAAAAAGTTATTCGAATAAAAAAAATCGAAATACCTTACGTCACCTCACCTCACCTCAACTTAACTCATGTCACGTTACGTCACCTCCCTCACCTCACCTCACCTCACCTTACCTCACCTCACCTTACCTTACATTACCTTACATTACCTTACCTTATCTTACTATCCAATACCTCAAAAATATATTGAACCTTTCTCATTCTATGATATCATGATCTGACTCCTACAAGTACAATTTAATGTAATTTTCCTGTGGAGCCTTCTGACCACTGGTACAAAGTCTTATTCGTTCGGCTTTTAAAAAGTTCCTCTCGGAAGTTCTCCCGCCAGAAGATGATACTTGCAGACTTTTTCTTTTTTTTTTGCCACGTCTACACTCCACCCCCGGCCTGGCTTAATGGATGGTGTCATGACATGGCACCTGCTTGAAGAACTATACTCCCGGCTTGAGAACATAAATATTGGGAATGCTTTCAAATTTATTGAAAAAAAAATACTTAACTGGAAAATAAAATTGTTCTGAGGTGGAACATACTCATCTTATTCTGAGAAGGATTTCGTAAAGCATTAACCACATTTATAGCCGCAGTCGGGTAAATAGTGATAGATTTTCTAAATTTTCAGCTCCAAGTATTTATTTTATGGAATTTACAAAATGTACAAAACTACAAAACCTACAAAACTACAAAACCTACAAAATCTACTACAAAACCTACTACACCCGTGATATCAGCCAACCACACCTAGGTGATCTAGATGCCACGTCGGTGCTTCCCTTTGATCGTCTAAGTAAAGCATACCTAAAGCAAAACTACATATTTTTTTCATAATGATGAAATGAAAATGAAAAAAATTCTTTATTGCACAAAAAAGTTTACAAGTCTCAATTAATATCTATAAGCATTCTCCACCAGTCATACCTGCGATTTGGGTGAGGTGGTTTTTAGTTAAAAATGAAGACGTATTCATTATTCTGCACAATTTTTGCCCACTTTCAAATAATCACCCGAAATAAACAAAAATTTGTCAGAGCTACAAAAATATATAAAATATTTAATAAAGTTGGAGTTTGAATAATTTTTATTGAACAAGTTGGGTTGTATTTGACATCAATGTCCAATACATAAAACTAATTACAATTAATTACGAGTTTTCATTATGTTTTTATAGTTTCTTGTTCACTGTATGGCCCTAGTTGGCTGAAATAAAGTATTTTCTTTACGAGTATTCTAATATAAATATTGTAAAGGTATGTTTTGAATTTACATTACAAAATAAGATAGAAACTATCACATTAAAATTACCTAAAACTAGAATTAAAATCGAAAACAAAAATTTCTACCAATAAATAAATTGAATAACATAATAATATCACTATTGCTCATTGCAATCGATTTTCACACGAGCGGAGGCGACAGCAAAGCGGACTTATTGCAGAACTCAATCTCTCCACGTTTGTATGTATAAGGTTGGAAAATAGTTATAATTGCACTCTCTCAAGGAGCTTATGGAAGTCTTGGTGAGGTGGGGTGAGGGGTCCGGACGCGGGCAAGTGACTTCGAAAGGAAATAAAGGTGCAAGCAAGTGGAGGTAATGTTAATTGAATTTCTACTCTGCGGCCCTCCGCGCAGACGTAGGGTGGGCGCCGGTCGACGTACGGCCAGACGATACTGAGGACACACAATTAAAAAGAATAGAAAGAGTTAATTCGTCGAGCAGATGAAGCATAATTTGTAAATGGGTATTGGTTTTTTTTTTATTGACAGCGCGACATATGGCGCCGTCACCCATAAGGTGTCCGGCGACGCCCATGGACATTCGGTAGTATGCGGGGGTTGCGAATGCCATGCCGGCCTGACAGGTGCCCATTCACGCCTCTTGAAGGACCCGACACTGTACTTGGGGGGAAATATATAGGCAGGGAGAGCGTTCCAGAGTTTACCGGTTCTGTAAAGGAAAGATCTGCAGAATCGGTTGGTACGCATCCGCGGTAAGTCCAGTGTGTAGGGATGCAATCCCTGCCCAGTGCGCGTGGTGCGAAGGTGGAGGGGGGACGGAGGGATCGCATTAAACAGCTCCTCCGAGCATACATGCACAAAGGTAGGGTTTATCCCGGCCGGGTTGATACCACCGCACTGAGCGAAACGTCGGTCGAAACGGCTATGTAAATAGTTCGTGTTTTCCGTCCAGTTCAATGTAGGCGACATGAAATGAAGGGAAACACTGACATGGCACCTAGTTCACCCGGTGTTATGGGCTGACATCACGGATGTTGTAGGTGATGTAGCCAACCGTGTCAGTTTCCATTAAAAAAAAAATTGGTTGTCTGTAAAGTCGGTTTACGGACGATAGTTTTACGTGATAAAGAAACACAGCTATAAGAATTACCGTATTTTCTCGTACGGCACCCCTATCGCTGCCGTACGCCGTACATTTGTCGATTTCTAGCCTCGATTACCGTACGATACGGCAATTACCGTACGTTTGGCAACACTGCCGCTACATTTTTCGATTTCTAGCCTCGATTACCGTACGATACGGCAGTTACCGTACGTTTGGCAACACTGCCGCTTGGGCCGATTGTGCCTCTCTATCGCTTGTTACGCGCTCTCGCTTGCACAGGCTCAGATAGAACGTGACACTTTTTCGTGCGTGCAGCCGGTGTTCATCAATTTATAAGACGTTATCACGTCAAAAACATGTATTTCATGATTAATGTTACAATGTAAAAAAATTTTTTTTTCTAAAGAATATGTAGCGGGCAATGTAGGTAACGGTTGAATAGGGGAAGAATTCTTTTAGATAATGCTCGCGGTTATGAAGGGTTAATACATACGAGTACTTTCACATATTATGTCGCAGACAGACGATACGTGTTATACCGGCAACAAGCGAAATATTAACTAAATGTGCCCAAAACTATCGATACTGCGGCTATCTATTCCCGCCCGCCCAAGCAGCGGCCCCGCGGTGCCTACACCCGTCAGTCGAACACCCCGCCCGCCCCCGCCCGCCGCCGCCCGCCGCACAGCCAAGATTAAATGTCATACGCTGCCTGAGTACTTCAGGTAGGCTTTATGATTATGAAACAGTTGACAATCTCCCCTCGGTCGGTTGCGGATTGTTTCGCAAGCAAAATGTGATAGGTAGAACTTGGAAGTATTTCTGAGTGAAGCTTTATTGAGATTATTATAGAGTGAACGTTTTGATTGTGGCTGTTTGGCTCATTTTATAAAGGTTACGTTTATTATTTGTTTTTGTCAGTCCATAACACCTGGTGAACTAGGTGCCATGTCAGTGCTTCCCCCTTTGATCGTGCCGGCTACACTGAACTGGTCGGAAAACAAACTATTTACATAGCCGTTTCGACCGACGTTTCATTCAGTGCGGTGGTACCAACCCGGGCGGGTTAAACCCTACCACCAAGTAAGATTAGGATGGAAGGGACCTACAGTTTTACGAGGAATCCGAACCTCGGTCAGCCTCCAACGGTCAGCGGTCACCCATCCAAATACTGACCGCACCCAGCGTTGCTTAACCATCAATAGCGACAGTTGACTGTCTGCACCACTGAGCTATCGAGGCTGACAAATTCTGTCTTGATTTGTTTTTTTATGTATATATTTTTTAAGAATTTCATTGATAGTGTGCAGTTTATTACTTACGCCACCCAATACTATAGGTCCCTTCCCTTCTTACTTTACTAGGTGGTAGGGTTTAAATCGCTCGAGCTGGTACAACCACACTAAATGAAAGGTCGGTTGAAACGGCTATTTAAATAGATCGTGTTTTCCGTCCAGTTCAGTGTAGCCGGCATGACCGAAGGCCTGACATGGCACCTAGTTAACCAAGGTGTTATGGGCTAACATCACGGATGTAGTAGGCCATGTAGCCAACTGTGTCAGTTTCAATAAAAAAAGGAAACGCTACTATGTGCAATGTTGCCGAATGAATAAAATAGTGCGATCGCGAGTGCCACTGTCACCAAATCGTAATTCACTCCAGACCCGAAAGATCCCCCATCCGTGTACACCCATACATGTTCACACATCAAAAAATGTACCACAAATGCTTAAAAATCATTCAGATAACATTTGTATAAAAAATATATATTATATTGTATTGAATTATATTGTTTACTAGCTGTTGCCCGCGGCTTCGCTCGCGTGAAATTCGTATTTCAAAGAAGAGTAACAAAGGGCGAGGCCGAAGGCCGAGCTGCGTTCAGGAAGACGACAAACCATCTCTAAGAAAGTATGTAATTAAGGGCGAGGCCGAAGGCCGAGCTGCGTTCGCGAAGACCATAAACCGTCTCGAAGAAAGTAAGTAATTAAGGGCGAGGCCGAAGGCCGAGCTGCGTTCAGGAAGACGATAAACCTTCTCGAAGAAAGTAAGTAACAAAGGGCGAGGCCGAAGGCCGAGCTGCGTTCGGGAAGACCATAAACCTTCTCGAAGATATTAAGTAACTGAGGGCGAGGCCGAAGGCCGAGCTGCGTTCAGGAAGACGATAAACCTTCTCGAAGATAGGAAGTAACTAAGGGCGAGGCCGAAGGCCGAGCTGCGTTCGGGAAGACCATAAACCGTCTCAAAGAAAGTAAGTAACTGAGGGCGAGACCGAAGGCCGAGCTGCGTTCAAGAAGAGGATTAACTTTTTTGAAGAAAATAACTAACAAAGGGCGAGGCCGAAAGCCGAGCTGCGTTCGGGAAGATCATAAACCTTCTCGAAGATAGTAAGTAACTGAGGGTGAGGCCGAAGGCCGAGCTGCGTTCGGGAAGACCATAAACCTTCTCGAAGAAAGTAAGTAACTGAGGGCGAGGCCAAAGGCCGAGCTGCGTTCAGGAAGACGACAAACCATCTCTAAGAAAGTATGTAATTAAGGGCGAGGCCGAAGGCCGAGCTGCGTTCAGGAAGCGGATAAACCTTTTCGAAGAAAGTAAGTAACAAAGGGCGAGGCCGAAGGCCGAGCTGCGTTGTTCGGGAAGACCATAAACCTTCTCGAAGATAGTAAGTAACTGAGGGCTATGCCGAAGGCCGAGCTGCGTTCAGGAAGACGATAAACCATCTCTAAGAAAGTAAGTAATTATGGGCGAGGCCGAAGGCCGAGCTGCGTTGACGAAGACGACAAACCATCTCTAAGAAAGTATGCAATCAAGGGCGAGGCCGAAGGCCGAGCTGCGTTCAGGAAAACGATAAACCATTTCCAAGAAAGTAAGTAATTAAGGGCGAGGCCGAAGGCCGAGCTGCGTTCAGGAAGACGATAAACATTTTCAAAGAAAGTAAGTAACAAAGGGTGAGACCGAAGGCCGAGCTGCGTTCGGGAAGACCATAAATCGTCTCGAAGAAAGTAAGTAACTGAGGGCGAGGCCGAAGGCCGAGCTGCGTTCAAGAAGAGGATTAACTTTTTCGAAGAAAATAAGTAACAAAGGGCGAGGCCGAAAGCCGAGCTGCGTTCGGGAAGATCATAAACCTTCTCGAAGATAGTAAGTAACTGAGGGCGAGGCCGAAGGCCGAGCTGCGTTCAGGAAGACCATAAACCTTCTCGAAAAAGTAAGTAACTGAGGGCGAGGCCGAAGGCCGAGCTGCGTTCAGGAAGACGACAAACCATCTCTAAGAAAGTATGTAATTAAGGGCGAGGCCGAAGGCCGAGCTGCGTTCAGGAAAACGATAAACCATATCTAAGAAAGTAAGCAATTAAGGGCGAGGCCGAAGGCCGAGCTGCGTTCTGGAAGAGGATAAACATTTTCAAAGAAAGTAAGTAACAAAGGGTGAGGCCGAAGGCCGAGCTGCGTTCGGGAAGACCATAAACCTTCTCGAAGAAAGTAAGTAATTAAGGGCGAGGCCGAAAGCCGAGCTGCGTTTAGGAAGACGATAAACCATATCTAAGAAAGTAAGTAATTAAGGGCGAGGCCGAAGGCCAACCTGCGTTCAGGAAGAGGATAAACATTTAAAAGACAGTAAGTAACTATAGGCGAGGCCGAAGGCCGAGCTGATTTCAAGAAGAGGATAAACCTTTTCGAAGAAAGTAAGTAATATTTAAGTATAGTAAACTAATTAAGAACCTCTTTGTATACTACATTTCTGGTACGGCTCTCATCTGCGAATATCACCAGATTACTTGCGGAACTGACTCTTGAACAGGCCTCTTAAAACTGTCCGTGAGAAAGGCAGTCCTCTCTTAAGTCCACTCCGGCCATCTACAGCGTTTGCCCCTGAGCTTTATCAGACTTTAAGGGGCAACTGCAGTCTTTTTAACTCAAATGGGTATTCTGGCGGTATTAAACTTATTCGAGGTATGAATACCCTGAAACATGTCATTGTTTATTTATGACTAGCTTTTGCCCGCGGCTTCGCTCGCGTGAAATTTGTATTTCAAAGGAAGAAAGTAAGTAACTAAGGGCGAGCTGGGTTCAGGTAAACGATAAACCATCTCGAAGAAAGTGAGTAACTTTTTGAGGCCGAAGGCGGAGTTGCGTTCAGGAAGACGATAAACCTTCTCGAAGACAGTAAGTAACTATGGGCGAGGCCGAAGGCCGAGCTGCGTTCAGGAAGAGGACAAACCATCTAAAAGAAAGTAAGTAACAAAGGGCGAGGCCGAAGGCCGAGCTGCGTTCAGGAAAAGGATAACCTTTTCGAAGAAAGTAAGTAACTATGGGCGAGGCCGAAGGCCGAGCTTCGTTCAGGATGAGGGTAAACTTTTCGAAGAAAGTAAGTAACAGAGGGCGAGGCCGAAGGCCGAGCTGCATTCAGCATGCGGGTAAACTTTTCGAAGAAAGTAAGTAACAGAGGGCGAGGCCGAAGGCCGAGCTGCGTTCAGGAAAACGATAAACCTTCTCGAAGACAGTAAGTAACTATGGGCGAGGCCGAAGGCCGAGCTGCGTTCAGGAAGAGGATGACCTGTTCGAAGAAATAAGTAACAGAGGGCGAGGCCGAAGGCTTCCTGAACGCAGCTCGGCCTTCGGCCTCGCCCTCTGTTACTTAATTTCTTCGAAAAGGTTATCCTCTTCCTGAACGCAGCTCGGCCTTCGGCCTCACCCATAGTTACTTACTGTCTTCGAGAAGGTTTATCGTTTTCCTGAACGCAGCTCCGCCATCAGCCTCGTCCTCTGTTACTTACTTTCTTCGAAAAGTATACCCTCATCCTGAACGCAGCTCGGCCTTCGGCCTCGCCCATAATTACTTACTTTCTTCGAAAAGGTTATCCTCTTCCTGAACGCAGCTCGGCCTTCGGCCTCGCCCTTTGTTACTTACTTTCTTAAAGATGGTTTATCCCCTTCCTGAACGCAGCTCGGCCTTCGGCCTCGCCCATAGTTACTTACTGTCTTCGAGAAGGTTTATCGTCTTCCTGAACGCAACTTCGCCTTCGGCCTCAAAAAGTTACTCACTTTCTTCGAGACGGTTTATCGTTTACCTGAACCCAGCTCGCCCTTAGTTACTTACTTTTTCCTTTGAAATACGAATTTCACGCGAGCGAAGCCGCGGGCAATTTTTTATCATTACTTATGTCCTCTAGAGGGCGCCATATCCTATAGCCTATAGACGTTGGATGCGTCTTGACGACCAGCGTACGGTAAGGACGCATCCAACGATACCTCATTTGTCAAATTATGATAAGTAGTGTCGAAGTTATTATGAGGGAACAGTTGAACATACATACATACATACATACATACCGGTCAAAAACATAACTCTCCTTTTCGCTTCGCCGTAATCGGGTAAAAATAAGAATCTCTTCGCTAATATACCGCGCATACTACACTACGTACAATATAATAAACATACGATCAATTAACTTAAATCAAATAGGAACTTCAGTTAAATAAATATCCGCTAACATCGACTCGCAATAACACTTTTACATAGGTTTGCACCTAAAATAAATCAAATAGATACCTAACGAAGTTAACCTACATAATATTATGAATCGAATTAAAATATAAGAAACTCTGCCGAGACAATGCATACGCACACACACCGCGCTCCGCCAGACCACCGAATAGACCGCACCCCGCGCCGCGTCCCGCGCCTTCTCCGCCGCCGGGCTGCCAGTCTCCGCGAGACGCGCTACTAACCCCCGCCGCGCCGCCGCGCCGCCCATTATTTCGGCGCTTGGAACAATTCGATTTGTATGGGAGCCACATCTTAGCGTAGCCGGAAGTGAATTTTAGTAAGCCTATCCTGTGTCCCGTATAGTAAAATGGGTTTGTACTAAGTTTCATCAAATTCGGATTATGGCTTTAAGAGTTATGGAGGAACATACATACATACATACATACAGAAAAGATTTCTAAAAATCGTCAATTTAGCTTTAGTATCATACATAGAGGCTACAAACTCAATATTTCCTAAAACAAAGTAACTTACTCCATGACCATCCCTTACAGATTTATTATTAGTATTGATGATGATGATTGATGAATAGCTATGATTATGATTTTCAAGTTCCTACCTTTAAAAAAACCGATACTCCCTTACAACATTTCGTCCCCCATTTCCCCCGCTTAAAATGTAAAAATCCAAAAACCCTGAAACACGTCATTATTTATTTATGATGAATAGCTATAATTATGATTTTCAAGTTCCTACCTTTAAAAAAACCAACACTCCCTTACAACATTTCGCACCCCATTTCCACTCCTTAAAATGTGAAAATCCAAAAACCCTGAAACACGTCATTATTTATTTATGATGAGTAGCTATTATTATGATTTTCAAGTTCCTACCTTTAAAAAAACCGACACTCCCTTACAAAGTTTCGCCCCCCATTTCGCCCCCTTAAAATGCAAAAATCCAAAAACCCTGAAACACGTCATTATTTATTTATAATGAATAGGTATATTTATGATTTTCAAGTTCCTACCTTTAAAAAAACCAATACTCCCTTACAACATTTCGCCCCCAATTTCCCCCCCTTAAAATGTGAAATCCAAAAACCCTGAAACACGTCATTATTTATTTCTGATGAATAGCTATAATTATGATTTTCAAGTTCCTACCTTTAAAAAAACCGATACTCCCATATAACATTTCGCCCCCCATTTCCCCACCTTAAAATGTGAAAATCCAAAAACCCTGAAACACGTCATTATTTATTTCTGATGAATAGCTATTATTATGATTTTCAAGTTCCTACCTTTAAAAAAACCGATACTCCCATACAAACTGTCACCCCCCATTTCCCCCCATTAAACTTAAAATTTCCAAAAATCCTTTCTTAGCGGATGCTTATGTTATAAAATAAACCTATGTTCCAAATTTCAGCTTTCTAGACTTAGTAGTTTTGGCTGTGCGTTGATAGATCAGTCAGGACAAACAATTTTATAAGTATATAATAAATAATAAATATAATAATATAAAAATAATAATAAAAATAAATAGAAGATTGATCATTCATATGACTGCACTCGAACTTGTCACTATTTGTTCTATCCGGTTCTAGTGGGTGTAATAGAAGTAGTGGGTGTGTAGAAGAACCGGCAAGAAACTTCGCAGGTTAAACTTATAAGAGAAAGTGATAGTTTGTGCCCTGTTTTATATAAACCGGTATCGGTGTCCGAGTCAGGAAGCGCATGCTCCTACCGGCCAATATCACCGCTCTTGCATTGGCGCTAATAAAAAACTAAGTACTTAAAGAGACAATCTAATAAAAATCATAATCTTATTGTTTATTTCCCCATCTGTCCGCAAGCCAGACATAATAATTAAATTCAAAACACAAATCTGCGCACCTAAAATGAACCACGCCTGAAACAAAAGCGCCATAAAGCGATGTAATAAGTTACAAAATAGCGCATTTTATTATCCCGCCACTGCAGGAAGATGACAAATAGCTAGGCGATAAATAAAGGACGCAGGAGCAGACAATACCTTGTTAGCGGGAAATAATTAACGGGGAAAAATGTTGCGGTCCGCGGGGAAATAGCGAGCGCATGCAATTATATACGTAGACTAAGGCCCACTTGCACCAACACGAATTTAGAGTTAAGTAGCGAGTTATGGATTTAAACGCGGTTCCCACAGTGAACGGGTGCTAGCTTAACGAGTTAAACTGGTTTATATCGTTAAATTCGTGTTGGTGCAAGTGGGCCTAAGGGACTTTACTTTTTATGTAATGTCATAATGGGTCCTTCGTGAAAAATTGCCTTTGTGCTCTATTTTACTGGAAGACAAATCTTATTCTATGAATTCATTTTTAGCTCATGAATTTTAATTCTTTATTATTTTATCCTATATTCTTTATTTATAATTCGTATGGTAGTACACTACACTTGATTTTGTCCAATTTAGTTTTTTACAAAATACAATTTAATATGTTTGACGTAACTAGGTTTTAAATTATTTTAGACATTTTATGACAACTGTAAAAAGGCTTAATGACATTTTGAAATATTATAAAAATATCTAATATTAAATTTAATTACAAACGAAACGGTTACCTATGTAAAATAGTCCGTGTTTTCCGTCCAGTTCAGTGTAGCCAGCACGACCGAAGGGAAGCACTGACCCCCCAAATTGGGGTGTCAGTGCTTCCCTATTATAATATATTGGAATGCAATACCGAAAAATTGAGACTTAATTTTGTCCCCGTTTATTATTTCTACCTGAGACTCAGAGTTCTGGACTCTCGGAGTCTAAAAGGTTGGAATCCTGGCCAGAAACAAAATTTTCTCTTTATATTCAGCTTTGCAGTTTATATCATCAAAACCCTAGAAGGGACATCTGTTGAGTAGGTGTAACAAAAATGCACACAGGCGAAATTTAATAAATATGTAGCTATATCTCTGTCGCAATGTTTTACTCGAATATTTTTTATTTATTGCAAATTGAGTGCATGCATACCAAATTTTTGTAATTACAATGAATGACAATGCCGTTCCTAGTTATTAATTTCTAATATCGGGAAAGATCGGACAGTGTGAAGCGAGGGAAATGCAATTTTATACGTACGTAAGTGGTTTAGGATGCAGTTAATTTTGGTGTTATTTTGTAGTAGGTAATCAAGTATTCATACGTTGACCAGTCCGGGGTTATATGGCAACTCTTTACTGTATATTGTGTGGCAACATTTTCAGATGTTATTTTACATACCTATACAAGTATTTAGTTAGTCTACCTGAGTAGGTTTAGAAATAAAATCAATTATGCGCATTTTTTGTTATATTTGACGTAGATAAAATACGACTTGTTCGGTGATTATGGCAACTTTTTGTTATATTTCGGGACTTCTAAAATGTAAGAAAATTTTATTTTGGTAATCTATCTGTAAACGGTTGCTTTTAATTTAAATTACAACTTACAGCCAATTAGGTAGGTACTTTGTGCGTGACATACTATGTTCTCTCTAAAAATTCTGATCTGAATTTGGTCTAAATTGTACTGCCTCATGTTGGTTCCCAGAGCCACATACTAAGAAAAAAAATATTTTGCGTTAAAAGTATTTTAAAATATTATAGTCCAAAAGCGAACCCCGCGTACACAGCTTGATCAAAATGCACATTAAGGTGTCCCGTTTTGAATTTATCGTCCCCAGAGTGCGAAAGTTATTACTCAGAAGTACCACGGCCTGCGCCTTGGTTAAACAAAAATCAAAGTAAGCTCAAATATATATGGTTAATTTTTTTATGGAAACTCAAACGGTTGGTTACATCACCTGCAACATCCGTGATGTCAGCGCATGACACCTTGGTGAACTAGATGCCATATCAGTGCTTCCCTTTGATCGTGCCGGATAGACTGAACTGGGCGGAAAGCAGGCAGTATTTGCATAGCCATTTCGATGGACCTTTATTTCGTGCAGTAGTACCGGCCCGGCCAGGTTAAACCGTAACACCTAGTAAGGTAGGAAGGGAAGTGTTCTACAGTTTTACTTGGAATCCGAATCACGGTCAGCCTCCAACGATCGAACGGTTACCCATCCAAATTCTGATCGCGCCGCTACCGAGGCTGACTTAAATATATCCTCTTCTTTAGTATTATATAAGAGAAAGTCTTTCTGTCTGTAACTCGTAAACTTGGAAACGGCTGAACAGATTTACACACAGTGTTATTAAATGGAATATTGCATATCGCCGGATGTATATTAAACCCGCAAAGCCGCGGGCCTAATGTACACGTATTTAAGTATATTTTAAGACACATTTCAGAGGGTATTTCGTAAGTATTTACGGTTTGAAAGCGGCTTCTTTGATTTGTAATTAACTCGAACACGGGCTAGAGAGCTATTACCACCACATAATGGAGAATCATTTTAAAACAGCATTGCGGGACACCCGGACTGTTGAGCTTTTTAGTTTTGATGAGGAGTTATTTTTATAGTAACTATCTACCTGTAAAGTAACTACCTACTAATGAGTTTAACTCAAAGAGCAAGAACACTCTAGAGATGCAATGTAAATTTGCCCCCAGTGCGAAAGAGATAAGTTAGCTAGAGTATATTTTTTCATACAATCGTTTGTGTTAGAACAAAACAGGACTAGACTAGACTAGACTTCTTGTCATTGTATTAGACATTGTCGTAGTTGACACGAGTTTTTGGTGTCAGTCGCCAGTATAGAATTTGATTTTTATCAACGAATATAACTAATTTGTATAAGTAAGTGTCAGTCAGTCAGTCAGTCAACGTGTAAGCGTCCACTGCTGGACATACGCCTCTCTAATTTTCCTTCAGTCCTCCCGGCCTTCAGCGATACGGAACCACTGCTTTCCGCCGACGTACTTGATGTCGTCGTCCCACCTGGCGGGTCTTCCCACACTCCGCTTTCCTGTCCACGACCGCCAGTGTAGGACACAGTTACTCAATTCTTTAGTGTTCCTGCGTTTAAAGAAGTTTTTCTTTACTTAGTGTAAGTAAAGACGTTTACTTTTTAGCAGTTATTTTTTCTAATTTACACATAATTTTTATTAGAGAAGGTACAATCTGGAGATAGAAAGTGTGAATGTTTTCTGTCAATGCCAATTTTTTTAGCCATATTACAAATTATTATTTTTTATTGTTTGTTGTTCCCTTGTATTCCTGATTCAATCAGCAGATTACCTAACTTATTTACTGTCGAGTCGCTGCTACCTCGAGACATACGTCAAAAAGTTTTTTCATAAATACACTCGACGATATATCACCGGCAATCGTTTATACGCAAAATAAAGCACGGAACTGACTGATTTATTAATGTTTCACGACAACAACAGCTCCGCATATTTATGTATAGGCAATCATATTAATTGAGAAATTTGCTTAGATTTTTAAAGAACAATTCGGTTGTGGACATAAATTTTTTTTTCGTTTGTAGGTTTTTTGACGTAATAACGTCACGTCATAAAATTGATGAACACCGGCTGCACGCACGAAAAAGTGTCACGTTCCATCTGAGCCTGTGTGTGCAAGCGTGAGCGCGTAACAAGCGATAGAGAGGCACAATCGGCCTCAGCCCAAACCGAAAGCGAACCAAGGGAATCCGATATTCGTTTGGTCGTTTATGTGATTTCGTGGCTCAGTGGTAAGAGTGTAGGATTTGTATTTTTTGACCATGGGTTCGAATCCCTCAATTTTTTTTTTTGTTTTTTTTTTCTTTTTTAAGCAATGTTACGGTGTTTAAATTTTTTTAGGGTGTTTAGTTTTTTTTATAACCACCTAAGAATTATTTTCGGAATGACGTTATCACGTAAAACTATCGTCCGTAAACCGACTTTACAGACAACCAATTTTTTTCGTCTCAATTTGACAATTTTAAATACCCAATAATGTATATCACATTTTTATTGCTTGGTTTTAATTAGGTGTGTAATTAAACAATAACATTTCTTGGAGTAGGTACAAATAGTACGCAGGTACCTGAAATAAGCAAAACGTTTAATGATTTGATGTTATCAAATCAAATCAATTTTGATTTTATTTCGATTTGATGTTATCTTAGTAGTAACTAGTAGCTTTGATTAAATTATGTTTAATCATATTAAATTTAATTTTGTTAATCGTCTTATGACTGTGACGTACACTATGCGCAACTATATTTTTAACAAAAAATGTGTTTTAAACAATATTTAGCGTGTTCGTTCAACGTGTAACCTAGTAGAATATGATTCGTTGCGTCTGCTTTGTGTATTCCGGCGTCTTCCGCATCACATTGTAAAACGTTCAAACCCTGTAAAATGTCAAACTGACGGAATAGTCAAACAGAGCGAATGCTCCAGTGGCGGATCTGTACGATAGATAGAATTTCATCGCACTAATGATAAGAATGTGAGAAACATAAGAATGTGTTTATGTCATAGTGTCGGTATACTGCGCAGCTGACGATGTGTTTAACTTAAGGATTTGGTTCGCAAGCTCATAACACTCTTCCTATTACTTACCTTACCAGCTTCCCTATCACTTCACCGCTCCAGGTAGATGCGGAGATGAGAAAACGAAAACAAAGATGGCTGACCATCTGTCAAAAAAAAGACATCGATTTCGAGTTCCAAATTCGAACTTCGAACATTACGTTTTGTTATTGAAATTTTATCACAATTTAAGAGAAACCTCTGCAAGACAAGATGAGTTGGAAGAGTATATGAGTCGTAAACAAAAGAATAAGAGACGGCAATTTTCATTTTGAAAAATGTTTAAAAAAGTATATTTTCCCCCCTTTAGCTATTTAACATTTGCGACCATCTTTAGAAATGTTAAGAATGAACAAAAAAATAATTCACTACTAGGCCAGATTGCCGCCATTTGATAGTGAGCGCAATTTTTTAACGCATTTACTATGGAAGATTTGTAGTGTTTGATGTTGTTACATCAAAATGACACCAAACACTAATTTTGGAACAAAACTGCAAAATTGTTGCGTTTGATTTTACACGACTCATATATCCAAGACTATCGACATATCGTGTTGATCCCCACGCAGTTAGGCTGAATGCACGCGATGCACGCGCTCGGTAAAATCGAGGAAAAAAGGGAAACGGATGAAAAAGGTCGCGCGCTCTCCGCGCCGCAAACGTGTTGAAAAGTGGACTTAATTTATTGACGAGAGCTCCGCGTGTTAATACATTCCAACGACACTGCCGCACTGGTGGGTCATACCAATGATATTATATTTAAAAGAGGTAGATATGTTGTCTAAACGACATTCGGTGTTTACAAATGGAACGACCTTGAGCGAATGAAACACAATGAAACCCGCCCGGTTTGGTACCACCGCACTGAATGAAAGGTCGGTCGAAACGGCTATGTAAATAGTTTGTGTTTTCCGTCCATTTCAGTGTAGCCGGCACTACCGAAGGGAAGCACTGACGTGGCACCAAGTTCACCCGGCGTTATGGGCTGACATCACGGATCTTGAAGGTGATGTAGCCAACCGTGTCAGGTTCCATAAAAAAAATTACAGGAGATAATTTTAATGTCACAATATCACAAGAGGAAGTAGGATGGCATGTCTGTTGTTGACAGCAAAAATACATGTTGCTATGCATCGTCCGAACACGTCTGAACGCTTGTGTCGTTGGTGCGAGACTGACTTCAGGTAGGACAAGTGTCCTGATTTTAAAGTGCCACTTGCGGAACTCAGATAATACATCTACCTATTTCTAACATAAATAAAATCATTGGACCATTACTATCATGGAGTAGACACTGATGTCAATTTTAGCTTTCTTTAGTTCGTATTTGCACAAAGATTTTTAAATATATCAAGGTTATAGAGCGGGCATTGGGAACATTTTTATATAAAAAAATTTGATCTCGAACATTGAAATAATTCTCTCTTTGAAATAACCTAACGCAAATAACGCCATCTATAACCTCACATTCGTCTAAAATTCATGTCACACTAATACGAGATACTTATTACCTAGGTAATCTTACTTAAGTACGTCTTAGGTAAGTCAGCCTCGGTAGCTCAATGGTGCGGTCGGTCGACTGTTTTTAAGCACACCTGGTCAGTACTTGGATGGGTGACCGCTCAACCGTTGGAGGCTGACCGTAGTTCGGATTCCACATAAAACTGTAGGTCCCTTCCCGTCTTACATTACTAGGTTGTAGGGTTTATCCCGCCCGGGTCGGTACTACCGCACTGAATGAAACGTCGGTCGAAACGGCTATTTAAATAGTTCTTGTTTTCCGTCCAGTTCAGTGTAGCCGGCACTACCGAAGGGAAGCACTGACGTGGCACCAAGTTCACCCGGCGTTATGGGCTGACATCACGGATCTTGAAGGTGATGTAGCCAACCGTGTCAGGTTCCATAAAAAAAAATTACAGGAGATAATTTTAATGTCACAATATCACAAGAGGAAGTAGGATGGCATGTCTGTTGTTGACAGCAAAAATACATGTTGCTATGCATCGTCCGAACACGTCTGAACGCTTGTGTCGTTGGTGCGAGACTGACTTCAGGTAGGACAAGTGTCCTGATTTTAAAGTGCCACTTGCGGAACTCAGATAATACATCTACCTATTTCTAACATAAATAAAATCATTGGACCATTACTATCATGGAGTAGACACTGATGTCAATTTTAGCTTTCTTTAATTCGTATTTGCACAAAGATTTTTAAATATATCAAGGTTATAGAGCGGGCATTGGGAACATTTTTATATAAAAAAATTTGATCTCGAACATTGAAATAATTCTCTCTTTGAAATAACCTAACGCAAATAACGCCATCTATAACCTCACATTCGTCTAAAATTCATGTCACACTAATACGAGATACTTATTACCTAGGTAATCTTACTTAAGTACGTCTTAGGTAAGTCAGCCTCGGTAGCTCAATGGTGCGGTCGGTCGACTGTTTTTAAGCACACCTGGTCAGTACTTGGATGGGTGACCGCTCAACCGTTGGAGGCTGACCGTAGTTCGGATTCCACATAAAACTGTAGGTCACTTCCCGTCTTACATTACTAGGTTGTAGGGTTTATCCCGCCCGGGTCGGTACTACCGCACTGAATGAAACGTCGGTCGAAACGGCTATTTAAATAGTTCTTGTTTTCCGTCCAGTTCAGTGTAGCCGACATGAAATGAAGGGAAGCACTGACATGGCACCTAGTTCACCCGGTGTTATGGGCAGACTACACGGATATTATATGTAATGTAGCCATCCGTGTCATTAAAAAAAAAAAAAAAATTGATAATGTAACCCTGCCCAAATTAATAGAAACAATATATAAGTACAGAACTTATAGGTACGTACATACGTACAGGACTTATCACTATGAGTGATTTCATCCTGTCAACCTTTACTTAGACGAGTAAAGTAATGGAGAGGTTGAGACTAGCTCTCACTTGGTTCAGCGCCACCTATCGACGAGTAGCGTCGCCGCACACAGCCGGCGTCTCATCGATTCATTACTTTGCACTTAACCTCACGTCGGCGCCGCTCGGCCGCCCCCCCCCCCCGCAGCCCCCTCCGCCCCCTGTCACCCCTCGCAACGCTCCACGACCCCCGCACCGCAGCCGGCCTAGGTATATAGCACGGTCATGTTCTGGATGTGGTGTAGGCAGAAGAATGTGTTAAGACGAGACGGAGTGAACGTTCGCCATACAAAATCGTCTTTTTTTATATTTGAAAAACATACAGTCATCGTAAAAGAAAAAAAAATAGGTACTTACATAAATTTCACAGAGACCAATAAAGTTTTCTACTTTTAGCTATGTGCGTGCTTAAAGGTACATGATTAATAAATTAACCTAAAGAATAACGTTACATCAAAGTTAACTAAAACCAACACACTAAAATGTGAATACCTACTTAACGTTAGGTGATACATTAATATGAAGTTCATACCTACTACGTTACAAGAAGTCTTTCGGGGTTTATGTTTTTAACCCCCTAAACTTAATCCGATTATTACACTTTTTTTGTTGTAATAAGGATAGAGTCGAATCCACGTTCTTGTCTTTTTATTTTTTTAATATCTAAAGTGATGACTCAATACAGCTTTTAATGAACTTCATGACATCAAATAACAAAATTTTCATTTCTTCGATCAAAATAATTTTTTTTAGCTCCGGTGTTGTATAATTCATCAAAACAAAAACGACAAAGACAGGAACGTAGATTCGACTGTCCTTAAGACAAGAAACCATTTTTTTTAAATGCGATGAGGTTTATGTGTCTAGAAAACATAAATGCCGAAAGACGATTTTGTATGAAGAAAGTTAACTTCCGTCTCGTCTTAAGAACTTAGGGCCGATTGCCCCAATAGAGACTTAAATATTTATAAAGACCCGTTAACTAAAGACAGCTTATATTACTAGCGTCGTTTAAAACAAACCGTTTAATATAGTTCTTCGTCGATTTTAATGACACGCTTGAATGAAGACGCCCAGATTATAGCAACTAATCACCGAAAGAACATTCCATATTTTAGCCCCATGTGAATTAATAAAGTCATTCTCGAATTATATAGATTCTCTGACGGTGTGTCGGTCGGTAGTTATAAATTCTCCGCTTTATTTATTATTTGTTTTTGCCCGCGACTTCGCTCGCATAGCTGATGTCCATTCTGAAGATCCACTCTAAATATTGGTTAAAGAATGTTTCAAATCGGATGAGTATTTTCAGAGATTACCTCCTACATCCAAACTTGCAAACTTACAAACTTAACCTCTTTATAATATATTACATTATATACTTAGGGCCGACTATATACTATACTATTTGCCCCAACACAGACTTAAATATCTATAAAAAAATAGCTTATATTACAAACACATACATCATATATATTCTTTATTTACAATCTAATATTAGTGTACATAATTTTTGATCAAGTTATTTTCGTAACTTCATTCAAAGATCGCCTTTAATTTAATTAGAACATTTCTTTAAGATAATGTTTATATATTAATAATATTAATAAAATTACAGTTAATTAAAATATTTCGACTTATGTGGTCTTCAGTGGAAATTATAATATACAATATAAAATAAAATGGTGTCATTTAACCAATATTTTGTAAACAAAAATAATTTATTATTAATATTTTTTTAAGAGATTATATTAATTTTTCTTTAATTTTCTACGGCCTATCCTGCACATCGCGCTTTAAGTCCTAGGTCTAAAAGCCAGGGGGTATTTAATTGTAGATGGCAAGCACTCAGGCTGATCTAGTTTTCATTGCCTATGAGGTTTAACGAGTTACCTTAACACTATGGAACGACATGAAATGAAGTGAAGCATTGACATGGCACCTAGATCACCCGGTGTTATGGACTAACATCACGAATGTTGTAGGTGGTGTATTCAATATTATTACATACATACATAGCGTCACGCCTGTTTCCCTGTGGGGTAGGCAGAGACAACGGATCTCCACGTGCCACGATCCTGACACACCTCTATATTATTTTTAACCCCCGACGAAAAAAACGGAGGGGTGTTATAAGTTTGACGTGTGTGTGTGTGTGTGTGTGTGTGTGTGTGTGTGTGTCTGTCTGTGGCATCGTAGCTCCCAAACGGATTGACCGATTTGGATGCGGTTTTTTTTATTAGGAATTTGTTTAATCGGGATGGTTCTTAGCTATGTTTGTAATCAACTAATCAAGTAATTAAGTTATACAAAAATTAATTATCTTGAAAAGTGGACCGATTTACATGCGGTTTTTTTTAAAAAGCTTGAAATAAAAGTTAAATTACAAATTTAAAAAACCCCCGACCCTTAAAAAGTCAAAAATAATTTCCGGTTACTTACTTAAAGGAGTCGGGGGACCGCTAAGTAAATAAAATATAAAAACTCAGCGCTGCGCGGGAATTTACTTAGCGGTCTCCCGACTCCTTTAAGTAAGTAACCGGAAATTATTTTTGACTTTTTAAGGGTCGGGGGTTTTTTAAATTTGTAATTTAACTTTTTGTTGTTCAAATCCAAACGAGTGTGTGCATATACCCTACTCTATCTCCGTTCAATATTATTAACCGACTTCCAAAAAAGGAGGAGGTTCTCAATTCGTCTGTATGTTTTTTTTTTATTATTATTATTTTTTTGTATGTTTGTTACGCGATTTCTCCGTCAATTGAGGGCCGATTTAGAAAATTCTTTTTTTGTTAGTTAGGTCATACTTCAGAGGTGGTCCCATTTCAATTTTATCGAAATTGGTTCAGTGGTTTTCGAAAAATCAGCATAATACTATGGTGTGTGGTTACCTTCAGCAAAACTTGTGATGTGGTCGTTTTCGGCAATTTTCAGTTTGATAAATTAGTATGGTGTGTGGTTACCTTCAGCAAAACTTTTGTGATGTGGACTTATTCAGCAATTTGCAGTCTGACACATATGGCGAATGATTCTGTACCACTTCAATCGATTTCGATTATTCGATTTCGATTATTCTTTTTTATGTAATATTACTAATAATATTACTAAAAAGAATGAAATAAAAACTGTTTTAAAAAATATTAAACCGATTTCCAAAAAACAAAAAAAAAAGAACTAAAAAGTATTAAATACCTAATATTTCGAAATTTTCTCTGTCCTGTTGAAATACATGAATCGATATATTAAGTGATACATATTCGGACCCTTGTTTCATGAATATTCTAAATTTGAAATTTTTTATCTTTTCCGACCGGCCAGGTGCGCTTAATTTATTATGGTACGAGTACCATCGAGCTGGTCTGATGATGGAGACACAAGGTGGCCATAGGAACTCCTAAACTACACATGATAAACCCATCGTGTTTGGGCTCGTTGC
Organism: Nematopogon swammerdamellus; assembly: GCA_946902875.1. NCBI lineage: Eukaryota > Metazoa > Arthropoda > Insecta > Lepidoptera > Adelidae > Nematopogon > Nematopogon swammerdamellus. Next base: position 6,643,974 of record OX336342.1, read on the forward strand.
ATTTGTCTTCACGAGCAATTTACTTTAGACCTAAGAGATTCTCAATTCGACGGTATGTTTTCTTTTTTTGGATGTTTGTTACGCGATTACTCCGTCAATTGTGGGCCGATTTTGAAAATTCTTTTTTTTTTATTTGAAAGGGGATAACCCTGAGGTTTTTGAAGTGAAAACTTCTTTAGCGGCGCTTGGAACTTTTTTAGGTGGGTAAAAATGTATAACTCGCGTCATTTTTTTTTAATGAAACCTTTAGTCATTGCATTAAGGGTTAAGTTAGAGTGGCACGGGATCTGCCGGCACACCCGGAGTGCAACTGTTAAGTAGGGTTCGGTAACACGTTTATGTCTGTCCATTCTACTAAGTTCTGCAAAATTAATGTAGGGTTCCGTAACAAATGCATGTCTGTCTGTTCTACTAAATTTAACATTTATTTCAAAATGAATGTAGGGTTCCGTAACAAATGCATGTCTATCCGTTCTACTAAATTTTACAATTTTCAACCAAGGTCCTCCGACGGTTATTTTATAATAAAAGTAGGGTTCCGTAACACGTTTATGTCTGTCCATTCTACTAAGTTCTGCAAGATGAATGTAGGGTTCCGTAACAAATGCATGTCTGTCCGTTCTACAAAATTTAACATTTATTTCAAAATGAATGTAGGGTTCCGTAACAAATGTATGTCTGTTCGTTCTACTAAATTTCACAATTTTCAACCAAGGTCCTCCGACGGTTATTTTATAATAAAAGTAGGGTTTCGTAACACGTTTATGTCTGTCCATTCTACTAAGTTCTGCAACATCACCTACAACGTCCGTGATGTCAGCCCATAACACCGGGTAAACTAAGTGCCATGTCAGTGCTTCCCCCTTTGATCGTGCTGACTACACTGAACTGGTCGGAAAACACAAACTATTTACATAGCCGTTTCGACCGACGTTTAATTCAGTGCGTTGGTACAAACCCGGGCAGGTTAAACCCTACCACCAAGTAAGATTAGGAGGGAAGGGACCTACAGTTTTACGAGGAATCCGAACCTCGGTCAGCCTCCAACGGCCAGCGGTCACCCATCCAAGTACTGACCGCACCCAGCGTTGCTTAACATTCAATAGCGACAGTTGTCTGTCTGCACCACTGAGCTATCGAAGCTGACGTGGTCCTATTTTAATTGGGTCAAGATCGGATTGGAAAGTAAAGCGGAATCGCGAGGCCGAAGGCCGAGCGATTCCGCCGAGTACATTAATAGCAAAAAATTACTAAAAAAAAACTGTGAAATAAAAAAAAAGTTTTAAAAAACATAAAACCGACTTCTTAAAAAAAGTAAAACTAAAAAACTACTTAAAATAAAAATATAAAAACCGCCTTCAAAAATATATGAAATAAAAACCTAAAAAAAAAACGAACCCTAGAGTTGAAGGCGGTGCTAAAACAAGCAAAAATGATGCATGAAAGAAAACATGAGTGGATGATAATATCCTTTGTGATTTGTGTAGCCTTTTTAGCACCGCCTTCAACTCTAGGGTTCGTTTTTTTTTAGGTTTTTATTTCATATATTTTTGAAGGCGGTTTTTATATTTTTATTTTAAGTAGTTTTTTAGTTTTACTTTTTTTAGGAAGTCGGTTTTATGTTTTTTAAAACTTTTTTTTTTGTTGTTCAAATCCACACGATTGTATATTTAATATGACTTTAACCTGACTTTAACACAAACTTAAAAAAACTCTACGCTACTAATATTTAATATTCTTTTGTTGTTCAAATCGACATGAGTATCTAACTGTGTACAAAGTCACACACTCACCAAAATCGGTAAGAACTGTCGAGCGGGTATAATAAACATCGGACACTTTGCCTCTGACCTAGAATGTTCAGTGTGCCGGCGCCTATATCTCACCGCTGTCCGCAAGACAATAAGCCAACTAGTTCGCGGAATTAAAATTGTTCATCCGCATACGAAGCCATTCTCACCTCTCAGTTGTCACTATAAATTCGCCTCACCTATCCGTGGCTCCGCCCACGTCGCGCTCGCGCGGCGGGCGCGACGCGCGCGGAGCGCGAGGCATGCGGCCGTCCTACCTGCCTGCGCGGACAGCGAACGCTATGTGCAAATAGCACTACGAAAAAGACCGAGGATGTTAATAGAGGGGTAAAGTAAACATTGTCTTAAATATGATAAACTAAAATAAAATTTAGGTACTACGGGCACGGTGAAAACAATGTAAACTTGAATAATTTAGTTCAAACATGAAACAATTTTATATAATTTTTTTTTTATTGGACAAGAAAATAAGTACAACAACTGGGTGTATATCCTAGTAATAATAATAATAAAATAAAATTAAGCTAATAAATAAATAAAAACTAAATACTAACATGTAAGACTTACTGTAAGTAAAAAATTTCGTCCAACTTAATATTTATTAATAATTTAATTTTTTTATATGTAACTGAAGTGCAATTTTTATTATAAGTAATGTGCAAAATAAGTTCCAATCACATTTTCAATTCTTTACAATTAAAAGTTCCTTCAGTTTTCTTGGACCAGGAGTCTGCACCTAAGCCTTCTAATTAATGTTTACATACATACATACATAGCGTTACGCCTATTTCCCGGTGGGGTAGGCAGAGACAACGGATCTCCACGTGCCACGATCCTGACACACCTCTGCCGCCTCTTCCACTCCCATAATGTTCTTCATGCATGCTCGTCGGTTACGGGTACTACGCACTTGCCCCTTTTTGAGCACATGCCCTTCTGGTCCAGGTAAGTGCGTCTAGGGCGACCCTTCCCGACTTTTCCGCTCACATTTGCTTCATAAATTTCTTTCGTTAGTCTCCTATCATCCATTCTTCCAACATGACCGAACCACCAAAGCATCCCTTTCTCAATCCTTGTCAATTAATGTTTACTTACCTATATACAATACATACATACATACTTGCATACTATCACGCCATATCACACGCCAGAGATTCGCGGCACAGGGAGGCTCAACGTTCAGTTGTTGATAAGGTCGATAACGTTCTCGGAAAAATAACTACATAGGCCAGGAGAACCTTGTCGCCTTCAACGTTAGCAAGACTCAGTGCTGCGCATTATCTGCTAAGGTCGATCCCTTTCTTCTCCAAGCTAGTTTCCAAGGTAGCGTCGTACCTGTCTCGGAGCACCTGGAACTCCTGGGCACTACTATTTCCAAAGACGTGGGTTTCCGGCAACTAATCGAGTCTAAGGCCAAAACTGAATCCAGAAAATGGAGAATACTTTTCCGCAATCGGCGGCGCATACGACCGAATGTCCATGGGAGTCGTTAGACACCTCATGGGTGGCTCGGCGCCACATGTCACGATTTCTATTAAAAAAAGCAGAGTAATCGGTGCTGTGCAGGAATAACTCGTGGTGTTGTATGTGCGGTAATATTACCGTACAACACCGACAACTACGCGTTTACACAACTATGCATGTTGTTAACTATGTTGGAAGAATGGAAGATAGGAGACAAAGAAATTTATTAAGCAAATGTGAGTGGAAGAGTCGGAAAGGGTGGCCGTAGACGCACGTACCTGAACCAAATCGGGCATGTGCTCAAAAAGGGTCAACTGCGTAGTACCCGTAACCGACGAGCATGCATGAAGAACATGAGAGTGGAAGAGGCGACAGAGGTGTGTCAGGTTCGTGGCACTTGGAAATCCGTTGTCTCTGCCTACCCCACCGGGAAACGGGCGTGACGCCATGTATGATGTATGTAGGTACATGTGTGCAGATAGGTGAGTTCTATTCATTCCTGCATCTACATCACTGGCTCTCTACCTGAGTTCCTGAGACGTACACTGTTGAAACAATTAGAAATAACCCCCGCAGTGATTGAGTTTATAGCCGCGGAGTTGGCAACGCCTCCGCCGCTGAGGTGAGAGAAATGTTGGTAGCTCGGCTCTAAATCGGTGAGAGATAGAGTTCGACTCGCGCACCTCAGTTTCTGCGAACTAAATAACTTTCGTTTTACCACTTGAAATTTTGAAGACATCTTTTTCTATTCTTCATACATGACATGAAATGAAGGGAAGGACTGACATGGCACCTAGTTCACCCGGTGTTATTGCCTGACATCATGAATGTTGTAGGTTATGTAGCCAACCGTATAGAAAGTAGTAGAAAAGTAATCGTAGTAGAAAGTATAAAAATATACAAAATTAGGGCATCCCCGCCATTTATCTCCTAAACTATTGAGTCTACAAAAAAAATATACATATCATAATATGACCCTCTCTTATAGTTTACAGGAAAACATAAACGAAAATGCTAAGTCTTAAAGTTCTCACAGTTATTAGTTCACCCGGTGTTATGGGCTGACATCACGGATGTTGTAGGTGATATAGCCAACCATGTCAGTTTCCATAAAAAAAAACATATTTATACTTTAAAGATTTTTAATTTGTTCGACGAGTAGTGGTCCGGTCTATCATTTTGAATTCAGTCGTGTCGATATTTTACACTGGCATAATAATGTGGCACTAAATCTGAATTAATCAGAAGTCCGTTGAGAGGCACTCGATTTAGAACGCCTCACCTTAATAGTGTATGAAATTAACGAGGCATTTGACAAGCGTTTGTTTTGATAACCGAGTTTGTTGCTGCTGCCAAATTTTCTGTTGTGTGACAGAATTGTGGGAGGTGGCCGATGTCTCATAAATAAATTAAAATCATACGAGACAATTTTATGATGCATTAATAATGACGAGACGCGTTCATGCAGGCGTGACGACGTTCAATGACGAATTATGCGGAAGACTGACATGGGGGAATTATTAAATTTACTCCTTCTTATAAAAAAAGCGGTCAAGTGCGAATCGAGCTCGCGTTGAGAGGGTTCCGTATGATTCCGTTTTTTTTTATGGAAACTGACACGGTTGGCTACGTCACCTACAACATCCGTGATGTCAGTCCATAACACCGGGTGAACTAATAACTGTGAGAACTTTAAGACTTAGGATTTTCGTTTAGGTTTTCCTGTAAACTATAAGAGAGGGTCATATATTATATTCATATGTTTTTGTAGACTCAATAGTTTAGAAGATAAATGGGGGGGAAGCCCGAATTTTGTATATTTTTATACTTTCTACTACGAGGGTGCGGTTAGACTTTGGATGGATGGCAGTCCGACCGTTGAGATTTAAGCGTGGTTCGGATTCCACGTGTCACGTATGGCACAATTTGTTGAAGCAAACTAAGGCCCACTTGCACCAACACGAATTTAAGATATAAACCAGTTTAACTCGTTAAGCTAGCACCCGTTGACTGTGGGAACCGCGTTTAAATCCATAACTCGCTACTTAACTCTAAACTCGTGTTGGTGCAAGTGGGCCTTAGTGATTATAGCCATGTTATATATTTATGAAATTACGTGACCTATACAATGAATTTGATATTACCCTGTATTTTCTACGGCTGCGTATTTTTGTGTCAGTTTCATCAAAATCTGTTCAGCAGATCCGGATATACTCGTATATGCGTGTGACCGACAGATAGACAGACAGATAGACAGACAGATAGAAAGACAAACAAACAGACAGACAGATACCAGAGATATCTCATTAGGGTGCAATTTTTCGCATTTTGCGGCGGGACCATAATATTAATATATATACATACATATATATATTAATATTAAAAATATAGATTTTTTTTCTTTTTTCTTATCTGCCTGACGATAATGAGAGGGAACGCCGCTTCAGTCATGGACGATAATTTTTATTTATAGGTAGATTTATTTTCATAAATTAACTTAATTATCTTAAGGTCTAGATTTAATAAATTGTTAAGTATTTTATTTCGTTCGATTGAATAAGGGTGCATCCCCTGCTCAATACGCGTAGTGCGGAGGTTGAATGGGGACGGCGGAGTAGCGTGGGACGCCCCCCGGCCAGGTGGACAGATGACCTAAAAAAGGTAGCCGGGAGTGGATGGATGAGAAGAGCGGAAGACCGCGTGTGGTGGCGTGCCTTGGGAGAGGGCTATGTCCGGCAGTGGACCGATACGGGCTGATAATGATGATGATTTTATTTCATTCTTTTATGTATTAAATATATATGAATATTGGAAATTTTAAGCGGATTGGAGCCAAGTACGTACCTACGATGAACTCGTCTGTATTTCTTTCAAAGTTTCCATTTGAATGCCCTTTGTTTTCCCTCTGCCCCCGTGTCCGCCCACCTACAAGTATAAGTATTTTTTAACTGTTCTCTCTCGTCGAGAGCGAGCTTGAATAATGACTGAGTCTCAAATGAAAAATGAACATGCGCTCACCTCGCGAGTAAATACCCGAGGTGCCGCCGGCCCTCACCAGCGAATGCGATAAATGGGAGTTAGCAGAGAATCTAAAAGGAAAGAATGGACTTCACCTCGATGAGTAGGTGAAAAGTCTTTATAAATGGTGTGACACACAATTTTAAGGAAACATTTCTTATTTTGTTTTATGACACTGTTGGCTACATCACCTACTACATCCGTGCCGTCAGCCCATATATAGCACCTTGGTGAACTAGGTGCCATATCAGTGCTTCCCTTCGGTCGTGCCAGCGACACTGAACTGGATGGAAAACACAAGCTATTTACATAGCCGTTTCAACCGACCTTTCGTTCAGTGCGATGTTACCAACCCGGGCGGGTTAAACCCTACCACATAGTAAGGTAAGAAGGGAAGGGACCAAAATTTTTACGTGCAATCCGAACCACGCTCAACCTCCAACAGTCGAGAGCGGTCACCCATCCATCCACTGACCGCGCCCAGGGTGTTGCCAGCACGAAAGTGCTAACAATTTTGTCATACTCCATAAGTAATTATTTTATATAGCTGGGATCAATTCGGTATGTGAGAATTTGTGATTTATTTTGTGTGTGACCGCAACTCTATTAAATTGTTTTCCTCGAAGGAAACAAAGATGAAATTACAAGACATATGGCGATCGAAAAGGGCAACGTCACTTCAGCATGGACGATTATTTTTAAAGTTAGATTTTTTTATGGATAACGCGACATGTGGCATCGTTTCATCTACAAGTAGGTGTCTAACTATGCCCATGGACATTCTGTAATGCACGGGGTTTGCCAATGCCATGCCGGCCTGACAGGAGTCTTTTCACGCCCCTTTTGAAAAACCCCAGGCTGTACATGGGAAGAAATAGAGGGGCAGGGAGTGCGTTCCACATTTTCCCGGTTCTGTGAATATAATACCTACAGAACCGATTGGTGAATCCGTGGTAGGTCGATTGAATAGGGGTGCATCTCCTGCCCAGTACGCGTAGTGCGGAGGTGGAATGGGGACGGCGGAATAGCGTTAAACAGCTCCTCCGAACACTCCCCATGAAATAGACGATAGAACACTTAGGGACCCGACGTCCCTACGGTTAATTTAATTAATTAATTAAATATTTTGTTTATATTTAATTGAGTTATTTCTTGATCTCTAGTCTAGTATAGCCAGCAATCCAGGGAAGTGTCCGGTATGGCACCTACCTTCTCGGAAGTGATATTGACTAGTCGGAGCATGTGCTTTGGTCCCTCCGACTCAGCCAACCATACTTCTTCTTCTTCGTGGGTGTAATCGAACCGGATAGAACCACAGACTAAATACAATTGTGACAAGTTCGAGTGAACTTTTACTGCCATATGATATGAATGATCACTAAACAATAAAAAATGCAAGAGGTTAAACAAAATGTTCGCACAATTTGAGCGTCCAGTCAAGGACATTTCTCCAACATGACCAATAACAAGCGAACGAGATCCCAAACTGGCAGTTAGAAAGGTGAGCTAGACGAATATCTGCGCGAGGGAAAGCGAACAAGTGTTAAAAGTCCAGTCGATCTGGCGGGAAGTGGCCTGGTACAGACCCGCGGCCATATTCAATTATCCTGGATAGTTCTCCTGGATAACAACTCTAGTTCGTAGTGACGACAGAAAAATTATCCTACAATTGATTATGGTGTGGTGACGTTTCTTATTATTATTAATGTTGAGTTACATATTATGTATTTCGATTTATATTGTGTTTTTCAACAGTACCTAATAGCTATGTATATGGCAAGCAATGCATAACAATAATTTGTATGTATTTAACATAGAATATAAGAACAATATTTGTGGCTGTCTCCAGTTTTTTGTGCATAAATTGTATTGTATGTATTGTGAAAATATTGTGAGTAAATATATTTTTTTTTAACTATATTTCTTTATATTCTAATTATAAATGTATTATTGCTAATTTATTGTCAAAATCAACGAATGCTAGATACTCGATTATATGACTTGTGTATTACTTTACGTGTCTTGTTTGTCAAATAACATAAAATATTACCCTATGTATTATATTAAATTAACAAGCAATAGGTGATAGCTTAAACTATCTTAAAAATTTAAATCTAAACCTAATAAATAATAAAAGCCGTCCAGGGACAGACGAGCCGAAATTGCGGCGGTGCTGGGAGCCACCAACGATGTCGGTGCCCATTAAACGAGTTATCCTCAAAATTATTACTACTATTGTGTTATTATTCACGGCCTTACCGCAGATACAGTTTCCTATCGGTCGTCTTTCAATTATTTAGTATCTGTACCCATGGCTATTAGATCCATCATTGTCAGTTATTTTTCGCATTCAATTGAAACTGGCGGAAATGTCTATGTATACAAGAGTAGGTTAACTAAAACCTTACCTATGGTTATAATTATACAATAAATAATAAACATCGAAAGTCGAATCTTTCTTTTGGGAATAGTAGTCGGAATGTATCGATAGATCTTTCAGTGTCATTTTTATTTTTATTTTCAGCTTTATATCAATACTAATAATAAATCTGTAAGGGGTGGTCATGGAGTAAGTTACTTTGTTTTAGGAAATATTGAGTTTGTAGCCTCTATGTATGATACTAAAGCTAAATTGACGATTTTTAGAAATCTTTTCTGTATGTATGTATGTATGTATGTATGTTCCGCCATAACTCTTAAACCGATCATCCGAATTCGATGAAATTTTGTACAAGCACATTTAACTATATGGGACACAGGATAGGCTACATAAAATTCAGTTCCGGTTACGCTAAGATGTGGCTCCCATACAAACCGATATGTTAAATCCGCGCGCCTTAGTACTATACATACATAGGTATTTACCGAGCGAGCGGCAGTTGGCGGCGCGGCGGCGCGGAGGCGGCGCGGGGGAGGCGCGGCCTGTAAACTCAACAGCGAACCGAGCAGCACACTATATTCCTCTTTCACGCAAAAACTACTGAACAGATTTTGATGAGCCTTTACAGTACTATAGCTTATACATCAAAAAGGCTATAATTTATAAAGACATTGTGTAAATTTGCCCAAATATCGATAAATGTCAAGTAAGTCGGAAAAAATCCTGACTTCTGAGAGCTATCTCGGCGTGCGCTGCATAAACCGTTAGAGTTACACGAAGATAGTGTATGGTGAGGTTGTTTCTCTAAAATAGTTCTAAAAAAAAAATCCGCGACAGCATATATCCTACCTTTTATGTGGAAGCCACTATAGCCAAAATAGTGAACCATTTAATTGGATACTGTATTTACAATGCATATTTTTCAGTTTTGAATTAATTCTTATGAAAATACATACTTTTATCGCTTCTGGTATTTAAAGTAGATAATCTTTGGCTGTTACACTAAGTAATTTGGACAAATAGTTTAAAAGATACGACGATGACAAAGCGCTTCTCTCAGCGGGGGGCAGCGGGGCGAGGCGAATATGTTTGTATGAATTTCCTCCATAAAATTTAAGCCGATCATCTAAATTCGATTAAAATTACTACACGCACATTTAGCTACTACCCGCTACTACTAGCTTTTGCGCGCGGCTTCGCTCGCGTGAAATTCGTATTTCAAAGAAGAAAGTAAGTAACTGAGGGCGAGGCCGAAGGCCGAACTGCATGCAGGAAGACTATAAACCTTCTCGAAGAAAGTAAGTTACTAAGGGCGAGGCCGAAGGCCGAGCTGCGTTCAAAAAGACTATAAACCTTCTCGAAGAAAGTAAGTAACAAAGGGCGAGGCCGTAGGCCGAGCTGCGTTCACGAAAACGATAAACCATCTCTAAGTAAATAAGTAATTAAGAGCGAGGCCGAAGGCCGAGCTGCGTTCAGGAAACCATAAACCTTCTCGAAGAAAGTAAGTAATTAAAAGTGAGGCCGAAGGCCGAGCTGCGTTCAGGAAGACAATAAACCTTCTCGAAGACAGTAAGTAACTATGGGCGAGGCCGAAGGCCGAACTGCGTTTAAAAAGAGGATAAACCTTCTCGAAAATGTAAGTAACTGAGGGCGAGGCCGAATGCCGAGCTGCGTTCAGAAAGACTATAAACCTTCTCGAAGAAAGTAAGTAACTAAGGGCGAGGCCGAAGGCCGAGCTGCGTTCAGGAAGACCAAAAACCTTATCTAAGGAAGTAAGTAACTAAGGGCGAGGCCGAAGGCCGAGCTACGTTCAGGAAGACTATAAACCTTCTCGAAGAAAGTAAGTAACTGAGGGCAAGGCCGAAGGCCGCTCTGCGTTACTTACTTTCATCGAGAAGGTTTATCCTCTTCCTGAACGCAGCTGGGCCTTCGGCCTCACCCATAGCTTATACTTACTTTCACCGAGAAGGTTTATGCTCTTGCTGAAGGTTTATCTTCTTCTTGAACGCAGTTCGGCCTTCGGCCCCGCCCATAGTTACTTACTGTCTTCGAGAAGGTTTATTATCTTCCTGAACGCAGCTCGGTCTTCGGCCTCGCCCTTAATGACTTACTTTCTTCGAGAAGGTTTATGGTCTTCCTGAACGAAGCTCGGCCTTCGGCCTCGCCCTCAGTTACTTACTTTCTTCTTTGAAATACGAATTTCACGCGAGCGAAGCCGCGGGCAAAAGCTAGTCCTAAATAATAATAAAAATACATACATTCATACACGCTAAATTCATAACCCTTCCTTTTGAATGGTTGGCTGTGCCCAAAAGTCCGATGGAAGATCAGGCACAGCCAATAACATCAGAGATTAAGGATATTATGATTGTGTAAGGCCTAAGCGTAGAATTTATAAAAACAGCATGTGAATCGATTGAGCCGTTCTCGAGTAAAAAATGTCAAAACAAACAGATATACCGTGTCGGAAGATTTTCAGATTTGTTATTGCTATATTTTACATAGTCCAAATTACAATGGTAACATAACTACGTCGCACGACCAGAACTTTCGACGCCATATCGAAGGCAACGCCAAGCTGGCTTCTAAAAAGCTGGGCGTACTCAATGAGGTGCGACGGTACTTCACGCCGTGTCAAAGGCTGCTTAGGTCCTGCTTGGAGTACTGCTCGCACTTGTGGGATGGCTCAGCTAAATACCAGCTTGCGCCTTTGGATTCGATTCAGCGTCGAGCCATGCGACTAGGGGTGACCCCCCCCGTGTGTCGACGACCCCGGTGACGACTAGACCCCCGCGATCTAGAACCACTGCAACTCCGTAGGGATGTCAGCGCCCTAAATGTGTTCTATCGCTTATATTTTCATGGTGAATGCTCGGAGGAACTGTTTAACGCTATCTCGCCGGCCCCTTTCCACCTCCGCACAACGCGCACTGGGCAGGGATTGCATCCCTATATACTGTACTTATTTACCGCGGATGCGTAGCAATCGGTTCTGTCGCGCTTTCTATATAAAAAAAAAGCGCAACATCTGCAAATATTTGCAAAGTATACCTCTTTTTCTGCCCATCCTCCTTAGGTAGTGACTCCAAGGTGTGCGCGCGAATCGCGGGCATCCCATTTTCATTTTATGTTTTATTAGTACATTCGGAGTTGTGTTGCCGGGACGCTTGTCCCGAGGGGCTCATGGCGCTACCTTCGTCGGTCTATCTGACTCTATCTTTACAACCTTGCCGAGAGAATCGGATTAAAACGAGTTTATATCTCGAGCGGAATTGTTGGATTTTCTGAGAGGGTTCTTCACGGTTTTGGTAAGTGTTCCTTTGAAATAGAGGTCAGTGGTCTGCTGTGGCGAGTGGACTGCTTTGGTTAGCGAATGGTATGCAATGGCTAGCGTGTGGTCTGTTCTGGCTGGGTAGTAGTCTGTTCTGGTTAGCAAGTAGTCTACTCTGATAAGCGAGTGATCTGCTGTAGTTAGGCACTGGTTTTCTCCAGTTATTGATCGGTATGATCTGGTATGTGAGTTGTCTACTCTGGTTAGCGTGTGATCTTCTCTTTTTAGCAGGTATTACTACTATTTTGTCTTCCGTTAATGTCCAGTTAAATGTCCTGAATTCATTTAGTCATAACTCCTCCTAAGCTAGTATGAGTGATAAATGTTATATTCTCACGTAATGAAAGTAGAGAGGATGTATATATTCTTTATTGAACACAAATGTATACAAATCAGGCACAATAGGTGAGCTTAATGCCATGAGGCATTCTATTTAAACTAGCCTTTGGGATGTGGGAGAAGTACATGCAGGGGAACGAGAATAGTTTATATATTAACCTTTAAAGAAATATGTATGATAAACTACAAATGAATATTACATAAATACCGTATGGTGTTCGTACTTCAATTAATAGCCCCACTGCTTCTCTCCCCATGCATGTCGTAAAAGGCGACTAAGCGATAAGGACAAGATGCGGTGCTAAAGGACTAGCTAGCTACCTCTCATCTTGGCACGGTCCTTCCACCGAGTCATGCAGCAGGTGGGTCTTCGTGCCTTAATTACCTGCTGCTTGTTAGTTATCTTGTCCATATACTTTGCGAAATGTGGTGGTCGGTGTTGTGCTGTAATTTAACATAATCATTGCAGCATAACACCAATTAATTACCAGGGATACAGCGTCGCGTACGTAGGTATGTATGTATGAAAATATAAAGGTAGGTAGGTATATATTTAATAATTATTATTACATAAAAACATTTCTCATTCCTTTATAAATTAAACTGAATGGTTTCGTTTAGTAGAATCACCAATATAAATGAATAATTTAGACCTATCTAAAAGTAAGTTCATTTCACGAAATCACTTCGACTTTCATACAGTCGCCCAGCCCTCAATGGTCTAGAGAAGGGTCCTGAAAGAAAATGGTTTCTTCAGACAAATAGCTTAGTTTCAGTGTGGCGGAACGGAGCGAGGCTGCAGTGGTGCCAACACTGCGGTCGTGCCTACCTGTCATTTGGGAATAGTGGTCGGAATGTGTCGATAGATTTTTCATTCTAATTTTTATTTTTATTTTCAGCTTTACATCCTAAATAACAATTAAAATACATACATTCATACACGTTTAACTCATAACCTTTCCTTTTTTATTATTCGGGTAAAAATTTAAATCATACCTATAAATTCCTTGCCCAGTACGAGAAACTTTGGTGAAAATGTTTTTTTTTATTATAATTACCTACGTCTTGCATCCTGTTGTGTCTGCCCTAAAAAAAAATTACTTTTTTATGGTTATTGAAATTGATTATTTTCTTGAATTCTTTCCTATATTAAAAAAAATAATGACGACGACTTATTAAGTCGAAATATAAAAAGATGTAATAATATGTGTATTTTTTTATGAACTATATACATATAAAATATATATGAAAATCTAAATTCAAAAACATATTTTTCACGCCATTATACATAGGTATACAGGAACTTACCTTTCTGGATGTGGTTGTTATACATGGGAGCAGAGTAAGAGTAGGCAACTGTAAATTTGCTGAAAAATTAAACAATAGATATTATTCAACTTGAACCCATACACACTTTTATCCTTATAAATAAAGAAATGTTTCTACAGAATTACGTCAATTTTTTTTTTATGGAAACTGACACGGTTGGCTACATCACCTACAACGTCCGTGATGTCAGCCCCTAACACCGGGTGAACTAGGTGCCATGTCAGTGCTTCCCCCTTTGATCGTGCCGGCTACACTGAACTGGACGGAAAACACAAACTATTTACATAGCCGTTTAGACCAACGTTTCATTCAGTGCGGTGGTACCAACCCGGGCGGGATAAACCCTACCACCAAGTAAGATTAGGAGGGAAGGGATCTACAGTTTTACGAGGAATCCGAACCTCGGTCAGCCTCCAACGGTCAGCGGTCACCCATCCAAGTACTGACCGCACCCAGCGTTGCTTAACATTCAATAGCGACAGTTGACTGTATGCACCACTGAGCTATCGAGGCTGACAAGTCAATATATGAATATCGTTTTAATTCGAGAACCACTTTATCGATTTACAAACGGTTTTCGCTGTTACGTTATGTCACTTATAAAGATGTTTATAGGCTATAAATCATAACCCTACGTCATTGGTGGCCTGAGCAGTGAGCAAAAAGTCACGTGAAGCGAAGCCGCGGGTAAAAGTTAGTACTTAAGAAAACAGAAAACTTACGTAATATTGTGCAAAGGTTATTATATATTATATTACTACATAATATACTATACATAGTATACACTATATATAGGTATTATACACACATTATTTTCAATTGGTTCTTTAATCCTCTCTTATTGTTCTCTTATTGTTCATATATATTGTATATATTTATATATATATATGTATGTTTCTCCATTTATTTGTATTTGTGTTTTATTATCTGTTTAAATTATATGTCTATATTTTGTCATCCATCATTCATTTATTTATTCTCTGCCACTCCACACTTTTTCATAATAACCCAAAGGTTGGCTGGGGGAGAACGCCTACGGTGTTAAGCTGTACCTTTTGCAAAAAATTTCAAGTGCAATAAATATATTTTGATTTGATTTGATTTTAATTCAAAAAAACAATTTTTTTTTTATCGTGTAGAAAATCATCGTGATGTCTCACGCACTACCACATCACAGTGAAGTCCCCACGGGGTTGGTCGGCAGAGGGTCCCCAGGCTAACATATCGAGCAATCTGTCCGTATTTGAGCGCGCCGCGAATCATGTCGCGCATATTTTTACCTTTTTCACTTTGAATCCGAAATGAAGGTCTGAGGAGGGACGGATGCCGCTAAAGGCAGCAGTGAGGTCGAGACAGACTTCACTACCTCGGCTAACGTTCGGGTTAAAGATCTGCTATATAAGGTATTTCATTAATAGGTAACGATACGCTAAGGGGTGTATGTGTATCAGATACTGATCACGTTCCCATACCATTTTTTTAACGATATAAAGAACCTACTCACTCCTCAAATTTAATACGTGAAGTGCGCGTATTTCACCATAATAAGTATGTTTTTTATATCGTAAAAAAAAATTGGTATGGGAACGTGATCAGTATCTGATACACAAACACCCCTTAGCGTATCGTTACCTACTATTGAAAGACCTTATATAATCAATGTATCCAGGTTAATAAATTAGATAATAAATACAATTAAACTCTGAAACTAGCATCTCTTATTCCCTGCCACCCGTCTTATCTCCGCATGACTCGTCGCAGAGAGACCTGCACCATTTTGTTGTTGACATTGGGCTTTTGAGAACCTATCGGTTCTCTAAATCGTTTCTTTGTCGCACAGCTAGGGTGTGGATCTGTCTTACGGTGAGTGTGTTTCCCGAATTATTTAACCTGGGTGTCTTTAAACAGCCTAGCAACAGTCCGCAAATGTGTTGGCATGGCGCCTAACTGAGCGTGGTTTCGCGAAAAGAGGTGATTTTGGCTCTGTCGACTGCACCAATAGTCTCTCTTTGGTTTATTTATTATTTATTTAATTATTTCATTTTAATTATATCAACAGCATTAGGTACATAAATATTTTACTAACATTATATGTATAAACAAAAACAAAACAAAGCAAATTACAGATTTCTCTGACTAAAACAACAAGGCTAGATACATACTAAAAAAAACAAAGGAAGAAATTAAATTTACAGAAAATATTTATATAGGTAAAAATATTTATACATAACCGCGTATATACAACCTACCAGTGTGTGTGGGTGTGTGTTCCGTTTTGTTTACATAAAAAAACATATCAGCGGTTGTGAAGTGTACCGCCATCCGACCTCGACTATGAGAATGATCTCGCCCGCCGATAGTTCGGTCCCGGGAGGTTGCGGGCCGGGCTACCTGACTCCGGAATGAAGTGTCTGATTTGGTCACGAACTGGCACGGTGATTTTTTCCGTCCGCCTCGTTTACATACGCGGTCCGGCGAACTTACCTTGAATGAAGGCTGGAGTTGCCACGACGACGGGGGATGGAGAAAAATGCAGGTTGAGTTATTTATTACGCGTAAGATTTGTATGTCATTTTGTTTTTAAGGTGTGACGTGATTTCAAAATCAGTTATCAATAAATCAGCGACTGAGACGGTCTATTTATGAAATTTTATCAACATTTTGAATAATTTGTGAATTGTGTTCTGTCAGCGTGTAAGCGTCCACTGCTGAACATACGCCTCTCCAATTTTCCTCCAGTCCTCCCGGCCTTCAGCGGTACGGAACCACTGCTTTCCGCCGACGCACTTGATGTAGTCGTCCCACCTGGCGGGTGGTATTCCCACACTCCGTTTTCCTGTCCACGACCGCCAGTGTAGGACACGGTTACTCTAACGGTCGTCGTCTCTTCGGCTGACGTGTCCAGCCCACTGCCACTTGAGCTTAGCTACCCGGTATCTAATATCGACTGATTTCGTGCGTCGGCGGATTGTGTTCTGGTCGTTCGGAAAAAGTCTGAAGAAGCCTGAAAGATTAATTCGGTGACAACACAAAAATATCGCGCTTCAACGAATAATATTAATAACCAATGACATAGCTCCGAGTGGAACCATGAGTAAAGCTGCTTTGATTTAAAACAAAACCAATGACATCATTCGCTCCGGACGATTGCTCTGAAAATTTGTTGAGGCGCGGTCGCCGCTCACTAAGAAGCGAGTTCATCAAAAACACGCAAAAAAAACCGTAGTATCCCGATTTCTCCTGTTTAATTATTTATTTTTTTATTTTTTTTATGTTTAGACCAGCATTTATTCATCAATCACAAAAATATAATTCATTACACAATAAATAATAACTACATAGATATAAAATAGGAGCATTTTTTATAGAGCCACCTTAACTTTATTTGAATTATTTATTTTATCGAATAAATTAATCATTTTAGGGAATTGAGAATATTTTATTTTGTGATTAGCTTTATGTGTTGTTTTAAATATGTTTAATTGAATTCGTAGCCCACAAATAAATTGTATTGTATTTCTTAGAACGCTTCGAACGGAACCCCTTCAAAACCAGCACACACTCAAATGAATTCTGCTATCCACAATCCATAACCAACAACAGTTGCTGCTGGTTTGCTCTCAAGTCATCAGAGTTACTTTTCAATCCTATGACATAAGAGCAAACCGGTCGCAGTCGCCATATGCTTTCAAAACCAGGTGAAAATACGTCGCAGCTCAATTGGCGGCGAATTGGAAGCGATTGACATAAAAGCTTTCCTAATCCGTCACGTGCCGGCTCTGTGGCTCGTAAAGCTGAGGACGCCGGAGTCGCAATAAAGACAGTACGGCCTAATAGCGGGCGGTGAAGTTTCACAAGTGATCGCTTTCGGATCGCTTAGGACAGGTGAAGTGGAGAGTAAAACAGCGCGCGGGAAAGTGTGAAAGCATTTCGGACAATAGAAAGGAAAAAAAAATCAGCCTTTTTTTCAGGAATATTCTTGTTGCTTATTCGTTTTGAATATTCGTTAATAAAACGTGATAAAACAATTCTCTACAATATTATAATTTCTTGTTAGGCAGTGATGATAAAATAACTTTTATTTTAGTTGTTACAGTGACTGTGAAGGGTGAACCGTACTTTGCAATGTCTGCCAATATTTTAACGAATTTATTCTTCATCTGAGATAACCAATATCACAATGTTGGTGCCTAATATGATTTTGTGACTTTAGACATTTGTTGTTATATCCGCCAAAATAACTAGCTATTACGGCTCCAAAGATACAGCAGAAGAACGAACGGACAGACAGACAGACAGACGGCGTAGGCTAAGTAAAATGATTCTGTGTGGATACGGAACCCAAAAAGAACGCACTCTCAGATATAACGACCATTTAGAAAATGCATGTTAGTTAGCGAATCTTTAAAGATATTTAAGTCTGCAGACAGACAGACGGACAGACAGACCGTGTATGTCTGTACGTAGATTTTTTTCAATTCGTTTTACGAGTAATTATTTATTAAATTATTTTTATAGATTAATTGTTTATCAAGGGAACATACGAGTACAGGCATACGAAATACATGCATTCTCCACGTGCAACCGTGATCACCGTGACCGTGTACGGAAGCCTAGAGCAAGGAAAGAGACCTACAATTTTACAAGTTGAAAAATTATAATATCTATTCTTACTATAAAAATAAAAGATCCATCTCTACAGCTGGTTAGCGGCCAATCGTCTCAAGAGTGGCGACGTGCCGGCAGTAAAAGGTAAGTTTTATTGCGCCGA
Organism: Nematopogon swammerdamellus; assembly: GCA_946902875.1. NCBI lineage: Eukaryota > Metazoa > Arthropoda > Insecta > Lepidoptera > Adelidae > Nematopogon > Nematopogon swammerdamellus. The sequence goes on from OX336342.1 coordinate 6,662,417, forward strand.
CCGTTCAGGTGCAATCAGCCTCCTTCGATCGGGGCGGCGGCGACGGAACCCTGGCTGAGAAGTTATGGTCAGTCATCTATAGTGCTGGGTTATGGTCATAAGCTATAGTGCCGGGGGAAGAAGGGGAGAGTGCTGTATATTAATATTAATGGAAAATTTTAAGAAATATTGTGGCCAAAGAAATAAGAATGCAGATCATTTTTGTTAAGAATACAGATCGCTCGGTAGCTCGGTGGTGCGATGCATCGACGTGCGATCGTGAAATTAAATACATCGGGGCGCGGTCCGAACTTGTATAGGTGACCGTTCGACCGTTGAGGCTGACCGTGCTTCGGGTTCCACGAAACTCATAAAAAATTCCGACTTTTTCAACAAATCTTGATTGTTAAATATAATTTAATTGTTAGAAGTTTTAAGGGCTTACATTATCGAAGTAAACTAGGCTGAACATATAAATAATTCTTCATTTATTTATTGGCCAAATTCGCTTGTAACTATTAATTTATTTTCAACAATATTAATAGGTGCATTGCAATTTCTCTAATCGCGTTTGAATTTATTTCGTAATAATATTGTAATGTCTAGAAGCATAAAATGCAATCTCCTCAGACAATAACTAAAATGCTAAATGAATAAATTGGCGCCAAGAGTACAGGCGAGGGGAAATAAAAAAGTTTCGCACACCTGAACAATTATACTGCGCGCTCGGCAATGAATTTTACGACAGCTAGAAATAAAACAGGGGCCAGGGGTCGCGCACTGGGAAACACTTTATTCTTTGCACTCGCTTGTTGAATTTTAATTACCCAAGTTTTTTTACTGCATATCGCTTTATGAGTGCTCTCATTGTGTCAAAAATAGTTTGCATTGTTGTAAAAATTAACTTATTCGTTTTCAGGAGGAAACAGTTGCATATTTTTCGTCGGAAATTAAGACTTTTTAAATTTAATGAATGGAAGAGTATTTTATTCAGTTGAGAACTTGTAATAAATTTGTATTTTTTCACATTTATGCATTCTATGCATGTATGTTTGTAGATTGAACAGTGCCTATTCAGTTGACCTAATTTAAGTATTTATAGAGAAACATTTTATAAAACAGTTGACTAATTTGGCAATTATTTTTAACTTATTGAATTGCATTTTTTTTTCGTTTGATTAAATATTGTCATTTCGAACCTCCTTGAACCTTTATTTTTACCGAACTGTGCGAAGTCAAAAGGAAAGGAGGGTAATGCTTTTGTTTCATTTGTTTTATTTTCGGTTTGTATATTTGACATATAATGTATGACGAATTAGTCAATTAATTTGTTTATTAGTTTGTATGTATACAATTTTAGTAAAAAAAAAACATTACGAGAAGGCCATATATTATATTATATAATCGCTATTTATTTATGTATACAATCGCTATTTCGCTCTAATTAGATTTTAAAAAGATTAACCCTTAATAAACCTTTAAAACTTCTAGCACCTGCGCAACCACCCTCTCTAAGCTAGGTATACCACTAACCTATCAGTCTTCCTCCTGCATGCACATCAAATAAATTATTTACACGTTAAAAGAAACATTTTCTTCACCGTCTAAAAATATGACTCAAAAAGCAGCGTAGAACTCTACCTACGTCACTTAATGTCATTTAAATCTGAAGAGACCTGATGGAACCTTCTCACATGCACTCACTGTCTCGCATAGAAGCGGTTATAGCAATATAGTTATTGCGGCAAGGTTCTAGCGGAGTGAAAACTTGAAGAGCTATTCTTACATACATATAAATAAGGGCCACAGGTGACCTCCCTGCTTGATACACTCTCCGTGTCTCTGCGTGTTAGGCTGCGGGATCTAGGGGTGTGTATTGTGTATTCCCATAAGGTCCGAGAGATTTAAAGTTGGACAACTCGAAATTGGGTACGTTTTGTGAAAGGGAACGTTTTGGCGGGCGTTTTAGACTGAAGGATGATTTTATCTGACTGTAGGGAGTAGCCTACCTGGCTGCGATTTTTATTATGACATTCACTAGTTCTTCTACACCCGTGGTATCAGCCCATAGCACCTTGGTGAACTAAGTCCCATGTCAGCGTACCGGCCTAAAAAAAATTGACGGAAAACACGAACTATTTATGTACATAGCCGCTTCAGCCGACCCTTTACATTCTTATAGGTAGGTAGAAATAGTCTCACACACTCATCTCTCTCCGTGCATGCCGTAAAAGGCGAGTAAGGAATAAGGACAAGATGCCGTGCTAAAGGGCGACAGGGTAGCCACCTCTCACCTTGGCGCGGTCCTTCCACCGAATCATGTAGCAGGCAGGTCTTCGTGCCTTACTGGCTGCTCTGATAGTATTTTTTCCGAATACGTTGCTAATTGTGGTGATCGGTGTTGTGCTGTAATTTGCAAGAGTCCTTGCAGCACAACACCGATTACTCTGCTCACCCTGAATGTCGTTATACAGTGTGTGGTATGTATGCATATATAAGTATGTATATTTTGATTTTTATCTCTATTTATTTTGTACTACCCGTCAACCTTACGCACAATGGCAAGTACGAATCTTAGATAATGCCTTTTGGATTTAAATCCTCCTTTGCCACTTTTTGTATTGGGCATTATAGAAATTTTCTTAAAATTTCATTTCAAGGCCAAAAAATTACACAAATCGGAAAATGTAAATTCCTTCATATCAATTAGGCCGGCTTTCACCGCACTTCGATCGAATTGTTTTTGTTTCATTTTTATGTCAAATTCGATTGAAGCGCCACCTTTTTCTCACATCACCCACGAGTCAGCGCGCCCTAGCGTTGAGTAGCGGTACAAATTGGCGGCAAGCAGACAAATCTGTATGCAAATTTGCGGCAATACGCAGGTGCTGCCCTCCCTTCGCCTCCCTCCGCCGGCGTTACCTCCCCAGTCCAGGGCAATCAGAGGATACCTTGTCTGTGTTTTTTGTTGCAAACAAACGGGAAGCTTGCTTGCAATGTTTTGTTGTAGCATTTGAACGGGCAGGGAGTGCATCCTTACACGCTGGACTTACCGCGGATGCGTACTAACCGGTTCCGCAGATATTTCCTCTACAGAACCGTTAAACTCTGGAACGCTCTCCCTGCCCATAGTATATTCTCCTATGCCCTCCCAAGTATAGTTTCGGGTCCTTCAAGAGAGGCGTGAATGGGCACCTGTCAGGCCGTCATGGCATTTGCAACCCCCGCATACGACCGAATGTCCATGGGCGTCGTTAGACACCTTACGGGTGGCCCGGCGCCACATTTCGCGCTTTCATTAAAAAAAGGTTAGTTTTAATCTGGAACAATACAGTCCAAGTTACTTATAGGTTTTTTTATGTAACCTGACTTCACCTAAACTGTGCGCGTGATTTCAGCGCCCATAAGGCTAAGCGTATGCTGGCGCGCAGGCGGCACAGCCACAGACAACGCAGACATCGTAGCTACAGATTTTGCGTGAGGCAGGTGATGCAGACGCAGCACTCTGCGTATGCTGCGGCAGTGTGTTTTCGTCTTTTGATGTAGCAAGTGGCAAGAAATACAAGAAAACAACTTGGAGCTGTGTCGCCTGCGCGCAGAAACTGTACACTGAGTACAACTCGGCGCAGACGCAGAAACTGCGCGAAGCAGGCGCGTGCCTGTGCGGCACGCGCCTGCCGAGCAGCATACGCAGGTTCATGCATGTCTGTAGAATACAAAATCTGTGCGGCCTGTGCCGCACAGATCTACGTGGCGCAGAAATGTCTGCGCGCCAGCATACGCCTAGCCTAACACTGTCTGGATACAGCGCTGATTCTGAGTTAAATGTATGTGTTAATTATTATTTCCTTGTTATTCCTTGCCTATTTAAATGTGAGTTATTATGCAATAATGTAATTAATTATATAGGGAAAAATAAAAATATTTCTTATTTCTTAACACCTTGGCGAACTAGATGCCATGTCAGTGCTTCCCCTTGGTCGTGCCGGCTATGTACAGAACTGAATGGAAATCTATTACTTTTCCCTTATCCTAGATGGTGGGCTCAAATTGTAGCCGCTGGGTTGATACCACCGTACTGGAAGTAAGATGGCCGCATAGCAGCCTCGGCTGTGTTCTAGTCCAGTATAGACTGCAATAAAAAGTGAAATCTCCGGTATGACACCTTCCTTCTCGGAGGTGATATTGGCTGGTCGGAGCATGTGCTCTGGCCCCTCGGACTCAACCAACCATAGCGGATTACAAAAAAAATAAAGATTTACATAGCAGCTTCGAATAACCTTCACACTACCTAGATTTTTATATGGAATCCGAACCACGGACAACCTCAACGGTCGAAAGGACATCCACGGGCGGCGATCTATTGCACCAGCTACAGAGGCTCACAAAGCTGAATGATTTAAATAAGTCCCCAATCTGCGAAAGTAGTCAGGCTGGCGTCACAATCTGATATTGCGAAAACGTACCAGGTTGACTGAAATGAAGTAGAAACAGTTCAGTGTAGCCGGCACGACCAAATGGAAGCACTGACATGGCACCTAGTTCACCAAGATGTGTTGGACCAACATCGGTCATGCCGGCTCCTAAAATAAGTTCCCGGAAGCATATGTTACGGCTATCAAATTCGTAGGAGGGTAATAAAAGTTACATTACATGGCTCATCGATTCAATAACTCTTTCCCCAGCAAAAAAGTATCTGCACAAACACCTGCCGACGATTTACGAGCGGCCATCCCTTGGCCCTGCCCGCCTGGTGCCCTTATCTCGGCGCTACGGAGCCCTGGCGAATTGTGTCGTCTCAGTACACGCATGGAATAGAGAAAAAAATTGGTTGTCTGTAAAGTCGGTTTACGGACGATAGTTTAACGTGATAACGTCATAAAGTGGTAAGACTACTGGGAACGCTTCTAAAGTACCAGGGCAGAAGACATTGAAAGGAGGATAATTACTATGTTGTGTGGGTTACCTTCAGCAAAACTTTTGTGATGTGGACTTTTTCAGCAATTTGCAGTTTGACACATACATATGCATTCTAAATTTGAAATCTGGGTCCTGAGAATGGGTCAGAACGCCACGAGATCTCTTTTCCGACCGGCCAGATGCGCTTAATATATTATGGTACGAGTAACCTCCTTTTAATGTCTGCTGCCCTGGTACTTTAGAACCAGAGAGATAAATGTGTACAAGCCGACGCTTGGGCCGATTGTGCCTCTCTATCGCTTGTTACGCGCTCTCGCTTGCACACACAGGCTCAGATGGAACGTGACACTTTTTCGTGCGTGCAGCCGGTGTTCATCAATTTATAAGACGTGACGTTATCACGTCAAAATGTATACCTTCACGGAAATCATACGTGAGTAGTGAGTATTGAGTAGTATGGAATCGAACTATGTCAGTTTTTGTCATTGGATTCGGCTTGCTCACCTACTAAAGAAATAAAAAAATCGGTCAAACTCACGCACGGAGGGTTCCGTAGATCTGCTTGTGCCATACGTGTCAAAAAAAGCATATCCGTCTATATTTTGTCTGTCTGCAATGCAAAGTACCTATGGCGCCATCTATTATTTACTAGCGTGAATATGTACTAATAGATTCTTAGCAAATTTCTTGTATAGAGACATGTTTTACTATTTTGCTCTTTTCATTATTTGGTGGTATATCCGCCACAATAACACTAATAGTAATAGGCTTCCGTGTGGATAAGGAACCCTAAAAGTATAATGAAAAATTCCATAGAATAATGAATAGATAAGTCTTAAAAATAATAACTGGTGTAGAGTATACAATTATTTTAATGACGACAGTTACTTATTTAACTATTTTCAATTTCTGTTTGATTAAATTAGTTTTTGTTATTGTTCAATGAACTATTGTTACGTCACTTCTAACATTAAATAATTTTATATCAAAACAGGCATAACGAAATTCCAACGGCTACCAACAAGAACCCATCGCAAAAAGTCCCAAACTCATTGTCCGACAGTTTAGGGTCGTCCAATATAAGAGTTTTCCAATCTCCATCACCTTTGTCCGGCGCACACGTGGGCGGCATGGCGCCGGCCGCGGCGGCGCGGCGGCAGCGGAACCCTGTGCGAGGGAGGAGGCAACCCCGAGGTGAGAGCACATCCACGAGATTGCTTGCTTTTGGACGGGCCCTATCATGGATTTTTACTTTCGATCGTTGAACGCATAATTTTTGTTTGATACTTTTTAATGTTTGGATAAGAAATCCAAACATTTTAAAAATGCATCTATGCAAGGTAAGAGACCTCGTCAACATTGATATAAAACCCCTAAAAATAGAAAATTCACAAAATCAAACAGCTCAGTGGTGCGGTCGGTCAACTGTCGGTCGTGATCATAAGCACACCTGGGCGCGGTCATTACTTGGACGCGTGACCGCTCGACCGTTGGAGGCTGACTGTGGTTCGGATTCCATGTAAAAAGTAGGTGCCTTCCCTTCTGACCTTACTAGGTGGTAGGGTTTAAACCCGCCCGGGCTGGTATCACCGCACTGTATGAAAGGTCGGTTGAAATCCTAACAAGGCGTTGTAATTTTTGCTCCCAAATACGCTTGACATAAAATGTTTTCTATGCAAATCTACCAGGCAATAGTCGTATCGTACTCGTAACAGAGCAAATGCCAGCGTTATGGGCTCGTGCCCATACTACGTAACCGATTTGGGGGGGAGGGGGTTTGCAAAATACCACGGTCAGTCACAAGGAGGGGGGGCGAGGGGGGCGGGGGGGGGGGGGGGGTTTAGTACCAATCACGTAGTATGAAATACTATGTGAATACGTAGTATGAATCACGTAGTATGAAATACTACAGAGCACAAACCATGGTAGGTCACAGGAGGGGTCAAAAAGTGGTTAAAATCGGTCACGTAGTATACCCATACTACGTGACCGATTTTATCCACTTTTACGCACACCCACGAGCCCTAACGCTAACGCTTGACGCCAAAACGCCCACGTTGCGTTCAGCGTCTTCTATACACTGGTAGTAGGGTGTGCAATCTGGTCGCGGACACCGACTGCGTTCGTGACCGTCATACCGAAGCGTCGCACTTATCTGCCGACCTTCCTCCAATAAATCGCGCTTTTTTTTATAAGCACCTTTCCATCTGCAACGCACCCGCGTCTTGTTTATGCGGTAGGTGTGCGTGGGGTTATGAAGAGATAAACTGGATGTTCGAGGCTGGGGTTGTATTTTGGGGTGGTAAAAATACAATTTCAGCCACTAATTTCCATTCATTTAGGTGTATAATATAATAAATAAGTCAAATAATATGAGTCTTCGTAGTATCGTTTTAAATGTTTTTGAAGTTTTGACAAATTATTCAAAAGTAATAGAATAGAATAGAATAGTGTAGAGGGTAGGGTAGGATTGGGTAGGGTGCGGTAGGCTAGGGTACGGTACGGCGCGGCACGGTACGGCACGGCACGGCACGGTACGGTACGGTACGGTACGGTACGGTAGGGTAGAGTAGAGTAGAGTAGAACAGAAACACATTAGTGCACACAATAATTCTCAGTAAACAGTACATGAAAGCGCAAGAAAATAAAATACAAGATTGTGCGGAAAAGGCGGACGCATCAATACAAGTTACATCTTCCAGTCAACGTTTTCAACGCATATGTTAAGGCTTTAACCTTTTCAACTCTTTTAGGCAACACTTTGGAGAAAGTTTTTAATTTTGATTCAATATTATAACGAATACATACCAGCTCTGCTTTTATCTCAAGAATTTGTTGTGATGCATAGTAATAAAGATGAAATATTTTAATAAATAAATATTGTCTGTAGTGTATCCACTAAAAAAAAATATATACTTTGTAAAATAAAATGTTACTAGCTTCATACGTAATAATAATATATAGAAATGAATATATTATAAATATTTATGTATACGTATTGATTTGTCACAAAAGTTTTAGGGTGTTCGTTGTTTTATTGTGTCGTAATTATTTAAAAGTATAAATAAAATTTAAATATTATTTCAACCCCAAAAATCGATAACAAACACATTCACGCGTAAAATAATGTTTACGGGCCTAACCTAAACGTTGCTTTTCAACCCCAAAGTTCACATAGTCACCCAGACACTACAATGTTCATCATCCGCGCATTTTTTGCACAACATTTATATTTTCCGCCCACGTCAGATTCAACCCCAACTCCAGTCCGACCGTTTCTCATGTTTACCTGGTAGGGCGCAGGGGTGCGCGCGGAAAAAATTACAAATATCGAAACAAAACACATCCTGGGTGAAATCGCCCAATCTAGAGTCCGATCACGTGACCGGGCGGCAGGCGGTGTACAGCGTACCTTATGGGCGGATATTGGGGCGGAAGGCCTCGCGTGTTGGGCGCTTTCTGTCTTCCGGTTTTGATTCTGCTTACAGCGGCTGATGAACTGAGAAATTACCTAATCATTTTGAAAGTTCGAAATGCGAATTGTGGAGGTTATAAACTTTGAATAGAAGAGAATAGAATGTCTTTACTGCACACGAATTGAAATAAACAGTACATGATAAGAAACAAGAAATACAGGAGTGCGCAAAGAAGGACTTATCACTGCAAGTGATTTCTTCCGTTCAACCTTTGGGTGATGCTGATGAGGAATAAAATACAGAAAATTAAGTATGGGTAGTGAATCATATAGATAGTATATACATAAGTATTTGAATATATTTTGAATGAAATAACAATTAGGTATATAATGGTTGATTTTGTTTGAATTGTAATTACATATTAAAAGCAATATTACAAAATATTAAGATAAATACCACACGCTATATCCTGAAAATCGGGGTAAGCAGAGTAATTAGCGTTGTGCTGCTAGTACTCTTGTAAATTACAGCACAATACCGACCACCACGTTTAGCATAGTATAACAGAAGATAACATACAGAATAGCAATATAATAATTTAGCAAATATTATTTCTTCAATTTAAATGACAAAAGTCCACCATTTTTTGATACAATAAATTTCAACAAATTCAAAAAACATACAGTATAACACACAATAATACAGTTTCATTAAATGAATTTGCCAGTAAAATAAATTCATCTATGGAACTCGCTGCCGCACTACGTCCGTCACTCCCAAACTTTAAATTCTATTAAAAAATCATTGAAGAAATTCTACCTTAATTAATTTTCCCTATTTTTTATTTTTTATCATTAACCTGTGGATTAGTATATTATAGTATGTATTATTTGTATGTAGTATCTATGTCCTATACATTGTATGTATGTTTATGCTATTTGTATTTTATGTATTGTAATAATAGGTAAGTATGTTACATGTAGGTATATTCATCATAAAAATAAAACACATATTCCTTCTCCTTTCGCTTGCACTACCCATACTTCTTCCTCTCTATTTTATTCATCATCACCCAAAGGTTGACTGGAAGAAATCACTTGCAGTGATAAGTCCGCCTTTGCGCACTCCTGTATTTTTTTTTCTTCTACTCGTGTACTGTTCTTCTTTCCATTGTGTGCAATAAAGAGTTTCTATTCTATTCTATTCTATTCATAAAACGTACATCGCTTGTATGGAAGTGTCTGTTGCAACGCGTTTTCAAAAGACAGACATTTCTAAAGACTCAGTGAGTAATATTAAAACACGAGTTATTTATTCAGCTTTTTATAAAATTCTGTTAATACAATCACCGAGTATATTTCACCATAGACATCCAAGGTTCATAAACAACTAGTTTTTCTCCCCATTCCGCCAAAAATAAATCAAAACACACAAAATGTACCAAATATTCCAAACTTTGAAATCCCTCTTGAGGGTTGAATCGGACAAAAATACTGGCAGCCAACCTGTCCGAAATATAAAGTCACGCGCGGGGGAGGGTCACGTGATCTCACGTGAGGCGGGGGGGGGGGGGGGGGGGGGGGACGGACGGACTTCAAATAAATAACATCTCGGTGGGGAGCGATTATGTGACGGCGCGCTAGCCCCTAACATGGAAATTTAGGGATGGACTGATGTCGACTTTCGTTTAATATATTTTTATGTTTTCTGGATACTACACACACACCTGTTGCGCCCGTGATGTCAGCCCATAACACCTTGGTGAGTACCATACCACAGAAGCGAGATATAGGGCGGCGGGTGGCTGAGTGGTCTGGGCGTCGGCCTCTCTTGCGAGAGGTCCGAGGTTCGAGTCCGGTCGGCGTGTACCGAAGAGTTTTTTCTGACGGAAAAATTTACATGCATACCTACACCTGCTGCTTCACCGTTCGGAACCGGTGTAAAACTTTAGGTCCCTTCCCTTGCCCCAGTATAGAATAGAATACAATAGAAACTCTTTATTGCACACAAATTTAAGTAAGAACAGTACACGACAAGAAAGAAGAAATACAGGAGTGCGCAAAGGCGGACTTATCACTACAAGTGATTTCTTCCAGGCAACCTTTGGGAGATGAGGAATAAAATACAGAGACAGAAATATGTACTTACTAGGTGGTAGGCTCAAATTGTAGACGACTGCGTCGATACCACCGTACCGGATGTAAGATGGCCGCATAGCAGCCTCGGTTGTTTTCTCCTGTAAAATAGTATAGCCAGCAATCCAAAGGGAAGCCTCCGATATGGCATCTACCTTCTCGGTGGTGATATTGGCTGGTCCGAGCATGTGCTTCGGCCCCTCTGGCTCAGCCATTCATACCGGATTATTATTATATATTTTAATTATCTTTTATATTTTAATTATGTTATCCATTTATTTCCATATTTCTTTTTATATCAATTTTACATTGTTTTTTTATTAAAACCTATATTTTAATTGTTATTATAAATTTATCGATATGTCACTGCCCCACACTCAAAGCCAATGGGCAATGTCGCCCTCCACAGTCGCCCCGCCGCCGCCGCCTCCGCGCCCCCGCCCAGAGTGTCGTCTGCCCTTGACTGCGCAGGGAACCTAAATAAAATGTTACCTGCCTGCAGCCGCGCGCCTACATCACAAGTTATCTTTCATTAACCGCTGAATTATTTCAGTGTGTAGAACCCGTAAATCTAAGTAGTAATTAATTTTATATTTTACTCGTAATAATTCTAGAATTGTAATTAATGTTCAGGTAGGTACAGTTAAAACAAATTAATATGACGTAGATCAGATATTTTTCATATACCTACGTAATTTCTTTACATAGGTATTTTATAATTTAGCCAGGTTTCATGTTATTTCTTAACATTGTAATTTGTAAATATTGTATTCATATTTTAATAAAAAAATATTTAAGTATGAATATAATTAAAACTAAAACCAAACTTAATTTTATCCTATAACACAGCAATGTGAAAAATTAAGCCAATCTGTGATTGGCATCAGTGAAAATAAAAATGACAGTACCAAATGTTATACATATATTGCCAATTTGGAGGCGAAAGTGTAATTATAAACCCAATACTTATATCTAAGACTATGTTTTGTTGCACCTACCCTGGTTTTTATATGTAAAAAGGGTAGGCTGGCGGAAAATGCCATAGGCATTAAGTACTACCTTCTGTACGACTTTATGTGCAATAAACGTTTTTTGATTTGATTTGACTTATGTAGATATCCATTGTTTTTTTTTTATTGTTTATTGTATAATTTCATCCATAGGTAGGTAACCTACGCTTGGACATGTCGAAAATTCCGCCAGTTCTAAATTCAATGCGAAGAAGAACTGACAAACTTCGCAAGTCACAATGTTTTGTTAGTACCTTATTACAAGTATTATATTATAGTAACTTATAAATAATTAACCCATACTACCGCTCACAAGAGCATTAATATTTACAGCATAAACATGAATACTCAAGAATCTGAGCACTCTGCCTATTTACATTACCAATATCTGCTGTATAGTGCCATCGTCAATTTTGATACTTCATATATCAAGTCAAATAAAAACAATTAGTTTACGTTTATTACAAAGAAATGTAATAAATCATATTAAAAATCGAATGATACAAAGTGTATCCAATTGTCAAAGTTGTTAGTGGGAAAAACAGTAGTCAGACTCTTATATAAAATTACGGTCAGTTAACGCATCCTTAACAGTATAATAACTCTTTTCAATTAACATTAGTTTAATCCGTCGTTTAAAATTTACAAATATTGTAGGCATTTCGTATGAAAAAAGTCATCTCAGAGAGAAATTGTATCCAGATGTTTTTACTCCTAATGACCTGTGAAATTTCCCGGTGAATGGTCGACGCCACAGTACGTCTTAAACAGCCTGTATGCCTATCTTGGAGTAAAAATGTAAAATCAGAAAGCGCTCTATAAAACAGTTAGGAGAATCTCGCACTACCTACTACACCCATTCGCGTTTACAGCAACTAGAGTGAAATAACTGGACAATAAAACGTCGAGGACTGCACGCCACCACGGAACGACTGCACAATTTTGCGACTTCATTTACAGGTCGGAAAGGCGAACGAAAAGAGCTATGGTCGATTTCTTTTTTTCGGCTAATATTTATTGTTAGCTGTTAGAACTGTACAAATTAGAGTTAGAATAGAATGCCTCGCGGCATTAAGCTCGCCTGTTGTACCTAATTTTATAAATTGGTGTTCAATAAAGAATATATACATATACATATTATTATTAATCTTAGCATTTTTAGAATCAAACCAGTATACTAGAAACGATAGTAGAATCAAACAGTGTAGTTAGGAGTACCGTAAGCAAATAACCAAAATTTGCGTAAGTACTTTTAAATGTTTTCCAAATTCTACTCGTATTATTTTGATTATTAATTAGTAAAGCGGCAATCAGACCATCCAGTGCAATCAGATAGATCCGCAAAAAGGCTTTCCAACTCTAACATTACAATTATTTTGGTTATGGCAATCTGCAAGACTAAAACAATTTCAGAATATGCAGCGAAATAATAGTACAAAAAAAACAAAAAAACGAAATATCATTCTAAATGCATGCATAGGTATACATTTAGAAATGCATTATATTTTACTAGCATGTACTTATATGTATGTATTAATAAGTATTCTTATTATTATTTTTATCCTCAATTGTCACGCAACTCTTTTGCTACTACCTACTTACATTCCACCAACTTATCGAATCTCAAACATCCAAAGGTTGACTGTAAGAAATCTCTGTAAGGGATAAGTCCGCCTTTGCACCTTATGTAAATTTTCCAATGTATTTGTTACGGTTTAATGTTTACTGGAGCAATAAAGAATTTTCTATCTATCTTATATGCATATACGCATAGACACTCCAATTGACCGGGGGTTAAAATGTAAATAATAAAACAAACTGTACGACACGTACAGTTTTTTTTTACAAATATATATTCTATTCAAGTATGCATTATCAACAACGAATTTCAACTAATTTACAAAATCTTACAAAATAAGACTTATCGCGTTTCACCACAAGCTCCTTAAACACACAAGGCCACGTCCGGGGACAGTAATTTCTCTCACCTCCAGCACCGCTGTAAACCGTCCCGCGCTTCTATCAACACTGGTCACCCTAGGGAGCTCTTCGCTACCTGAGTCCCTTTTCCGTCCGCAAGTCTGGGCAGTACAATCGTACAGGGTGGTAATGAAAAGTTATTTGTGGCAAAGTAGACATTATTTAAAAAAAAATACTTTATGACTTGTCGTATAATTGTTGTTTCCTGTAAACTAGGCAGGCAGCCTTTTAAGTCATGTCCTTTGCAAACCTCCCGCGATTATTAAAAAAAAAACTTCTAGCGCTTCTAGCATTTTAAACATTTTGAATTTAGAAACCGTAAACAATTTTTTTTATGGAAACTGACACGGTTGGCTACATCACCTACAACATCCGTGATGTCAGCCCATAACACCGGATGAACTTGGTGCCACGTCAGTGCTTCCCTTCGGCCGTGCCGGCTACACTGAACTGGACGGAAAACACAGACTATTTACATAGCCGTTTCGACCGACCTTTCATTCAGTGCGGCGGTACCAACCCGGGCGGGTTAAACCCTACCACCTAGTAATATAAGAAGGGAGTCATATCCCTTAGTCGCTTTTACGACATACACGGGGAGAGATGCAGTGGGCTATTCTTTTAAAGTACCGGCCCCACACAATACCAAATCACGGTATAAATCAGGACAGTCAAATCACGTTATCTATCACATTATCAGTGGTGACGAATCTTGGGTTCTTATGAGTTATGATATGATCCATATTCCAAGGAGCAGTCGTTCGTCTGGATTTTAAATAAAAACATATTTTACATGTGCTGTCATGGCTTTTAAATATGATTAGTATAAGATTTTCACATCACATCATCCGAACTTTTTCTCATAAATCTTTTCCATAACTACTCTTTAATCTTTCTCTTTTACTTCATACAACACTCTGTATAGAAAACGTATACCTGCCCCTAAATAAATGTTCGAAGCGGATTTCCAAATTGTATGTGAATGAGTTTTGCGTCGTTTTTCTAAAGGCCTTGATTAAAATTCTGCTCCCTAGAGTCGGAACGTTGCAGGAAAAGTCGGTGTGCGTGGATCTCTATAATATTATTTAACTAAACCATAGTACATTTGTGACCGAAATTATGGTGTTGGTCCTAGTCTTGTACAACTGAAAAGTTACGAAAACCTAATAAACAAAACTAAAAGTCTGTAACTATGCGCCGTCGTCATAATATGTTCGTTTATGTTAATAACTACAAGTGCAGTCTCGGGTCCTTCAAGAGCGGTGTGAATAGGCAACTGTCAGGCCGACATGGTATTCGCAACCCCCGCATGCGACCGAACGTCCATGGGCGTCGTTAGACACCTTATGGGTAGCTCTGCGCCACCGGAATTTCACTGACGTATTTAGGCACATGTAAGGATGGTTATAGAATATATTTTTTCCGCGAAGGGAAGCCGTGGGAATAGCTAGGAATTTACTAAACCATTTTAGTTTATAATACTTGAATACAAATGCGATGAAATTATATTTATATCAATATTCATACAAATATATTTAGCCGCTTATACAAAATGTTCTAATTTTCTATTATACTTGAATAATTATATTTAAAAATTGAAATTGTTGGCCTATTTTATTGATTTATTTTACTTTTCAGCGCAATGATTTCATATCTCAAAGTGATTTTTTTTCCTTCGCTTTTTCTATGAACAGGAAATGTTCAAATTTAACCAAAGTAGGTAATTTAATTAGAAATATTTTAACATTGAAGGTAATGTTTTTCTCATTATATTGTATACATACAATTTTCAGACATTATGCTGCAAATATTTGCAATTTCAAACACAGAAATTTCTTAGTTTCTTCTAACTTACTATCATCCAGTGCATTTCGCGGATTGTGAGGAGAGACTGAGATCACTACAGAGAAAAATATCCGGCCACCGGTAAATGTGAAAAGCGCAGCGGACGCACTGTTTACCTGGCACGCCATGTTCGCCAGACCGCGGGCAAATAGTTGCCGGTCAACATCGGCCAACTAGGTGGCGCCACTATGTTTGCCCGTGGCTTTGCACCTGATTGCTTTTGAAGTGTTTTCTGTAAAAGCTTTGAAGCAGGCGAGGCATTTGTTAGAAGTAGGAAGTAAAGAAAGAAGAAAGAAAGAAAGAAAAACGTTTATTCAGCTAAAATTATAAAATAACAAAACAAGATTATAAAAATGTAAAAAAAACATTTTTTAGCTGAAAGGTAGCAGACACAGCACGATGCAAAACTTATCAAGTAGGTAGTTGCGGCTGGTTTTAAGTCTGCCCCCTTTAAGCAGGCCTTCGTCACTCGCTCAAGGTCGCGAGTTAAATGCCTACCGCTTGGCGTAGCGGCTAATCTACAATTAACAGTGGGCTGCCGCTATCCAGCCAGACCGGGCGCGTGGCGCTTTCGAATTTAGAAAATGTCGAAATCAAGTAAATATTGTGCAGTGGACGGGTGCAAAAGTCAACAGACAAATGAAAACTTGTCTTTTTTTTCATTGCCGAGAGACAAAGAAAGGTAAGTGTTTTGTTTAGTAGCATTTTGATTTATTTCTAGTAATTTATTTATTCATATTAGTAGGAGGTCATAAATTTTAAAATTATATCATATTGCCAATAACATTAGTTAGATGACGCCGAACAGCGTGGTGTGTATGGCCTAATTCGTATAAGGATAATAGGTACATTTTAGATGATCATTGATCATAAAATTTATTGATCAAACAAAACTATCACCGGAAGGTTGCACGCAATGCACGCTTCGATGTGAGAAACTAATTGTGACGCTAACGCATGCATGAATTTGTTCGCATGAATTTGCCGCAGCTAAATATCGTATCGTTGGTAGCTAGAACGATAAAAGTTGGTAGGTATCATCTTTATTTTATTCCTCACAATAATACAGCACAAAGACACAGCCCTTAGACGCGCTGAACGACGCGCTTGCGAGATAGAGTTACACGACAGAAAGAGAAGCGAAATGTAGGCGGTTATCGTGGTTAGGCATGCAGCTCTGTGCGAGTCAATTTGTACTTTATCGCGTCGTCGCAGAGTAGCTAGTTCTTTGTGAGTGTTTGTACAGAGCAGCTTCTGTACGGAGTACTCTTTTCTATTCTGTGCTTTAAGTAAGAAAAGACGGATTTTTTTTTCCTATAGAAACTGACACGGTTGGCTACATCACCTACAATATCCGTGATGTCAGCCCATAACACCGGGTGAGCTTGGTGCCACGTCAGTGCTTCCCTTCGGTCGTGCCGAATACTGGACCGAAAACACAAACTATTTACATAGCCGTTTCGACCGACCTTTCATTCAGTGCGGTGGTACCAACACGGGCGGGTTAAACCGTACCACCTAGTAATATAAGAAGGGGATCATATCCCTTAGTCGCCTTTTACGACATACACGGGGAGAGATGCAGTGGGGCTATTCTTTTAAAGTGCCGGCCCCACACGGTACTGGAAATATTACATCACGTGTGTGTATTCATAACAAATAAAGTTGATCATGTAACGGCGCACCTTATATATAACTCAGAAACTACTCAATCAATTCACATGGGATTTCACCATGGGTGGCTGTGCCGAGGTACCAATGGCTCAGTCGACAGAGCCAAATCACCTCTCCTCGCGTAACCACGATCAGTGAGGCGCCATGCCAGCAGTATTTCTGACTGGTTGTTGGGCTGTCTGTCTGGCCTATTGATACGACGTTTGAAGACACCCAGGTTAAAGGATTCGGGAAACACACGCCGGAAGACAGTTCCACACCCCAGCGGCGCGAGAATTATTTTGAAAAACGATTTGTTCTCATTCTCAATGCAAAATCCGATTATAAATATCGAAAAGTTACATAATATGAGTAATACATTACATGAGTAAAGCATTGTTACGTACATATTATATTTTAGAGCTGTATTTCTGTTCCTTTTTTTTAACCAAGTGAGAAAAATGGGGAATCAGCGGAGATGGACGACGACGATTATTTTATTTAATATTCATTTGTGTGTTGTCATGTTTAATTATAATTTCTTTCGAAATTCAAAGAGGGAACGCTATAAGCGTCCTAGGGACCATGGCTGCCTCGGCTGAACTGGAAGAAATGATTTATTTATAAATTCAGGTTTAGGTTTATTTTATTGTATTATTCACGGCCAATATGTATTTGTACATAATATAACAATAAACATGTTATAATCAAAACAATTTATAATTTGTCAAATTTATTATCCATTAATAAAAAAAAAATTGTACCAAAGAGTATAATTTAAACAAAACCAAGGTCGGTGTAATTTCATAACTTTCCGTTCGCCTGTCAGAATCAAATGCTTGTATGCTTGCAATCAAAGAGATTTTATGTATAGAGTGAGCACTACGAAGAAAGAATACAGAGAAATGACGGCCAATAACTGAGGTATGAGGTAAGGTAGCGGGGTGGCGGAACGCTGAGCCGCGCGGGGCGGGAAGCGAGCGGGAGAGGGGCTAGCTAGCGAGCGACTAGCGGCTAGCGGCCCGGCCGGCCCGGCCGATCAGTCAACGCGTGCATTGGAATACGTAGGGTTGTCACTTAGTCTACCAAAAATATATTTTTCGATTTATTATTTTACGAGTAGGTATTATGGTTAATTGTGCCCGTAGTCTAGTGGTAACGCTTCTCAATGCAGAAGTTGCGGGTTCAAATCCCGGGCACTAACTAATGTACTTATTTATTTCCTTGATAAAGATTGATATACGTGCACTTCATAACGAATAGGTACGATCGCTCCGGTGAAGAAAAATAAAGTTAGGTAACTAGTGCACACTGGTCTATGAAAGGTATTTTTGTGTAAACTGCTTCTGATTTCCACTGGTCACCATGTACGAGTAATCGAACCGGATATAACAAATTGTGACAAGTTCGAGTGCAATATGACTGCCATAAGAATACTCAATAAACAATAAAACAACAACAATAAAAACAATACCTCCTATGTCAGTGAGCAGAGTCCGTGCCTAGCAGTGGGACGTTTTAAAGGATTATAGAAGAAAACAGATAGTGAATTTCATCGAAAAAAAACGTTTTTATGTATTTAAACTTAAAATACAGAACTATAATAACTTGAAACACATACCTAAACTTATATGGGTTTTTAAATTACCGTGGTTATTTGACATTTTAAGAAGTAACAACGGCTTTACTCACTATCGAAATACGAGCTGTGTGGCTCGACATTTCGGCCAGAGTGCTCATGATGATGGGCCATACGTTTGGCCCGAAACGTCGAGCCACACAGCTCATATTTCGACCGCGAGTAAAGCCGTTTTGTATTCTTATAATACCTACACTTAATAACTAGAATAATATCTAAAAAACTAAACTTAATAATAAAGAATTCATAACTGCGGTCTTGGCCTTGGAGTAAACTTAAAATCTCCAAACCAAACATACATAAAATAAAGAGTGAAGAATTTATAAAAATATATATATATATATAACTAAAAAAACCATTAGGTATACTTTGGACTACACACACAAACACAACTAAAATAACTCTTCCTCCGTACTTAAACAAAATAATTTAAATTTCACTTTACACAAATTTAAATTTTCACTTTCCCTTAAACAATGTATCATCTTGGACTATTTTTATCCATCTTTCTCGTATTGATCCCTTAGAAGGATGTGGAAACCTTGTAAAAAATTTTTTTTCTTGAAAATTTCTCAATTACTTACTAATTAAAAAAAAATAAAAGAATAGCGACAACCCTAATTAGCGGTCAATTCACTCTCATATTTTAACGTGGTTTAATACATATTTATTTACTTTCATACATGATATCCCAGAACTCTATTTCTAATCATTCATATGTGGCAGCCCTAATGAGCGCGTTCAATTTATTTGTTTAATTAAATAATGCTTATGTTATTGCAATGCTAGGTCAATACATAAAATGTACAAAATTTTCAAATTGAAGTAGCGTTGTGACAGCCCTAAGTGGCCAGTTGAACCAAATATTTCTAAGCACATGGAAAACAAGATATTATATATAAGGTCTTTCAAAATTAGTTAATAGTACGCTAAGGGGGGGTTCTGTATCGTAAATAAATCACTTTTGAGGAACAAAGATTTTTTTTTACAAAAAAAAATAAATTATAATAATGTAAAATGTAAAAAAAAAATCTTTTCTTAATCGTTTCAGTTTCATGCCAGGAACAAAAAGGTCTTCCAACACATAGATCTCTTTCTTTCAGAAATTGTGAAAACCACAATTTAAGTTTTATTAGTATGGAATAGAAAGAATTTGATTTTTTTTACCAACTTACACGTGTTACATCAAAATGGTAATGAAGACTTTTTTGTTACTGTTATGAAAATGAATCGATTAGGCTATAAAAATCAACCACATATTTTTTTATTTAAATACATACAAAACATTTTACATAAAAAAAGCCCAAGGTCCAAAAAAATTTATATAGGTTTTACTCCCTATATGATGCAGAACCCCCCCTTAGCGTACTATTAACTAATTTTGAAAGACCTTATATATTAAGGTCACAATGAAGTGATACTTACCTATTAAATGCGATGCCATCAGTTTTCCCAATATTTTTGGTATGATTTTTGCAATATCGCAATTCGCAACAGACAACCGGGCATAATGACTGGCGCGATGCGAGCCGCAGACGGACGGCAGCGAGCGCGCGGACGGCGCGTCCGCCGCGTTCGGTCGCTCGCGAGCTACTAGTCTCAAGAGGGTCCCTCCGCGTAATGGTTACTCCACCGCGGTGGAGCGAAGGCTGTTGCCCGGGTAAGAGGTCTAGTAGAATACATGATACGTCATTGCTTGCAATTGCTGTAATCGAATTTATAAATCTTAAAATGTCTTCATGTCTTCATAATGTTGTCCTCCCTAATTGCCGTAATTACATACGTATTATTTTATTTTCAGAGATATCTTAAAAGCCTAAACATATGAATTAAAGTCGCATGACAATCGAATAATTTCTACGTTCTTCCCAAAGAACTAATCTCGAAACACTATTTCACATCACCCCACAGCTTGAGTCAACGAAGCGAAAAACGAAATTCGCAAAAGTGAAAACTTGCAGCGCCTCACAATAATTCTCTAACTAACCGGGAACAATTTCCCGAGTGCAGCGCGCGGGAAAATGCAATGATTCATGCCTTTTGTGAATCATTACCTTTTCCTACCGAGATCAGAGGCCACATAAAGAAAGACTAGACTGAAAGCCAGCGACCTTGTGCTGATAGTAACGTGGTAACTGCTCAAGTTTGATAATATGATAATATTTCCTTATTAAAATTTTGAGACAGGAGAGGGAGAGGGATATAGATAGGGAGATAGAGATAAAAAGGTAGAGGGATATGAAGAGGGAGAGGGAAAAATACGGGGAAAGAGAGAAAGAGAGGATGAGAGAGAGAGAGAGAAAGAGAGAGAGAGAGACGGAAAGTTTTCTGGGAATAATATCCCAAGGGCAGTGCACGGGAAAATGTAATGGCAGAAAGATAAAGAACGATAGGAAGAGAGATAAGGAAAGGAAGAGGGACATAAATAGAGAGATATATGAATAGGGAGAAGGATAGGGATAGGGAGAGGGAGAGGAAGACGGGGAAAGAGAGAAAGAGAGGGTGAGAGAGAGAGAGAGTGGGAAAGTTTTCTGGGAATAATTTCCCAAGTGCAGTGCGCGGGAAAATGTAATGACAGAAAGATAAAGAAGGATAGGAAGAGAGATAAGGAAAGGGAGAGGGAAATAAATAGAGAGATATATGAATAGGGATAGGGATAGGGAGAGAGAGAGAGAAAGACGGGGAAAGAGAGAAAGAGAGGGTGAGAGAGAAAGAGTGGGAAGTTTTCTGGGAATAATTTCCCAAGTGCAGTGCGCGGGAAAATGTAATGATCCATTCATTTACTTAAGTTTGTTTTTTCTACTCAAGACACAACCTCTCTATGATTAAGTATCTCGTTGCCTAGAACGATATTTCGTGAGAGCTGGAAACAGTAATATTGTCTAGTCTAGACAGGTAGCTTCGTCTGATTGGAAGAAACTTTTTCATTTTCCTTACGACTGTGATTTTATTTATTCAATTTTGTATTATAAAATTTTCAAGAAGGAATAAATTTTTCAATTCAGATCTAGTACTTTTACGATTGTTTGTATAGTTTTAGATTTATTTATATTCACGATATAAAAGATTTCTTATAATTTCCTTAAGTCTCGTGAAAAGTGTGAAACATAAAGCATTCGTAATTTTATTATCTTAGACATTAGAATAGCCACGAAAGCCGTTATAAATGCATTAATTAAAATTGACTATTTCAAACTAAGTTTTAATTGTGCTATAATTTGTTTTTGACAAATAAAATAAAATAAAAATGGCGTGAGAACTACAACATTATGTGTAGGTACCTTCCAGTGTAATTACTATCCTATATTCTTGTTGAAAAAAAATTTCATATAATATTTTTGTTACCTTTTAATGAAACGTATACGTGAGTACAAAATAAATGTGATTTCTAGCGAGTATATATCTACATGATGTACGTAGTCCATCAGGGAGAATTACCTGCACATCGGTAATGCAATACTCAAATTATATCGGACGCCTGCTGAGCAGATGAGCGGATGTAGTTTGACCATACAGTCTTCATACCGCGAGAAATTTTTGGTGAAATAATATATGAATTTTTTAAGTGCAAGGAATATCTATATTTGAATGTATTCGCTTATACAGAGTTCGACCGGATTAGCTTACCACCACAGGATTCCTCAACTAATAAGCTTTAAGAAACGTCAGTAACATTTTTTTCCTAGTAGGTACTTGTATTTTTCGAAATAATCGAGGCTTTATGCTTTTCGAAAACCAACAATGGCGATTATCTCGAAGAATGAATGCAAGTCCTAAATAATATTTTACTTAGCTTTTTTTACATCCCAACGTGTGCTATTAGAGATTATAATAAAATTTACTAGAATATAAAAAATATCTACGCGACGCGTACATTGAATATATTCGAAAAAAAAAACAAATGTATTAAAATTAGAAATTGAACATGTTAGAACAGTTTTTTAAATGTTAGTCTGTCTGTCTGTACGCACATCAAGCAAAAACCACTGAAAGGATTTTGACGAAACTTTGTATAGTGACAGTGTATATCCCGGAATAACTTAATAAAAAATAACTAATTTCGCGCTACGAAGCTCCGGGCATCAGCTAGTCAACAATAATTATCTGATCAAAATCTCACAAATCAACATGATCAACATAAATCACACAATCCTAAAAAATATACATTACAAAACACAAAATATATCAAACATGAACTGAAAACTATCAACATTTCCAAATCGCAGTTGAATGCATAAAACTCACCGCCGCGTATCAGCAGGGCCATGTGGTTCGTATCAAGGTGAGCTGCGCGCGATACACCAAACGATCAAGATCGGTTATTCCAACTATACTGTTATTGCAGTATCGAGGTATTGCTAACACGTTCATCGCACTTTCAATCCTAGCAATAGCTTCTACGAAAATAGACTGTTTTTTTTCAATTTGATGCAAATTTACTATCCCTGTACCTATTACATACATATAAATGTAGATCCTACCACATTCCTTTTCCTTTATGAATCCTATTGTAAAATATTTTGTTGTCTACTTTAGGCAACTTTCCTTTGTTGCCCAAATACAATTTTAAGAATTTACATAGAAGAATGAATATTTTTATATTTAGATTAACTAAATGCTTTTGTTATGTTTTGTGCCCCGGATTCTCATTAAATGATGATTATTTAATATTAATTATCGTTAATTTGATGTTTCTGAATTAAGTTCGTAATAAATCGTTTGAAAAAAATTATCAAATTAAATCTCTTTAAAATAAAAAATAACCTTATAATGACCTTTACAAAATCATTTAATTCTGTATGGTCATTCCTAAAATTTCAAATGTGTATCTGTAAAAATACTGAAATTTTATAGAACCTCATAAGCGAGCAACATTAAATAATGCGCACATCTATGCTGAGACAAAAGTAGAAAGAATTGACTGAACTGGGTCCTTATTCTGAAACCTAACGCCTAATCAGCGAGAGCGGCTCTCGTCTCGTCGCCGTCTGTGTGTGTGTCTGTATTTTGCACACGCACGCAAACGCGGCTCTCGTCTCGTCGTCGCCGTCTGTCTGATGTCTGTATTTTGCACACGCACGCAAACTAATACGCAACGACATGAAAGTGTGTGACAACAACGAATGAGTGAATGTTGACAGCTATAAATACAAAATTTACCCAAAATAATAAATTTAAATTATTTGTAAAAATATGTTTCCTTTATCTTGCATATATTAGTGACCGTACCTAAAATTATAACACCTTTAAAAACATTTCTCTACATGTGTTCATTCGCTTTCAGCGGTTTTCATACATTATTAAATACCTTGTAGTACAAACCTTTCCTAAGTGTTGGTAACACTGAACTGTCGATATCGTCCGTGACGAGAGACGTCTGGCGAGAGGGTCTTAGCTGCCGCCGCCGAGTCGGTCTCGATTCTCGCTCTCGCGGCGATCGACGATACGTCATAGTGGCGTTCGGAATACCAATTTTCATACAAAAGAGAGCTAAGCTATATTCGCTCTCGCCTAAGCGAGATCGATTAGGCGTTAGGTTTCAGAATAAGGCCCCTGTTGTATCTCTCTGAGTGGAGACGTGAAACCTGATCATGCGCTTTTAGCGCCAACAAACACTTCAGGTAAACCTCCCGGCAAATACTCGGTGGTTAGAGTTACCTCTGGCGTGGGGTAAGTGTTCTCCATTGGAACAATGATGGTAAAAGGTTCAACCTTTAAGATTGAATATGATGTATCAAATTGGAGGCTTCATACCTAAAGTGATTCAACAAAAATTTTATTTTATTAATTTTACATTTTGTATATTTAGTGCTAGTGTATTTACGCCTTTTTTAGGATTCCGTAGGGACCTTTCACTCAACACACGAACTACTACTAACTAACACTAACACGAACTATTTACATAGCCGTTTCGACCGACGTTGCATTCAGTGCGGTGGTATCATCCCGGGCGTGATAAACCCTGCCATCTAGTAAGGTAAGAAGGGAAGGAACCTACAGTTTTACGTTGAATCCGAACCACGGTCAGCCTCTAACGGTCGAGCGGTCACCCATTCAAGTACTGACCGCGCGCGGGTGTTCTTATGATTACGACCGACAGTCGACCGACCGCACCACTGAGCTACCGAGGCTGTCAAATATGACATATATAAATTATACTCGTATGATCTATGTTAACTATGATTCACCTAGCTATAGGAACTACAATATTTTTTTATTATTTTTGTTTTATGAAAACTGACACGGTTGCCTACATTACATACAACATCCGTGATGTCAGCCCATAACACCTGGGTAAACTAGGTGCCATGTCAGTGGTTTCCCTTCATTTCACATCAATATCCTACACATGACATTCGTAGCACACGACTAGCTAATTTCATAGTTTTCTCTCAGGTTTATTTTTTTTTTCTATGAAGTCATGGTCGATGACTACTCGCGATATCACGTCTGTTTACCGGCTAGGGCGGCGCGCCTGGGCGGGCGGGGGCGGGGGATGTTTGGGCGGATTCTGCCGGCTCACCTTGCGAGCTGTTAACGCTTCATTACGTCGGTGACTTTTAACATTACTTCACGAGGTCTGAGCGGGCGGTGTGCAGAAAGTAACCAACTATATTTGTAATGAATATAAATTAATACTACTAATAAATAATTAATCTATAACGTCTGGTCATGGATGGAGTAAGTTACTTTATTTGTAGAGATATTGCATTTGTGGACTCTGTCTGATATTAAAACGGATAGTGCTTATTAGGACAGAAAAGTAATAGCACACAATTAATAATAAATTATATTCCTTTATTTCACATTTTTACATTTAATTCATATTAATTTTATATCTTAAAAAACATAAGTATACAAAACATAGCACTACATAAATACGAGTATGTAATAAACAAAAATAACATAACATACATAATACCTTATTCGACAACAGAGCACAGGTGCAGGTAGAAACGTGTCAGGTGCCAAAAAAAAATTTTAACCAGTTCTTAGGTACCTAATTTTTTGTGAACTCTTCACATAACGGTGGATGATGGGAACTCCAATATCCGTATGTTTAAAATAAATAAATACATATTGATTTGTACCGTGTGGGGCCGGTACTTTAAAAGAATAGCCCCACTGCATCTCTCCCCGTGTATGTCGTAAAAGGCGACTAAGGGATATGGCTCCCTTCTTATATTACTAGGTGGTAGGGTTTAACTCGCCCGGTTTGGTACCACCGCACTGAATGAAAGGTCGGTCGAAACGGCAATGTAAATAGTTTGTATTTTCCGTCCAGTTCAGTGTAGCCGGCACGACCGAAGGGAAGCACTGACGTGGCACCAAGTTCGCCCGGTGTTATGGGCTGACATCGCGGATGTTGTAGGTGATGTAGCCAACCATATCAGTTTCCAGATTTTTTTTTGTTTTTTAAATACATAAGTGGCCACGCGAGACAAAATGACTAATGAGTGCAAGTGACATAACATCATCCAAGGTAGACGCCACCCTCCGCTATAAAAACACAATGAGGGCGCGTCTTCTAAGAATTATGTTGTTTTTATACAGACGAGGGCGGCGGCGGCGCGGCGGCGCCCTTCAGACGACGGCGGCGGCGGTGGGGTGCTTATCTACAAACCTCTATTTACAACTGTTAACACCTGGGTGACATTAGAGGAATAGCAATTTTATTATTTACAAGAAAACATTACGGCACTCTACCGTGTGGGGCCGGTACTTTTACAGTGCGGTGGTAACAACCCGGACGGGTTAAACCCTACCACCGAGTAAGATAAGGAGGGAAGGGACCTACAGTTTTACGAGGAATCCGAACCTCGGTCAGCCTCCAACGGTCAGCGGTCACCCATCCAAGTACTGATCGCACCCAGCGTTGCTTAACATTCAATAGCGACAGTTGACTGTCTGCACCACTGAGCTATCGAGGTTGACAAAAGACACAAAAATAATATTCCCACTGCATCTCTGCGTGAATTGTCAGCCTCGATAGCTCAGTGGTGTAGGTAGACAGTCGACTGTTGCTATTGATTATTAAGTAACGCTGGGCAGGCCGGTCAGTTCTTGAATGGGTGACCGCTCGACCGTTGGAGGCTGACCGTGGTTCGGATTCCACGTTAAACTGTACGTCCCTTCCCTCCTTACCTTACTAGGTGGTAGGGTTTATCCCGGCCTGGTTGGTACCACCGCACTTAATGAAACGTCGGTTGAAATCTCATAGAACATAAAATGCAATTCTGAAGTAAGAATGTCGCTCGAATGAAACTTTTCAATTAAAAGATCTTCACTTGGGGGTTGATTAAAATTCTACAGGTTACCTGCGAAGTGCACTTCACGATGATAGAAAACTTTTATGAAATCTATTAATGTCGCTGGAACAAAAATAACCAAACTTTTTAATTGACAAAAACTTTGCAATGAAAATAGATTAAAGGCGTATACTTGAAATAAAGTACATAATCTCGTTGAAAAAAGACTGACTTAATGCCTAATGCCTTATGTGATACCTGGAATTGTACAAATAAAATTATAAAATACAAATGTTAATTAAATTGTATTGTTTATTGCATTAAATCATATTTTTATTACCAATTTTTTGGCTTTTTATTTTATTATTACTATATAATATCCAAAAACACAAAATATGTCGGCCCTTTATGGGCCGTCGTCAGTTGATTAATTATAATATATGATCATAGAATATACATTTTTATTTATAATTTTTATTATTGTTTATTGATCATTCGTAGGGCAGTTAGACTGCACTCGAACTTGTCACAATTTGTTCTATCCGGTTCGATTACACCCACGACGAAGAACCGACAAGAAACTTCGAAGGGTATTTTTTTTTCATACATATTTTTACAAGTACTTGAGTTACTAGCCACATAATAACACCGCTCACAGTATATCGAAAACACAGCTTGAGAGCAATATTAACAATTTTACTGAGAGTTCTGACTACAAAGACTTATTAATTTAAGTGTATCAGGTGTCAAGAGCCTTTGTCAAATTACTGTCTTATACGTAATTTGTATAAACTTACATGACACACACATACATAGATCGTACGTTCTATTCTATTTCTAATACATATACTCTTTACATTTACATACATACGTAACGCAAGACTTGTTTCCTAACGGGTTAGGCAGAGACAACGTATTTCCGCGTGCCACGATCCTGCCGCCTCCGCCTCTTCCAAACAGACTGATACATAATTTTGATATTTTTATTATTTCAAAATGTATATTGTATTGTATTATCTTTACTGTTAGTATAACATTCAACGAATGACAAGCATTTTATTAATACAGCGTAAATAATTTGGTTAATTACGTAAGTTAATCAAGTAAATTACTTGTGTAAGCCTAAACGAACATAATTTGGTTAAGTTAAGATCATGTATTACATAGGTATATATCTTTTTTTCTTTTTTTCTTTTCCTTTCTTCCTTCAATTTGTTGATATAATGTTGTTCATTGGTTATCGCTGTTCTTGGTTAGGTATATATTATATTGTATTCTCGTTCGGATTCTCGTTAGGATTTTCTTTTTCTTTTCCTTATATAATAATATTGTTCTTCTTCGACTGTCAAATAAATTATGTTTACTAGGTTAGGCTTAAAATCAGAAGCAAGGTTATGACCCATGGTCATACATAACATTGTAAAATCTGTGCCTACATCCTTTTTCACTCATTTTAAGTTACATTGTTTGTAACATGCAACTAATGTATGAAATAAATGGTGTATTTATTTATTTTATTTATTTAATATAAATCGCCACACGATAATCCCGAATACCCGTGCGACGAAGGGAACGCCAACATTTTAATTTGAATGAGAACAATATTGAAGGGCTTAGCAAAGTTTAAGCTGATAGCGAGGCCGCGTCCAACGTCCAGGAATTACGAAACATTTTGCGAACTTTTAGAATGTAATTTTCGACAGATTTGAGTCTACTTTGTGTAACGTTTCGTTTTGTTACCTCAGGCTTCGACGGGACTTTGTCTAGTCTGGCCGTCAAAGCTTATCGATTGTTTTATAAGTGCTCCGTCTATCACGATTTTGGAAGAGCGTGCGTTTTAGGTAAACAATTTCTAAAGTGAAGGTTAATTTGAATTTAATCTCTACTTCTTATAAAAGAGAACGTCTGTCTGTCAGCCTCGATAGCTCAGCGGTGCGGTCGGTCGACAGTTGTTAAGAACACGTGGGCGCGGTCAGTTCTTGGATGGGTGACCGCTAGACCGTTGGAAGCTGACCGTGGTACGGTTTCCACGTAAAACTGAAGGTT
This sequence comes from Nematopogon swammerdamellus, assembly GCA_946902875.1. NCBI lineage: Eukaryota > Metazoa > Arthropoda > Insecta > Lepidoptera > Adelidae > Nematopogon > Nematopogon swammerdamellus. The sequence continues at coordinate 6,691,289 of OX336342.1, forward strand.
CCTTCCCTTCTTACCTTAATAGGTGGTAGGGTTTATCCCGCCCGGGTTGGTACCACCGCACTTTATGCAACGTCGGTCGAAACGGCTATTCGTGTTTTCCGTCCAGTTCAGTGTAGCTGACATGAAATTAAGGGAAGCACTGACATGGCACTTAGTTCACCCGGTGTTATTGGCTGATATCACGGATCTTGCATGTGATGTAGCCAACCGTGTCAGTTTCCATAAAAAAAAGTCTGTATATATGTTTGAGGTAAACTCCGGAACCACTGAACAGATTTTGATGTAGTTTGGACCAATGTAAAGAGTAGTTTTTGGGCTCACTACCATCACGCTAAATATCAATAGGGCTGCGCAGTATCAAAGAAAGTATAGTATGAACGGAACTTAGTCCAATGGTAGTACCGGATGAAAAGGAAAGAGAAGAACGGAGGAAGGGGGTAGAAAGGGGAGGAGGCGAGGGAGGGTAGGAGCGTAAGAGATGGAGTGGGAGGGTGAATATGAGAAGCGATTGTTTATTATCATATTTGCGTTTAAATCGGATTTGCTATTGAACCGAGTCTACCGCGAGCGAAGCCGCGGGCAAAAGCTAGTATTGACTATTCATATAAAAACCCTAAAAAGTATACCTATTTGATTAAAAGCATTATTTTCAAACATACAAATGTCTAAACAATTTTTTTTATTCTCATTTCCAAACTTAGTACCTACTTACCTATTTACTCGTATCAATAATGATCATTTATCATTCATTCATCAATCAATAAATTGTTATCAAGAATATTTTAAAGACATTTAAGAAAGAAAGTGGATAATGCCAACTACGTAGGTACTTAAGTTTCGCTGATAAAAATAACATTTTCTATATACCACCAATACCACCTTAAAATATGCTCTGACATGACATCTGGTTCCTGCAGGAACAAAGTTGTTGTACGCCAACCACCGACTAGCTTGGTGACGTCATCCTTCCAGACATAATCCCATCACTGCCTAGGAAAGCCCATAAAAAGTTTCGTAAGTGCCGGTAACTTGGCCCCAGGTATTCCCCTCTACCAAAGTGTCTCCGAAGATATTGATAGTAGGAAATTAATGTGAAGTAAGTAACTGAGTCTGGCTCAGAAACTTCGCCGCCCCTTTTGACAACGTTAAAAATGAAGAATTTTCTCTTTTAAATTAATCCTCGCAAGGTGGCAGCTGTAGTGATGTGCCGCGAGGTGAGGTGGGATTCGATCGATTTTTATTTCTAACAAGTTTTTTTATGGAAACTGACACTGTTGGTTACATCACCTACTACATCCGTCATGTCAGCCCATAACACCCATAACACATTGGTGAACTAGGTGCTATGTTATTGTTTCCCTTCGGTCGTGCCAGCTACACTGAACTGGATGGAAAACACGAAACTATTTACATAGACGTTTCAACCGAGCTTTCATTCAGTGCGGTGGTATGAACCCGGGGGGGTTAATCCCTACCACCTAGTAAGGTAATAAGAGATGAGACCTACAGTTTTATGTGGAATCCGAACCACGGTCAGCCTAAAACAGTCGAGCGGTCACACATCTAATTACTGATCGCGCCCAGGTGTGCTTATGAATATGACCGACAGTCGACCGACCGCACCACTGAGCTACCGACGCTGACAAAAAGCGGATTGTGCTCCAGATATTAACTTCACTTGAGACCCTCAACTCCATGATTCAAGGCGAAAGAAAACCAACGTCGATAGAACCCTCTTATTCGGTCGTTAAATCCGTCGACTAGCTCACTATAAACTGATAATTTGTCTAAATAAAATTAATTAATCGATAATTCTATACATCGGCTGCACTAATAGTTGGATTAACTAATAGACAACAGAATTGTGCACCACACCGAAAATACGTAATTACATACGAGTAAGTTACGCGTAAAATTTTCACGCGACGCAAGTTACGCGGCAGAAATAGCGCTCAGTGTGACACAACCCTTAAGTAATCGAGATCTAAAATTAAGACATACAATTAAAAATAACTTTTCTCTGATTAACTGAACCCAGCAATATTGTATGTTTTTGTTTCATAGCAAAATAAAATAATAATCAATTTTTCTACCGATAAAATTGTCGACAAATGACCATCACTAGCAGCTGTCGCGAAGAGCTATTAATAATGCACGTGTCGCACTTTAACACTTTTAAAAGTGTTTTTCAGTCAGTTTTCAGCTAATTGAAAACCTTGTACCGACGTTGGCGAAAAAGTATCGTTTCCTCATTAATTATACAGCGAATTACCAAGTTTCGGGGATTTTGGACTATTCACAAGGGGGCTGCGGAGATTGGAACAGGTCGAGTATTTTTTTTTTCATTCGAAACTTTCAAAATAATACAAGGAAAAAAGGAGGGAGGACGCGACGTGACGTACGAATGCAGGGAATAATTTTAAGGATTTAAATAATATAGAGTTTAGCAATACCACATTTTTGTGTTTTTTATTTTTATTTTATTGTTTATTGACATTCTTAAAGCAGCAAGACTTCACTCGAACTTGTCACAATTTGCTCTATCCCGTTCGATTACACCCACGAAGAATAGCCGGCAAGAAACTTCGCAGAGTATTATTAATTAATAGTTAGATTTTATTGTATTTATTTATAATAATGCAAAATAATGTAAAAAAATTCTAATTAAGTACATGTTGGTCATTTATATTACTCGTCAATATTTGGTTTAGACGTGTGGCCCACACAGTGTGAGTAGAATATTTTCAAATAGTCACGTTTTAAATAAATACAACACATTCAACATCCTAAGAAATTACATAATTAGAGAGCTATCAACATGTCCGTCAAATCACAATCGGTCACACAGTAAAATGTAAAATGTTTTTGTTTGTTTAACGTAAGTAATTATTATGATAGGTATGTGTCCTTCCCAAAATATTTGCAGGTTATTATATACATGTACACGCCTTTTATGATACACATTTTATAGGTTTTACAACGCATTTGGTTTTACAAGGTGATGCCTGTAACAAATATTATTTCTTATACTATCTCAATCGTATACATTCATTTATTCAGAGGCAACAACCTGTCTCTATTCTCCATCTCCATATTATGTTCTGATAAATGATGACAGGCCCTGTTCATTCAGCGAATCACACGCGGACTTTCATATCCATTCAGCGGCTTCATCCATCAGGCTAAGCGCTTACACCTTGCGCCCTCGAACGGAGGTAATGCCGCTTGACAGATTAGTCGAAAGGTGGTCTATCGCTTTCTTGTGATATTCCGTTTGTGGACCGAATTATCTTTTATCGTTGTGGATATTTATGTGAATATTTTATTCTATGTCCTTGTATTATTAATGAATTAATTGTATTATTATGTTCTTTATTTCACATTTTCAAAATTTTCTATTAATTTTACATATATTATACAAGTATTAAAAATACAAAGTAATAAACAATCAACAAAATTAATAAAAAAATTAAAAACGGTAATACCCCCGGCGGCGGGAGACAAGCCTCCAAGCACGCCGGCGGGTGCAGGCCGTGGCTACGGAGTTCTCCGAGACGACGCGAGGCAAGCTACGAGCGATAGGTGGTGGTACTAGACACGTAGGCCACCACCACCCCCATCTCGGAGAGCTCCGTATCCACCGGACTGCACGGCGACGTCGTCGCGCAGCTCTTTGAAGTCTTAATCTTCGCGCGCGCGTCGCCTCATGGTCGCACGCACCACCGGTAGCGGGGGCACTAGACGGGACGTGAGGTATTTGAATATTAAGATGAGATATTATTAATATATTATTTGTACTAACTTTATTTCCACATTTTCATCTTACAATATTTATATTAATTCTTTATACATAATAAAAAATATTAGAAATATACAAATTATAATTATATTATTATTATAATATTATCAAAATATAATATATATATTTTTTTTTATCTCTTTATTAACACATTATCTTAAAACTAATTTTGTACATATTTAAAAACCTAACATTAAAAACATATACAAAATTAACCTTAAAAAAAATGGAATTTCCACCACCGGCGGCGGGGCGAACCCAGGCTACCGATGATCGGGCCCCAAAGACAGAAACCTCCGGACGATGCGTGCAGTGTCGAGCAGGGCTGCCTTCTGGATCTGGCCCTTGACCCAACCACTCAGCGAGAGCCTCTTAACATCTTCTCTGCTTCCTTACTGACGAGGTTACCATCGTGCGGCACGGCGATATCGACGAGCGTTGCGCGCCTTGCGTCCCGGTCTACTATCACAATATCAGGCCTATTCGCGAGAATAGTCCTGTCTGTGATAATGGACCGGTCCCAATAGAGTGTGACATGACCATTCTCGAGAACTGGAGGTGGATATTATTATTATTTTTAATGATGAATAATATGGTTCATTAAAGAAATTTTTTTTTTTTTTTTTTTTTTTTATGGGACCTGACACGGTTGGCTACATCACCTACAACATCCGTGATGTCAGCCCATAACACAGGGTGAACTAGGTGCCATGTCAGTGCTTCCCTTCATTTCATGTCGGCTACACTAAACTGGACGGAAAACACGAACTATTTACATAGCCGTTTCGACCGACGTTTCGTTCAGTGCGGTGGTACCAACCCGGCCGGGATAAACCCTACCACCTAGTAAGGTAGGAAGGGAAGGGACCTACAGTTTAACGTGGAATCCGAACCACGGTCAGCCTCCAACGGTCGAGCGGTCACCCATCCAAACTACTAAAAAATATTAAATTACTTTTACCTTACTCAATGTACGCTACACTTATGTCAAAAAATATATTGTTAATCTTCACAACAAATAAAAACGTTTTAAATGTTTGCATTATTTTCATAAAATTATTGTTTACTTATTATTTGTCCATGTAAGTTATGTATTTATATTTCATACTACTGCCCATTCTTTAGTACTGCGTGTGGTACTGCATTGTCCGTCCCTACGCGTTTTCCACGTCCCAAAGTTTAGTTAGTAAAGAATGCCGCAAGGCATTAAACTCGCCTTTTGTGACTCTTTTATATATTTGTGTAAAATAAAGTATATTTCATTTCATTGTCACTTTCAGTTTTGTTTAAAATCATTCGGTTTGTAACTTCTGCATATTAATAAAATAATTAAGGAATAATTTATTACATGTTTAATTAATTTAATACTATAAAATCTAATTAATTTCATTAATTTATTATAAATTCATTTATTTTCATATTAATTGAATTCCATGAACAAAACTCGCTCCAGATATTGGATGTTTTTACTATCTATCTAACTACTATATAGTGAGTAGAACGATGAGCACGAATTCCAACTCAAGACGAACGGAGCCTCACTTCTCTTACGTTCTATCGCCACGGAGACTTGGCTGGAAAGTAAAACAATTTGAGCAGGAAAGGCGGTTGGCCGTCCACTGAGTTACACCATTCTTCAACGCTGAAGTCAAAAGGGTACCAAATTTTTTTAATAATTCAAAATAGCGGGCTTTATTCCCCATAATATGGTCAACTTTGAAAATAGTTTTTCTTCAAACACCGTCGACTGGGCTATCATTAGAGTAGCATTTAACTGCGATTTCAAAAATAAACTATTTCAATGGTTCACAATTATTAAAAATAATTAAATAAAACATTAAAATTAAAATGTCATAAAAAACCGACTATCAAAAACACTGTTTTTTTTATTGAAGGCGCGATATATGGCGCCGGGCCACACGTCTTACGGACATAAGGAAGGAGCTGGTGTGAACGCCGCTCTCTTCGCACTGAACGCGCAAACTTGTGTCTTGGAAGCGTTGAACTCGGCCTAATTACTACGGCCTCATTCGGATTGCCGTCTTACGGACACGCTGGATCAAGTCCAGAGGCGCAAGCTCGTATTTGGTGGAGCCATTCCACAGGTGATGGAAATAATAAATAAAGTTAATCGAAAATGTTGTAGTCGGGCATTTAGAAAGATTCGAATAAACACATGATTACAGATCAATTTGGTTTTTCCTTCGATATTCGTAGTCAGGTTTTGTAAAATCTTTATTTAGCTTTTGACTTTAAACTTTTCAGTACTAGTATAACTGAAAAGTGAGTCTTGGAATCAGGGCTGAGAAAGAGCAATTATTATTGACTGTGCTACAATTTTAAGTACAAATAGGCGCAAGGTCGGTGCCTAATTTGGGCGTAGAACTATTTTATTCATAGCCTTTTCGACTAACGTTCACTCGCGGTGGTACTAATCCGGAAAATGTTAACCCCGCCACGGAATTATATGGAATCTGAAACATCAGCAAATTTAGTATGAATAAACAAATTACCTTGGCTTCGCCGTAGTCGGGCTAAAAATAAATATTTCGTAGAAAATATTATTAGTTACCAGCACAAATTTTGAGATATAGTGGACAGTGATACTTACACAACTGTTACCTATGCGGTGCGCGCGTGCCAAGTCCGGTCGGAATTAAAGTGAAACTTTTACCATATCTCTACACCGACATCACGAGTGTCAACCTGAGACTACTTCGCATTTTCTAAGAAACTAGAAAAGAGTATTCGCTTCCGCAATTTTGACAAGGCTATAAGTAAAATCAATGTTTTATTACATACTGTAAAATTTTAGTAAAGTATAGTGTCGGGTCCTTCAAGAGAGGCGTGAATGGGCACCTGTCAGGCCGGCATGGCATTCGGAGCCCCCGCATGCGACCGAATGTCCATGGGCGTCGCTAGACACCTTATGGATGGCTCGGCGCCACATGTCGCGCTTACTATAAAAAAAATACTGTTCCAGTGATAGTGAATGCTGAAGTATTTATTTAAATAGTTTCTTGATTGAAGCTGGTCGCCTACCATTGTAAACCAAAGTGAAGTGTGTAACATCACGCTATCTTATATAAGGTGTTTCAATACTAACTGCAAATATTTTTGCAGGGACACATACCCTACATAATCAACACGTTAAGGAAAAAAAAATTTTAGCATTAGTTTTCGAGAAATTTAACAAAGTATGACTATGTTTTAACGATGAAAACGTGCCACTAGGTACCTAAACTGCTGATTATTTGAGGTCATTGACTCTCATGGCCGCGCGCCGCGCCGCTACTCTAGGTCGCTCTCTCTCCGTGCACTCAAGGTCAATGACCGCACATAATCAGCTGTTTAGTTACATAGTGGCACGTTTTCATCGTTAGAGCATGCTTTGTTAAATTTCTCGAAAACTTTGCGAAAAAATATTTTTTTAGTGTTTATTATGGTGGATATGTATCCCTCCTAAATTATTTGCAGTTAGAATGAAAATACCTTATATAGGGATTGAGCCCGAAGCTCGTTTGAAAATAATCAACTCGAATCGGTCTGACTTTAATTGACTTGTTAAATAAACGTATTTTATTTATTTTCCTCTTTGGTATGTAATATGAAGAATCGCATAGTGCCAATAAACGCAATATTGAAAAAAGGCCTAAAGTATTACATACGTAACGTGAAGCCTGTTTCTCAACTGGGTAGGCAGAGACAACAGATCTCCACTTGACACGCCTGTCCACTCTAATAATGTTCTTAATACATGTACGTCTGTTTTATGTAGGTACTACGCACTTGAACCTATTTGAGCCGATCTGATCTAGTTGCGTGCATCTAGAGCGAGAATTCCCAACTGTATGGCATGTTATGGTCTTAGGCTATCACTGCAAAGAAACTTTAAATCTTTTCCGTAGACAAACCGTATCAGCGGTCATGCGACGCCGTGTAAAAAAGTAGATGGTTTCAGTGAAAAGTTGAATAGAAAACAAAATATTTCACGAAGATGGCGATGTTTGCTGAGTGAGCAGTGGGTAGACTTTGACCAGCGATACCTTAATTTTGGATTTTAATTTTCTTTGCGTGGCTAAAATCTGTATACCTAATCTTACTTCAGAGTACCTAAATCGACGCGTATTTATTAATTACCTAAGCTTTCAAATAAATAACTTTTGATTGGTATAAAAATTATATCACTTTTAGTCACAGGTTTGTTGACTGAAAAAAACTACATTACAAAAGCGAAAAATATATATTTTATTCAACTAAATACGTTTCATTATTTCTGTTTTCTTTTATATTTTGTTATTTGAATTTGTATTATCAAAAAAAAAATACTGGGTTGATGATTCGTTTTGACATTTACTACGAAAGCTGAACACAATACTTAAATAAAAAAATTAATAAAAACATTTACGGGAAACCCCCGAATACAAGACATGAGCACCTCCTAAATGGCCGGGTGCAACTAAATGTAAAAGAACTCGTTATAAAAATTCAACTATCTATGTTCGTTCATTTCAAAACTAATTTGATTGTTAAAATGTTAATTTTCCATTTCTGTGTTAATTTGAATAAAGAAAGTGAAAACATTTTACTTCATAACAAAAGTGGTTTAGATTTGTGCCTATGGGTATAATTCCAACTTATATACCTAACTAAATATTATTTTTTAAACATAAAATTTCAACACATTTTAAAAATTTCCTTGTTTTTCCTTCGCATGTTCACGACGCGTTGGCCAAACTCTAGCACCGTCAGAATGGATGGAGTTTCAGATTTACGGTGTCCGTTCGTATGAGGGCTTTGATTGAATGGATCAGTTTGGGTAACTGGATGTGCTCTATAGACGATACGTGAACCACCTAGTGGAAGAGTACTCTCAACTGAATGTCGATCGATATTCGTCTATCCTCGTAAGTATTTGTGTTTAAAAAACGTGTTCTGTCTCACTTTTTGGAGCTTCCGAATGATTAACTACTAGCTATTGCCCTCGGCTTCGCTCGCATAGCTTATGTCCATCCTGAAAGTCCTTTCTAAATAATTGGTCAAATATTTAAGTCGGATGAGTTTTTTGGGGAGTACCTCCTACATCCAAACTTACAAACTTTACCTCTCTATAATATTATTATTATTAGATGTACATAAATGATTTAGAGTATATTGTTACCTTCCCTGTATATCTCATTTGTATGTATGTATGTTTACATATCTTATATATTGTATATATATGTATATTTCTCTATTTATTTTTATTTGTGTTTTATTATCTGTTTAAATTATATGTCTGTATCATCATCTCTTTATTTGTTCTCTTCCACTCATTACAATAACTTCTACGGTGTAATGTACGGGAAACATCTTGGAACATGCCGCGGGACCATGCTCTCTGTACACACCAGTAGTGATATCGGCCGCAACATGTCCCGCCATGTTGCATGCAACGTTCGTGCAAAGACTTTATTTTGCGCGGCCTGTTGACAGGCCTCACGCACTCTATGTACTTGCGCGCGCTAACTACCTATCGCCCGACGGGCCGCCGGCGGTCTTTTTCAGTACAAATTCGTCAGCCGCGCGAAGTATACATAGACGCTCGCCCACGCAACTGCGCGCAGCTGCAAAGCAATAAACACTTTACACTCGATCGTTAAGGTACATTTTCGCACGCAGCTATTGGCGATGTGAAACAGTAGGCTAGTAAAGCCCGAAGGTAGGAACATTTTCTATGGAGTGATTTATCTGTTACGAAGTAACTATTAAGTAATCTGTGCTGTTGAGAGGGTATTCGCCCTCTGGGGCATCGAATGCTGGTTCCAATTTCAAATTTAGCTGCTTGAAAGAATTTGGTTGAGTTTTTTGAAAGGTGATGATTCTTATGTTAGTGTATCGAAGACTGGTTCAAACTTCAACTTTCGCTGCTTTAATGAATATTGACTTCCTAATCATGTTACAAAGTTTATGTTTGTTCCATGACTTTGTTTTAAGCTAAGTAAAAAAAAATTAACTCAGTCCCCGGACGCCTTTAATTAACTAAGCTGAAATTATTGTTTAATTTTTAATGGCTGTTGATGTGTCGGGGATTTTTTAAATTTGCAATTTAACTTTTATTTTATTTACTTAGCGATCCCCCGACGCTTTTAATTATATAAACGTAATTTTTAAGTGAGTTTTCATATGTCGGGGGTTATTAAAAAAAATTTAGAAAAACCTTTTTTTCTTTACAATTCCCGCAATGAGGCAAAACAAAATCAAATGCACCCAACTCCGAAACTAGGAACTGAGAGGAGGTGACAGGGGTTTAGGATTTGAGGAGATAGTATTTCATGAGCACTCTCGACACTCACACTCAGATCTAGGACAAATCCAATAATAATTATAAGAAACTTATGGAAACGAAGATTACCACAAGAAAAACTCAAGAGCAATGTCTATTAAAAGTAATATAGCCATCCCACAAGTACAGAGTGCCAAGAAACCAGCGACGAAAGAAACCGCCCACCGGTTGACCCCACTTGAGACTCAAGGCTGCGGCGCGGTCTGTCGATAGAATCGCGCCGGAAACGCCGTACGAGCTTTCGGCGGGTCTCGGCCGGAAGTGGCCGCCATTTCCGGCGCAGAGGAAGGTGCGCGCCGTAAAGTTGTCACCTTTACACAGGAATCGGTCGGCCGAACACGAACTAACCTATGTGTTGCGTTGCGATGCGTCTTTAGTTTCTGGCAAAACAATTTTGAAGAAAATCCCCAACGAACTTAAATAACCTGAACACTCAGTGTTTGAATGAGTAAATTTTTCCTACATTCAAAATCAAATCAAAAGTAAGTCAAAATCACAAACGAGGCTCATTAATTCTAATTTCCACATTTATATATAGAGAGATAGAAAATACTTTTTTGCTCCAAGAAATATTTTACAGAAACAACCACATTAGAACATGTGGTGCAAAGGCGGACTTATTCCTCAAAGATATTTCTTCCAGACAACATTTAGATGTTTACGAAAAATTATAATAATCTAGCCGGCCGACATGGTATTCGCAGCGCCCGTAAATATCCGAATGCCCGTGGGCGCCGCCGTCGGACTACACCCCTGCGTTAGTCTGGCGCGCGCCATAGGGAGTCCATTCCTAATGTTACTTAGTTTAATTCAACCGATGGAATACTTCACATACTCCAAAACGTGCAAATTCATTAACAAGAAACGACATTTGCCGAGCAAATACAGTATGCAGTGCATGCCTTCTTCCATTTGCAATAGTAAGACGGTTCCCGGAAGCAAATATTTCGAAGAGCTTTAGAAAGAGACAATCGGGTTGTAGAGCGTCGTCCCTGTCGCACGAACTCGCACGTCTCTGTGCGACCGGGACGACGCTCTACAACCCGATTGCCTCTCTCTAAAGCTCGACACTCATTATTTTCTGCCGGGAACTGTACGTGAGTATAAAAGTGTAACAGAGATAGAAATATATTTGTAATTTCGCCCCTGTGCATTTTCCTTCACCTCGTCGACAAGTTGACGCCATTCATTTTCATTCTCGAAAATAAAATACGCATTCACGCGAGGCGTCAAAAATGCAAATAGAAATAAAAATGCCACCCATTCAAAGCACGTACCGACGCTATGGGCTCCAGACTCGAAATAGCGAATGAGTGAATTCTATTGGTGCGTTCGAAAAAGGAACAGATTTAGATTGATGTTGAATTTGGAACGTCGCATCTGTTACCTGTCCGCCCGCCCGCGGACAATGACACGCTTCGTCGCGTTTCACTCTCTTGGCGGCTGCGGGGTGGGCAAAGTCGATAGATTTATAAATGTGTCCCTAATCGTAGAAATTATGGTTGCCTACATACCTGCACATCCGTGAAGTGAGCCCCATTATCATATATCCTCTTAGAGCTAGGTGCTATGTCAATGCTTCCCTTTAGTCGTGCCGGCTAGACGGAATTGGATGGATAATAAGAACGATTTATCATAGCTGTTACGACTGTCCCTCATTGCTTAACTATACCACCATAAGGTAATAAGGGAAAGGACCTAATAAGATTAATAGGAAATCCGAACCATGAATTAAGTCCTGTTCATAAAAAAATATATATTTATAAACTCTGAAAAAGCTCTCTTTCGACTCGGCTCGAATATTTGGTTTTATCGACAGCTCGCGACAGCCCTATTTACAAAGGATTGCGAGGGCGTAAGGTATAGCGCATGAGTTATGCGTCTCCACGCCGCACTACACGCCAATATCGATAAAATATTAGCTTATTTGCATTACATCACTGTCAACTTATGCCTCGAATCACTGCACTTGATTCAGTGTGAAAAGGGTTTTATATTTTACTTGGTGAAATTCCTTTGTGTTTATTTTAGTGTGTTTCCTGAACAGGTGGAGGGCGGCTGGGCTTTTAGAATAAATGTTTAGATTGTTTTATTTGTGAATGCTGCGTTTTGTTTTAAAACAAGTTTTTTACTTTTACATAAATAATGAGCAGGTGACACAAGCAATTATTTAAAAGAAAAGTGATTGTAATTAAAATTGTCTGTAAACAAAGCATTAAATTTTTAATACAGGTGATTCAAAAATAAAGCGTTCCTCAAATCTCGTATTATGGTTTCTCAAATCAGTTAAAAATTTTCAAAACTATAAAACAGCTTAATACCAAAATTCCACATTTGCAGTGCACCTATTTCCCATAAAATGCACACGGACAATCGAAAAAATATGAATAAAGGCCGTGTCACACGGACGGTTTCCGCTTGGCGCAGCGCGGAGTGCGCACGACACTTGACAAGCGGAATTGTCCGCGTCGCCTCATGTCAAATTTATTGTTTAGCCCGCACTAGCTGAACCCGCGCCGCTCCGCTTGCGTTAAAGTCAGCTTAGCAGAAAACCTTACAGATTTTTACGAGTTTGGTCATTCTGTCTCGACTCTTGAGTTCATACTTGTGGAAATAAGTACCTTCCACTTCATACTTATGCATTGTCTGTCCTCTAAAAGCCATATAGCTATTTTATCGATTTAAATATCGGAATTTGAAGAAAATGATCGTTGAGTTTTAGACATACAGTTTTAGTTTCTGTGTTATAATTAACGTGCATTCATCGCCTTAGACGACATGCACGGGGAGAGATACAGTGGGGACAATAATGTTTTTTGAAGTACCGGCCCCACACAGGTTCTAGGTATTACAAAAATAAGAAACATATGATTTTAGGGAAGTTTACAGTCAATGCGTAATTAGGGAGGGATATACTCTTTCTACTAGGATATAATTTTATTATTGTGCGCATTGGCTGTATTCATCTAAATGCCGATGTTTTGACATGGAATCACGTCTTACTCATATGGTACAAGGTGGGATGCATGTAACCTAAAATATGACGTCACCGACACGAAACATGTACCGGGAAAATGGTAAATACTCAGTTTCTAAGTAACATACAAAAGACATATATCAACAAAATGAGGAAGGTACCGCAAATACAACAATAAGAAAAAAATAATATTATTATTATTTTTAGGCACAGTGAGTCATCAAAGTTAGACGATTTTTTTCTTCTATTCGTTTTAAAAATAACCATGACAACCAGATCTTTTGATATGTTTATCAAGAGAACATACTGGTACATAGCTACATGCATTCTCCACGTTCCACCGTGATTCTACGTTTAAAGAACAGCGGCAGGAGTGCTAAGCGACTCCTACCCCCAGAATTTTTTAATTTAGTAAACGTTTGTACATACTGCAGAATAACACAGACTACCTGTAATTCCGTCAGGTAATACATAACGGCCAGGCACCCCAATGCCCACTAAGGGTCGATTCATATGTGAGGTCTCCACAATTAACGGTGCCACGTGACAGCGCGCGTCACGGGAGCGCGATGGATGGCAGCGGCCAGCAATTAGTTGGGCTGATTTACCGCCAGTGTGAAACGGGCGCGCACTATACTAGTTTTACTTTGCGCCGCTTGATTGCGGGCGTAATTCTCACTGTCTGTGCGAAGCAATTACAAACGACAGAAGAGGGATCGATTCGTCGAGCAGGTAAAAAATATATGTTCAGGTATTTAATGCTATACTAGCCACCTCTGACCTAGTAACGGTCATTCTACCTAGTCATGAAGCGGGTGGGTCTTCGTGCCTTACTTGCTAGATGATAGTTACATATCTTGCCCGAATACTTTGCTAAACGTGGTGGTCGGTCAGTCAGTCAGTCATCGTGTAAGCGTCCACTGCTGGGCATACGCCTCTCCAATTTTCCTCCAGTCCTCCTGGCCTTCAGCGGTACGGAACCACTGCTTTACGCAGACGTACTTGATTTCGTCGTCCCACCTGGCGGGTGGTCTTCTCACACAGTGGTGGTCGGTGTTGTGCTGTAATTTAGAATAGTAAAACTCCGATTGCTCTGCTTACTTCGATTAGTTTGCTTACCCCGATTGTCGGAATACAGCGCGTGGTATGTATGCACTTGCGAAGTTTGTTTGTAATGTCGCCGCATTGAATTGGAACTGGTGGAATTTTCAACATGTCCAAGCGTAGGTTGAATTAGAACTCTCTTTGGATGAAATTATACATAAACAATATTCATTCAATTGGCGACAGAGAGAGAGATGCTTCGGTGGTTAGGTCATGTTGGATTGATTAATGATAGGAGGCTAAGGAAAGATATTTGTGGAGCGAAAGTGAGTGAAAGGGTCTTCCTAGCTAGGTGCACGTGCCTAGGTCAGATCGGGCATGTGCTTAAAAAGGGTCAAGTGCGTAGTACCCATAACCAACGAGTAACTTAATAAATAAAGTTTCTACGGCCGTGTAACGTACGTCAATATATGAATATCCTTATAGCTCAAGAACCACTTTATCTATTTACATACGGTTTTAACTGTTACATTCTGTCACTTCTCAAGATGGTTTTATCATAACGGCTGGTTAATCATAAGGCTACGTCATCGGCGGTCTGAGCTGTGAGCAAAAAGTATATGATTAAAAAAGGCGTGATCAAACTCAGGTCACGCAGCTCGGCCTTGGGCATAACCCTTTAATTTTTTTGGAAATTTACTTAGAACGTCCTGCAATTTTTGAAAATTGACGAGCTTTTTATACCATGTAATGTATTGATTAATGATGTTTACAGGGATTGAATATAGTAACTATATTCAACGATAATAAATTAAGTTCGTGCTAGTAAATAAGCAATGTATACAAAATCAAGTCTATTCTTTTCAATTCTCGGCTCTGCGGGTATTTTGTTTCGGTTGTTGAATGGCTTTCGGTTTAGGATCCTTGGACGAAACTGCAATAAGGTTGTGAAAAATTAAAGGCCGGGATTGGAATTGGGCATGCAACGCGTCCTGTCCCGCTTCTACGAAAGCCTCTGTGACAAATTGAAGGTCATTTTTATGTATGCATGTATGTATGTATGTATAACAATTGCATACAGTGGAGAAGGTGAAATTTTTCCAAAATGTGATTACTTCCAGTTAATCTTGTAAAAGCAAAAACGCATTTAGCATAGTTTTGCACAGATTACCTAGCGGTCTTTTCTCTCGCCGAAAATAAATTCTTTGAACATTGAAAATTTCACTGGTACTGTCCTCTCGCAAACCTCACCCGAGATTCCAACAAAGATTACTAATATTTTATATATATAATTAATATATGACCGTCGGAGGCTGACCGGTAGTTCGGATTCCACGTACAACTGTAGGTCCCTTCCTTTCTTACCTTACTTGGTGGTAGGTTTTAACCCGCCCGTGTTGGTACCACCGCACTGAATGAAATGTCTGTTGAAACGGAGATGTAAATAGTTCGTAATTTCCGTCCAGTTCAGTGTAGCCGGTCCAACCGAAGGGAAGCACTGACATTATAATTCCGTATTAAACAGATCGCAGGCCGACCACTATCCTCGCAAGTGCGCAGTGACGCTATCCAGTGTCCAGTGGGGATTGGCGAGTGGCGTCACAGGACGGGGTACGCCCTGGTCACCGGTCACCGGTGGCGTCACCTCGGCCCGACACGCCACGCAGAGATTTACGACGTCACTGCTCAGCGCCGACACTAGGGCCGTCCTGTAGAGGCGGCGAGATTTTTCATGAAACCTGACGTAGTTGGTTACATCGTAACGGAACGCCCGTGATGTCAGCCCGTTTCAGCTGTGTTCCTGTAAGAACCAAGTACCGTGCCAGTGCTTCACTTTAGTCGTGCCGGCTAAACCGAACTTTTTTTTAAGTAATCCAATTTGGGTGTGTGATTCAGAGGACTAGTGTCCATGCTACGAACGCTGATATCACCTAGGCGATGGGGTTTTTTTTTGTTTTTATGTAAACCAAACTGCAGATCTTTCCTCTACAGAACCGGTAAACTCTGGAACGCTCTCCCTGCACATATATTTCCTCCCAAGTACAGTCTCGGGTCCTTCAAGAGGTGCGTGAATAGGCACCTGTCAAGCCGGCATGGCTTTCGCCACCCCCGCATATGACCGAATGTCCGTGGACGTCGTTAGATACCTTATGGGTGGTTCGGAGTAATATGTCGCGCTTTCAATTAAAAAAAAATTATTTCTACCTAGTTTACTTATAAGAACTAGCAGATATGGCCGCGCCCAATTGTCCCTCGGATGATCGCACACAGCCAATAACACCACTCCTCAACAAACCGCGCTCGGCTAGGTGCCATGCCGGCGACATGTTCATGAAACCTGTTTTATTCAGTGCTCTATATAGTGGCACTACATCGTGTGGCGATAACCATATTTCAAGCTATTATTTGCATTGTCTCGGTGACGCATTGAATCACTCACCTGCGCAGTTTATTGTTCAGATAAAATGGCCTATAATGTTCCAGCCACCAGCCGACCTCATAGCAAGGATGTAGCAGCCTATAGATTTTGTTCATTTATGATTAGTAAAAGCTCATGTTGAATACATGTCTCGGGTTCTATAATTTTATCTGATATTATATTAAATTTGGGGGGATAGTTATTATGAAATGAAATGAAATGAAAATATACTTTATTGCACAAAAAGTGACAAAAGGCGGACTTAAAGCCTAAGGGCATTATCTGCCAGTCATACCTGGGATTGTGAGTAGGGTAGATTATGTGTGAGTAGGGTAGGTAGATTATTACGAGTAGGTAATGATTTTATTACAACAAGGTTAGGTTTACTGTGTGGGGCCGGTACGTAAAAAGAATAGCCCCACTGCATCTCTCCCCGTGCTTGTCGTGAAAGGCGACTAAGGGATAAAGGAAGATTCCGTGCTAAAGGGCGACCTCTCACCTTGGCACGGTACTTACAGCGAGCAAGTGGGTCTTCCTTCGTGCCTTGCATGCTACTTGATAGATATCTTGTCCGAATACTTTACGAAACGTGGTGGTCGGTGTTGTGCTGTAATTTATCAGAGTTCTTGCAGCACAACACCGATTATTCTGCTCACCCGGATTGCCGGGATTCAGAGTGTGTGATATGTATGTAGGTAAGTTTATTTTAATTTTATCGTAATTACTATTACATTATTTGGTGGATTTTAATTGGTTTTTTCAAGTGGATATGAAATCTTTAATTGCTTAATTTTATAATCTTTAATTCTTTAACCTTTTGCCGATGGAGCGGCCGATATCGGCCGCTTTATACATTAACAGCGCAGTTCCAGCCACCAGCCACCAGCCGAACTCATAGCAACGGAACACTGAGCGCATATATCTGTGCTTTGTATAGTATTGTGCTTTTCTACTGTGCTTGCTCGTGTTACATAGTTTTTTTTACGTTTTGTATGTCTTCCGAAACGAATTCTCAGCTCGTATTTACTTACAATAGCGTGCTCGTGCCCGCGTCACCGCTCGCGGTATAGTCGGTTCGGAAAATGCGTCGCATTACATAACCACAAACCGATTGTAAATACATAGGTATATTGAGCCATTCTTGAGCTATTTATAATATGTATGTATGTATGTATACATACGTATACATACATACATACATACATACATACATACATACATACATACATACATACATATATACATACATACATACATACATACATATATACATACATACATACATACATACTTTATGTTTATATCTTAGTACTAAGCACGTACCTACTCGCTTTATATATATTTTTCTAATTAAAAATATATACATACATACAGACAAACAAACGTCAGACGTAAGATTTTAACATTATGTAGGGAAGAACAGATGACAAATCCGCTTCTTGCAGGTTCCCTACAACTACTCAACAAATTATTCTAAACTGTGATTCTAACTCTATTCGTAGTCTGTAGCCGATTGCAAATCCCATCCCAGTCGCAGCGTCTCGCGTGTAAATCACACGACGATGCGTCGACGTGGCACCGGCCCGACACCTGACACCTGACATCTGATACCTCGAGCTGCGTGGCCTGCCCTACGGAACCCTGTCTTGGTGGTAAATTACGACTACCTATAAACCATCGGTATATTCCTGATCTGAGGTATTGGGTTGGTATTGGTACTGAGTTGTATTGAAGAGACATACTTATTCAGTTTCTGTGGGAATGTCAATGGAACGAGCCCTTAATGGAATAATGGTTCTGTAAGGTATTCAAAATGAAATTTAAATTATATTTAATTAAACAAAATTAAATGTGTTTGATTTCTCCTGTAACATGATAAGTAGGTACCTGGGCGACCGAGCTTCGCTCGGCGTGCACCAGGTGGCACTACACATGATTTTTTGACGTGATGACGTCACGTCTTATAAATTGATGAGCACCGGCTGCACGCGCGAAAATGTCACGTTCCATGTGAGCCTGTGTGTGCAAGCGAGAGCGCGTAACAAGCGATAGAGAGGCACAATCGGTATAGTCAAAGTTACCATGGAAACGTCTTAAGAAGTAAAATTGTTAAGATCAGACAACAGAAGTTTATTGATGGCCAGTCACAAGATGATTAATCTTTCTACTGGAAATTACTGATATTTGCTCTATGTACTACGATTATTCCAAGTCATCACGTAAAACTATCGTCCGTAAACCGACTTTACAGACAATAAATATTTTTTTTTTGTGAAAACATATCTTCTCAGGTATAACATCTATCTAGATAAACTTTAAAAATAAAACATTATCTAAAAAAAAATTCGGTCCCGTACCGGATACGGAACCCTAAAAATTTTATCAAAAAGAAAAAAAAATATCGACGAATATGGGCTTATGGCGGACTACTATTTCTTCCAGTCAACCTTGTCAACAACGCAATGACGATGTCAGCGTACAGGTTTTCTCACAGTGTTGCTGATTGCCTTCACCGTTTATACAGGTATTTTAGAAGTTATTTATGAAGGGCATTTTAAAATTAAAATTGTGAATGTGAGCAACACTGGCCGCATTACACGTTGAATTAGTGAGCTATGCACGCAGCACGATGTGTAGCGAAAACGAAATATTTACTCAGATTACGGGGCACGGAGGAACTTCCGTTAGCCACCGATGTTGTATCCATTGGACACTCAAAAGAATTATCAAAATCAAATAAAAAAAGTGTGTAATGGTCAGGCACATACATACATAATACTACATTACTTATAGGTGTTTTATACATTAAAATAAATGCATAATGGAAACTGACACGGTTGGCTACACATCACCTGCAACATCCGTGATGTCAGCCCATAACACCGGGTGAACTTAGTGCCACGTCAGTGCTTCCCTTCGGTCGTGCCGGCTACACTGAACTGGACGGAAAACACAAACTATTTACATAGCCGTTTCGACCGACCTTTCATTCAGTGCGGTGGTACCAACCCGGGCGGGTTAAACCCTACCACCTAGTAATATAAGAAGGGAGTCATATCCCTTAGTCGCCTTTTACGACATGCACGGGGAGAGATGCAGTGGGGCTATGATTTTTAAGTACCGACCCCATATGGTATGTAATCCGTAATCCAGTAATATCGGAGGTCCACGGTTGCCTGATGCGTTGGCTAGGGTCCAAAAGACACGGCGGCGCTCACGGGGAACTGAGATCAGCGCTGCCGCGCCTCCTCCGCGCCGCCGCGCCGCCGCCGCGCCGCCGCCGCGCCGAGGGGATTAAACGATACACACATTTACACACATAGATACTATGTACGCTGTTGACGAATTTAGCGGACTTAGTTTAGTTTAGTTTCGTGTAGTATCTGAATTAGTCGCACTTGCTCAAACGGTTGGTTGTATTTAATTACCTACCTATTACCTATTACAGGTTGAAGAGTTATTTTTTTTTATTAAGACGATTGCATTAAATTAATTTAAATTACAAATTAAAATAGAAGCTAAAACCACCTATCAAATTAAAATTACCTAAAACTGCAATTAAAATCTAAAACAAAAAGTCCTACCAAGGAATATTAAAAATAAAATTATCATAATATAAATTAATCTATAAATAAATCTTTTGTTTTTTATGGAAACTGACACGGTTGGCTATATCACCTACAGCATCCCGTGATGTCAGTCGGACACGTGGCCGCACACCGGGTGAACTAGGTGCCATGTCAGTGCTTCCCTGCATTTCATGTCGGATACACTGAACTGGACTGAAAACACAAACTATTTACATAGCCGTTTCGACCGACGTTTCATTCAGTGCGGTGGTACCAACCCGGGCGGGATAAACCCTACCACCTAGTAAGGTTAGAAGGGTCAATAAATAAATAAAAAGTATAACGGGAAACCCCCGTTGTAGGTGTATTGTATTGTAGTGTTGAATGTTGTAGGTGATGTAGCCAACCGTGTCAGTTTCCATAAAAAAATTAAAATAAAAAAAGACGGGCGCATTTGAACATTACAATAGCCAGGGTTTTGAGTGCAATAAATAGATAGATAGATAGAAATACTTTACTGCTCCAAAACATTTTACAGTAACAAACGATAAGTAATTTACATGAGGTGCAAAGGCGGACTTATCCCTTACAGGGATTTATCCCAGTCAACCTTCGGATGTTTGAGAGTCGTATGTTGTGAGATATTCAAAGTAGGTAGTAGCAAAAGACTTGAGTGTGGGAATGCAGTTTATTTTAGTTTACTTAGCCGGTACTTAAAAAGAATATCCCCACTGCATCTCTCCCCATGCATGTCGTAAAAGGCGACTAAGGGATAAGGATATGATTTTTTTTTCCATAAAAAAAATAAATAAATAAAATAAAAAAAAATAAGGACATGATGCCGTGCTAAAGGGCGATAGGGTCGCCACCTCTCACCTTGGCACGGTACTTCTACCGAGTCATGCAGCAGGTGGGTCTTCGTGCCTTACTTGCTGCTTGATCGATTTAATCTTGTTCGAATACTTTGCGAAACGTGGTGATCGGTGTTGTGCTGTAATTTACCAGAGTTCTTGCAGCACAACATTAATTACTCCGCTTATCCCGATTGTCGGGATTCAGCGTGTGTGATATGTATGTATGTATGTATTATATTATAGTTTATTTTCTTTTATAAGTATTGTCTCTATCTAGGTAGGTCCTTAATTTAATTTATAATACCGTATGCCTCTGGATCTGCATAAAAATGTTTAGAAAATTTGGTGATTTTCCAAAAAAACACCTGTGTTTAAAATCAAAACTCCAAACTCCCATTCCTGCGCCGCCGCCGCCGCAAATAAAATACAACTTCAAATCCTCGAGCGTTCGAACGAAACGTTGGTACTTTTGTTCTGAATTAGTAAATAAAATGTTTAAATTTAGAATGGGACCGTGCCTGGAACACCTGGCGCCGCCACGTGGCCGCACAAGCGGACCTTTGTTTCGAACACGGTCATTGAAAGAGCAGTTAATACCACTTTTATAGTGCTTGTTTATCTGTGTAATTTCGGTTTGAAACAATTGGCACATTTGCTGGGACAGCCAGCACGTCAGTTGCTCCCATGGTGTTTCAAGTTCAGAATTAAATTACACGTTTAATAGTATCAAAAGTATTAAACTCGCAACAGCAATAATTTTAATTTCCTAAAAGATGTGCACACATTTCGATAGGGAGTGACACATAATGCCCAAATCTTCTTACTGATACAGTCGATTAAAACCCACTGAATGAAACGTCGGTCCAAACGGCTATGTAAATAGTTTGTGTTTTCCGACCAGTTCAGTGTAGCCGGCACGATCAAAGGGGGACGCACTGACATGGCACCTAGTTCACCCGGTGTTATGGGCTGACATCACGGACGTTGTAGGTGATGTAGCCAACCGTGTCAGTTTCCATAAAAAAAAAATGCGGCTTGGAAGATTGCGAACACAACACACTAGAAGTATTGTATGTATGTAAGTCAGCACTTACCGACTCTTAAATAGTCTGTAAATGTGTAACATTTTCCGACTGATAGAAAATGGGTCCTGATTATGTAGAATAATACCTGTTTGACTGGATAGGTAGGTTTTCCGAAAAATTAAGGTAAAAAATTGCACATTAAAAAAACCCCCGACGATTAAAGTTGTTTAAGGGTCGGTGTTTTTTCAATTTATAATTTAACTTTTAGTTCAAGCTTTTTAAAAAAAAGAGCATTAAAATGAGTCCATCCTTGAGACGTATTTTTTTTATTACTTCATAATTACTTTATTACTAACGTAGCTAGGAACCATCCAGGTTAAACCAGCTTTCTAATAAGAAAAAACCGCATCCAAATCGATCCATCCGTTCAGGAGATACGATACCACAAACAGACACACACAGACAGACACACAGCAAGACGGATGCGTCAAACTTATAACACCCCTCTTTTTCGTCGGGGATTAAAAATGTCGTCTCCGATCAGAATGTGAACCTCGGTCTGTGAAATTTGGCCGCCCCAGCGCGTTTATTCTCAGACGGTGGTTTAGTCGCTCTATATAAATATCGTCCGCAAGTACACGCTGGTTTCCTGCGCCGCTTCCCAAGTATTTATTCCTGTACTTTTACGCGGAAATACACCGGCGTACCGTGTACCGCGAATGTAAGATCTACCGCACAAGTCTGGGGGAGTAGTTAAGGATAAAATTTGATTGACAAGTTCATTGTTAGGGTCCTGCCTTATGGCCGTTTTTACCTCCTCCGGTTATGTCTAGTCCAACGTAAAGTACTTATTGGTCAGTTAAACTGACATTTTTAGGGTTCCGTATCCGATACGGGATCTTGAACCGTAATAGGTAGCCCGTTTAAATTTTCACAGAATATGGTGTTAATATGGCCGATATAACAACAATTAATAAAAATAAGAAAAAGTCAAAAATTCACAAGGGTTCCCATAGAAGAAACCAAAAAGTGTATGCGCCATCTACCGAATAGAGCATGAAGCATTTTAACTAATCATGACATTTCACTAATATGAAGCATTTCATAACACGTCATAGATGGCATGAGTGGCGCTAACCATGACATGGCGATACGGAACCCTCGGTGCGCGAGTTCGACTCGCACTTGGCCGGGTTTTCATACATTTGGCAGTAGTTGTAGCTATATTTTAGTCAAAGGTGGTGAAATCAGCCGCTAGAGATAAGAATGGAGGAACAGAATTTATGTGTGGAGAAAATTACACTTTAAGTCAGTCCAGTCAGTAGGTCAGCGTGTACGCGTCCACTGCTGGACATACGCCTCTCCAAATTTCCTCCACTCCTCCGGGCCTCCAGCGGTACGGAACCACTGCTTTCCGCAGACGTACTTGATGTCGTCCCACCTGGCGGGTGGTCTTCCCACTCTCCGTTTTCCTGTCCACGGTCACCAGTTTAGAACACGGTTACTCCAACGGTCGTCGTCTCTTCAGCTAACGTGCCCAGCCCACTGCCACTTGAGCTTAGATCTGATACCCGGAGTCTAGGAGGCAGAGTAATTTTTCGGTATAGTGATGAAAATGTAGGTAGTTGTGTGTACGAACGAACTTGGTTTGAAAAATCTTGCAAAAAAAAAGAGTATCGTGGGACATTCATTTAATATTTTTACAGGAAGCTACAAGAAATATTTCAGAGGATAAATCGTAATAAAAACAAGTTTCACATTTATGCCAATCTTTAATTGGCCGACCTGGAATTAAAAAAAAAACGCCAAGTGCGAGTCGGATTGGCGCACCGAGGTTTCCGCACAACAACAAAAACTTTAAAAAAACACGTTTCTTGTATGGGGTTTCTTGTATATTTTTTTAAATTATGTATAATTTTGTATAATTATGTTTTTTTATTCCAAAACTGCGGATCGAAACAAAAAAGTAAAAAGCTACGGATTTAAATATATATTCAACAAATAATTTTTTTTTTTTCAAAGCCTTGATTTTGTCACCAACTAAATTCAAAGGCATGTTCACGATTTTTTTCTATCGACCGAAGTTAATCAAAACGTGTTTTCAAAGCCTATCGATAAAACTGATAGATGAAATTTTACATATATTAAAACCGAATCTGTCAGGTAAGTAATATTGGCAGTACACTTCTTGAAATTCGAGTCAGACGCAGTCTGACATCACCTTTATTTTTCAAGCTTTAATTTTTTTATTTATTGGTATATTTGCAAAAATAACACATATTCTGTGAAAATTTCAACCAGCTTGCTATTATGGTTCCAAAGATACTGCCATCAGACGGACGGACGGACAGACAAACAGACGGACAGGCAGACGTCGTAGGCTTCGGAAACCTAAAAACGGTTTACTAAAACGTAACTTAAAACTAAGGTTACCAAAAAATAACCCTAATAAAATTTTGTACCCTATTTTACTATTCCATCAGATTTTCTATTTCACATTCAGAGTCCTAAGTAGTTGTTTGTCTAAATTTATCTCAGTTTAATTAAAATCTTCGCTCGCCCAAATTTCAACATTTTCGCGATTCTCATAAAAACCTACACTTTACGAGTTAAACGACCGTCTCTTCCCAAAACACTGTAACCATAATGTTTAGTGTTTTTGTTTGTTTAGTTTAGAGGTAATCGGTCAGCTGTGTGTACGTTGTTACTTTATTGTGGTTTACGTCTCAACGGTGTTAACGCTACTTGGAATTTTAATTTGTTTAACGTTTCTTGGAGTAAAAGATCAAATACTTTCGTCGATAAATCGATGGTGTTTTTTTAATGCAATTCGGTATTGGTGGCTGAGTCACAGGGGTCAAAGCATGCTCCGATAAGATAGGTGCCATAACGGAGATTCGTTTGGATTGCTGAATATACTGGACAAGAGGAGAACACAGCCGAGGCTGCTATAAGGCCATCTTACATCTAGTACGGTGGTACGAACCCAGTCGGTTACAATTTGAGCCTACCACCTAGTAAGGGGCTAGGGAAGCGACCTACAGTTACCTATACAGTCTATAGTGTACACTGGTTCCAAAAGGTGAAGCAGCACTGGTGTAGGTATGCACGTAAACTTTTCCGTCAGAAAATTGGTGCACGCCGACCGGATTCGAACCTCGGACCTCTCGCAAGAAAAGCCGACGACCAGACCACTCGGTCACCCGCCGCTTGAAATAAACTATGGTTATAAATACACTAAGGTTAGATGTAATACAGATCTCAAGCATTCTACTACACACGTGATGTCAGCCCAGAACACTTTGGTGAACTAGGTGCCATGTCAGTGCTTCCCTTTGGTCGTGCCGGCTACAGTATTAAACTGGGCGGAAAACACGAACTATTTACATAGCCGTTTCGATCGATGGTACCAACTTTCATTCAGTGCGGTGGTACCAACCCAGACGGGTTGGTACCACCGCACTGGACCACCCTACCACCCAGGAAGGTGAGGAGAAGGGATCTACCTACAGCTTTACGTGGACTCCGAACCGCGGTCCGCCTCCAACGGTCGAACGATCACCCATCCAAATTCTGACTGAACCCAGGTGTGCTTATGATCGAGAACGCCCGCACCACAACGAGTAAAAACAAAAAAAAAACATAAAAGAAATACCTTTCCTGAATGTGTTACCCCGAACTAATTAACCTTAATTTTTTTTTTCAATTTTTTTTTTTTTAATTGCTCAAAACATATCGTGGAGGTAATAGGGTCCCGTTCGGAACCCTAATACGGACACCTAAAAAAGGTATTATTCCTATTCACAAAATTTTGAAAAATAAACTTACAGTGTTCTCACCTATGAGAGTTCCCTCTAATTACGAGGTTGTCTCAGTGCTCGCTGGTTTTCAGGTCAGAGCAGTTCTAGTTTAGTGTCCACAGGTGTCGCTTCTGCGCTGCGGTAACAATGTTCTTCTGTCATATTATGAATAGTTTTCATGTTACGTTCCTGGATATTGCGTAAAGCTAACGTTGTACTGGAAGAAGCCGCTTCGATAGTAATATTTAATGGCATTATGAATTTTAATGGGTGTTTCAGGATAGTCTTGAGAAACTTCAGGAATATAAAGTGTTCATTATTAGAAGAAAAAAATCCTTATCACTCAAATCGAAATTCCGTATTTTTTTTTCATACTCTCGATATTTTGCTAACTTCACACAAAATATTTTTATTACATGATAAGTACCTATTATATTCCTTACAAATTCAAATAAATAAATAGATACCGCGTGGGGCAGGTACTAAAAAATAATAGCCCCACTGCATCTCTCCCCGTGCATGACGTAAAAGGCGACTAAGGGTTAAAATATACCGTGCCAAAGGGCGACAGAGTAACTACCTGTTACCTAGGCACGGTCATTCCACCGAGTCATGTAGCAGGTGGGTATTCGTGCCTTACTTGCCGCTTGGTAGTTATCTTGTCCTAATACTTTGCTAAATATTGTCGTCGGTGTTGTGCTGTAATTCACAATAGTACTTGCAGCACAACACCGACTACTCCGCTTACCCCGATTGTCGGGATACAGCGTGCGGTATCTATGTACCGAACTATTTAAAAAACCGGTCAAGTAAGTCGAACTCGCTCACCGAGGGTTCCGTATGGCCATGTCATGGTTAGCGCCACTCACGCCATCTATGGCGTGTTTATGAAATGCTTCATATTAGTTAAAATTCACGAAATGCTTTACACTCTATTCGGTGGATGGCGCGCGCGCATACACTTTTTAGTTTCTTCTATGGGAACCCCCGTGAATTTTTTACCTTTTTTTTATTTTTAATATTTTGTTGTTATGTCGGCCATAATAATACATATTCTGTGAAATATTTCAACGGGCTACCTTTTACGGTTCAAGAGATACAGCCCTCGGACAGACGGACGGACGGACGGACGGACAGACAGACGGACGGCGTAGGCTTAGTAATAGGGCCCCGTACCGAATACGGAACCCTAAAAATCTAAAAAATTCCCAGTAAATAAATGGTGAAGCGAATGGAAAAATGAATGGAAATCCCTAAGGGAAAATAGATAAGGTTTTAAAACGCATAGATTCATAATTTATAATCAAATGCTGAAATAGTTTTTTTTTTAATGGAAACTGACACGGTTGGCTACATCACGTACAACATCCGTGATGTCAGCCCATAACACCAAATGAACTTGGTGCCACGTCAGTGCTTCCCTTAAGTCGTGCCGGCTACACTGAACTGGACGGAAAACACAAACTATTTACATAGCCGTTTCGACCGAGCTTTCATTCAGTGCGGTGGTATCAACCCGGGCGGGTTAAACCCTACCATCTAGTAATATAAGAAGGGAGTCATATCCCTTAGTCGCCTTTTACGGCATACACGGGGAGAGATGCAGTGGGGCTATTCTTACCTATCAGCCTCCCGCGTTATAATTATAATATGCCCACAGCGCGCCTAGCTCCCGCATGGGCGTGGCCCGCGGTACGGCGCGCGCGACCTTGCGCGCCGACCTCGACATAAACGCAGGTATTTCGGAAACTAATAAAGTTAGATCTATAAACTCTTGTGGCCTAGAAAGCCTAGAAAATTTCCTAAAATACATGTGAAACAGTGAGGCTTACCTTGTTTAGAAGTACCAGATATTTTAGTTAGAAAAAAAAATCCCAAAAAAAATTTGAAAAATTCATCATGATATAAATTCAAAACATACCATTACAATATTTATATCAGAATACTCGTAAAGAAACATACTTTTAGAAATAGTAAAGTATAATATACGTTTTTCTTTACAGAAATCGGCGAAATCTGATGTTCAACATGAAGATCCTGGGACATTCCGTAAACTCCCAGATGGCACGCGCGTGGCATTTTTTTCCATTGATAATTTGAACTAAACCTTCTTTTATTTTGCAACTGATCATATGTTTTTATAATAATGCGAAGAAAATTGGAAAAATAAGCTATATTTCCCTGAAAAATCAAGAGAATTTGACCAAATAGTGAGGCCGTAAATTGCGCATAAATGTTGGGTCAAA
Organism: Nematopogon swammerdamellus; assembly: GCA_946902875.1. Taxonomy (NCBI): domain Eukaryota; kingdom Metazoa; phylum Arthropoda; class Insecta; order Lepidoptera; family Adelidae; genus Nematopogon; species Nematopogon swammerdamellus. The sequence continues at coordinate 6,719,347 of OX336342.1, forward strand.
AACGACCCGGCGGGAGCCGGCGGTCATCTTGGTATGGGGTCGGATCCGACCCGTTTAAAACACAATAGGTTAAAGTACCGGCCCCACACGGTACAACACATTAATACATTACGGTGTATACAGTTAAGCGCAATTTAAACGCCTGGACATTGTGCTTTTACAAATACCAGGAAACACCAGCTCTACCGGAAGCGAACCAGACTCCAGGTGTTACCATTTCAATTCTAACAGCCCACTGCATTAGTCCATCGCCGCCCGTAGGCGTGGACTGATCGGTTCGTCTTACGAGCATAGAAGTATACATTCAGAAACAGCATAGACTAACACAGCATTTAGAAAGGTCGGTTGGAACGGCTATGTGAATGGTATGTGTTTTCCGTTCAGTTCAGTGTAGCCGGCACGACCGAAGGGAAGCACTGACTGGCACCTAGTTCACCTTTTTATGGGCTGACATCGCGGATGTTATGTAGCCAAACGTGTCAGTTTCCATAAAAAAAAACATTTTATACCAATATTTCATACTTAATTTTTTTGTATGTTACATAGTACTAAGCATGTACAGTTCGCGGCATTAAATAATGTACATTGGCGCTTTAGAAAGAGACAATTCAGTTGTAGAGCGTCGTCCCTGTCGCGCAGAGACTTTTTTTTATGGAAATGACACGGTTTAACCACCCGCTGTCGAATATCGACTGCTTTGGTGCGTCGGCGGATTGCCTTGTAACGCACCATATCACGTAGCGATATTCCCAGCACGGCTCGCTCCATTACTTGCTGGGAAATTTATAAAGCGAGTAGCTACAGTATGTACGCCACAGTAAATAATGTACATCGCGCTTTAGAAAGAAACAATCCGGTTGAAGAGAGCGTCGTCCCTGTCGCACTAACGAATGAAGGGAAGCACTGACATGGCACCTAGTTCGCCCGGTGTTATGGGCTGACATCACGGATGTTGTAGGTTATGTTAGCCAACCGTGTCAGATTCCATAAAAAAAACGAAACATTTATAGTTCCAAATATACAGCAGTAGGACAGACAGACAGACAGATGGAAAAAAAGTACTATAATCCACAGTGTATTTGTTTGCGAGTAGTGTTTTGCGCGCTTTCCTTCAATTCGTCGAACAGTTGATATCGCCTCTAAAGTATTGACTTCTTCGCTCGCGGGGTAACCCGACTCCTTGCACATTTTGACGAGGTGATTTTCGCGAGTGACTAGGTGCTGACGAGCGGGGTAGTGACGCTGCCCGTCTCGCGGAAACCGTCCGAGAACTTCAGCGTTACAGCGCTTGAGCATTTGAGAAAAATAACAGATTATTGTGGGAAAAAAATCGTCCTACCAGGTGGAAAGATACTCTGGTGAAGCCGAACGCCGAGAAGAAGTATGTAAAAGTGGAGGTTTAATAGTGGAAGGTGGCGCTGGTCATATTTTTAAATTCTGGACCCAACTCCACCTGCCATTTGCCAGCTATAGAGTATAGGTACGGCAGGGTGTGGGCAAATTTTTGTAGTGTATTACTATTACACTAGTGTAATAAAGTTATATTATTATTATTTCTTTATTAACACATTATCTTAAAACTAATTTTGTACATATTAAAAACCTAACATTAAAAACATATACAAAATTAACCTTAAAAAAAAATGGAATTTCCACCACCGGCGGCGGGGCGAACCCAGGCTACCGATGGTCGGGTCCCAAAGAGAGGAACCTCCGGACGATGCGTGCAGTGTCGAGCAGGGCTGCCTTCTGGATCTGGCCCTTGACCCAACCACTCAGCGAGAGCCTCTCGCCATTATTATTATTATTATAGTAAAGAGAAACTGAAAGAAATCGAGTTTTGCACTGCAGCAAAATTTAATTCAATATTGGTAACTGAATGTTTAGACAGGGACGTAAATTTAGTTGTATGTACTTAGGACTAAAAAAAGTAAATCTGTATTTTTATTTCAGTATTTATTTTTATTTTAGTTCAGCGCGTTAATTAGATTTATTTAAGTTTAGTTTTTGTCTAATGTATTTATGGTAATAAAATTTTCATTTAATTTAATTTCCTTTCATTTCATTTTCAAACGTCGAGATACCTCGTGTACCTACTTTAAAATTTTCACCAAATTACAATTTAAGAGAGATAAATACATACATGCCATGGCACAAGTCGCTCTTGGGCAAGCTTCCAGCGAATGGACTCCCCTTCTGGCCTATGCGACTGGGTCGCCGACTTCCTACATGGGCGTAGCATTCAGGTCCTAGTGGACGGTTGCTCGTCGGACGCCATGTCAGTGAATGCCGGCGTCCCACAGGGATCTGTGTTGTCACCCACACTGTTTCTTCTGCATATCAATGATATGCTGCCACTCGGCAACATACATTGTTATGCGGATGACAGTACGGCACACGGATCCTACACCAACCACCCTTCGGTCGGACGGAATGTTGTGGATGAGAAGAAGCGAAGACCTGTGTCTAGCCGTCAGCGTCGATAGCTCAGTGGTGCAGATAGTCAACTGTCGCTATTGAATGTTAAGCAACGCTGGGTGCGGTCAGTACTTGGATGGGTGACCGCTGACCGTTGGAGGCTGACCGAGGTTCGGATTCCTCGTAAAACTGTAGGTCCCTTCCCTCCTAATCTTACTTGGTGGTAGGGTTTAACCCGCCCGGGTTGGTACCACCGCGCTGAATGAAACGTCGCGTCGGTCAAAACGGCTATGTAAATAGTTTGTGTTTTCCGACCAGTTCAGTGTAGCCGGCACGATCAAAGGGGGAAGCACTGACATGGCACCTAGTTCACCCGGTGTTATGGGCTGACATCACGGACGTTTTAGGTGATGTAGCGAACCGTGTCAGTTTCCATAAAAAAAAAAAAAATTCCGAATGGAGCCGTAGTAATTTGGTCGAGTTCAACGCTTCCAAGGCAAAAGTTTGCGCGTTCAGTGCGAAGAGAACGGCGCTCCACCAGCTCCTTCCTTCCAAGGGGCGTCTCGCTAAAATAAAGCGACCACCTCGGGGTCTTCGGATTCGAATTATCGCACGCCTTAAACTTTCGGCGCCATATCGAGAGCAAGGCCAAGCTGGCTTCTAAAAAGCTGGGCGTACTCAATAAGGTGCGACGGTACTTCACGTTTTCTTTACATTTTGTATCTTTTATTTTACTTCATGTTATATCCTCCATAATAAATAACACAAACTCTGTAAAAATTTCAACCGGCTAGCTATTACGCTTCCAAAGATACAGCAGTAGGACAAACAGACAGAGAGATCGCGTAGGCTTAGTAATAGGCTTCCGTACGGGGTACGCAAACGTAAAAATAGATTGTTTCCATGAAGATTTCCATGAAGTTTTTATGTTTTCAATGTGTGCCCTTACACATTGAAAACATAAAATATGTACCTACTGTAAGCAGAGTGGAAACAGTAAAGAAGAAAACATACAAAAAGCGTAGTAAAAAAAAAGCGCTTTCAGCTTCTCCAGCGGCTGAAGTATCAAGATCGGGGCGCCACACGGGGCATTAGCATCAATTAACCTGATTCTGACTGCGATAGTGGCTCTGTCAGTTTGTCTGTATGTTTGTTCGCGCGTGTCCACGTCGACGCTTGCGCTTCCCGTCCCGCATTCTAGAAACGAGAACATTACAGAACGAACGCACTGCGTAATAAATAATCAACCTTGTAGACGCAGTCGTGCAAGGCAGTGAAAATATGTGAAAATGTTAATTGATGAATTGATTGATGTTTTGGAATTATTGCGACGTAATCGGAAAAATTACCTTATAACGTTATTCAGGCATTAGCGTATTCTCCAAAATCGAAACAGCATTTTTTTCTCAGGAGACTTTTTTTCATAAAAAGTCTAAAATACTTAAAACTTTGAATATTTCATGCAAAATAAAAACTCATCATGTATGTTACAATTTAATGAAATAAATCATTATAATATAATTATCTCTATAACAATTAGGCTTATAGGCTTATAAAAAAAACATTTTCTTCTCCAAGGCTGGGGAACAGCTACGGTATTTAAACACCCGTATAACGGAGGTAGGCAATACCTAACTAAAATCCAAAATAACTGAATCAGGACTTATTGTTGTAATTTTACCGTAATGTTCTGTACCGTGTGGGGCCGGTACTAAGAAGAATAGCCCCACTGCATCTCTCCCCGTGCATGTCATAAAAGGCGACTAAGGGCGACAGGCTAGCCACCTCACGCCTTGGCACGGCCCATCCACCGAGTCAACAGATGGGTTTTCGTGCTTACTTGCTGTTTATCTTGTCCGAAAACTTTGCTAAAAGTGGTGCGCAGTGTTGTGGCAGTGCTGTGATTCGCCAGAATTTTTGCAGCTCAACACCGATTACTCAGCTCACCCCGATTGTCGGGATACAGCGTGTGGTATGTATGTAAATAATATTACCTTATTATCTGAACAATTTATATTCTTCATGTTTTTCCACACCATTATGAAAACTATTCAAATATCGCTGTTAAATTTTTATAAAACTTCTGTCCAATCCCCTACACTCTACCTACACCCATACACCTACAAACTTCTAACACAACGTAAAATGAGCAATTAAATGCACAATTTACGTGCAATTAACCTATTTGCATGCGATTTAAACACCTCACACGAACCGCACACCTGTTCCGTCGGACGAACTAACAAAACCAATGACGTACTGAAACGTGTAATAATAGCCGGCCAAGTGCGAATCGGACTCGCGCACCGAGGGTTCCGTACCACCGCGTAATTGGCCCCGTTTTATTATTTGTTGTTTTACTTTAGAGTTTGTACTATAATCCCACCAAGTTTGACGCATGTACTTATTACCATTTTTACGATAGTGCAAAAACCAAAAACGTTGAAAAAACACGTTTCTTGTATGGGGACCCCCTAAAATTTTTTTTTTTATTACTTATTAGTTATAATATCCGCCATAATAACACAGATTCTATGAAAATGTCAACGGGTTTTTTACTGTTCAAAAGATACAGCCCTTTGTATACCGAGCATTTGCAGGACCGACAGACGGACGGACGGACAGACGGCGGCGTAAGGCTGTTTTCCTATGATTTGTGATCCTGATCTGTGTGGACCTTAATAAAAGGCTGGATCCTAGGTACTAGGCCTGAAACTTGAAAAACCTCTAAGCCTAGGTAAACCAGCCTAATAATAAAAGAACGACTTTCATTGAAAGAGTAATTACACGACCTAGACAAAACATTGATTATATTATTCTACCAGGTTGTGTCTATAATTTCATATTATGCTCTTTACTTCACGATTTTATTATCAACAAGCTTTCCTTTTCTCGTCTGAGAGAATAAAAACCGGTCAAGTGCGAGTCTGACTCGAACACCGAGGTTTTTGGCACCACAAAAAAAAATCATTGAAGAAGCACGTTTATTTTATGGGGACCTTAATTTTTCACTTAATTTTTTTTTTATTATTTGTTATTATATCCGCCAAAATAAAACATATTCTGTGAAAATTTCAACCGGCTCGCTATTATAGTTCCAAAGATACATACATCGGTCGAACGGACGGACTTAGTCACACAGACGTTGTAGGCTTACTACTACGGTACGGGGAACGGAAACCTAAAAAACCGGCCAAGTGCGAGTCGGACTCGCGCAACTAGGTTACCGGACCAAAAAAAACTTTGAAAAAAAAACACGTTTCTTGTATCCCCCTTAATTTTTGGCATTTTCTGTATTTCATTATTTGTATGTATTATATCCACCATAATAAAACATATTTTGTGAAAATTTCAACCGGGTACAGAGGTAGGACAGACAGACAGACGGCGTAGGCTTAGTAATTAATAGGCTTCCGTACGGGATACGGTAACATTAAAAAGTTGAAAGACGACTCTTCGCACAAACGTATAATATTTCAGTTTATACTTCTCCTTCCATTTTATACTTCTAGCCTTTCATATGTTATACTACTCCTTCCAGGTCTTGGTCTTCCTTCTTGCAAGTTTATTATCTACGTCACAACATCGCATAAACGCATTCAGAGTGACACCTGGAGGAAATCGTTCGTCTCCTGCCGTCGTCGACGGTTTGTGTAGCGAGCTATTTATAAGCTGAAGCGGCAGAGATTCGGTGTACATGAAGAAACATCCCTTCGGATACCAGCTTTCACACAATTATTTCTCTGAATTTTTTACATTGAAAATGTCTTTTCGATCGCTACAGTATAGTCCCCGATTTCCAGCGAGAGTGCGATTTCGCCCTGGTGTCGTGAGTTTTAAGGCCACCTAAATATTTAGGGTGTCAAATGACGACGACGAGGGCTACAAGATTGTGAAAGAAAAACAATTAAAATACTTTGAGTTTTTGAGAAAATCGCAATAAACCCTTTATAGGGGTTTAAAAAGGGCACTTTCAAACATATTTCTAAATATCTATTTTAAACTTTAATATTTTTATATTGTAGATTGACTCAATATCTGACCCTCTTTCCATAAAACATAGATACGAGTAAGTGAATTTCCTTTGTGGCAATAAATTAATGTAAAGAAATTTTAATATATTTTAATTTTGCAAATATTTTACTACAAAGTAGTTAGGTACAGCAATACGGGATATTATTCTAAAATAAAAAAAAAATAATTCATATCTGTAATTTTCTTCAAATTCCTCACTCACACACAGCACACGTAAGCAAGTGCATTTTCTGTGATTTACATGTGAGTTAGATACGGTCGTTGAATGAACCGTGCTCCACTGAGACAGGTAGCGTGGAGATCTTAATTGCACAGAGTGATAAATTGGTGACCGCTGGTCGAGTTTCTGAACGATTTACGTGTTTGTATTATAATGCGCGGCTCACCTTTCCACTGGATAAATAGTCTCGAAATAGTAAACTTGTTGCTGCTATTATTTCTAGTTAGAATGGAATGCCTCACGGCATTAAGCTCGCCTATTGTGTACATACATACATAGTCCTTCGTATCCTGGTATGAGAAATAAATAAACAGTTATCTTTGGAGATTATTAAAAACAGCTTTACTTACTTATGGTGATTCTGAGCGATGGTGTGGTTAAATGTTACAGGCCAAACATTTCCTTTTGAATTTCTGAATCTTCAACATTTTGAAGGCATGCAAGCAAGAACAGGGGAAAAGTTAACGAAAACCATAAAATTAAAAATCTAGATTTTTACGGAATTTCATTTTATTACAGTTTATATTTTATCGGTGTTTACCATGACAATCTTGGTACCTTTCTATTCTTATGTAACCAATACGGGTGGCTGTGCCGAGGGACCAATGGTGAGGTTGAAGACGCCAAAATTGCGTCTCCGTGCGAAACCACGCTCAGTGAGACGCCGCGCGCCGTGCCAGCAGATTTACGGACCGTTGCTAGGCTGTCTATCCTGTTGATACGACGTTTGAAGACACCCAGGTTTAAGGATTCGGGAAACACATTCACCGGAAGATAGTTCCACACCCTAGCGTTTGTAGTTTGTAGCTATTAAAATTTTAGGTCGTTGTTCCACCAGCAATTCATTCAACAATTACGACTTCCTTCTTTCAGTTAGTGTGTCATCAGACTCATTACATTTGAACGTGTTCATACGTTCTCAGGAATAGAGGACGCGAGGTACCTGGTACCGACTCGTGGTTACCAAGTAGTGACAATTTACCTTAAAGCTGACAGTCACTAACGAGGTGCGCTGCAGTGCAAGACAATAATGCTGGTACTACACGGTCTGAAAACTTCCAAACCTTTTCCTGTCCGTAAATCGCTATTCCAGCTAATTCTGTCTCAGTCGATACGGAAGTCATAATCAGTTCGTTTCGGTTCACTGCTGGACATAGTCCTCTCCCATGGCACGCCCTCAAATCCGCCCTTTTTTATGGAAACTGACACGGTTGGCTACATCACCTACTGCATCCTAGACGTCAGACCATAATACCGGGCGAACTAGGTGCCATGACATTGCTTTCCTTCATTTCATGTCGGCTACTACACTAAACTGGACGGAAAACACGAACTATTTACATAGCCTTTTCGACGGACGCGACGTTTCATTCAGTGCGGTGGCACTAACCCGGGTGGGATAAACTCTATCACCTAGTAATATAAGAAGGGAAGGGACCTACAGTTTTACGTGGAATCCGAAGCACGTTCAGCCTCCAACGGTCGAGCGGTCACCCATCCAAATACTGACCGCACCCAGGTGTGCTTTACAACATTCTACCGAACGCACCACTGAGCTACCGAGGCTACTGACAATCTTCTCATCTGTCCACTCCCCATGACATGGAAGTGACAGATCACAATGCGCAGGTTCTCTCAATAGTACATTTTATTTCCCATAAGGAAAGTTAATAAATTTCGGATCAATTATAGTATTGTCAATGTGAAGTAAAAACCTAAAAAACAAAAAATCTACTTTTGTTTCATACCTGGATGGACAAGTATGTATGTATGTATATTTATTTGTACATTATATTCTATATATTTAGTAATTCATATGTATTAACACATTTTAATGTTTATTGGAGCAATAAAGCATTTTCTATCTATCTATCTATCTAGTATTTTTTGAGTGGTGCTCCATAGTCTGAATGGACGAGCTAAAGTGCTTGACGAATCCGAGAAAGCGAAATCACAATTTTAAATTAAACCTGCGGTTTTCCTAATCGTGTGAACAAGTTCAAAGGAGCGCAGCAGAATGGTCCAGTTGACAAAATGAAGCTTTGCACCGTTACACGTTAGCCGTTTGTTGCGTGAATATCCCGTCTGTAAGTGGGTGACGATTGTTTGCCCGCACAGGAGGCGATGTTTCGAGGCAAACACTAATTTTGATTTCATCTTGACAGATTTCTTGGGTGTGGAAAAGTAAAATGAGTTTGAAGTTCCTTCCATTACGTTCAGTCGTGCTTGGGCAATGTATGAACGCCGGGAATCCGGGGGTTTCTTCGCCCATTCAGTTAGATAACATTGTCGTTGCACCTTCATACATTCATAACGATCAAGGTCGGATATTAGCTATGAGAATGAATGAAGGAGGGCGTAAGGTCGCGCTACATTATTTATTTTAAACATTAAAATTATCGTTCGGGACCTTAATGATAATTTTTTTCAATTCTTAAACACATCTTTCATCCAATTGCAAATAGAAGATATTGAGCAAGGCCTTTTCCAAAATTTTCTTTCTTTCGACATTTTGACGTCTTGTGTGCATTTTTTTTTATGGAAACTGACACGGTTGGCTACATCACCTACTACATCCTAGACGTCAGCCCATAATACCGGGCGAACTAGGTGCCATGGCCGTGTTTCCCTTCATTTCATGTCGGCTACACTGGACGGAAAACACTAACCATTTACATAGCCGTTTCGACCGACGACGTTTCATTCAGTGCAGTGATACCAACCCTGGCGCGATAAATCCTACCACCTAGTAAGGTGAGAAGGGAAGGGACCTACAGTTTTACGTGGAATCCGAGCCACAGTCAGTCTCCAACGGTCGAGCGGTCACCCATCCAAGTACTGACCGCGCCTGAGCTACCGAGGCTGACAAAAGCTGCATACACCCATCTTCCTTCCCACAAGAAGCAGTAGATATCACTCAATATGTCAAATTCTGTTGCAAAATGTGAAGGGATATTAGTCCCATTTATATCCTTTTCACGTACGCATTCAAAAGTGCATCTACAGCGGAGTGCATCAACTGCAATAGCACAGATTCGGTGCAGTAGTGCCCAAGCATGCGTTATCGCCGACGCAGACGTCGTCGTCGTACTTCCCAATCCAATTTTATGCTTGTCTAATGAAAATTTACGGCGTACTAGTAGATTCGGGCAGGCACGCGTCTGTGCAGGCTCTTCTCGTGTGCGTTCGAATGTGGACCCGCAGGTGGATGCTAAGAGAGTGAATATTTTTGAGATTAGCAATTTTATTTCGTTTTTTTTATTGCACCCAAACTGGGTGGCTGTGCTCGAGGTGGGAGATTCAGTCTATTTAACCCCCCACGAGGTGTCAGTCCGGCTTGAAGGCGGGCTAAAGTCGCAGAGTAAAGGCTATTAAAGGTTAAGATTAAAGGCCATTGAATAAATTTAAATTCCTGATGAAAAAGAGAGATTCTCCAAATTGTGATCGGTGTAACAAGGAGGACGACATGTACCATTTGCTGATGGAGTGTGGTCAGAACGAGGAATTACGGACGAAATTGCAGACGTCACTTAGGGTGGACAGACTCAATTTGTTTTTTAGCATACATAAACTGTTGGCGAGCCCAAGTGAGAGGGATTTAGTGATTGTGTTGAACTTTGTGGAGCGTTCTCTATCTCTTAGGGACTCTGGGCCCTAAGGGATGGAGAAGCTGAGTACTATGGGGCTGATATTAACAAATTATTGTTAAAAGCCCTAAAAATAAACTAAATAAAAAAAAAGGCTATTAACCCGTGATTTGATGATCCGTGGATTATAGGGGTAAGGAAAGATATTCCCCGGAAGCCTCGGTAGCTCATGGTGCGACTGTTGGTCGTGCGTGATCATAAGAACACCTGGGCTCGGTCAGTACTTGGATGGGTGACCGCTTCTTACCTAGGTGATAGGATTTAACCTGCAACGCACTGAATGAAACGTCGGCGTCGGTTGAAACGGCTATGTAAATAATTCGTGTTTTCCGTCCAGTTCAGTGTAGCCGGCACGACCGAAGAAAAGCACTGACATGGCACCTAGTTCACGAACGTCTTATGGGCTGACATCACGGATGTATTAGGTGATGTAGCCAACTGTGTCAGTGTCCATAAAAAAATTCAAGAAATATACCTCTAAACTGGAGACATCACTTTGGATTGTCTGATTAGATTGAATACAGTGGAATTTTAAACCAAATGTTAGATAATATTGCTATACCATAAAATGTGTGTTTCTCTAGCGTAAATGCTCATCCGCCTGGCGAATTTTTGCGAAAGATGCTCAGTACGTAAGTAAAGGAGAAATTATCGTTTTTAGCACTAACTCTTCGCATCCTGCGTCCAGAAACGAGGCGGTGGCGACATCGCTTTATTGCTGTTATTTTAAAGCGTCACGGTTCAGGTAGTCCGCTGTACAGATTGCGTCGGATTGCTCTGGAGATGCGTCTCGCCTCTCCCCGGAGGCTGTGCTGAAGGCGAATTCTGTAACAGGAAAAACTGGAAACGAGTACAGCTTTTCGAGTAAAATTCATTTATTTATTTATTTTTTTATGGAAACTGACACGGTTGGCTACATCACCTAGAACATCCGTGATGTCAGCCCATAACACCGGGTGAACTTGGTGCCACGTCAGTGCTTCCCTTCGGTCGTGCCGGCTACACTGAACTGGACAGAAAACACAAACTATTTACATAGCCGTTTCGACCGACCTTTCATTCAGTGCGGTGGTACCAACCCGGGCGGGTTAAACCCTACCACCTAGTAATATAAGAAGGGAGTCATATCCCCATATTCATATTTTGCCATTCCGAAGGGACATTTACATCGAGAAAAAGCGTTATTTCTGAAAGCCTGAACGTTTGGAACGCGCTTCGCTCTTCGGGAATGCCACCGTAGCCGTTTCCAGAGCTGAGCAGCAGAACTGTGGACCGGGCGGCCTATATCGAAATGCAACTTCAATACGTCCCCGCGGGCTGGGACGAACTGAGTTAGGTTAGGTTACGTTAGGGACGTATTGAACTAGCATTTCGATATACGTGACCGGGCGGGACTGCCGGCGTGTCCTGACGAGTCAGAAGAGCGCCTCGCTGCTGTGGGGCTTCGTGTCGCCAACTCTGCGTCGGAGCAGAGACCGACATCTTCGGTGGAGTACACGATGTAATCTACCCTTTTTAGGGTTCCGTATCGATACGGAAGCCTATTACTAAGCCTACAACATTCGTCTGCCCGTCTGTCTGTCTGTCCGTCAGTCCGTCCGGTGACTGTATCTTTGGAACCGTAATAGCTAGCCGGTTAAAATTTTTACAGAATTTGTGTTATTTTGGCGGATATGACAGCAAATAAATTATAAAAAAATTTTAAAGTAAAAAATCTCTAAGTTTTTTTTTGTGGTGCGGAAAACTCGGTGCGCGAGTCCGACTCGCATTTGACCACTTTTTTATTCCTACGTCAGCTGACTAGGTAGGAAGGTACTAGATGTCACTACGGAGTCGCAATTTTACTAATTCTATTTTCGATTTTACTCCCAATGAATACCCTCCCTGGCACGGTGACAACGCCTTTGGATTTGGGGATCTCGCGTAAGTGCTTGGACAATGAGTATGTAAGTAGGTGGACAATGGAGTGCTTCTATATCAGGACGTGATATTGTGTTTGGGTAATGGTAAAAAGGCCGAGGTATACAGGGAATGCAATTTCTTGTGCTTCTTGAAACCGTCAAGGTATACTTACTAAGACGATTCTGTAAAATACATGATTTCCATATTTTCACCCCCAAGTGCAGTCTCGGGTCCTCCATGAGGCACCTGTCGGGTCGGCATGGTATTTGCAACCTCCGCCTACGACCGAATATCCATGGGAGTCGTTAGACACCTATTTAACCCCCTGAAAGGGTTAAAAAAATAACACTCTGGAATTAATATATTTTCAAGTTCCTGAAATAAAAGTTTCAAAAAAACCTATTCAAATACGCACGCACACAAGCCCTGAACTCTAAAGCCAAGAACCAATTTCACCTTTCTATAGAGTACACGATAAATCTCCTCTGTCTTCGCCGAGGTACAGCTGAGTATCTCTCTCTTCGTCGCAAAGCAAGAGATCGCGAGAGAAAACTCCATTCTGAGAGTAACCGCGCTCGCTCGCAGGTCGCTTTTCACGTGAGAGAAGCTAGCTATTACAATAGTTTAGAATTGACATGTAAGTAAATCTTGCACTTTTAATCTCATTGGGTCTGCTGATGGGCTTTCTGGCCTAGAGGCATAACCAATTTCACCCTTGTGATTTTTTTTAGCCCGGGATAATTAACCCACAATAATGAAATTTTATGTTTATATGTACTAAGCACGTACTCGCTTTATATATTATTTTTAATTAGAAAAATGCAAATCGAAAATCATTAGAAAAATACATCCCGACCAGGATTTGATCCTGGGTCTCTGGATTGAGCCGCCAACGCGATAACCAACTACACCACCGGACCGTTACCTATTATCTCCAAATTTTCGATCTATTGCACCTTCATAATGTCGCATAATTTTTGCGAACAGTCAACTTGTACGGTTCCATTATTGAACCTTGAATGATGAAGTGTACTGGTGTCCCAGTTCGACCAGCTTAGCTTACCATGCCGAAATTCCTCGTTCGTTGACTAAGCTTCAAAAAAAGCTCAATAAAATTTATTTTCTAGGATTCGAGATTTTCGAGATTATCGCCATTAATTATTTGTCCGTTTCTGATGTTGGATATGATTTTGGCAACCCTTTCCTAACGCTTAATACTCGAGTATCCCACTTCTGAGATTTTTTATTGCTTTTAAATTAGGAATCCTGTGGTGGTAAGCAAATCCATTCGTACTGGAAGACCCTGTATAACACAGGGCTTTTGCTATGTAGACTTCACAGTACATACTTCATCAGCTATATCACTATTTCTAGTAGGCAATCTCCTATACTTTTCTACAATCAATTATACAAATTGTTCAAAGATATAACCATGACTGGTGTATCTATCTTTCTTGTACTCCGGTGTAGAAAAGCATAATGAAAAAACCTGTAAGTACACTGCCATTTGCTATATAATTTTATTCTGCACTCTACATAGTGCATTGTAAAAGGTAAACCTTAACCCTTCCCCAAAATAAATGATTTGTCAAGAAAATTATCAATTTCTCAACAGTTTCCAGATATTTTTAACTAATTTGATGACTAGGACTATAAAACTCAGGATTTCACTAGGACGGTCTAAGCGTTGCAGGCTCTGTGGATAAGGAATTTGAATATTGCATCCAAGTTGAACAGAGTACAAATGTTGGAGTGAGCGCGTTATTTCTAATACACGATGCACCTTGCACTGCGCAGTAAATCTTCTAAGCGACTTGTTCAATGACTAACTTTAAATATACTGTCGTATTTGTTCACGTTTACGTCGAGACTGTATTCAATTTAGGTTTTAGGTTTTCTTGGGTTTTCGAGTGTAAATTACGTTGGTCATTTCATTCGCAGTACTAAGCTGATTCGCCATAAAGAATTCAATCTACATCATTTATGAACATTAGCTAGGACTATAGGTATGGTTCGAATTTCTGGTTAATGTTTCGACAAATTCGTCCTTGTGCTTGTGAGCTAATACGAGTAGTATAGCGACGTGAGGACACCCTGTAGTTTAAGCGTATAGTAATTTAATGGCACGCCTCGTTATTCTATATTCTAACTTTGACCTATACACACATTACCTGATCATACTTGCTATGTCCTACTCATTGGGACGCCGATTCCTGGTACGCAGAGCAGCCTGCCGTTTAGCATTGTGAAAATCATTGCCGTATACAAATCTGACTGCAATGAAGTGCTTTCTGCAATAAATCCGCCTTTCTCACGGTGGAAACGTCTCAATTGCGAAATAATTAGAAACATTTTAATTCAAACAACACAACAAACAAGTAGGACAAACCAAATTTGCATTCAACAATAACAAATTAAAGTCTGCATGACATTTACGAAAAGATGTAAAACTTACTAATGATCCTTTTGGTGGCGTTACAAACAAAATACTCCTGAACAAAGTACCAATACCTACAGCTCCACCAACAGAACATTTCAATTCCCAGAGGTAGCAACACACACAATAGTTTATCTGCACATAATACGCTTGTAGACATTAAAATCTGTTGACAGAGAGTCTGCAAAGCGGAGGGCACAGAACGAAATATGCACATGTAAAGAAGAAAAGCAATCCACTTATTCCGTCTTTTTACCTGCTAAACTGTGTGTTCTACTCAGAACGAGCACGGTGGCGACAGAGGATAGTGTGGAGTCTCTTTGTGGTATTGAAGATAGTTTGCAAGTATATTTCAACTAGAGAGGAGATCTGTTATAGGCAACTGTGGATTTTTTTTTATAAACGCAGTTTCTATCTATGCAAGCATATCTACTTATATGTTGTATTATTGTTTTTCTTTTCTTTTGTTTTTCTGTAAGAGCACTGTATATTTCTGTTAAAGTAATGCCACCATTAACACAGTCTTCGGATTAGTGTAGGGGGCAGAGTTTAAAAACTGTAAGACGGGGATATCAACTGCTAGTCCAAAAAAAATTATTGTATTGATTTAATATTGTAACGTGTATTTAAACTGTTTATTTTTCTTTTTGTATTTATTTAGTTTAATAACTTTAATTTTAACATTTTTGTATTTTTACATAAAATGACAATTTTTTCCATGCCTAGTGCATTTAATTCATGGTTCAATAAATAATTTTCATTTTCATAAGACCGTGTGGTTCCGCTTGCACAAGCAGGTCCTGTGACATTGACGGAGAGCTAATACATCATGGTTACAAAGCGGCGTTCAAATGCCACTGTTCAAAAATTTCCAAGCATATTTCAAACATCCTTTGTTGAGTTTGCATTCGCATATCCCAGCTAACTTCCTTGACGATTCGGAACCGTCAGCACTCATTCATCCGAGATTATAAATTATTATTGAGCTTTGTTGGATGTAGACACTCCTTAAGAGGTGGTCAAGGTGAACGGAGTTGACGTCGAACTTGATAAACAAAAATTTACCACGAAAGACCACTAGTTTGCAGGTACCTCTGAAAATTTACTACGACTACAATTACTTTTAAGCGGTGCGGCGTGCTTAATTTTCGATTCCTTTCTAAAATCCAACATCGACTCCACACCCTTCCAAGCACTTCATACACTTTAAACGGCGGCGCGCCCCCTCCAACCTGCCCGGGGATTTTTCTTTATTGTCGAGATTATTTGCATGGCGGGTCGGCGAAGGTTTATGTCCGTGCAAGACGTTCGCCAATTCGCTACGTTCTTTATCTCTTTATCAAACTTTGTTCGGAAACCTATTACGCCGTAATACCGCGCATATTGGGAGGAATGATACCTTGGAGCAATATTGGAGATTATTACTAGTTATGATGATGGTGGTTGGAGTGTTTTTCGCTGTGCGGAGAAGATGATATTATGGCGTTTTGTTTTAGTATGAGAGATTGAGAGGTACGTGTGTTGTGTTATTGCTTAGATTGTAAGACAGATCGAATCACTTTAAGGTGGAATCACCGCCACCTTTAAGTATTTCAAAGTTGTTTCTGCATCCCCAAATTTGGGCAGACTTAATTATACATACATATACATACCACAACGATGTATCCCGACATTCGAGGTAAGCAGAGTAATCGGTGTTGTGCTGCAGGTACTCTTGTAAATTACAACACAACACCGACCACCACTTTCAGAAATGTATTAGGACAAGATAACTATCAAGCAGTAAGTGAAGCACCAAGACCCACCTACTGCATGACTCGATGGAAGGACCGCGCCAATTTGAGAGGTGTCAGGCTTAATTATGTCTATAAGAAATGTAAAAGGAACAGGTTTTCATAAATACAAAGCATTCATTCATAACGCCAGGCCTGTTTTCCAATAGGATAGGCAGAATTTACTAATCCCCACCGTACCAAGAACCGGTATTCATCCAGGATAACCGACTGAAATTTTTCCCAGGAACACGGCGGTTTAACACCTTGCAAAAATATAATAATTTAGCACGTAGTTAAAGATGACTGGAATAAATCGCGCCAGCAGCAGTAGCGGGTTCGATGCCGCTCGCACCTAGCCAGCAGCAGCCGGTCACTGCGACGACGGGCGACCGCTTAGCTTTAGAGCGGACCTAGGTTAGCCTAGGTCAGACAAAGTGACCGCTCTTCGTCGCCCGCCAGCCGGCCGGTCACGGCGACTGCCATATTTTATATAGGGCGGACGCAGGCCTCGCGCGGTTTACCGCGCAAAAAAGACCGGTTGCGGTATGATAGTCTTCCGATTAATAACTTTTTCCTTTGCAGATTCCCAGGAATAAATCGTTTAGTTGTATGCAAATTTTATTTCCATAATGTATTCTCGGTCTTTTTGCTCTAAAGTTGTACGGTTTGTGAACAATAAAGAATTTCTCTTTCATTCCCTTCACCACACAAGTGCTACGTGCGCCTCCCGTCTTACCCAACTAAATCCTGAATGAAATATCTACCTAAAATCCAACTACCTCATCCACTTACCTCGCGGCTGAAGTTTCAGCGACTCGGGGGGTGATTGGCGCGGCTTTGCGCCTCAACGCGCAAATCCTCGTATTTTTCGTATTTTTACTTTACTCTCAAATAAGCATACGCCTTAGAGAATGATCACCGAATGGAAATGCGTATTAACTGACGACCCATTTAGAAAGGGGAAGGTGTTTGGTAAATTTGATTAAATTTCTTTCGAGTCTATACTTATTGTGTGTGTAGCCAGTGTTTTAAAGTTTGAAGGATAGACGTTTTCGGATTCTTGTCTATATTTTTTTATGTATTCTGGTATCGGTGGCTGAGTCAGAGGGGTCTGGGCACATGCTCTGACCAGCCAATATCACCTACGAGGAGGTGTCATACCGGAGACCTCCCTTTGAATTGCTGGCTACACTGGACTAGAGGAGAACACAGCTGAAGTTGCTATGCCTTAAAAAAGTAATAATTTCGTTATAGCATTTTTATTTGTACTTCGACGTACACCATCGTCAACAATCGTCAATACATGTCGTGGGTTCCAATCCCACTTTTTTTTTATGGAAACTGACACGGTTGGCTACACCACCTACACCATCCGTGATGTCAGCCCATAACACAGGGTGAAATAGGTGCCATGTCAGTGCTTCCCTTCATTTCATGTCGGCTACACTGAACTGGACGGAAAACACAAACTATTTACATAGCCGTTTCGACCGATAACGTTTCATTTCATTCATTCAGTGTGGTGGTACCAACCCGGGTGGGTTGAACCCTACCACCGAGTAAGGTAGGAAGGGAAGGGACCTATAGTTTTACGTGGAATCCGAACCACGGTCGGCCTCCAACGGTCGAGCTGTCACCCATCCAAGTACTGACCGCGCCCAGCGTTGCTTAACAATCAATAGCTGTCTGCACCACTGAGCTATCGAGGGTGACAACCACCTTGTGCAAATGTATTTTTTTTTTTCTTTTTTTAAAGTATTCTTAGGGTATTAATATAAATAGGTTATTTTTGTTTTTTGTTTTGTTTTTGCTCTACCGTAAAAACGGTCATACATACAAGCATCAAACGCGGCGTAATTATAGTGCAAACTCTAAAGTAAAACAACAAATAATAAAAACTACCCCGCTTACGCGGTGGTACGGAACCCTCGGTGCGCGAGCTCGACTCGCACTTGGCTGGTTTTTGTTTTTGTTTCAGTATGTAACCTGTAATCTTATTTTTCATGTTGCGTATTTTGTTTTAAACGGTGCACCTAGGTAGTATGTGCATAATATTTATATACAGAATGATGCACTTAAGGTGGAAAGTTTATTCAACGCAGTGTATTTCGTGTGAAAGCTGTATGTGATGTCTCTTATGCGTTAAACGTTCATCTAGTGCAGTGTTTTTCAATCTGTGGGTCGCGACCCCGACGCGACCGCGACGGGTCGCGAAACCTTACTCGGGGGGTTGCCGGCAAAAGGAAAAAGGCAAGGTTTTACACTACAAAAAACCACAATTTACACAATTTCAGTAAGAAGGGTGGGCCTGTTTATTTTTAAAAAAATTGTCAAATAGTGGCGCTATTCTTGAAATGTTAACAATCAAATCATTTTCTAATAGAAGTATGTTTCTCTTTTTATTAATTTTAATGTTGAATTGAAGAGAAGGTCAGTTCACATAGTAATAATGAATATAGGTACCTAAATAGAGAAAATCATAAACGTAGTGTTTTAAATTACTAACTTTTTTCTGTCTATGGCCCAAGGGGGTCGTGAAAATTTTTTAACCTATAAAGGGGTCGCGTATTCAAAAAGATTGAAAAACACTGATCTAGTGCAGTGTGTTTGGTGTTAAATATGTATCTAGAGCAGTGTATTCCGCGCAGAGAGCTGGCGAGAGCTAATCGTTATAATTTATTCGACAGGAAACATTACCGCCGCCAGAAACAGACTCAATGTCGACCCTCCCCCGTCCCGCCGTTCCCGCCGCCCCACGCCGCCACCGCCCCGCCACCGCCACCGCGCCGAGCCGACGACGACAGTCCTGACTTTTCGTTTTATTTGTACTTACACGTGGTATAATTAGCATAGCAACAGTACCTCCCACTCTTCACTCCCACCTGCATCCTTTCCTCTAATGTACAGTCTGAGATCCTTCAAACATAATGTGAAGGTGCGCCTAGCCGGCCGACATGGTATTCGCAGCCCCCGTAAATATCCCGTAAATGCCCGTGGGCGCCGTCGGACTACACTTCTGCGTTAGTTTGGCGCGCGCCACATGTCGTGCTTCCGATAAAAAAAGTACCTGTAATAATTTATGTTTAGATGTAGATGTGGTGATTAATACGATAGGTTGATCTGGTCGAGGTTGAACTCTGACAATGTACCTGGTCCACAAAAGTCGCTCAGCGAACTATGGCAAAAGCAATCTTCGATCGATAAACTTACAAATTTAAAAAATCCCCGACCCTTAAAAAGTCAAAAATAATTTACGTTTACTTACTTAAAGGAGTCGGGCGACCGCTAAGTAAATTCCCGCGCAGCTCTGAGTTTTTATATTTTATTTACTTAGCGAGCCCTCGACTCCTTTAAGTAAGTAAACGCAAACATCTTTTTACTTTTAAGGGCCGTGAGTTTTTTAAATTTGTAATTTATGCAAATCCGCCCACTTTTTAAAATAATTAATTGTTTGAATACTTAGTTACTTTATTAATTGATTACAAACATAGCTAACAACCATCCCGAATAAACCAGCTTTCTAATAAAAAAACCGCATCCAAATCGGTCCATCCGTTTGGGAGCTACGGTGCCACACATACACAGATACGTTAAACTTATAACACCCCTCTTTTTTCGTCGGGGGTTAAAAATACGTAATGACGAAATACGACAAAGAACCAAGGTAGTCGAAATTGCGCAGAAAATTAGCAAGCTGAAGTGGCAGTGGGCTGGGCACATCTGTCGCAGACCCGACAACCACTGCGGTAGACCACGAATGGAGGCCACGAACAAGCAAAAGTAGCGCGGGTTTTTTAAAAGACACATAACGTTTCCACGATCTTAACTTACGCCTTAAAAAACATGTCACGCTATAAAATATGATTTTTCCGAACCTGAAAGTAATACTGTGTACTTGCTATATATGTATATAAATGCCAGAGAAAGTTCACAAATAGATTTTTATCTTGCAAGTAGTATCCGATGTAAACGCGGCACGGAAAGGTAAGAAACACGCCCATATCTCGAGTGAAATATTTCAGGGGAACTGTGAAATTATTTATGCGAGAACATCATCTGGCCGCGCGCCAGGACAATATGTGAATTATTTTATTGTGTTTGCGCTCTAAGGACACGCGACTTTCGTGGGTATAAATTTTAAAATCTGTTTGCTTCGGTGACGTACTTGTTATTCAGACTACAGGAAACGTGGAATTTAATGCCTTTGTCTTTTTCGTATCTTGAACGTGCTCGTAAATTTTCTTGACGGACGCTGAATATGCAGCTTGCTCATTTAGGGTGGAAATAAGGGTGGAATCAAAGTAAGAGAACGCAACATTTGGAGCAATCCACCCCGCCATTTTGGATTATGAAATAATCCGAACGTTTGGATTCGAAATTTAAATTGGTCGAGCGTGAGTACGATGGAGTACTTACAGAGTCTGAATTTTAAATATAAATGTCTCACTAATAAATAAACCAGCAGTTATTGTATTTTTGTATTGTTTATTAATCATTCATACGACAGTTAGACTGCACTCGAACTTGTCACATTTTTTTCTAGCCGGTTCGATTACACACCCACGAAGAAGAACCGGCAAGAAACTTCGCAGTGTATTTTTTTTTCATACATATATTACGTATTTTTGTTACTAGCCACATAATAAAATCGCTTACAATCTATTGAAAACACAGCTTGAGAGAGAATATTTTTACTGAGAACAATTTTAAGTTTATTAAGTTTATCAGGTGTAACAGCCTTTGTCAAACTGTGATACGTAATTAATATCAACTTAATTAGGTATGTTAGTAGTGCTAACGTGATATGAGAGATTGAATTTCAAGAAGTTCATGTCATTAATATCAAAATAATTAATACTAGTATATTTCGACAAATGTGTCATACTCGTAGTCTCATTTGGATAAAATTGTGCCAATTCCCTTTCACAAACAATCGCGTTCGAACTGTGCTATCTTAATAAAATCTAAACTGGTGGTGCAGCGATTTCATTAAACGTCGACAGGCAAGTTTGACAGCGAAGCTGTTGCCAGTGATTTGCCGGCATATTGCGCCGAAATGATTTGCCTGCGACCAAAGAGATGTAGGTCATAGAAATGCCATTGACATGTGTTCATACAGTTTACCTTGATAACGGTATTGGTCGGCGTGCACTCCAGTTGCAAATAGATACCTAGACCTTTTTGTAATTTAGAGTGTGTGCATGATTCTTTGACATCCGCAGCTATGCTATACCTAATAGAGCGATACATTCAACATATTTTTATAGTTAGTAGGTTCGTCGAAGAAAAAGGAAATAGTGGTTTGTCGAGTGTACCAAACTTTCAGAACGAAAGTGTTATGTCAAAATTGTATGTGGCTGATATCAATTTAGGTATGTCAGAATTTGAGAATTATTTTGTATGCGACCGACCACCATTTACTTTTTCCTCCTTACGTAAATACCTACATTATCTATAATTTAATTAAGAGGTTACATTTTTTGGTGTCAACCCATCCCACAGATTAACCCATACATACAAAAAGCGTGAAAACTAAGCCTTTTTACTTATCAATTTTCAAAGACATTTAACAAAAATTTCATGCTGACGAGGTCCTCTAACTAAACCGTAGGTAGTATTCTGTTTATTTAACTTTATCTAAGTATTTAATTTACTAATATTTTTAATGCTAAATATGTAAGATTTTGAATAAAAAAGATTCAAAGTGCTAGAAACATAGTTTCAGAAAGAATAGCAATAAAAACATAAAAGTCTATAGCTACTAAGTTTTACAAATCAATGAAAAAAAAATCTAAATCGGCCAAATTTTTATGCAGAAAACAGATTTTTTCTGAGGGAGGTTTTTGAATATTTTTGTATGGGCAGACACAAACAGAGTGCAGCCGCTTAATACATTACATTTGTAAGTTATGAGTACTATACGAGTTAGGATAAGTATATTTTAAGGATAGGATAAGGTTTACTAGATATTGTAAAATAGATAAAACAAAATATTGATAATATTGATGAGGATTCCAATATTTGTAATTCTATGCCCACGAGTCGGGTGAAATCATTCGAGCGCGCCTGTGCAGTCGGACAATGCGATCACGTGTTATTGTTATCAATAAAATTCGTAGACGACTATTGGCGGAGCTGCCGACAATAGTCGCGGCCGATTAACGTGCACTTGCCATTCGGCCGTTTCGTGTTACGCACTATATGCACCGCGCCGCGTGTTACGTGCCATGTGACCGTCGTCGCCGTTTCAGCCGATTTGGGAAAGTTTCATCGCGAAAAAAAAGAACCGTTTCGTCTAGATGTTTTTTTTTTATTGAAGCTGGCATATTGGCTAATTTCACTGCATCCGTGATGTCAACCTTGGTAAATCTAGCCACGACATGGCAGTCGACAGAAAACAGGAAATTAATTTATCAATTCAAAATATTAAAACTTTCAAGCAATTTTCGCTAGTAAATCGATTTTAAAATCGTGCAAATAATGTTGCAAACACGAAAAAAAATTTAAAAATATTGCGAAAATATTATCTACCGCGGCGACGAACCTTTTGCAAAAGTTTTTCGTATAGGCCGAATATGCATGCAGTTCAAACGTGGAACAGGTACAAAGGTTATTAGTTTCGACTGGTGCGCGTTAATATTGGACAAAACTGTGCGGCACTGTTGGAATTTTAATGGATATGTACGGCGATTGCCTTTTTCGCTTTGATGAATGAAAATTGTGCAATTTTTTTTATGTGCATATTGGGCATAACTTTTTAGAATTGAAACATTGTTCGTCACTTTTGTACGTGTGAAATTCTTTGTAAATTTTGTCAATACAGGTAATAATTCGTAATCCTTGTACACATGCCACGGATAAAAACAATCGTCACAATATTTGAAGTTTAAATTTTAATTAGAGATTTGGAGTCTTCTCTGCGTATGAGTATACATTTCTACTGGGAACTAGAAAGTCCTACTAAATATGGCCGTTTTCACCAAACCCGCTTAAGTCTCGTGCAACAGTTACCTATTTGTCGTTTAAAGTGACAATTCTCATACATTTAACAGGGGTTAGCTGTCACCTACATTTAGAAAAAGTATATAAGGACCTATTGACACATCATCACAAATACTGAATAACGTTAATTAAAACGTGGACGCTGACGGTCGGTGTTGTCCAAAGGTTGAAAGTTGCCCAGCGAGCAATGGAGCGAGCCATGCTGGGAATAACCCTACGTGATATGGTGCGTAACGAGGCAATCCGCCGACGCACCAAAGCAGTCGATATTGGATACCGGGTGGCTAAGCTCAAGTGGCAATGGGCTAGGCACGTCAGCCGAAGAGACGACGACCGTTGGAGTAACCGTGTCCTACACTGGCGGCCGTGGACAGGAAAACGGAGTGTGGGAAGACCACCCGACAGTTGGGACGACGACATCAAGTACGTCGGCGAAAAGCACTGGTTCCGTACCGCTGAAGGCCGGGAGGACTGGAGGAAAATTGGAGGCGAATGTCCAGCAGTGGACGCTTACACGCTGACTGACTGTTAATTAAAAAAAAACTAATTAAAATATCTGATATTAGCTTCTTTCCCAAAAACAACTATATGCAATCTTCTAATGTAGGCAATGTTTTAATTAATTCGTCTCAATTTACACATCACTCACCTCTGTATGCTCTACCTACAGTTTTGCACCAAATGGAAACTCCGAATAGTTTCCAAAACAATTTCCCAACAATCTGCTCGGACCTGCCAAGCCGTGTCACTGATCGGGTCAGGGGCGCCCAACCTGAGGGCGGCTTGTCCCGGGCCGGGCGGCTTGTAGTCTAGCGGCTTGTCGGGTTGGCAGTGACGCACGTCGCCCATTTGTTACTGTAGGCTCGGCCGGTGTCAAACGGGGATTTTTCTTTCGGGCCACCTGACGGCAGGGACGAACTTTACATCAAGTATGTGAGGGTATCTACTAATTTATCTACTTATTATAAAATGCAGTCTAAAATTAGACGTCTGTGACCGATAACCTCGAAAATAGCTGAAACTAATTTATACTAAACAAAACTAACGAAACTAGTTGTTTTTATGGAAACTGACACGGTTGGCTACATCGCCTCCTACATCCGTGATGTCAGCCCATAAAACCTCGGTGAACTATGTACCATGTCAGTGCATATTTAATTTTAGTTAATTATTTGTAAGTAACCATAATACTTATAAGGTTCTAACAAAACATTGTGACTTGCGTAGTTTGTGTGTCTCTAATTCTTCTTCACATTGAATTAGAACTGGATGAATTTTCGACGTATCCAAGAGTAGCTTACCTACTTGTGGGTGAAATATACAAGAAACATTGTTTACATACAGTTTTAACTAGTGGAATCTAACACCGCGGGATATGGCGTTTACAGTCTTATCGATAAGGGACTGAGCAATTAATAATGCCCAAATATACGTGACGTATGGTGTTTTATTTCTTACAGACCTACGAAAATAGAATATGAAGTAAATATGATATTTATATATACTTCCCTAATAAGGGCCATAACAAGACACTGCAGACTGAACAAACATCTACACCGACCTTAACGACACACCGATGTGCAGGTTCTTTTGTGAATGTGAAGTGCTCATTCACAGTAGAAGCCATATTTTTGGGGGTTATATTTTTAACCCATGCCAAATACAGGCACTCAACCCCAAGAATATAACTCGGTTCATAGCGAAAATCGAACTTGGGGGCGAGCTCTAAACTTTTGAGAGATCATACTTGGTTGCAGTGACAACAGGGCTCAGGGGCCCTAACTCTCACACTTTAAATCATAATCATAATCATACTCCTCTAGAAATGACCATAATTGTAAGCTTAATTGCTAAATATTTGCCCAAACCGGGCAATGTAGAAAGAGCAATTCACTTATTATTATAAAAACATTTTATTATGTGTACAAACCCAATTACCCAGTCCATCCCTTTTCCGTTTGCTCTGTTTCTTAACCGGGCTCTTACTTGTTCTGGCAGCCATTTGTCAATGAACCGGCTCCCTCATTTCCCCTCCCCCGGGGTCCGGGTGCCTGGGGACCGGTCCGGGTGCGCGGGCCGGAGGTAGGCAGGTACTGCGTGCGTCCGCCCGGCCGAACCACTTCACCTCACATCCGGGTTAGGCTGCTGAGACATTTTAATCGGTACAATGTTTTTTATACAAGTAAAGCTTATCCAAAATCAATTTGACTTGAGTTGTCATTTTTATAATTTTATTGTAACTTATGCATGCGTACGTGTTTCGAAATCGTAATTGGGTGAAGAAGTCATAGTAGGTAATAATACAAATTATATTGCTATAGGATTTGATGTTATGCTATGAAAAGTAACTTACTTTAATACATTGTTATCTAGTTATTGAGCGATCTAAGTGCGCATCGTCAACTTATTATTATCCATTTATTTACACATCTATTTACAATAATTTTACATATCTTTATACTAAATTTCAAGTTTCTACGTTACTTAGTTTTCGAAAAAAAAACTCTGTGACAGATGAACGGACACCGAAGTGTTCATAAAAGAGTTCCGTTTTACCTTACAGTACGGAACTCTAAAAACCATATAGAAATTTGAACGCACTAGCTTATGTGTGCAACGAAAATAATTGTGATCTTCTAGAAAATATATATGTACTCGTAGTTGTCTGACTCTGAGTGTGACTTCAACAATTGTATGTGTCAGTCAGTCAGCGTGTAAGCGTCCACTGCTGGACATACGCCTCTCCAATTTTCCTCCAGTCCTCCCGGCCTTCATAATACAAGGAATTTTCACAAAAACTTTTTGTATCACTTTTCTCCAAATATTCGCCGATGTGTGTGCAGCTTATATTTTCAGCGATCGTTCCTGAAGGCGGATACTTCCAGCCCGTCGCACTGCTAACGGATCGTTCTTCACATTCACGGCGGGGCCCAGATAGCGGGGATGTAGGTAGGGGCAGCGAATATATAGCAATTTATATAGGTCGGTGTAGGAATCAATTAATTTCGTAACCTGTCTGCGGATGATGATAAATACACTTTATTTTGGGGATAATGTCATGAAAATATTTCTATTAATAAAACATTAAGCATTAAACAATAATGCCAAAAAATATTTATAAACTAGGTCAAGTTTTAATTCTTCGTTTTGATTATATTGGATGTCATGTCAGCCTCGTTAGCTCAGTGGTGCGGTCGGTCGACTGTTAATAAGCAACCCTGGGCGGAATCAGTACTTGGATGGGTGACTGCTCGACCGTTGGAGGCTGACCCTGGTTCGGATTCCACGTTTAACTGTAGGTCCCTTCCCTTCTTACCTTACTAGGTGGTAGGGTTTATCCCGGCCGGGTTGATACTACCGCATTGAACGAAACGTCGGTCGAAACGGCTATTTAAATAGTGCGTGCTTTCCGTCCAGTTCAGTGTAGCCGACATGAAATGAAGGGAAGCACTGGCATGGCACCTAGTTCACCCGGTATTATGGGCTGACATCACGGATGTTTAGGTGATGTAGCCAACTGTTTCAGATTCCATAAAACAAAACAAAATCCCAGTTCGACTCGATTGGTTAGTAAAGGCTCGTCAAAACCATCTCCAACATCGGAGACTGACCTTGAGTCCTAGAAAAACTTATTGAGCTTTTTTAAAAGCTTATTCAGCGAGGAATCCCGCGGTGTAAGCATATCCAGTCGAACTGGGACACACATAATATTGTGCATTCGAAAAGAATAAAAACCTCATATTTCACCAAATCAACATAAAATTAACTTACCTAACAATAAATTTAGGTACCTAGTTAATTATTTTGAATTAAATAAACGGTGTAATGTATTTTTTTTTTCTATGATTATTGCCCATAAGAATTGCTAGCATTAAACATGTTGATTTTTTCCCTATATTACATAGGTCCAAAGGCTCTAGTTTATCAGGACAATATCACTTGACATAACTTTGCTTGGAACAACCTGTACCTAGCTAAACTTATTAAATCGGTTTATTGAGTACGACTACTGCTTGCATTAATTTTTATTTATAAATAAATCAAGTATGTAGATAATATTTAAAATATTTTATTTATTGTTTTAAAAACATTTTAAACCAACAGTATTTATACCAACCATATTATATTGTGCAATATAATATTTACACGAGGTGCAAAGGCGGACTAATTATCCCTCACAGAGGTGTTTTTCGAGTCAACTTTGAATGTTTTAGAGTCGATTAAAATATTAAAATGTAAGTAGGGTAGTAGCAAAATACTTTAATGTGAGAACTGAAAATTAAATAATTTATAATAATACAATATGTAAGTAGGTACATGGTGGTTAAATAAAAGGTATACTTTAAATGAATACATATAAATTACAAATTAACTTATTTCCTTGAATGAAATTTAATTAATGATATGGTTTCCGTACTAGCTCATTAGTTTTCTATTCTTGTTTCAAACTCTAATGCATTTTTAAACTGTCACATTATTCAAACGTCCCAGCTTTAAACGCAGATAAGTATGTGGTAAGCACAAGATTAATTTATATGTCCATGCAAGTGGACCCCAAAAACTAATGTGTCTAGCCCTAAAATATGTCGCCCCTAAAAACTTGTGGCAGGTGGATTAGACCTCTGTCCATCTTGATGTAGGTGTGTCCAACTAGTGTTGACTTATGATTTGTTGAGACACGGCAAAAGTGATTGCGTCACATTAAGCACATTAAGATACTCGGGTCATATGCGTACCGTAGGATTCATACAGGCAAATGAAAAGTTAAAGTCTAAGGAATGTTCTAGGTTTTCAATCTACAGGATTATATTTATTGAACCTCGACGTTGAAACAGCAAGTTTTTTAACTTCGCTCGATAGAAAAAAAATCCCTCTATTTTTGCGGCAATTTCTATTGTAAAAATATAAAGAATTAATGTATATTTTTTTATAATTTTTCTCCAAATACAATTATATATTCTTTAGCACGATTTGAAAAATTCACAAAGCTCAAATGTTTCATACTTATTAAAATAAAAACGATTTGCGCGCCATTCGCATTGGCTTTGTTTTATCCATCCCGCTCTAGTAAAGAGGAAAGGGGGGGGGGGGGGCGCCCCTGTCCCCGCTCCCCATTCCGTTGAGCGCATGACGTCACTACGACTACGAATGGAAGAGCCTTAATGTTTCTTCCAAGAACTTATTCACACATTTTTTCAAAGTTTTGAAAACTGTTTTTATTGTGCAATAATTCGTGAAGTGAACAAGATACGAGCATTGTGGCTTCAGGACGAGATTCAGGGATTAATTATTTCGTACTTCTTCTTTTCATTGTGTGTAAATTATATTTACCCAAAATGTCAGAATATGTTCACTGGTAGAGAACACCAATTTAGATAAAATATGCCAATTGTTTCCCTTCAGTATATTACGCACTTTTTTTACAGATAACCGGCATGGGTGGCAGTGCCCAACGACCAGTAGAATGTAGACAGCCAGACTCAGCCAATGACACAACCAGGCACAAGCTATTTCCGCGGCTTCGCTTCGCTGAAATATATCCTATAACTATTCTTACATGTGCTAGACGTCGTACATCAAAACCCCACGTGAATCGATTGAGCAGTTCTCGACCAAATGAACGGCATAGAATGGAATTTCGACGGCAGCACGCTCTCTTCGTTCGGTCGGTTTCCGCTTTATTCGTTACTACGATATAATTTGAAAATAATGAGAAAAAAAATCTTTTTTTTTTGTTCTTTTAAATATCTACTGTTACCGACATTTCAAAAACCCTCACAAAAATGGGATCATGTTTCAGCACAGTTTTTTTTATATAATTTAATAACAATAGCATTAAATTATGACTTTATTAAAGAAACACACAGTTTAAAGATAAATATAAAAATCTAATCATTGCTACTTCCCACTACACTAAAACTAAATCTAATCTAAAATTAATATTAACAAAACCCACAAAAAATAAATTTCTGAAAAGTCCGCCGAAGCCCCGTCTCTGCCGACACCAAGTGTACCCAGCACGCTCGCCGCGTTACCCCTCTGAATTTCAATACTAATCCGCCGTACAAGGAAGGCTTTGGAACAGCGGTCGCCAGTCCTCTCCGCGAGAAGCTTTCCCGGCTATTCCGTGAAAACCTTAACTTTAATTTAATTATATTTTTACTACAACAAGCGTAGCCAAATCAAATATTTTTGCTTTAATAAATTAATTTTTAATCACAGCTGAAACACGCTCACCAGACGCGTCGTCGCCTCTGCAGAAATACTAGGTCTATGGCTCGGCTAGTGGACATGCGTCACTTGTAATGACGTCAGATATCGGGGCTTACGTCACCGTATAGTTGGGTCGCGGCTGCGGCCGCGTCCGCCCCGCTACATTACACTACGCAAGAGATGAGAACGTTACTTGCGGCGACCCAGGATATAGGGCTGTCGGACTTAGCATATAGTTGAATCATATATAAGTCTGAATAGGGGTAGCTAGAATTATTTTTTTACGTAATCCGGTATGGACGGCTGGTTCGGAGGGACCAAAGCACATGCTTCCATCAGCGAATATCACCTCCGAGAAAGTAGGTACCATACGGGAGACTTCCCTGGACGTGCCCCTATAAATTAGAACTGGTAAATTCTGTAATGCTCTCCCTGCCCACATATTTCCCCCAAGTATCCTTCAAGAGGAGATTGAATAGGTACCTGTCAGGTCGGCATAACATTCGAAACCGCCGCATGCGACCGAACGTCCATGGGCATCGTGAGTCGACGCCACATGTCGCGCTTTCTAATAAAAACAAGTCAGGTGTCGTGGTACACCCGACAGAAGCGGAGCTTCTTACGCTTTGTATATGAAATCCAATTATTAATTTAATTTTGACCTTGATGGCACCGTCAACATATACAATGGTTCGACTTCAAATGACTCTCATAGATGGCGACGTGCTGCACAGCCAATGAGGACCGTTGCAACATCCGTTCGTACTTTCGTGACGTTTCACTTTTTCTGAGTTAGGTCCCCAACCCAAACGTGTGTCAAAAAGCTTCGCTTCATAAATTACCTAACAAGAAAATATTTACCTGGCGCTAATGTCAGCACCGACCTTGTCAATGTCGTAACAAGATTCTCTGTCGACCCTTTGGTCATCCCCGAAAATTGTCCTAAAACAAACGATTCCGAAATTTAAACGCAGGCATCATATTTGGATTCTATTTCACGAATGTTTTCATACAGCTGAGACCTAATCACTCCAGAATTCTACAATCTACATAATTCATTGTCGATTTTTGAGCAACATATTTCAGACGCTCTTAAATGGCAAAAACCCCTCAATACAAAAAAATGTTCCAGCTCATATCTTGTACCAGTTTCATTACCTCCACTCAAACACCGATTCCATTGCGTTGTAACATCAAATAGCAAAAGTTGTACCATAAAAGTAGGTGTAAATCTACAGTAACATAAAAATATTAAAATCACTCCAAAAGGTATTCATCGATTTTAGTGATCGTGAATCCAGCGGTTTACGAGACAACTCGACACCTAAACTCGTCTACATCTTTCATTGCGATCTTCGATTCCGGAAATGATTTGATTACGGTCGTTTTCGGTGCGTTTATGTCATATTTTACAGCGATGTTTTCACTCGCATGGAAGGAAAGAAGTCACAATGTGCCAGCTTTGTTGAACGGCTCAATTTTACATTATATTGTGTTGCACTGCCATGTACCAAACGTTAGCTAGCACAGAATGCCTAATGGCATTATGCTCGCCGTTTGTACCAATATATTGCATTTTGAGGGAGGGATTTTAATTATAATCAGAAACCTGCAGTTATTTCACTGAAATATTAAAGTTTTTCCTATAATGAAGAGTTCAAAGGTGTGAAGTGCCGAAAAATTTCCGGTATTTATGTGTGAATGGATTGCGGTGGGAAAAATTGAGAGTCCGTCTGGAATCCGCTTGAAGTCCGCACGGAGTCCGCACAATGAGTCCGTGTGGAATGTGACGTGGAGCAGACTGCAGCGGGGGCATCAGTATGGACGGTGCAGATACTCTGCTTAGCTGATATTTCCTAAACAAATTTAACCTTTCATAAGTATTTTGAAACGACCTCTGGCGTGGATGTCATATCGAAAAAATCACATCGAAAGCATCTATGAAAAGAATAGCTAAGGTTTCAATTGAAGTGCAAACTTAGGGTTTTCTGCATAATGGCTTTTTAACTATGGCATTTTTTCCAAATCATAGCAATGCCAAATTAACAGACAGCAGGGGGCGGGCAAAGCTACGGCCTTAATAGAGGTGGATGGAGGTAAACAGGAGACGAACCGAAGGAGGGTCCTCCCATGTGGAAATATCGGGGACAGGGAGATTTTTTACAAAGCACATATTTACAACACAGTTTAAAGATTAAATTAACATTAACATACCCTTATTATAACCTAAGGAATCATGTTTATTGCTATGTAGACATTAAAGCCAAACTCTAACTGCTAAACCCTTAAATCCAAAATTAGCATTTTAAACACAGATTTTTAAAGTAGAGCGCATTCAACGGCAGGCAGACTATGGAGTCCGTGACACTTCCCCGCCACATTCATACCTCGCAGTAGGAAGTGGCAGCGGCGGAAGGTAGCGAGTGAATAGATCGAAGGAAATACTTCCAACTCCATCGCCGATTACAAACGTTTCGACGATCGCGGGTACCATGCACACGAGCCACATCCGTAACTCTGGTGATGTAAAACACCACCCTAGGAATAATAATTCACCAACTAATAAACCATCTTAAACCATCCTTATCTTAATAGGCACCTATCCACAGGCGAATGACGTGAATGTCCACAGGCGTCGTTAGACACCTTATGGGTGGCTCGGCGCCACATGTCGCGCTCTCAATAAAAAGAAAACGTAAAATGAAAAAAAAAAAATCCATCGTGTAATTTCCTTTTTCGAATGTCGCTTAAACGCTTAAAGATATGCGCATTATGCACATAGTACTCGACGTGTGACTATTCTTCATGTATTGATGTACCTACTTAACAGAAAGTAAGTATACAACATACATACGTCATGGATGGAGACAACGCGAATTTCAGAAAGTCGCTCGTGTACGCTAGGTATTGATAGGAAGGTATATACAGTAAGTAGGGTGAACGAGGTAAGTTCTGGAAGGTCCAAGAGGGGGCAATAAGGTTGGGTAAAAGGGATGGGTGGTAAATTGGCCTCCCAGACAGCCTGGTGTGGTTTTAATAATTTCATAGTTAGAGCAATTCACTTAGGGGCGGTTCAGGTGAAATGTACTCTATTTCATAGACTTTTTTGTCGAATGGAATAGATAATCTTTATTGCACAGAATTGAAAGAAGAACAGTACACGAAAAGAAACAAGTAATACAGGAGTGGGCAAAGGCGGAAACAATCACTGCAAGTGATTTCTTCCACGCAACCCTTTTTTTGTAAATCCTATGTCGAAATTGTGAAATGGGTAGATTGTGTGCGTAAGAATTGTTGTAATTTCACATATGTTTTTTTTTCTTTTCTTAAAGAAACATTTCTTATGTACTAAAAGTGACTGAAAGTGATACATTATATGACTTAGGCCCACTTGCACCAACACAAATTTAATATATAAACCAGTTTAACTCGTTAAACTAGCACCCGTTGTATGTGTGAACCGCGTTTAAATCCATAACTCGCTACTTAACTTTAAACTCGTGTTGGTGCAAGACGCGCTTAATATTTTATGACTTAAAGTGAGGGATGTATGTAAGTATCTGTTATGTTTTTTCACAACTAACTATTCGTTACATATTCTATAGTTTATAGCCATACTTTTTACTTAATAGTTACGAATATGCCCTCTACCTTTGCCGTTACAGGTTTAGTCTTATTACTTTACTGACATCAATCGCTTAACCGTTATTTCGATTTATCTATTTCAGAATTATATTTGTACTTATCCTAGGTATGTTGAAATAGCATGAACTTGCATTTTTAATTAATAACAAACGCGAATCAACATATAATAAAAGTAATACACAAAGTTTAAACAAATGTCAAGAGTCCACGTTTCACACCCGTGCGTCATAACCGGGAGGACGCACTGGTCATATACACGGGTCTATAAATTTTTCGGAAGGTTCAGACCTCAGGGCGAAAACAAAAGTAAAAAAAATATACTTATGATATTTCTTTATTATTTCCCTCAGCAGTGTCATGAAGTCACCCCTAACTCAGAGTCGCTATCGCCCTGCACTCACCTCGTGGGGTTCCCACCCCAGTCACTCCCAATCTCACCTTGAGAGTTAATTTGGTGCGGGCTCTTCGAAGAGTACAGACGTCTATTGACACTAAGCTCTCTATCAAGAAATTGCAGGGGAATGATATCGGTTTTTATTATAAGAGAATTTGGCTCGCGGTTTTATTTTTAACCCTCGACAAAAAAAGAAGGGTGTTATAAGTTTAACGTGTGTGTGTATGTGAGGGTGTGTGTATGTGTGTGTCTGTCTGTGGCATCGTAGCTCCCAAACGGATGGACCGATTTGGGTGCGGTTTTTTTTTTTATGATAAAGCTGGTTTATTCGGGATGTCAGTAATCAAGTAATTCAAACAATTATTTATCTTAAAAAGTCGGCGGATTTGCATGCGTTTTTTTAAAGCTTGAAATAAAATTTAAATTAAAAATTTTAAAAATCCCGACCCTTAAAACGTAAAAAATAATTTCCATTTACTTACTTAGAGCTAGAATAACTATAATTTAAGCTTGATAATTCTGACCACATAAAATCAATAGTAAAAGTAAAAGTAAAAATAAAATCAGTTGTATAGAGCCTTTGTCAGAAATTGTTGATACATATTGTACCAAGTCAAATCAATTAGTAATGTTTTTACCACATTGTAGTACAATGTCAAGAACAATCTAAAAAATAATAAATTTGGTATCAATCATGTATCAATTTGTCAAATTAATATTTAGCATGCTTCAGCAGTATAAAGGTACAGATCAACATTCAAAATGCATATGCAGTCAGAATCTCAAGTCAACTATACTACTAAGCACAAATACTATAGCACAAAGTTCAAAGACCAAGTATGAAATAAATTCTAAGTAATACTTGTGAACTTTTTTTGAAAAACTTACACTTTCATTCTAGATTTTCACAGACACTGTAAGAAAACGCCACAAATATTTCTCACCCAACCTTGTTTTCCAAAGAAAAATCTAAGAAAGAGTAAAATCTCCTACCCTTGCCTAAGAGCGAGATTCATCATAGGATCCATCCCTCATCCCTCGTGCATCCCGCTCCCTATTGTCATTGTAATTCCTTTTCCTACCTTATTTTAATAGTGATCTACCCACATGGAGCTACATACATGTGGAGACCGACTTTCGAGCAAATACGCTTTTGAAGTTTAAGATAAAGCAAAAACATATTTTGTGGTTGATTGTTACGCAATCAAAAAATGCATAAATTTTTTCCTGTTATCACGATGAAACAAAATAATTAAAGGCAAAATTATATTACATTTTTATTACAGGTATATGAATATGGAAATAGAAAAAAGTTTCTTTCACAACTTTTTATTTGTTAAGCTTTTAGGATTTGATTAGTATTTGAAAAAAAAACTATCTCAGATAGCCAATCTAATTTAGTACATTAACGTGTACCTACTTAAATATATTATTATCGGTAATATTTATTGGTATTACTCGTATTTAACATCCGACATGTTGTTACAACAACAGTTAAACTGTTACTTTAATTAATATTAATTATGGGCTGACATCACGGATGTTGTAGGTGATGTAGCCAACCGTGTCAGTTTCCATAAAAAACAAAAAATTATTACAGCAATGTTGAACTCTAAACGTGGTGGTCGGTGTTGTACTGTAATTTACAAGCGTACTTGCAACACAATACCGATTACTCTCCTTTACCCGATTGTCAGGATACAGCGTGTGGTGTGTATGTGTTAACCTATCCGGAAGCCCTTTCCATATTATCTAGCCACCTAACCCAGTTCCGCGGTTTTGAATAAGCTTCCATAAAAATGAATACATCAGCTCGGATTGCTTATTTGTGCCTCGCCCACAATGCTGGGTATAGCCTTCTCGCGGATAAGCCGGCAAGGTGGGCGACTATCAATCAATGTCACAATAAATCAATCTATTCGAGCATCGGGGGCGCAACCCGAGGCGCCCCCGCCCAGAACATAAGTAATAAGGGCGCATCCGACCCCCTTGGAAAATGAGCGGGTATGTGGGTAATGAGTCGAGAAATCCGGGACAAAGGTATAATATTGGGAAAATGAATGGGAAAATAATCTTAGCTGAAATAACAAATATGGCGATTTCAGAATATTTTTAAATATTCATGTTCATGGCGTCACTCTTACTTTGGGACGGCTCAAAGGACCAAAATGGTGGTTTGGAGGGTTGGGAAGAGGAAAAGTGAACTGGACAAAAATTCGCCTCTACTTCCAAAATCCACTTATGTTTGCTGTTTATTTTCTGCCGTTGTCTTCAACTTACTGTTTCTTCGTGTGTTCATGCAGGGTCGAGCATTTCTTGATATTTTCTCCGTTGTTTAACTTTTCCTTACGAACAGTCTTGAATTTTCTTGTGAAAACACGCCATTATATGAAGCCAGGGCTGAAACTTTTCTTCAATTGCTTTGAATTTTGATTTAATGATAATATCTACATATTTCTACATACTTGCCATACCTTAGGTAACTTCATACTTGCCATCGCTCTGTATGCCAACAATCGGTGTAAGCAGAGTAATCGGATTTGTGCTGCAAAAATTGTAAATTATGAATTCGTCTAAATTAAGAACTAATAATACGTCTAAACTACGGCACAGTACGGGACATAACGATTAGCAAACTATTAGAAAAAAAAACTTATCAAGCGGCAAGTTTAGTAAGGTACGAAAACAGCTGCCTACTGCTTGACTTTGGAAGGACCGTGCCAAGGTGGTAGGTCGTTAGCCTGTCGCCTTTTCAGTCAGTTAGTACAAACATTTCCAATGCAATTTTTAAAATGTTATTGCTTGGTCGTGTCCCCGAAAAAGTTCGAAAAACCTCATCACACCACACTTTCTAACTCATTTTATGCACATCGATATACACATAAGTAGGAAGGGCCCTACCAAATTCCCGAAATGCAATTTTCATATTCGCACAGGAATTATGGACGCGTGCGGTTTATCCACAGCGGGCCAGACTATTCCGACGCGACATCCTACTCCTGAATTATGATTAGCCGCTTCCAGGAACTGTAGGGGCGGCGCTCAATCGATACTGAAACAATAGTCCGCCGCACGCATATCGTAAATACCTGCGTTTTATCACTGCATGAGGTACTTTAGAGGAGCGATTACACGCGCGAGCTGGCTGGAAGCGAGTTCAGAATTATGATAGTTAACTTGAATCACGGATTTTTTTTATGGAAACTCACACGTTTTGCTATATCCTCTACTACATCCGTGATGCCTGCCCATAACGTCTTGGTGAACTAGCTGCCATGTCAGCGCTTCCCTTCAGTCGTACCGGCTACACTGAACTGAACGGAAAACACGAACTATTTATATTGCCGTTTCGACCGACCTTTCATTCAGTGCGGTGGTATCAACCCGGGCGGGTTAAACCCTACCACCTAGTAAGGTAAGAAAGAAGGGTAGGGGCCTACAGTTTTACGTGGAATCCGAACCACGTTCGGCCCCTAACGGTCGAGCAGTCACCCATGCATGCACTGACCGCGCTCAGGTGTGCTTATGATCCGACCGAGAGTCGACCGACCCCACCATTGAGCTACCGAGGCTGACATGTTTGCTTTATGCTAACGCCACACTGAGCGTATTCTGAGCCGCGTAATTTGCGTCGCCTTAAAATTTGGATTTCGACGTCAAGACGCATACCTATATGCAAGAACATTTAGAGAATTCCTATATGCACGGTGTGGGTTAGTAAAAATATGGATATACGGTAACAATCGTAACGCGGTGTAACGCTATCCAAGCGTTACGCCGCGATTACCGGCGCAAAATACGTCCAGTGCGGCATTAGACTTAGCCCCTTGCTTAGATCGCATGGCATTTTGAAGATAATAATATGACAAAGATTAATTCGTTAGAGTTTAACAAATTGAAGACAAACAGATAATAATTATGAATTATATGCATTTTATAATAACTATTGTAAAATATCCTAAATATTCTAACAAAAATATCGTAAAATCTGTAACGACCGAATCTGTAGCGCCGATCAGTTCTATATTCGCGTTTAACTCGAGAATTACTCAATCAATTCACATGGGACGGTCACAGACCCTTGTTAATAGATAGCGCTGTTTGGGCGAATCTTAAAAAATAATATGTATGTAACTGGTAAATAGTTATAAAAATTTTCAAACCTGCTGGGAGATAAATAGGCAGTGTTTTTATTTTTGTGACTTTTAGAATAAATGTTTCGTAGGAAGCCAATTGCGCGCATTTTCTGAATGTTTTAGACCACAATTTTTCCAGTCGGTCTGTCAGTCAAGTCTCACTAGTTCAACGGTTGAACTAATCGGATGTACTAGTGAGACTGACCCTTAGAAATAAGTGAATTTCACAAGTACGACAAAGCCCATAAAATTACTAGGGTAAATTTATCTAGCCACTTGACTAGGCGCTTTTCCAGTTACGTAGGTAATGGGCAGCAAGTATGCTTGAAGCGAATACTTGCTTGATTCCAGTCGCATAATCAAAGGTAAGTGTGCTTGAAATTTTAGAACGCGGCATGATGTGTTAACCGCTACCTGGCTTGATCGTAAAACGCACGGCGCGGCGGCGCTCCAACCGGATATTCCACCGTTTGGACGCGAGCCAGCTACCGGGCGGCGGCGGCGGTGGTGACGGTATGATCCAACGACTGAGGAGATAGGATAGGCACTTACCTACTGTGTATTTTTTTTTTTTTTTTGACGTGACAGACCATAGTTCTTCTTTGAGAAAAGTTTGGTTCTTTAAATTTGCTTCATAGCCCTATTTTTTACATATTAAACTTGCATATATGAAAAAAAAATCTGACGACGACAATAAGTTGAAATGTCATGAAAAATATGTGTTTTTTTTTTATTTCTAGTGTACATAATATAACTTTAAAAATAACTTTATAGTGGGAGTCATTCAGGGGTAAATCAGGGTATACCGTTTCGCGTTGTAGTTCAAACACTCTTATTTACAACTAAAAAGACATAAATACTTAGAAAGGTATCTAAAGAATTTTGTTAGTATACCCACGTAGATATTGAAATTATCTGATGATCGTCCCAGCGACACGCAGTTAATACCCGCTTTATTATATTGTATGTCGATTTATTATATTGTATGTCTTTCGTGTGTTCTGCAGAATTTGAGACCAACGTGGTACCTACAACCAGCCAAAGATACGTCAGATTGGTTCGATGAAAACCGGACCTTCGATGACCGGGTGACGAGTTATAAGCGAACATCCATACATATATGCAGACTATATGTAGACCTTGTATTTTATCATATTAATTTGAGCGTGGTTTTGCGAGGCGTGGTGTTATTGGCTGTGTCTGGTTTTCTTTTTAGATTTTGGGCATAGCCACCCGTGCCAGTTGTCCAAAAATAATAAAAAGCAAATTAGAACTATCTGTGCCCTAATAACTATAACTAGATGTGCCAGAATCAGTGAGAACTGCATGAGAATTGATTTAGTAGTTCTTTAGAATTAGGAAAAACTCTATCATACTCGTAATAATAAGACAAGGACATTTTACATTTTATTATTTTATTTATTACATAATGAAATAATATTATTAGAATAATGAAAATCTTAATGTATTCTTCTAACTTCCTTCACCCTAACAGAAAATCCATTTTACTTCTGCCTATCACCTTGCTCCTCAGTCCACAGCTGCGATCGACTATACAGTCTGCTGAGAAAATGCACGCTTAAAATGGTAGGGAGTGAATAGGCGGGTGTTCAGAGGCAATCGACTCCGGCAGACTTCTAACTAAACACATGTCGACACATGTCCCGGCTTGGGATACGGGAAGGCGATGCGGAAAGGTGTGTGTGACTGCATACTTTGTCGATATTTTGTCTATTTCCGAATGTAGTGCCGTTCTTCGGTGTGTTAAATTTATATAAGATGGATAATTTTTTGTTTACTCTGTTTACCCCGATTTTCGGGATACAGCTTATGGTATGTTTCATAAAAACATTAGTTTTCTTTGCAAAAATGGAAACGCAAGAAAATGTTTTTTTTTCGTTGGTGGTACAGAGGCACTTGTAACTACATCGAAAGTATTTTCGCATTGCATATTTGCAACACACTCGACATAACTAGAGGCACTGAAAATTTAAAAATATTTCACAAGTTACTGCGCCATGAAGGAAATTTGATACAGTAAGTTACATTTAGAATCTTACCTGCTGGAGGATTTGACATGCTATATTCATTCATTAGTGATATTAATACTACAAATTAACATAATGTCCCTCTTCACCAATAGACTGTACAGGGATTTGGACCGCGAGTGTTAGCTAATCCCCAGCAGCAGTAACGCTAAATCACCTCATTACATTCAGATGAGCAGGTAACACGCCAACTCCGCGAGCGAAACACATGAAACTACCCAACGCCAGGCATAGGTTATAAGGAACGATAGTGGTACAATTTTGCCATTAGATGGTTTTGGTATATTAAGTGTCATAACCTATGTTGGGCTTTTGGATTTTAATTAATGGCTATTGCACTTTAGATTTGGAGAATCAATAATTGAAAGATAATTATAATTTATATCTGTACTTCGATTTAGAGTTCTTTATTTATCCCAAAGAACGCTTTTACACATTCGCTTATACATATTATTTTATCATGCTGCTGTTACAAACAGTAGACATACTTATAAAATAATACCTCTTTACCAACATTTTAAACTACTGTTTAATCCGATCCGAATCTAAATGTAAATCCAAGTGCAGTTTACCTACTGTCTATGGATGAGGGATAAATAAAGAATAAGAATAAACCAAAAGTATTGGTACAATAGACAAAGCTAATCTATAAATATTTTGAAAATATACGGACAGACAAAGAGGCAGAGGATAAAAATGTAGAGTACCAACTTGGTACATTAACCTCTCGAATGTTGCGGGTGCATTGCGAAGTCCGAATGACACTACTTTGACACACTCTTTTCTTTCTCCTTAGTGTGGATTTTCACTCTCCAGTCTGTCGCTTTTCAGAGCAAGCAAACTTCATGTCTCTCGAATATCCAGGGCAATCGTTACTTTGGGCACTGGTGGACCATGGTGTGCTAGGTCAGTGCTTCCCTTTGGCATTCCGACAACACTTAGTTGGACAGAAAACACAAAATGTGTTCATAGCTGTTTCGACCTAAGTATTGACCTATTATAGTAGGGTGGTAACAGACGGGATGTAAGTAATTTTGGGGTTACTATTTTAGTTGTATCATCCTAAAAACTCTTTGGTGGTCATCTAAGTTTTGAATCACAAAGCGTTTGGTTTTTGTAACCACTTAATAACCTTGTTTAATTCAATCATTAATGGCTGAGACAGAAAAAAGGAGACTTCGCAATGTTCCCGTCACCACTAAGACAACTTGTTCCACCTTTGATGACCGAGTGCAGAATTTAGAACAAGTAGTCTCCTTGACGGACCTGTAGACAAATGTGCGAGTATTAATACCATCACGGCGCGGTCGCGCGTGGTCGCCCAGCGGCGGCGGAGCTGGCAGGCGGTTAATCAAAGACGGTACGAAGCTTTGACAGTGCCGTCTTTATTAGTTAACGTCGAGCCGAGAGAACGCTTCGTTTATATTGGCAGAGGTAACTCGCTCGGGGTTAGAGAAAGATGCGCAGTTTTATGCTTTTTTAGTCTCATCAAGTCAACCTTCCTTGTGATAATTTTTTTCTAAAAAATTGCTGAAAAAATATTACTTAAAATTGTTTTTTGAAGGAAGTGTTTATTTACTTATATTATCGTGTATTACATTGTTCATTGTTTATTTATCATCTCTTAGCAGTACACTGCGCTCAGATGTGTCATATTTACGTTGCAACATTCCGCCAGTTCGATAACACAGCGAAGAAACACTGACAAGAAACTTCAGTGGAAATTTTTTCAATATGAATGTTCGCATTCAAAGTTTTTCTTTTTGTGACATAAAGAGATTGGGCTGAGATCACGGGTGTACCTAGTAGGCGATATCATGTCGTCGTCGTGTCAGGTTAATTAAAATATTATTGGTGTAATAAATATTATTCTAATAGTAGTAATAGTTAAAGTAGAGTGTTTCATTTTACGAAGGCACGAGGGGTATGAGGTACGAAGTGGTGTGAGACCGCGCGGAGCTCAGTAGGGAACGACTCGGTTCGACGGAGCGACGCGGGGACGTGTAGAACGTGTGTACCGACCGGGCACCGAGTTCGTTCTCTACTGAGCTCGCGCGGTCGCCTCTCGCACCACTTCCTACCTCGTACCCCTCGTGCCTTCGTAAAATGAAAACACTCTAATAGTCTCTATTGGATTATATTTGTGGTAGTGGTGATTAGAGTTTCAGTGAGACTGTCGTCTATAGACTAGATTTGATTGATGGATTTTTATTTATATTATTTAGGTGAACAGTATGTTGATTGAAATAATTTTATAATAGTGTTTGAGCCTGAAAAAAAAAACAATATGATTAGATTAAATTTGATAGAGAATGTCTTCCATGGTCATTTTAGTGTATAAATCGTATCATCATGAATAAATTTATTGAATAACTAGCTTTTGCCCTCTGCTTCAAGTCGCGTGACTTTTTGCTCACAGCTCAGGCCGCCGATGACAGCGTTATGATTTATAGCTTAACCATCTCGAGAAGTGACAGAATGTAACAGTGAAAACCGTATGTACTCGTAAACATCGATGTATATTCTCGTAAATCTATAAGTGGTTGTCGTACGTTACACGGTAGAAACTTCACTTTATTTATTAGGATGTCGTCTTGTTCAAACATTA
This sequence comes from Nematopogon swammerdamellus, assembly GCA_946902875.1. Classification (NCBI taxonomy): domain Eukaryota; kingdom Metazoa; phylum Arthropoda; class Insecta; order Lepidoptera; family Adelidae; genus Nematopogon; species Nematopogon swammerdamellus. The sequence continues at coordinate 6,761,827 of OX336342.1, forward strand.
TTTAAATAGTATATATCATCGGTATATATTATAATATGTGTTAGATAAACTAGGCAAACATACTCTAACGATTAGAGTATGTTTGCCTAGAAACCATAATGTGTACCTACTACTTGGCTCAAATTCGCCAACAAGAGCCATCGGCATAAACATGCAACGTGTGTTATATTTTGTGTTTCTGTAAATTTACGGGTATTAAGTGAATGCACACACGAATCATAAAACGGAAACTTCGTGCAACAAAGTAACATCATATCATAAGCGATGTAAGAAAGTATCTAAGATTGATAGGAATCATTTAATGTGTTAAGTCAAGTTAGGTTACGTTAGGTTACGTTAGGTAAGGTTAGGTTAAGTTAGGTTAGGTTAGGTCAGGTCAGGTCGGGTCGGGTCGGGTCGGGTCGGGTCGGGTCGGGTCGGGTCGGGTCGGGTCGGGTCGGGTCGGGTCTGGTCTGGTCGGGTCGGGTCGGGTCGGGTCGGGTCGGGTCGGGTCGGGTCGGGCGGGGCGGGGCCGGGCCGGGCCGGGCCGGGTCGGGTCGGGTCGGGTCGGATCGGATCGGGTCGGGTCGGGTCGGGTCGGGTCGGGTCGGGTCGGGTCGGGTCGGGTCGGGTCGGGTCGGGTCGGGTCGGGTCGGGTCGGGTCAGGTCAGGTCAGGTTAGGTTAGTTATGTAGAGACGATCAAAAGTCACATTTCTTAAAATTGTGTTCAGGGGTATTAAATGTTATTTTATGAAATGAAATGAAAATATGCTTTGTTGTACAAAGTGACAAAAGGTGGACTTTAGGTATAGAGCCATTCTCTACCAGTCATATCTGGGATTATAAAGTAAGGTAGATGGGTAGTGCCAGAGCCAACTGTCATTGGTCTTTCTCTACGGAGACCAAGCCATGCTGCATCGTCATAGCCCCACTGCGACGTTGCTATCGCTTACACGCTCTCGCTTGCCTCCCTGTGACAGGAGTGAGAGAGAAACACGAAGATTGCGACGCTCGCCCGATGAAGGGTGAGCGATTTCATGTTTCTCTCTCGCTCCTGTCATCGGTAGGCAAGCGAGAGCGAGTAAGCGATAACAACGTCGCAGTGGGGCTATGACGATTCAGCATGGCTTGGTCTCCGTAGAGGGAGACCAATGACAGTCGGCTCTGGTAGTGCGAAAAATTCAGAAGAAGAGTAAAAACATAAAAATAATAATATACTAAAGTATATTAATTAAAATGTAGATACAATTATTCAACCGTATGTATACAACCTTTCAGATAACATATTGTATAGATATATCTATTTTTCCTTGTCTTTAAAGTTATGAAGTTAAACAGATAGAGGCGGGAGTGGATGTATCCATTCGGTTATTTTTGCTTGCTTTAGCACCACCGCCTTCAACTCTAGGGTTCGATTTTTATTTTTTTATTTCATACATTTTTGAAGGCGGTTTTTATATTTTTTTAAATAGTTTTTTTATTTCACAGTTTTTTTAGTAATTTTTATTTGCTATTAATGTACTCGGCGGAATCGCTCGGCCTTCGGCCTCGCGATTCCGCCTCGCTTTCCAATCCGATCTTGACCAAAAAAAATGGGACCACCTTGGAGCTAGACTGAACCAAAAAAAAAAACAATCATCGAAATCGTTTCACAATTGGGGAAGATATTGCTGAACATACATAAAAAAAATACATGCAGCCGAACATAGAACCTCCTCCTTTTTTGAAGTCGGTTAAAAAGAGCGAAAGACCGCGTGTGGTGGCGCGCCTTTGGAGAGGCCTATGTCCTGCAGTCAATGATATTTTAGGAAAGATAAGTTATCTATATGACATTCAGTGCTCACACACGGCACGTCAAATGGTATGGGATTCCTTGACTTTTAGTAGCGATTCTTGAATGCATTAGTCATTAGTCATTACTCATTAGTCTTTCATTACACACGACGGCATTTTCGATGTGTTAGCGGCTCGTGGTTAGCGGTCCGAACGCGTGCGTAGTTGGTGGGCGACTAACTTCAGACAGGACTGTGGTCTTGTATTTAATGTGCCACCTTGGGAGCTCAGATAACCTATCTAACTCCTTTTAACTTATAATATCATTGCCTGCAGTGGACTGATACCGGCCCACGATGACTTCGAAAACCGCTCAACATTGAAGTGTGCATCGATCAATAAGCATTGCGATCAAACTTTCGGCAGCGCACTCACCGCGCGCCGCCTAATGCGCGCACTAAGCGCAGTTTGTGATTTACATCGCTTTCTCCGTATCAATAATAATAAATCATTCACAATGCTAGCTCAATTGACGCCTCAATCAACTCAAACAGTTAACGTGGATGCGACCCCGCGCATACCCAACTGAAGTCCACAGTATACTTTGAAACTTCTAAATTGATAGATTTTAGCATACTATGTATGGATGTGTATGTATGTATGTATGTATACAGGATTTTTCAGGATTTATTTGAGAAACTTCAGTAATAGAAAGTAGGAATTCATTATTAGAAGAAAAAATCCTTATCAATAAAATTGGAAATTGTAATAAAAACTCTATGGACAGTGGGTCTGGGTAGATTTGGCAACAGTAGTGCTGTCTAGGTCTAGGGAGTCCAGTCCCCTTTTTTTTATGTCATTGAACTTTCAGTGTTTGGAATTTACCTACATGTAAATAAATTCTACTAGTTAAGCATGCAACATACCCATTTCTATCCATGATTTAGTGATTTTATTTTCATGTTAACCGTCCACCAAATCTTGATGAAACGATTTTCACTAAAAGGTACTACATAAAATGACCGAATCTGTGAAAAAGTGTCAGATCTTTTTGTCTTCAAACATGGACCCCTTTCGAACCCTGAAGTTACGAAACCCTATCCTGAAACACCCGTATATACTTTTTGAACGCAAATTTAAAATTAAATCAAATTAGGCACAATAGGCGAGTTTAATGCCGTGAGGCATTCTATTCTAACTAACCTTTGCGATGTGGAAGAAGTGCATGCAGGTGAACAAGAAGATTTTGTGGCAATGTAATAAACTTTATAGCAATATGAAAAACTACAAACTAATACTATCTACATAAAATAGTTTAATACGCATACTAGCCACGGTGGCAAAGAGCCTTATAAAATCGGTTAGGTGTCTGTCTCTCTGCATGTCTCTCTGCTCTGTTCATCTCTCCGTCACAGCCTCTGTCTCATAAACCGTTTGATACATCCTCTTGTTTTATTTTACACATACATATTGTAATTTTAGTTCTAGCTGTAGAACAAAACATTGTACAATATATGTCAGTCAGTCAGCGTGTAAGCGTCCACTGCTGGACATATGCCTCTCAATTTTTTCTCCAATCCTCCCGGCCTTCGGCGGTACGGAACCACTGCTTTCCGCCGACGTACTTGATGTCGTCGTCCTACCTGGCGGATGGTCTTCCAACACTCCGTTTTCCTGTCCATGGCCGCCTATGTAGGAAACGGTTACTGCGAAGGTCATCGTCTCTTCGGCAAACGTTACCAGACCACTGCCACTGGAGCTTTAGCCACCCCGGTATCCAATATCGACAACTTTAGTGCGTCGGCGGATTGCCTCGTTACGCACCATATCACGTAGCGATATTCCCAGCATATATAATACTGAGATAAAAAAGGAATAAAAATTATATTCATCAAGTGTTTTTTTTTAAGACAGACAGATTAAATTTAATTTTTACGATCCACAGGTCATCAAGTGAACCCGTGATGGAAGAATGCAAAATTCTGACTACATTTTTCAAAGGATCTCTTGCCCTCAGAGGCTAAAAGTGTTTGTAACATATACATTGGATCAATATATAAGCGGAATGGAAAATGTGTATTTACTTCATTCGTGTAATAAAAAATTTATTGATAAAATTATTCAAAAAAGTTACTAATTTATTAGTTACACATTTCAGATATATCTAGGTGTGCTACAGGGGTACTAGCTTTCATCTTAAAGGTAAACTCGGGCTCCTACATTAGAACAAGCAAAACAAAACCTAAAATAGTACAAATTACAACACGCACTGCATTGCATTATAATCTTTCATGTCATCAAATCAAAGTTTAATTTGCTTCAAAATACATCACACATTCGACTTACTGAAAATTTTTTATCATTTGAATATGAGCTCAAAGCTCAAAGCTATAAGGTTGAAAATTGGAATCTGGGTGTTCTTTCCTGTAAGGCTGAAATGATATATCAAATGGAATGAAAAGGTGAAGCAAACGTAGGAGGTAATAACCGTAAAATAATTACTGGATCGCTCTGAAGCGTAGACAGAAAAAATAGTTCTGGACTCCGCACTTCATACTTCAATTATTACTAAAACGAGACACCGTGGTTAAGGTAGTGTGCGTATCGCGTAATACAGGACCGACCATCTCAAGAGATCGCAGTGATATTGTGTCATCCTTTTTCCACGCGCAGTAATCCCGTATCGCTTGCCTGCACGCTCCACGCAAACATTTACGTGTTCCAAAACAAGCGAATGTCGCACGTAGTCGATCGATAAATTGCCGCTTGCTTCAACGGCTCAAAACTATGGAGGTGGCTTTTTACTTCTTATTATTAAATTATTTATTAAAAACATTTATTGCAATTTTTTTCGTTTATTTTTTTTTTATGGAAACTGACACGGTTGGCTACATCACCTACAACGTCCGTGAGGTCAGCCCATAACACCGGGTGAACTAGGTGCCATGTCAGTGCTTTCCCCTTCGATCGTGCCGGCTACACTGAACTGGTCGGAAAACACAAACTATTTACATAGCCGTTTCAACCGACGTTTCATTCAGTGCGGTGGTACCAACCCGGGCGGGTTAGACCCTACCACCAAGTAAGATTAGGAGGGAAGGGACCTACAGTTTTACGATTTACATTTATTTGTGAAAGAAAACCTATGGATGATGAGTGAATTATTTTATAAAAATTTCAAACGCATTTGTCAATTTATGTCGACTTTAGACGTGTCTTATATCACTTGCAACTAAAATCACCTAAAATTTGACAGACGTGCTTAAATTAAGATTATTAAATCATTCGTTCATCTCCTGTCTTTCTTTCTCAAAATGACAATAATGACAGGAATATCAAAATTTTAGCTTTAATAGTGTGAAGTGTCTACTAGAAATAAAGCCAATATGTTACTAACATTAAAAACACAGACCAAGTTGACCAACCCACAAACCGAGGGTTCCGCACAAATACGACGGGGGCGTGGCTTTGAAGTGGGGAAGTTTGCTAGCAAATTGCTAGTAAGCTTATTGTGTAGACTGAAGTTAAAAAATAAATTTTAGTGAAATAATGTTTTGCCGGACGCGTAGTTTATTTAGTTTACTTAAAAGAAGAAACAGGTTTCCATACAACTTTTAATTTTTAATCTTTCATGCAAAATTAAAACTTTACTTTTTTTAACTACAAAAACATTGATTTTGAATAGACATGTATGCACAAACGACACGGGCTGCCTCGACATGGTCCCTATTAGGTTACGGTTAATTTATAGAAGATGCGGAGCGTAGTGACGCATCTTCTATAAATTAACCTTGATAATTTTTTTTGAACCACCAAACTGGTTATAAAAAGAAAAACATTTCTCACCTCCACTCATCACCTTTTTGATACATAAATATATTACAAACAAACTTAATTTTGCAGTCAACCTAAATAATAATTTCTCACTAACTATTTAAACGAGACCAGTTTTAATATTTTCGTATTCCTCCCTTTGATGTTAACTTTTTTGAACCACTTGTCATATACGTTTCATAAAGCAAATAAATATGTTATTCAAAATCTGTAAGAATCAAACAAGAACCAACCAAGAAAGAAACACGTAAATTTCTTGTGCACCTAAGTCCTTTTGCACAAATCGCAGATCAGGTCATGCTTGGAGTACTGCTTGCACCTGTGGGATGGCTCTGCCAAATATCAGCTTTTAAAAGGGAAATTGTTTGAAAAGAGGAATTTGTTAAAAAGGATTGCATTCCCACACGCTGGACTTACCGTGGATGCGTACCAACCTCTTCTGCAGATTTTTCCTCTATAGAACCGGTAAACTCTGGGACGCTCTCCTGTCTATATATTTCCTCCCAAGTACAGTCTCGGGTCCTTCAAGAGGGGCATGAACAGGCACCTGTCGGGCCGGCATGGCATTCGCAACCCCCGCATACGACCAAATGTCCATGGGCGTCCTTTGACATCTCATGGGTGCCTCGGCGCCACAGGTCGCGCTTTCAATAAAAAAAAACACAAAGAAAACACAAGCAAAAATCTGTAAATAAAAATCATGTAAGGGTTCTGGTATTTTGTTGATTTTATTGTAGCTTTTAAAATTGCCATCTAATATAGTAAAATATATATAATAAAAAAGAATTCTTTTGGGAATCCAGTGTTACCGTTTTCAAAGGTGGTGACGTAAAAAAATTTAATTTTAAAGAAGCCATCTCCACTTAATCCAAACACATTAAATGTATGAAGTGAAAATTTTTACTTTTTCTTATAAAACATTGTATTTGAAGGGATTTTCACTCTTGAAATATAATGCCAGATGCTCTCGTATACTACGCAGAGGCCTGAAGCCGGCATTTGTGTAATATTGAAGACGCTGAAGCAAGTGCTCTCGCGCTGGCGGTCGATGGCAGAATGAGCGGGCGATGCACGTAATATTTGAATTGCACGTATTTTTGGTGGGGCACGAATCGCCCTGACATGCGGAATCTTAATATTTTTTATGATCGAAGCTCTGAAGTGGGCACATGGCGGCAGATCAAAGAGATATGGAGCGCACGTCTCTACATTAAGGTTACTCCAGACAGGGGCAGTCTTTAGGTGGGTGGAATGGTAGTATGATTTACCTGGCGATGAGATCAAAATATATCTAGATTTCGTCTATTTCGCTAGTCGTAGTTTCATTGTAAAAAAAATTGAAATAAAAAGAAAATATTAAAAATAACTAGCGTACCTAGCAACTTCGCCACGACCGAAAGGAAGCACTGACATGGCACCTAGTTCACCAAGGTGTTATGGGCGGACATCGCGGTAGGAGATGTATCTAACCGTGTCAGTTTCCATAAAAAAAACTTTATGTATGTACCAGACTTTGTGTATTTTTAAAAAGCTCTCTCTTCTTAAAACTCCCACTCAACTAGTAAAATGTGTATAACACGTGTCATTTAAGTTTGCCGGTCCGTGGAATGTTATAACACGCTACCGCCATAGTGACGTCACAGCGTCAGCGGCACGCCTGAGTGGGACGCGTAATACTGTACAGCTTCACATAATTTACCCCCAGCAAACCTCCGACTGAGTCTGTGCGCGGACCTATGTTTGTGCGCTTGTCTGCTTACGTGCCAGGATGTTTGCAGCCGCTCCAACACATAGGTGGGCCGAGCCGGGAACAAGTATAAGATTAAATTTTACGGGGCGATATCAATTATATTTAACGACCGGTGTCCGTCCGTTTGTAGTCGTATTTCAAGAAACGCAGGCATGCAAATAAATACCCAGAAATTGCATTGTCGTACATTGAATGCATTTTATATACTAATCAATGGTCGGCATACACTCCATTTAAAGTAGACAGAAGATATTATGTGAGTAAACAAGTATTATAAAGAAGACGAACATTTTTTCACATAAAAAAGTTACATGTCCAAAATATTTCAGTAGGACATAGAATAAGTTTTCGTTGGAATAATAAAGTGTCACCTAAAATATAACACAGTAGCGTTCACTGCTAGACGTTCGCCTCTCCAATTTTCCTCCAGTCCCGGCCTTCAGCGGGACGGAACCACTTATTTCCCCCGAGGTACTTAATGTCGTCGTCCCACCTGGCGGGTGGTCTTCCCACGCTCCGTTTATACTGTAGTTCCTGCCAAAACTAGAAACCATTTCAGTTATTCCCTTTGATCGCGTCAGCTATACTGAACTGGCCAAAAACACGGACAATGAAATTTAAAATATATCTTGTATTTTACAATTCAATGTGTAGATGTTTCTACATAAAACAACAAGTATAAATAGATAATAATCGTTGTCTTATGTTCTCAACGTAAAAAAACACTGAATTATAATTTTTTCAATAATGTACAATTAAAATTGTAATAAAAACTTGTCTTGTCGTTTTGCATATTTCTTTCGGCTCCTCGATTCGTTACTGGCATTTCTACGTATTGAGTTCTATGGAACGTTAATATTTGTGTTAATGTCGATGCTGGAATAACTTTAGCCCCTGATTTACTTGCTTATGACATCTCGTTCGATGTTATTACAGTACTCTATGCGACCATGTTTATTATTGTTTATATTAATTATTTTAAGAGATAATATTATGCAAATGCAACTGAACAGTTACCTGCTGTGGAAATAGGTTTGACGTCATTCATGACAGGCATTAGATTCGTGCTGCTACATAAAGTCTGAACGACACCTCTTCAGGAGTGAAATGAAATATTTATTGCACGACGCAATATGTTGACATAATGCATTCTCTACCAGGGGTCAAAGTAGGTATGCCCGAGAATCAAACCTAGAGCTCAGCCGCTCATTGATTTATTTTTCTACTAGCTGAGCCCGCGGCTCCGCTCGCGTGAAATTCGTATTCCAAAGAAGAATTTAAGTAACTAAGGGCGAGGCCGAAGGCCGAGCTGCGTTCAGGTAATCGATAAACCTTCTTAAAGAAAGTAACTAACTAAGGGCGAGGCCGAAGGCCGAGCTGCTTTCAGGTAAACGATAAACCTTTCTCAAATAAAGGAAGTAAGTAAGGGCGAGGCCGAAGGCCGAGCTGCGTTCAGGAAGACGATAAACCTTCTGGAAGAAAGGAAGGAACTAAGTGCGAGGCCGAAGGCCGAGCTGCGTTCAGGTAAACCAAAAACCCTCTTCCGCCTTCGGGCCTCGCCCTTAAAGACTTCCTTTCTTCGATAGAATATAATATCGTTTACTCAATCTATTTATTTCATAAAAATAAAAAAGTAATATTAATAACTAAAGAATTAAACCTACCTAACAAACATTAAAATAACTATCAAAACGGTCATTTTCAAATGTTCTTAGAGCACTTACGGCATTACCCCGCTGGATGGCAAGGCTTACCCTTTGAATGAAGTACATAAGCCCTTGATGGTGGGACAACAGTTGCGTCAACCAGCTCAAGCCCCTTTTGGCTTCACTGCTCCACGGATCGAGGGTTTCAAACGCAAACGCAACAAATTCGAAATCTTGAATTATATTTCTATTTTTGCTGCGTTTGAGGCTCTCCGCCCCAGCCTCGGCCGCGCCAGCCGCTCTTGAAGATGTCCTAACGTGACTTGGAGCCAATGTGAGAACAAAAGTGGCGTCCCACATCAAAGAACTACCCTGAGTCCATGGCACTAAGGTGATAGCATCGGGCCTCTTGCCATCCAGCCAGGAATAACCGCGAGGTTCTAGGATGCACGGTATATTTGCCGTTGGAAGCGTGGACTTTATAATAAAATTTAAATTAAATTAACTCAATCTTAATATTAATTAACTTTATTCGAGATGGTTTAGCTTCTTCCTGAACGCAGCTCGGCCTTCGGCCTCGCCCTTAGTTACTTGCTTTCTTCGAGATGGTTTATCATTTGTCAGAACGTAGCTCGGCCTTCGGCCTCGCCTTAGTTGCTTACTTTCTTCAAGATGGTTTAGCTTCTTCCTGAACGCGGCTCGGCCTTCGGCCTCGCCCTTAGTTACTTGCTTTCTTCGAGATGGTTTTTCAATTATCCGAACGTAGCTCGGCCTTCGGCCTCGCCTTAGTTACTTACTTTCTTCAAGATGGTTTAGCTTCTTCCTGAACGCAGCTCGGCCTGCGGCCTCGCCCATAGTTACTTACTTTCTTCGAGAAGGTTTATGGTCTTCCAGAATAGAGCTCGGCCTTCGGCCTCGCCCTTAGTTACTTACTTTCTTCAAGAATGTTTTTCTTCTTCCTAAACTCAGCTCCGCCTTCCGCCTCGCCCTTAGTTACTTTCATCGAGAAAGAATATCGTTTACGTGAGCGCAGATCCGCCTTCGGGCCCGCCTTTAGTTACTTACTTTATTTTTTTTAAATACGAATTTCACGCGAGCGAAGCCGCGGGCAACAGATATATAAATTTTATTGCACCAATGACAGCGACATAACTTCGACTTTCAATTATTATTTTTATTTATCAAACAATTTGTCACCGGCCAGCTCACGTCGAGATGACAGTTCTCCGTTGTCAACATGACATTTAAAATTGTTTTTTTACCTTTACTTTGGATTACGTGATTTTTATTATATTTTTTAATTATTATGTTCATCCGGAATATAAACTGCCACTATACAAAGTTTCGTCTAATTCCGTTCAGGGGTTTTTGCGTGATGCGCGTACAGACAAACAAACAAACAAACAAACAAACAAACAAACAAACAAAAATTTTAAAAACTGTTCTAACATGTTCAGTATCTCATTTTAAGCCACCCTGGTTAGTTTTTTTCCGAATACATTCAATGTACAGACTTTCTTACCTCTACGATTTTATTATATGTATAGATACTTAGGGCCGGTTGCGCCAACATATACTTAACAAGTGCGTAAGTAACCAGTATCCAGTAAATAACCAGTAAGTTCACTTATGTGTAAGTAACAAGTAACCAGTAAGTAACTAGTAACCAGTAAGTTCACTTATGCGTAAGTAACCAGTAACCAGTAAGTAAGTAACCAGTAAGTTCACTTATGCGCAAGTAACCAATAACTTCACTTATGCGTAAGTAACCAGTAACCATCAGTAAGTAACCGGTACCTAAGTTCACTTATGCGTAAGTAACCAGTAACCAGTAAGTTCACTTATGCGTAAGTAACCAGTAACCAGTAAGTAACCAGTAAGTTCACTTATGCGTAAGTAACCAGTAACCAGTAAGTTCACTTATGCGTAACCAGTAAGTTCACTTATGCGTAACCAGTAAGTAACCAGTGGCCGTATTCTCTAACTTCCTACCGTCAACGTCGGTGACGCTGACTAGTTATGTATCTGTCTAGTTCATATAATTAGACAGAGACATAACTAGTCAGCGTCTCCGACGTTGACGTTAGGACGTTAGAGAATACGGCCACTGTAAGTAGTTCACTTATGCTCATCATACGGTACTACTTACGGTAAAAGTCAATTGCGCCATGGGTGAATTGCTGTCATTAGAATCGCAGAGTGAATGAACTGCGTCAACTGTCTAGATTTTATTATAAGTAATCATAAATTTATACCGTGCTTGTTCTCCGAGGTAACTTAGAACTGAAATGAAGAAGAAATTAGAACCAGCTAACGTATTTTTTTTTTTTTTCAATACCATACCTACGCATACCTATACTAATATAGGCGACAGGTTCAGTTCAGGTATACAGCGTTAACTTCGAGGCGTTAACGATACGATTATAGCCCCGTACGGTGCCCCCGACATCGTTAACAGGTGGCGCCACAGTGCCGCCTATATCTGTTCAAAGTTACCCCTCCGCTCCGGCCCGAGTTAGCCCCGCGTTTCACTGTTGTGTGACTATAATGGGTATTGCCTTGCTATCATTTGAATAAGTTAGTAAATTCTTGCATTATAAGTTGAATACATTTTGTTGCTACACTACCTAACCTACTAACAGTCTGTATTTTTTTTATTGCTTCCGAACTAGGTGGCTGTGCCCAAGGTCGCAGCCTCAGGCGCAGCCAATTTCACCTCCAAGGAGGTGCCAGTCCGGCTTGGAGGTGGACTAATGTCGCTGGGGAAAGGCTATTAACCCGCGATTTGAAGATCCATGGATTGTAGGAGTGGGAAAAGATATTCCGCGGAAGCCCGTTCCAAACCTTTGCAGTGCGGCACAAGAACGATTTAGAGAATCGTGCAGTTCGAAGAACTCTTTTGTCCACTACAAAGGGGTGTTCCGCGAGATGTCTACAAAACGTGCTTACATAAAACGCCACGCCTGTTTCCCCATTGGGTAGGCAGAGAGAACAGATCTCGACGCGACACGATCCTGACAACGACACACCGCTGCCGCTTTTTCCACTCTCATAATGTTCTTCGTAAAATTCTGGTCGGTTACGAGTACCAGGTACGCACTTGACCCTTATTTTTTATTTTTTAGTTTAAGTGTGAGCGTATTTAAAATAGCAAATTAATTTATTAATAACCTCCTTTTTTGAAGAAGTCGGTTAAAAAAATATGGGCAAGTACGTAACTGGTAGGTTTTTTTTTTTGTTGATAATGGCCCCGTTGGCCGCCCGCCCCCGCCCGCAGGCAGCTAGACAAAGTGAAAGTCGATCCGCTTCCGCCGCGAAAGCCCCGCAGCCATTACCTTCAGTATCTCTGTTTCGTTTTGTTTGCCCTCTAGATTTACTGTGTCGTCGTGTGTCGCGAGTACCTCGAGTTCTTATTTTTTTGTAGAAGTTTTATAATGTGTTTGTGAAGGATAGCGAAAAAGACCTCTAAGAGATAATGACAAGATGCCGTTCTAAAGGGCGACAGGCTGGCCACCTCTCACCTTGGCTGGCGCGATCCTTCCACAGAGTCATGAAAACGAGTCTAACTTGCCGCTTGATAGATATCTAGTCCTATTGCTTTGCTAAACGTCGTGGCCGGTGTTGTGCTGTAAATCAACCGAGCTCTTGCAGCACAACATCGATTACTCTAATTACCCCGATTGTCATGATATGTATGTATGTAATAGAACTCAAAACTTAGTAACATACAAAATGATTCACTATTATAAAGCATGAAATATGTATGTATGCAATACTAAACTAGGGACCATTTTCAAATTCCCCAAGCGAAACCTGCAAACGATTCTAACACAAAAGTGCCGCATCGCATGTACTTCCCGTACTCCAAGCAGGGTTGCCAGGTCGTCCAGATACATAAGGTGGAAATTTGAACGCTCTCCCTGCCCACATATTTCCCCTAAGTCTCGGGTCCTTCAAGAGAGGCGTGAATTGCACCTGTCAGGCCGGCATGGCATTCGCGACCGAATGTCCATGGGCGTCGCTAGACACCTTGGCGCCGAGCCACCCGGCGACACATGTAGCGGTTTCTGTTTAAAAAAATTGTTTTTCACTAACTAAAAATTGTGCAAAAAATGTGACTGAGGCGGAATTGAAGATTAACCCTTTGGCGCCCGCCCCTGAATTCTTTTTTAAATAAATAAATACAAAAGGGTCCCTTTGATTTTTCGGGAAAATACCTTATATTTTTTTGGGGACCCTTTTATTTAAACCACCAATGCGGAGGCAGTAGGGAAAATAACGGATAAATAATTTATATCATAGTATTTTTTTTTATTGTAAATCACCTGCAAGTGCTTTCAACAATTTGAACAATCGCTTGAGTGTGCGCGCCAAAATTCAAAAACAAGGACACTTCATAGTCCACGTTGCCATTTTTTATCAAAAACATGGACCGCGTAACACCTGGCAACCCTGACGCCAAGCGGCTAAACTGCAGACTTCCGGAGAACAATAAAAGTATACAGCAAGGTGTGAATGTTAATTTTGCGCTTATGATATTAACTAGTAAGCGAGGGTGTGTTGGTGGCGTGTGTCATCCAGTGTGGTGGAGGAACGGTTTACAGGCATGCATTTTTGGCTGGTAGGGACTTATCCATTGTATTTGTAACGTGGTGTACCCCCGACTCCTTTAATAAACGGATTTAAATTTAGTAAACGGAAATTATTTTTGACTTTTTAAGGGTCGGGGTTTTTTTTTAATTTGTAATGTAACTTTTATTTAAACCTTTTTTAAAAAAGCCGCATGCAAACAAATTTATTGATTACTTAATTACTTGATCACAAACATAGCTAATTATCGATTAAAACCGATAAAACCAGCTTTCTAATAAAAAAACCGCATCCAAATCGGTTCGTCCGTTTGGGAGCTACGATGCCACAGACAGACACACCCATACACACATACAGTCAAGAAAATTTAAAGAACTGTATTTTTTTTTTCTTTCTACAAAATATTTTTACACAATAAAGCTACAATGCCGTGTGAGCCGGCCTTAAATTGTAAGTAGTTAACATTCTGTCGAGACGCCGGGATAATAACCTGCCCCTTAATGTTAAAATGTTGACTATGGAAACAATTACGAGGAGCGTCGCGGCGCCGACGACGGCGTCGCTGCCGAGACGCCCACGTGTCTTGCAGACCGTACCTACTAAGTACAGTCAGCACCAGTGGCGGCTGGCCCTTAAGTGCACTCGTGCGCCGCACTACCACAAAACAGCGCCTTCACCCGAAAGAAATAAACAAATTAAAATATTAAACAGTGAATGCCGGCGTACCGCAGGGATCTGTGCTGTCACCCACACTGTTTCTTCTGCATATCAATGACATGCTGCCACTCGGCAACATACATTGTTATGCGGATGACAGTACAGCACACGGATCCTATACCAGTCACCCTTCAGCCAGACGAGAAGTTGTGGATGAAAAGAGGCGAAGACTTGTGTCTGAACTCGAACAAACGCTTCGGTCTATTTCCGAATGGGGCCGTAGCAATTTGGTCGAGTTCAACGCTTCAAAAACACAAGTTTGCGCGTTCAGTGCGAAGAGGGCGGCGTTCACACCAGCTCCTTCCTTCCAAGGCACGTCGCTTAAATTAAGCGACCACCTCGGGGTCCTCGGAGTCGAACTGTCGCACGACCTAAATTACCGGCGCCATATCGAGGGCAAGGCCAAGCTGGCCTCAAAAAAGCTAGGCGTACTCAATAAGGTTCGACGGTACTTCACGCCGGGCCAAAGGCTGCTTCTGTATAAATCGCAGATTAGGTCCTGCTTGGAGTACTGCTCGCACCTGTGGGATGGCTCAGCCAAATACCAGCTTGCGCCTTTGGACTCGATCCAGCGTCGAGCCGTGCGACTTGTGGATGACCCCGACGTGTCCCGCGATCTAGAACCGCTGCAACTTCGTAGGGATGTCGGCGCCCTAAGCGTGTTCTATCGCTTATTCCACGGGGAGTGCTCGGAGGAGCTGTTTAACGCGATTCCGGCGTCCCCTTTCCACCTCCGTACAACGCGCACTGGGCAGGGATTGCATCCCTATACGCTGGATTTACCGCGGATGCGTACAAATCGGTTCTGCAGATCCTTTCTCCACAGAACCGGCAAACTCTGGAACGCTCTACCTGCCCACATATTTCCCCCCAAGTATAGTCTCGGGTCCTTCAAGAGAGGCGTGAATGGGCACCTGTCAGGCCAGCATGGCATTCGCAGCCCCCGCCTGCGTCCGAATGTCCATGGGCGTCGCTAGACACCTTATGGGTGACTCGGCGCCACATGTCTCGCTTAGTATAAAAAAAAAAAAAAAAAAAAAAAAAAAACATTTCCATTCCATGAATATCACCGATCGAAGTAAACATATCAAACTGGATTCGTTCCTATTTCCTAGACAACAAGGCACGATTTTGCTGTACGTAATACGTACTACATACTACGCATCGCCGCGCCGCCGAGCTCGCCGCCGCGCCGCCGAGTGCATTAGAAAACACCGCGAACGTCTCTTGTATTGATACTATGAGAAAATGTCTAACGCCGCTGCCCCGCCGCGTGAAACAAAACACTCTTCATACGATTATGTGTGGAACAAGGTTGCGTTCTGCGTGTGACACACGACGGAAAAAGAAGGACAGTATATTGTGGATAGACGCGCGTGCGACACGTCGCGACCGAGCCAGCCGACGATGAGCCGAAGTAAGCCGAGATCGTGAACCCGACCGCGGGCACGTGCGGGCGGGAGCGCGCGGGCGCGGCGGGGGCGATCCAAACTCTGGGTCGAAGATACACACAAGCGCTAAGTACCTACATGTACGTATAATGCGCGGGGCGGACCTCGGCGTGTCGCCTCCGCAGCGGTTCGTCAGTGTTCTCCCTCGCACCCGCACCGTACTTATATAGTGTATTCGCGTGGCGGGTCGCCCGCTGCGTCGACGACACGCCGAGATCCGTCCCGCGCACTATACGCTGTTGCACGACTCGACGGGCGAGTCCATTTTTGGAATATGGGTTGTTTCTTATATATAACAGATCGAGTTTGCAATTGAATATTTGAATTATTCGAATATCGATTTTATACATATTCGAATGGTAATTTATAAAATATTCGAATGTTACGACAAACATTAATGCGTTACGAAAATATTTCGCTATTTTAGTTAAAGTCAAAAAATGGAATCACCCAAAGAGCTAGGCAGGCGTTGTTTGGCGCGCCGCGCCTCTCAGTTCGGGGCGAGACCCGTCGTCGCGTGACGCGTCGGTCGACCGACAATCGCCGCGCCACCGCGCCGGGATGTTTTGCAAATCCGTTTTTTAGCAGTTTGAACGACTTTTCGTCAGTTAACATGTACATTGTGAAGTTTTCTTCATTGCCCGGCGCGGCAAGGACGCGACACCGACGCGACACAAACATTAATATCAGTACCGCACGCTGTCTGGCCGGGCGGGCGCGGGCGACGCCTCGCGCGCGGGTGCGCGGGAGGCGCGGCTCGCTCGTGGCCACTGCGCGCGCAGTGAAGTGTCGCTTTGGTTCTTCGAGCAATTAGGACGCTGGGTGGGTACATAATTTTTGCAAATAAGTCAAGACCGCGGTATCCATTAGATTCACGTTTGGGTATAGTACTAAGTAGCTAGCGCACACCCAGTCCCATAGGTCACCAGCCGCCACTGGTCAGCACAAAAAGTGCATACACCTGTTAGAGCTTTGACATGTCAGTATTTGAAATGTAAATTTCCATACAAAATAGCTATTGCCCAAGGCCAAGACAATGAAATGAAATGAAATTAAATTAAAAGTATACTTTATTGCACAAAAAGTAACAAAAGGCGGACTTAAAGTCTAAAGGCTTTATCCGCCAGACATGCCTGGGATTGTGAGTACGGTAGATGGGTAGTGCGGAAAATTAAATGAGAGAAAATAAAATTTTAAGAGTATAAAAATAAACAATAAAACGTAGATAATAATAACGACATACAACTAAATACATTCCTGACATATATACATACAGGTTGAAAAGTACATACCTACTTAGACACAACGACAACTAGTAAGAACATGGACAACGGTCCACACATTACATTAACAAAGCAATTTATTTGTTACAAACTACGAGTACCTATAATACCTGCATTACATTTTAAAATATAAACATGTCATTCAGTGTACCAGAACAAAACGTGTAATTGAGAAGCTCTTGAAATGACATATTTTTTTTATACTGTATAATGTATGCAATGCAAGCTTATAACTCAAGAACCGCTCAGCGTAGGTATTCGCTTGCGGTTTTTGCATTAATGCGACATAATCTCCTCCAGGTTATAAGCTATAATAGCACAACGTCATTATTCATGAGCTTGAGCAGTAGGATAGAAAGTGAACGGATCTACGAATTCGGTTAGCTTTCATTGGATTTACTCTAAAACTAGTGAACCCATTTAAACAGAGTTTTCAATGACTTTACCGCGATCGGAGCCGCGGGCAAAGCTAGTGTTCTATAAAGAGTAAACAAGTGAAACTATGAAAACTTATATGGGTTTTTAAATTACCGTGGTTGTTAGACATTATTTTTAAAACAAAACAGCTTTACTCACGGTTCTTCCCGAGCTATGTGGCTCGACGTTTCGGGCCAAGCGTATGGCTCTCTGCCAACCGTCGCACTAGGCAGAGTGCTCATGAGAATGGGCCATACGCTTGGCCCGAAACGTCGAGCCACACAGCTCGGGAAGAACCGTGAGTAAAGCTGTTTTGTTTTAAAAATAATTATTATGCAAACTTATTTATAATGAAAATAGCTCTTGAAATACCTAAAGCATAAAACATGGTGACGTCATTGGCTATTCACCTTTCACACACCGCCCACCGTCAATTGACTTCAATCACCCACATCATCAGATTACAGGGACAAGGTGAAATGACAGGGGTGAGCGCAGCAAATACCGCATCGCCGCCCCGTGCCATTCGACACTCCCGACAATTTGGACGTATTTATTTTTGGTACAGTCGCCTCTCAAAACGGAAACACGTGCGCAGAACTTTGTCACAAATAGTTTTTTGGTGTGAAATAGTGATCGTGACAAAGTCTTGATCCCAAGGTCCGCGGTTCGATTTCGGCCGATATGCACCAATGATTTTTTTCCTGACAGAAAAATTTACATGTTCTATTTAATACTACTGACCTACATCTCTTCCCTTACCCCTAATGCCCCAGGTTCAAATTGTATCCGATCATGTTGATGTGTTGATATCACCGTACTGGGGGTAGGATGGCCGGACCGCGCCTCGGTTGTGTTCTCCTCTGGTCCAGTATAGCCAGCAATCCAATGCGAAGTTTCCGGTATGGCACTCTCAGAGGAGATATTGGCAGGTCGGAGTATGAGCTCTGGTCCCTTACAACTTACAAGGACGGGTGGCAGTGAATAAGCGATGATAGTTCCTCAGAGAAGCAACCGTGATAGTACCTTTAAAAAGACTAAGCGAACCTACAAATCCTTTGTGACTCAAACACTCCAGACGTCCCTGCTACCAAATCGAAATTCACTCCAGTCCCGAAAAATATCCTAGGGATGTCGACCATGTTTCTCCTCAACGTGCAACAAGCCTGTCAATCTAAGCGGAACTGCAAGCAGCTGAGTTCACCTGCACGGTCCTCGACGTCTCAAGCGGCAATTCCCCGCCAAACCGCTGATTCATCTCCGCGGCTCGAGATAGCTAGAGAGGAGACTCACACTGACTAGGCACTAGCTAAACGTTTTACCCAGCCTTACGGCTCAATTTGTGGTGTCGAAAAATTCCCACAATCATTCAGTGCGGTGGTATCGATCCGGATAGGTTTTTCATGACCTAGAACCAACCTAGGGTGTATTGATAAGTTTGAATGAAGTTTTATTAGTAATTTCCATTTCGTGTTATGTTGCGTTAAGTAATGTGGATAAGACAGATATAGGTACTGTCTTATCAATATTAATTAACGCAATCAACATGGATGTTTATTTATTGCTAGATGTTTGCATTTCCTGTCCTCGAAATGAAAACAGAAATACATTAATAAAATAATTCCTATTAGATTGCTATTAGATAGATAGAAAATTCTTTATTGCTCCAGTAAACATTAAACATAAACAAATACATTACAAAATTTACATAAGGTGCAAAGGCGGTTTACAGAGATTTCCTATTGTTTATCTATAGGTGGATTTTTAGTCGCCTCACAAAAATGTATTGGTCAAAGCCGCCACTATGATATACCAACTTATAAGGTTGACCTTACAGATTTAGGTGCATAGAATTGGGAACATAGGGCGACTGGTGTACATACATACAGAAAGTCACGCCTTATTCCCAGTGGGATAGACACAGACAACGGACCTATACGTGCCGCGATCCTAATACACCTATGGCGCCTCTTCCACTATCATAGTGTTTCATACATGCTCGTCGGTTACGTATAACTATTACGAAGTTAACGCCTTTTTTTTAGTCACATATATCCGATCTGTCTGGGTGCGTCTAGCTAGGGCGACCCTCTCGACTTTTCCGTTTACGTTCGCTCCATTGTATTTCGTTAATCTGCAGCCCTCTTAATTTTTTTAACTCTTAACATGACCGTAAAGAAAATGCACTTACCAAACTCGGAAGGCAAAGATAGTTGTAAGTAACCGGTCAAGTCTGGAACGCTCTCCCTGTCCACGTATTTCTCCCCAAGTGCAGTCCCGGGTCCTTCAAGAGAGGCGTGAATGGGCAACTGTCAGGCCGGCATGGCATTCGCAACCCCCGCATGGGACCGAAAAGTCAATGGGCGTCGCTAGACACCTTATAGGTGGGGCGGTGACAAATGTCGCGTTTAGTATAAAAAGTAATAACACATTCTGTGAAAATTTCAACAGGCCACCTATTACGGTTCAAGAGATACAGCCCTCGGACAGACGGACGGACGGACGGACGGACGGACGGACGGACGGACAGACAGACAGACAGACAGACGGCGTAGGCTTAGTAATAGGGTCCCGTACCGGATACGGAACTCTAAAAAGTATGCCGGCGAATATCGAACCCTTGTCTGTCGCACCATAGTCGAAACCCGCTTGCCTGCGCTGGATGCCAGCTGTTGTTCAACTGCTTTCAAGGTTGTCTTTGAAGGGTGACTTTTTTTTCGTTTTAAAGAATTCTGGATGGGTGTGAGGTACAAATTAATAGTGTGAGTGAAGGCACAAACTAGAGGCAGACTCGGGGCGAGGCAGCCGCTCGACCCGAGGCCGTACAAGTGGAGACGCTGCTGCCTCAACCTGAGGCACGCCGCGCCATGAGGCAAATTCGTCGCCTCGGGTCGAGCCATATTTGTCGGTTTTTTGCCGCGCTCAAAGGAGCCTCAGTCCGAGGCGTGCACTTGGTCCACGCCTCACCTTGATCCGCAACGTGCCTCGAGAGTGAGCAGCCTCAGTTTGCTTCAAGTCGAGGCTGCTCGGCCTGAGGCTGTTCTGATGGATACGCAGCTTTAGAGCATTGCGAAAACCCCATTCTACCATCACGCAGTGAAGACGCCTTGTCGAGGCGTGGTGGCTTGCGAGTGGTAAGCTGTTTAACCTTTCATGACCAGATCTGGTGACTGACTCGTGAGAGAGTAACATAGCTAACACTTCACCAAGATCTTCTCCCGCGAGCATTGTAATGGGCACCAAGGCCGTGGTCTGAAACCAGTCCTCAAAATCCCAGAATATAACCCTCACCAGCTACCTATCAAACCACAAATCCATCCTGTCCTATCCCAGTAAGTGGGGTGACGACCACTTTTTTTTTTTTTTTTTTTTTTTTTTTTTTTTTTTTTTTTCCTCCGTCACCCGCGTGTTTGTGCCGTGCGTGGAGACCCGTAAGGGGGGAGATGGGGATCCTGGTAGCTGAGCATCTCCGCGAGGTGCAACACGCTGCTTTGGCCTCAGATTCATCCCAAAACGGGCGGTCGCAATGTAGCCGCACTGCGATCAATCGGCTGTGGCATCACGGTAAGACGGATGTCGGCTAGCGCCCCTAGGATGGCCTGTCTGCAGCGGGCCGGAGCGCTTTGGGACGACACCGTGGCTGGGTCGGCCCGATCGTGACCGTAACCTGCTCGTAGATGGACCATCCTAAGAGTGAACCTATTGAACTGGCAGTTGATGGGTGGCGGACTCACAGAGGGAGGGTGTGTGTGGCTGACACTCATCAAGGGCTGGACAATATGTTCCGGGTGCTATATCCCCCAGCTAACCTGGTGCCCAAACGGGCATCCCCAATTTTGAGGACTCGGTGGTGGGTGGGATGCTTGGGGGACGAAGCAACAAACGGAAGAAGAGTATGGATAATAATATGAAAGACACAGTAATACAGCCACCGATGCAAGGAGAAAGGACGACGCCACCACCGATTGCGGCTGCGGCCAAACCGGTGGCAGACAGACGGGACAGTCGTGACGAGACGTGGACTCAAGTAAAGAGGGGTAAGAATGCAAGACACCGCCTTAACAAGCGGCGTCGCGCACATTTTAACCGCATGCTTGAGTCCACGGGGCAGTACCAACCCACGGGCGCAGCCGGGGAAACGGGTCGTGAGGACCCCTTCACCAACACCCGTGGGAGAGGAGCCATTGGGCCATTCAGAGCCGGGCATCGTGGACGAGGGGGTGGGGCACGCGGGACCATGCCGGTCAGACCCCCCCTAAGGGGATCTGGGCACGGCCACCGCGGGCCATCGCGATCATCAGCAGCGGCCCCGTCCACATGTTTGCCCGACTCTGGGAAGGACCAGGCCGACGCACCGACCTGCTCGCATCAGAAGAGGGGCCGACCAGGGGTGTCAGGCATGACCCCACCTGAGAAAAGGCCGAAGGTAGAGGGCCTCACGTACGCTGCTGCAGCAACAGCTAAATATACGGAGATGGCCATCGTAAAGGCTGACAGAGCCCCCCTGACCAAGGACGAAGCAGAGTCGATCCGCGAGACGCTGGAGAACGTCCTGTGGAAGATGGTGACGGATGCACCTCTTCCGGATGATGAGGACGACGACGACGACAGCACACCGACCGGACCCAATTTCCAGGGATTCCCTACTTTTAAAGTAGGGGCCCTGAATCTTAGGTGTTCCAACGACTTCACTAGAAACTGGCTGGAACAGAAGGTGGCAGAGCTATCCCTTACAGGGATTAAACTCGCCGTGATTCCAGCCAGCGAGGTGCAAAAATTGGTACGGTGTTTCTGTAAGGTGCCCGGGGTCCCAGCCGACATCAGCGTCAAGGCTGTTATGGACCGCTTTAGGGTGCAGAACAGACACCTAAAAATAGGCAGGTGGACAGTGCTGAACTCAACACGAGATCAAGGTGGCCTGCTCATCACTCTCGGCATACCCGAGACAGAGATGGGCACGCTACTGAGCCACCACCGCCGGATTGGACACGGGCTGTCCAATGTGTACGTCCACGTACCCGACGCAGGTATACCAAAGCCGAAACCTGCACTACCTCCAGCAGCAGCTACTGCAGCAGCTGAGGGAACAAAAGCGGTCGGGACGGTTCAACCGACGACAGAGACTCCGACACCGTCACCGCCATCATATGTGGTGCCGGTACTGACGCCAGGACCTATGGTGACTACACCACCCCATGGTAAGTCACCACTTACAAATCCTTTCTCGTGCTTCACGAGGAAGGATGACGCGACGGACCACGGTGTCAAAGTGAAGCGCCAGTGGTACAGGGACGGCGGGCATCTGCCCTTGGGAGCGGGGGAGTGCTCCATCGCGTCAAGTGAAGAAGCGGCCCCAGTCTACGGACTGGAACCGCTTCCGAGCATGCCGGGGACCCTCTCGCTAGACTCTGCCTACGCAGACCTGGCGTTAAGGGGCCCACACGGCCTGGGCATGGAGGGATCGCTTGACCCACTACAGGTAATGGCAGAATCCCTGTGCCTAGATATTGACGAGGAGCAACTCCTCGCTGCCTCGGGTGAGGAGTCCGCGTGATCCTTGGGAATGGCAGTCTCACACAGTCCAAGCATCAAAGTTATTCAGGCCAATCTCCAGCACTCACAAATGGCTTCTGCAACCTTACACGGTAAGCTTGAGACATGTTGTGAAACCGTAGCTCTGCTGCAGGAGCCATGGGTTCGTGGTGGCAGGGTCTGTGGCCTGGGTAACCTACGCGGTAAACTCTATCTTGACACCGCATCTAACAGGAACAGAACTTGTATATTTGTTCCGAGTCTTTTTACAGCAACGCTACTCAACCAGTTTACTGACTGTGACCACACCGTC
Organism: Nematopogon swammerdamellus; assembly: GCA_946902875.1. NCBI lineage: Eukaryota > Metazoa > Arthropoda > Insecta > Lepidoptera > Adelidae > Nematopogon > Nematopogon swammerdamellus. The sequence continues at coordinate 6,785,113 of OX336342.1, forward strand.
ATCCGGCTCCTTGGAGTCGAGGGGGCGGGCACGAAGGGCATCATCCTGGCGTCCTGCTACCTGGACTTTAGAGAGCCGGCTCCATCGAGCAAGATGGAAGAACTGACGCGCTTCTGCGAGGACAACGACGAGCACCTCATCATAGGGTGCGATTCCAACGCACACCACCAGGTTTGGGGGAACGCACGTAACAATGACAGAGGTAACTCACTATACGAATACCTACTAACCACTAAAATGCAAATTCTTAACAAGGGGTCGGAGCCCACTTTTGTAACAACCAGGTTTGAGACAGTCATTGACATAACACTGGCGACAGACAAAACTGTCAACATGGTGCGCGGGTGGTATGTCTCTCGAGAAATGTCATGCTCCGATCACAGGTGGCTTTGTTTTGAAATTACAGCAAACATCACGAAGAGGGAGATACGAAGAAACCCAAGGAAAGCCAACAAGGCCCATTACAGGAGCCTGGTTGAGGGTAAGCTTGGGTGCTTCGACATCCCCGAAGTCGTACACACAATCAACGATCTCGAGTTATCTGTGGAAAAGTTAACTTCAGAACTAACCCAAAGTTTCGAGGAAGCCTGTCCGCTTGCAGAAGCAAATGATGGCCCCGGAAAGGGAGGGAAACAATGGTGCCCAGTACTGGAGAATCTCCGAAGGAAACTAAGACGACTCCAGAACAGGGCGCGTTATACTAAAGAAAACTCGGACCTAGCGAATTACAAAGAGGCCCTGAACCACTTCAAGAAAAGGGTAAGGGCCAAAAGAAGGGATGCCTGGAGGAGGTTCTGCAGCAGTATAGAGACCACCACACAGGCAGCCAGAATCAAGAAACTACTCTCAGGAGAGCCAGATCAGCAGATGGGAAGCCTGAGGAAACCAGATGGTACATACACCAACACCGTACCGGAAATGTGTAAAGTCCTGCTCGACACACACTTCCCCGAGTGCAGTATAGCCGACCAGATCAACTGGGTTGAAACCACAGGGAGTCAACCGACCAACGTAGACTGGGACACGGCTCAACGCGTAGTAACGCATGAAAAGGTAGTTTGGGCTATAGAGAGCTTTCTCCCTTATAAATCACCTGGGCTAGATGGCATTTATCCGGCGCAATTGCAGTGGTGCTCAAAGATCCTGGTCCCAATACTGGTGAGGATCTTCAGAGCCTGCATTGCCCATAAGTACGTCCCCAGGGGATGGCGTGAGGTTAAAGTAATCTTTATCCCAAAACCTGGCAGGAGCGAGTACTCACTTGCCAAGTCGTACCGGCCGATTAGCCTGACCTCGTTTTTACTTAAAACACTGGAAAGGCTTTGTGACCGTGAAATTAGGGATGTGACGCTAAAACATCATCCATTACACAAGCAGCAACATGCATACATGCCAGGCCGCTCAACAGAATCTGCACTACATGCAGTAGTGCACAAAATTGAGCAGGCTCTAGAAAACAAAATGTCAACCCTAGGCGTCTTCATCGACATAGAGGGCGCGTTCGATAAAACGACCTTCGGAAGTATTGGGCAGGCTCTGACACAGTATGGTGTTGATTCCACAATCAGTGGCTGGATAGAAAACATGCTGAAGCTCAGAGCGGTTCAAGTGACGGTGGCAGACACAACGAGGGCTCTAGTCGCTAGAGGCTGCCCACAGGGAGGGGTGTTGTCACCGCTGTTGTGGGACTTTGTGGTGGACGGCCTCTTAAGGCGCCTAAACGAGGCCGGGTACTACACGGTCGGCTATGCGGATGACATTGCCATCCTCATAAATGGGAGCTTCGAAACGATACTGTGTGAAGTGATGCAAGGGGCTCTCAAGATCATTGAGGACTGGTGCAAGGAACAATCTCTGTCGGTGAACGCGAAGAAGACAGAGATGGTTCTCTTCACGAACAAAAGGAAGCTCGGGAACCTTAGATACCCGACGCTTAATGGGACAATGCTAACAATGTCAGAGCAAGTCAAGTATCTGGGCATTATTCTTGACAATAAACTCAACTGGAGTAGGCACTTGGACCAAAAAATACAAAAAGCAACCGTCTCATTCTGGCAGTGTCGCAGGCTGCTGGGAAAAACGTGGGGTGTAACCCCCAAAATTACTCAGTGGATGTACACTGCCATAGTGAGACCGATGCTATCTTACGGAGCCGTGGTCTGGTGGCCCAGATCCAAACTGCGGACCACAACGATGCAATTAGAGAAGCTGCAGAGGCTTGCCTGCATAGGCATTACGGGCTGTATGCGCACAACACCCACGGCCGCCATTGAAGCCATGCTCTGTCTGACGCCGCTGGACCTATTTGTCAGACAGGAGGCAGCGGCGTCCGCACTAAGGCTCAATGCGCTAGGACTATGGAAAGGGGACGAACCGGTAAAGCACACAAGTGTCCTGAACACTATGTGCAATGAACTACCCCTATTAAGGGCAGGTTCCGATCGGATACCCACCACCCACGTCTTCGAAAAACATTTCGAGGTCATAATAGGACCAAAAACCCCTGGCCCATCTAGTGAGACGGAACTCAGAATCTTCACAGACGGGTCACGGACAAGCAGCGGAACCGGTGCGGGCATTTTCTCACTGGAGCTGAACATCAACAGATCAGTACCACTTGGTGCACACTCAACCGTTTTCCAAACGGAAGTAATCGGGGTGCTTCAGGCGGCAACCGCTGTGACTGAGATGGGCGTATCAGGGTACATTATCAAGATACTCTCAGATAGCGCAGCGACTCTTATGGCACTGAAGAGCAAGAGGTGTACCTCAGGCCTAGTGCTACAATGTCGTGGAGCCCTGGAGAAGGTTGCAGGTAATAATAACAAGGTGATCCTCCAGTGGATAAAAGGCCACAACGAAGACGACGGAAATGACAGCGCTGATGACCTCGCCCGAAGAGGATCCAGAACTATACCTATAGGAGCGGAACCCGTGATAATGCCGTCAGCGAGCACACAGAGATCTTGGTTGCACGCGTCGACATCACGGAAACACAGGGACAGATGGAAGGGCCTCTCAGAGTGCAGACAGTCGAGAGCTGCCCTTCCTAAACCAGACCGAAGGCTGGCTCGGAAGCTTATCAACCTGGCCCGGGCTAAGCTAAGAATAGCCGTTGGTCTGATGAGCGGTCACTGCTCACTAAATAAACATCTACACACGATGGGTATTACGGATAGTCCACTATGCAGAGGATGCTTGGCGACGGATGAAACGGCCGAGCATGTTTTGTTGGAGTGCAGTGTGCTTGACAACCAACGAAGGGACATACTCCGCTCCCCATCTTCCGTTGCGGCGGTCTGCAGACACCCCGGTCGACTTGTGGCTTTCATGGAAGACATAGGCTGGCTGGGGTAGCTGGAGCCTGCGGGGTTTTGCACGAAGGTCCCCAACCAAGCGGGATTAGTTTGCAGGCCTAGAGCCAACCCCAAACCTAACAACAACAACAACAACAACAACCCCATTCTATCGACAGGCCTGCTTGATCGACAGGCATGGCATCATGTCCCCGCTCTACGGAGCCACTCAAGCATCGCTTACCTCCTCCACGTGAGAAAGCGAGTGGTGTTTTGACCTAAAACCGCGGCCCTGCTCGACGACACGATCCCAGCTCACTATCGATTTCACTCGGCCGACTCGAGCACGCCGCCCGCTAGTGTCCACTTCAACATTCGCCCTTTCTTGCTGCATTCGCTCACGTCAGTTGCGATAGGTCGAAAGCTTCAACTAAAGATGCTTGGTCGCAGTAGTGCGGAGAACGGGTACCACATAACAATAAAAACACTGATACCTTATTATACTCATCCATACACAAATAATCCAATGTTATTTGGGATTATTTCCGCTTATTTCATGGGTAGTGTTCGAAGGAGTTATTTAACGCGATCCCGCCGTCCCTTTTCCATCTCCGCACAACGCGCACTGGGCAGGGTTGCATCCCTACACGCTGAACTTACCGCGGATGCGTACCAATCGGTTCTGCAGATATTTCCTCCACTGAACTGGTAAACTCTGGAACGCTCTCCATGCCCACATATTCCCCTTACTAGGTGGTAGGGTTTATCCCGGCCGGGTTGGTACCACCGCACTGAACGAAACGTCGGTCGAAACGGCTATGTAAATACTCGTAGTTCGTGTTTTCCGTCCAGTTTAGTGTAGCCGACATGAAATGAAGAGAAGCACTGACATGGCACCTAGTTCACCCTGTGTTATGGGCTGACATCACGGATGTTGTAGGTGATGTAGCCAACCGTGTCAGGTTCCATAAAAAAAAAAATAAAAGGAAATCTCCCCGAGACTCCCCTGACAGCTTCAATGTTACTAGTCGAAACCACCGACGACGGCTTGTCATTTGACCATTGGGAAAACATCCTGCCAATACTACACCTCCCGGTCCATGGTCGATAGACTGCACCTACCGGTGTTTATTCCTGTGACTGTGCCCAATTGTGTGTAGATATCTGTGGTCCAGTCCATATTACCACATCATTATCAACATTAATTACAAAAATATATCAAAGTTAAACAAAATCGACCTATTGTAGTTAATGCCCACTCAAAAGCTTTTTAGGTTACGTGTGAACGCTTTGGCGACTGGATAACAATCATTATGAAATGGGGTAGGTAACATGTCAAGGTTGTTTTTTGGAAATTTAAAGGTGTCTCAAGAACCTCTCTGAAGCCTTCGAGAGTCTTTTCAGCTAAAAGCTTTCAAAACCTTTTTTAAACCTTAAATGATTTAACTGCTGCTGATTCAGGCGAATTGTATATATATTTTTTTTTCTTTGAAGAGATTTGAGAACTTGATATTTTTAAGTTAATGAAACGAAAAATATTTTGGTGATAATACAAGAAAACTTTAATAATCAGTCAGTCAGTGAGCGTGAATGCGTCCACTGCTGGGCATACGCCTCTCCAATTTTCCTCTAGTCCTCCTGGCCTTCAGCGGTACGGAACCACTGCTTGCCGCCGACATACTTGATGTCGTCGTCCCACCTGGCGGGTGGTCTTCCCACACTCCGTTTTCCTGTCCACGTTCACAACTTTTATAGACCTGTTTTTATCCTATAAATAGAATAAAAAATTCGTGTAATGTAAAAAGTATATCTTTATTAAATTTTATATTTTTGTATAATATTCGAAAATTTTCCACGGTTCAACCTTATGGTAAAATCTTAACCTAATGAAAATTTTGAAAAAGACCCCTTTTTCTTTCAAGGCACATATAAATCACAAAATTAAATGACATATATTCAGGATGATGATATTCTAAAACGTCTAAAATTGGAAGCCAAATATTATCAGATCCTTAAATGTTTGTAGGAACATACATAGTTAGGTAGCACAAAATTTAATAATTAACATAGTTTCAAACATTACTCTTATGCCTATGGAATGTATCACTTTTGACGTTCCCTAAATACAAAATTAGCGAGCTAAATGGGCATCGACGGCCATTTAACTTTAATCCAAATTAAGCTTCTACAGATATTACTAAAAAAATATACGAAAAAAAATTGTATGACGGAGGTTACACGCTAGGTTTTTCATCAGTTCAGTCCATCAGTCTGGTTAAACCATGGTCCAGACTGACCGTTTAATCTACTTTGATGGATGGATGGTTTGGAATGATGGACCAGACTGATGGATTTTAAAATATTTTGATATTAGACTGATGGCAGACTGATAGTGCGAATGCATTTTACGTCTGGCGTCAGTCTGGCGTCAATCTGGTCGTGACCAAGGTCACGGACTGAACTGATGCCAAACCTAGCGTGTAACCTCCGTCTATAAGATTCAAAATTTAGGAACATTTGGATCGCAACAAATACAAGTATTTTAAAAGTAAGTTATAAATAATGCATAACACACGAGTTTTTTGTTTTATTGAAAGCGCAACTTGTGGCACCCCGTAAAAGGCGACTAAGGTATAAGGACAAGGTGCCGTGCTAAAGGGCGACAGGCTAGGCAACTCTCATCTTGGCATGATACTTCCACCGAGGCATCCAGCAGATGGGTACTACTTCTTGCTGCTTGATAGTTATCTTGTTCTAATACATTGCTAAACGTGGTGGTTGGTGTTGTGCTGTAATTTACAAGAGCACTCACAGCACAACACCGATTACTCTGCTTACCACGATTGCAGATACAGCGTGCGGTATGCATGTACGTATGGTGGTGCAAGATGCCACTAATAATTTTCTTTCAGTTGTTTGTATGAAATTATATGAAACAGAACGCCCTACAGGGGCGCTTTGCGACCCTGCAAGACACAGTGTCAAATATGACCTCAAAATCGGACATGTCCTTTTTATTCCAGAAATAAATAGATTCAGTCATTTCAAATGCTAGAGTAGACTACCCCGCCTCGCTCCAAGGACCTTGCATCCAGAGCCGTTAATATAAAAAAAGCGGCCGAGCGTCAGTTTGACGTTCCCTAAATACAAAATTAGCGAGCTAAATGGGCATCGACGGCCATTTAACTTTAATCGAAATTAAGCTTCTACTAATTGACACTCGGCAATGGTGCAAGACAAATTTCGACTTTAATTTTATTTAGTGCACTAAACTGAATTAGGCATCTAAATGGAGTTTGGTGCAAGTGGCCCTTAGGCCCACTTGCACCAACACGAATTTAACGATATAAACCAGTTTAACTCGTTAAGCTAGTACCCGTTGACTGTGGGAACCGCGTTTAAATCCATAACTCGCTACTTAACTCTAAATTCGTGTTGGCGCAATTGGGCCTTAATCTATTAATTTCTGGAATAAAAAGGACATGTCCGATTTTGAGGTCATATTTGACACTGTGCACACCAATGTTGACTTTCTGAAATGCGCTGCAGTGCAGTTGCGCGCAGTGCGGTCGCACCCTTATGAAACAGGTTTAGTGATGGAAGAGGCGCAGGTTGGTGTGCGCGAGCGCGACACTGTGCTCGTCGCAGGCCGCGATCACCTCCTGGTCGTTGTTGGAGCCGGCCGGCGAGCCGATGTACTGGACGCCGCTCTGCACACACATTGGGTCATTTGTTCACAAACATATTTTCGACATTCATCATCATTAATTGTATGGCGACTAAGGGATAAGGACAAGGTGCCGCGCTAAAGGGCGACAGGTTCGCCACCTCTCACCTTGGCACGGTACTTCCACCGAGTCATGCAGCAGGTGGGTCTTCGTGCCTTACTTGCTGCTTGATCTATTGAATCTTGTTCGAACCAGAGTTCTTGCAGCACAACGCCGATTACTCTGCTTACCCCGATTATCGGGACTCAGCGTGTGTGATATGTATTATGTATGTATGTATGTAATTGTATAAATAAAGTTACCTCAATTTTCAATCATCATCATCAATCATCAATTTCCGGCGGGTTAAACCCGACCACCTAATAAGGTAAAGGGAAGGGACCTAAAGTTTTACGTTGAATCTGTAATGACGGTCTAGCCTCGACGGTCAAACGGTCAACCATCCAAGTTCTGACCGCGACCGGGTGGGCTTAACTTCACGATCGGACGTCGATCCATAGCACCGAACTACCGAGGCTGGCCAAAAATTATTGTGGGGTGACAAAATAACATAGAAATCACTGGGATTAATGGTTTGATATCACGAATCAAGCCAAGCCAAGATTGTAAACACGGACAACAAGAGATAGAAAGCACAGGACAGAGATTGCTTCCGTACACGATGGACCTAGGTACCTACCGCAGATGTATACCAATCGGTTCTGCAGATCATTCCTCCACAGAACTGATAAACTCTGGAACGTTCTCCCTGCGCACATATTTCCCCTCAACGATAGTCTCGGGTCCCTCCAAAAGAGGTGTGAATAGACACCTATCAGGCAGCATGGCATTCGCAAGCACCGCATGCGACCGAATGCCCATGGGCGTCGTTGGACACCTTATGGGTGGCTCGGCGCCACATGTCGCGCTTTCTATAAAAAAAAAGCCCTACCTGTACAGCGCGGTCGATGTTGTCTCTGAACGGGAAGAACGCATCGGAGGCGAGCGCCACTTTGTCCATCTTCTTGGTCCAACTCTCTCGATCTGTCTCCGAGAGCAGCTGCGGCGGAGCACCCTCGAACAGGGTGTTCCACTGCTCAAGCGGAAGATCCGACCCTGATAGGTAAAGGTTTGAGTGAATTCATTACAATATTGTACGCATCTGGCGGCACGGCAAGTCAGGCAAACACGGCCGTACCATCCTTTATAGGTCGTTCGTTCGGCGGGTGGCCGAGTGGTTTGGGCATCGGCTTCTCATGCGAGATGTCCGCGGTTCGAATTCGGTCGGCGTGTACCAATGAGTTTTTTCTAACGAAAAAATTTACGTGCATATCTATCTATACCTGCTGCTTCACCGTTCGGCACCGGTGTAAAACTGTAGGTCCCTTCCCTTGCCCCTTACTTGGTGGTAGGCTCAAATATAGCCGACTGGGTTGGTACCACCGTACTACCACCGTTTTCCACATTGCATTGAAATTTGCAGGGAACCTGCAGTGCCAGACATAATTAATTCAACCGCGTCGTCTGGTCGGCTAACGTGCCCGGCCCTCTGCCACTTGGACCGGCTGGCTACCTTTTGTCCAATATCTACTACCAAGTCGACTACCGAAACGTGGTGGTCGGTATTGTGCTACCAGGTCGATATTGTGTTGTAATATAACAGAGTCCTTGCCGCGCAACACCGATTATTCCGCTTACCCCGATTGTCGTGACGCAGCGTGTGGTATGTTTGTTTGTTTACTAACCGATAGTGCCGTTGACGTAGTTGTCTATGGCGTTGGACTGGACGGCGCGGGAGACGCCCGCACGGAAGCGCATGCCCAGCACTAGCGGGTGTCTGCGCAGCCACCACAGCTGGGCCTTGCCGCCCGCGAGCCGCGTGCAGTGGATACGCGACTGCTGGCCGGCGCCGATACCGATCACCTGAAAATCAATACGACGATTTACAAGTGATATTTCAATTGCGGTAGCTTTTTTTTTCTCTTTTATATAAATAAACCAACATGGGTGGCTATACCAATAGACCAATGGTGCAGTCGAAAGGGCAAAAATCACCTCTCTCTCCGCCCGGGTTGGTACCACCGCACTGAATTAAAAGTCGGTCGAAACGGCTGTATTTTCTGTCTAGCCAATGTAGCCGGCACGACCGAAGGGAAGCACTGACATGGCACCTTGTTCACCAAGATGTTATGGGCTGACATTACGGATTAGGTGATGTAGTCAACTGTGACAGTTTCCATAAAACAAAAATTATTAATAACAATAGTTCTAACGATTACGTAGTCCTTCTGTAGTATAAAAATTTGCATATTAGGTAGCCGAGAGCTTGCAAGAAATGGCCGTAGTACTTGACAGCAAGTAAAACCTAGCGGGAAGATACAATGACATAATATGACAGATGTAAAATAACTGTGAACAGGCTGTATCAAACATTACCAAAGCTTGTTTTTTATTGTCCTGCCAAACGCATGGTATAGTCCAGCTTGTATTTCAAAAACTGTTCACCAATTTATGTTATTATTGTTGTGCCAACCTGCCCATCCCGAGCGTAGCAGACAGAGTTACTCTGCGTGTACTTGAGAGCAATAGTGGCCACGATCAGATCCCGAACGGCTGATTCTGGAACGCTCTTGTTGGCCGTTACGACGTTCTTGAATAGAGATCCGTCGATCTTGGCGTCATTCCGCTTCTGTTCGAGTGTGAGCCCGAAGATGGTCTTTTGTTCGATTTCGGACGGCTCGTAGCTCGGGTCCATCTGAAATTAGAAAGTTGGTGTGTTTTAGAACGGAAATAAAATAGTGAATTAAAATTATTATAGAATAGAATAGAATAATAATTAATAGTGATAATAATTATTATAGAATAGAATAGAATAGAATAGAAACTCTTTATTGCACACAATTGAAAGAAGTACAGTACATGACAAGAAACAATAAACACGGGAGAAGGCGGACTTATCATTGCAAGAGATTTCTTCCAGTCAACCTGGAAAATAATTTGTGCGTTGTGTACTATTATAAATTTAAAATATTTTATCTCGAATAAAAAGATTTTAAATTTATAATAAGTAACACTAGCTAAACCCGCAGCTTCCCTCGCATGAAATTCGAAAAGGACAAGGTTGGGACACTAGGGGCGACTCTAACGAAGAAAAAACGTAAGTCACACAGAGCGAGGTCGAAGGCCGAACTGAGTTCGGGTAAATGTATACTCTCTCAAAAAAACAAGGAGAAAAGGGAGACAGCTCAACGGTGAGAGGTGGTAGGCTCAATTTGTAGCCAACTGGGTTGATACCACTGTATTAGATGTAAGGTGGCCGCATTCTCCTCTAGTCCAGTATAGCCAGTAATCCAGCAATGTAAGCCTCGGTAGCTCAGTGGTCGGATCATAAGCACACCTGGGCGCGGTCAGTGGATGGATGGGTGACCGCTTGACCGTTGGAGGCTGACCGTGGTTCCACGTAAAAATATAGGTCCCTCCCCTTACCTTACTAGGTGGTAGGATTTCACCCGCCCGGGTTGATACCACCTGAATGAAAGGTCGATTGAAACGGCTATTTAAATTGTTTGTGTTTTCCGTCCAGTTCAGTGTAGCCGGCACGGCCGAGGGGAAGCACTGAAATGGCACCTAGTTCACCAAGGTGTTATGGGCTAACATCACGGATGTAGTAGGTGATGTAGCCAGCGGTGTCATTTTCCATAAAAAAATTAATAAACATTTAAAAATCCAATGGGACGTTTCCGGTATGCACACCTTGGATGATCGGAGCATGTTCCCAAGCCCCTCTGACTCGCATACCATTAAAAAAAACAGGGTGCGGCTGTGTTGTGGACACGGCCGTGTGTTTGACGTGAATACGTGTACGTAACGGGTAATATTTTCCTAGAGCGTATTACGTAACAAATTCTTTGATCCTTTAGCTATCGAGTGGTGTAATTAAATTTTGGATGTAGATGATAGATATGAAGCTGCAACACCAAACTGTATCCCCCGATTTTGTTATCATCAGTTCTCTGGATTGGCTCCCACTATGGAAGCAAAAAGACGTATTCACGTCAAAAAGCATACCTGTAGAACACAATAGCTGCCGCCCTTCTTCTTCTTGAGTATATCGAGCGCCTCGGCGCTATATCCCGGCGCGACCACGCCGTCCGACACCTCCCGCGAGATAATCCTGGCGGTAACCTCGTCGCAAGGGTCCGAGAGCGCCACGAAGTCGCCGAACGAACTCATCCGATCGGCGCCGCGTGCCCGCGCGTACGCGGATGCTAGCGGGCTCAGCTTTGGGAGGAGGTCTGCTACCATGCAGACGGAGGCCTGTAATGCAAATGGTGTAGAAAGTTACTGTGCGGTGACGTTATTTCAAAATAATAGCCCCACTGCATCTCTCCCCGCGCATGCCGTTAAATGCGTCTAAGGGATAAGGAGAAGATACCGTGCTAAAGGGCGACAGGTTAGCCACCGCTCACCTTGGCACGGTCCTTCTACAAAGTCATGCAGCTGGTGGGTCTTTGTGCCGCTTGGTAGTTATCTTGTCCGAATACTTTGCGAAATGTGATGGTCGGTGTTGTGCTGTAATTCACCAGAGTTCTTGCAGCATAACATCGATTACTCCGCTTACCCCGATTGTCGGGATACAGTGTTGTATGATACAGGTATGTATGTATGTATTGCACTCTAAAATGGGGATATAGCGCGCCTATAGGCGCCACTCTACCTCTGCCGGTAGATACCAGGTGCCCTCACCCTGTACCTGGTAGATTTAACCTGTTTACTTCCAAGGTTATAATAATGTTTATAATAATGTTTATAATAATGTTCAAATCTGGGCCCGTGTGGGCCTGATGAAATCGTGGGGTGTACAAAGAATCGGGACCTGTGCAGGCTCTTCTGATTCTTACCGGTCAAGGTAAGCGTCCACATGGTCACACTGTACGCGCTGCACACATCAGATCAAAGCAGCGGTTCCGTATCGCTGAAGGCCAGGAAGAGGACTGGAGGAAAATTTCAGTATGTCCACCACTAGACCGCTGACTGCCTGATGACCGACTGACTTACCTCTTCGTGCGTCAATGGTACGCCAATAGCGGCGCCAGCGGGCGACACATGCTTGAAGCTAGCGGCGGCGGGGAGCCCCAGGGCCTGCTTCAGCTCTCGCACGAGCTGCCAGGCGTTGAGCGCGTCGCACAGGTTGATATAGCCAGGCGAACCGTTGAGTGTGGTGAGCGGGAGACGCGGGCCCGTGGTGAATACTTGCGCCGGCTTCTGATGCGGGTTCATACCTGGAAGGAAAGTATGAAATGGTATGTACACTGTATGATTAGGGCTGCCTTCGGAAAGTTAAAATTCGCCCTAAGGTCTGACGATCCGCAAAATTTATAGTTTGTGTTTTCCTTTCAGTTTAGTGTAGCCGTCACAACCAAATGGAAGCACTGACCTGGCACCTAGTTCACCAAGGTGCTATGCGCCATAACGTGTCAGTTTTCATAAACAATTATATGCATCACTAGTTCAAAAGGTATAATAACACTAATGAAAAAGGCTATGCCTTTCTAAAACCAAAAGCGCTTTGTGCTTTGCCATCTGCATCTTGGTAACATATCAAACGAACCATGGTTCTCTAAAAACGACGACATACACGAGCATCTCAAAGCGCCGAGCATAAAAGCTGAGATCCAGTCAAATTGTACCAGATACAAGACGAGGCTAAAAAATCACCCAAATATTCTGGCCACGCCACTCCTGGACCTCACCGGCCCTGGAAGGATGAAACGACACCAAGTGTTGGCCCTAGATCTTCGACACCAACAGCCAAAAGGAACAGCAGTCAATGGATGGCCCACAATTTAAAAAAAAATATCTTGGTAATGCATAAAGCGCTGTTGGTTCTAAAGCATACATACCGTAGCGAAGAGTAAGCTGCGACTGTCCAGGGGAATACTGCTTCCTGAAGTAATCGCTGATCGCCAGATCATACTCCGAGGTGTGCGTGAAAGCCTTTAGCGCCAACTGTTGCCTGCACCAAACATTATCGTGTTGCAAGTCAATAAATCAATCTTGTTTTCTGTTATGTAAACAAAATCTTGTTGAGTCCGAACGCTGTTCACAGACAGAGGGTTCTGTAGCAATTTCATTCTTCCATGTGTACCTAGCGAGTAGGCGAATCGATCACGCGGTCACTCTGTGCCGCCTGCCGCCATCGCCGCGGTTAACAATGCTATTTTCTCTATAATTGTTTATGATATTATATATACTTCAAATAAGTTTTAATTCCCTATGGACTAAATTATCTCCTTTATGTTATTTTAATATTTATGTAATCATCTCGGACAGCGCATGCGACAGATGGACAGACACTTGACCCATTTTATTTTACTTTTTGCAATTGCCGAGCGACTCCTGGCCGCACTTACATTGCACTTAAACTTGCACGTTACATTGCAGATATGTGTAAGACAAATTCTTGCATTGCATGTTACATTGCAATTGTAAAGAGACTAAGTGAACATTGAAAGAATTTCCAGTTAAGTTACTTGCCAGTTCTTCTTCGCTTTGATACCTAATAATCAAACTGGTGGAATGTTACAATGTAAAATATGACAAATCTGAGCGCAGTGTACTGCCTATTGATCATAAATAAACAATGTTACATTCCATGTAACATTGCACCAGTCTGTACGCGGCTTTATGTTCCATAAACACGCACCTAGTTTCCTTAGTAGTCGCGCGTCCGGCCGAGGTCTTCATCTCAGTCATAACCCTATCATAATCTTGAGGGTCACAGATGATGGTCACTCTATCGTGGTTCTTGGCCGCCGCTCTCAAGAGAGTCACTCCGCCGATGTCGATGTTCTCAACCGCGGCAGCGATGGTCACGTCGGGCTTGGAAACGGTTTGCACGAAGGGGTACAGGTTGCAGACCACTATGCTGATCAGATCGAATTTTTGACGTTTCATGTCCGCCTGATCCGAGTCGGTTAGCCTGGAAATTGATAGGATTGTTGATTAGGAATTTAATTAGCATCATGTAAGGTCATCCTGAGGTCTGACCTTCCGCAAAATTGAAAGACCCGTATATATGACCAGTGTGTCCTCCCGGTTATGACGTACGGGTTTGAAACGTGGACTCTGATGGTCGCTGTTGTCCAAAGGTTGAAAGTTGCCCAGCGAGCAATGGAGCAAGCCATGCTGGGAATATCGCTACGTGATATGGTGCGTAACGAGGCAATCCGCCGATGCACCAAAGTAGTCGATATTGGACACCGGGTGGCTAAGCTCAAGTGGCAGTGGGCTGGGCACGTTAGCCGAAGAGATGATGACTGTTGGAGTAACCGTGTCCTACACTGGCGGCCGTGGACAGGAAAACGGAGTGTGGGAAGACCACCCGCCAGGTGGGACGACGAAATCAAGTACGTCGGCGGAAAGCAGTGGTTCCGTATCGCTGAAGGCCGGGAGGACTGGAGGAAAATTGGAGAGGCGCATGTCCAGAAGAGGACGCTTATACGCTGACTGACTGACTGACTGACTGACATGTAAGGTCACTGTTGTTGAATTTTAAATACATTTCTGTAGTATAACTAAGCCTTACTTAATTATATCAGGACAGGGTCATTTTTTTCATACATATTATTAAAATATTTTAGTGGCATACCCGTAATCTAATAGCTTTATCAGATTCTATCAAAAATAAACAAAAATTATTAAATCTAAAAAAATCTCAAATAAAACACAAACCGAGCAAGAATCCCGCCATGAACAGCCGGGTGCAGCGTCTTCACCCGTCCGCCCAACATCTCCGGAGCGCCCGTGATGTCCGAGACATCCTTCACGGACAGTCCCGCGTTCCTCAGGGCCGTGGCAGTTCCACCGCTCGCCACCAGACCCAGGCCCGAGTCAGCGAGGAACTTGGCGAACGGAACAAGTCCCGTCTTGTCTGAGACGCTGAGGAGCGCTGTGGAAATGATGGAGGAAGAAATTAGATCTAGACACACTTGTGAAAATTCTAAGCTTTTTAGAGAAGAAACCAGTGGTGGCTCTGGCCAATGAATTTTAGTGAGGCACCACCTACATAATAGCATTTTATTAATGTTGTATTGCAGTTTTCATTTCGAGGACAGGACATGCCTCCTAATATAGAAAATATATATTTGCCCAGCAGTTAAACATGTAATCTAGGTATATAAAATGTTATTCGAAATTATGGCCTTATGCCCCTAAAATTGTTAATTGGACATGCAGACAGACAGACGGACGGACGAATGTATTGTGTATGTTGTGTTGTGTGCGTTTTATAACTGCGTTTATAACTGTTGTTATTTATTACTGTACTTATTTATTATCCTTTCTTCTGCTTACTGTGGTTAGTTTATTGTTATAGTTTGTTGTTATTTATTGTTAGTCGGTTAGTTTAGTTAGTGTATTGCGTACCTGGGCCTGACTTAAAATCAGCGTCCCTCTCATCAGCTCCAGGGCTCGGTGGGGAGGGACCAAGGCTGTGTCAGGTCCAATTTTTCTTGTCTATTATTGTTATAATATGTGTTATAGGTATCGTCGTGTGTGTTAAACAAGAAAAATAAAACTTATTCATTTCATTTCAAAAAACTTATTCATTTCATTTCATTTCATTTCATTTCATTTCATTTCATTTCATTTCATTTCATTTCATTTCATGCCCAAAGTCTAGCAATAAATAAACATCCATGTTGATTTTTTTTTTCTTTACCTTCAAGATAATTAAGTGAGGCGACGTGAGGCGGCGCCTCACTTGCTTCACCTGGGGAACCGCCACTGGAAGAAACTCTATTCCTGAGTTCAGTAAAAGGTTAGTAAGAGTAGTTAGTAAGTACCCCACTACCAAATAATTTATTGACTCATAAAGGTTTTATTACATAATTCCTGAAACTCTGACTTGAAAATATAATGCTTATCTATGGGTCGAATTAAGAGCCTATCCATTTTTAAAGTGGAGAAAGTATACACAACTTACAGAGGTAAGAAGGAAGGAAGGTGTGGATCTAAGCTTACGATGGCTTCACCGAACATATCCGGGCCCATCGGCAGTAGAGGAGGGTATTAATCGAGGTCGGGACTAGCGAGTGGCCACTCTAAATTTCCCGCGCATGCTTCACGTTTCGGCTCGCTTCAAGCCCTCGTCAGCTAGTCTGCGTTGACTAGGACGCGGGGAAACCACCAGTCCCGCTCTCGACCTCCCTCTCTCTACCTATCCATATTCTGTAGGATGCTTCCAGTGACGTTTTCGAAGCTCTCTCCATATATGAGCTTAGCGTCGATCTTGGGAGCCCTAGATTCTTGAAGAGACTGTAGAGCGACTTCGCTGGTAGTCCTCTTGCTCCGACTTCCACAGCGAAGAGATCAGTCTTGAATCCGTTTCTCACAATCCGGTCTACTAAGTTGCAGTACTTGTTAAGTTTGATGTTGTGGTCCTTCGGTATGTTACTTTCCCATGGAACTGTAAGTTCAACAAGTACTACATGCTTTGTCGCTTTTGAGAATATGAGTATATCCGGTCTTAATGCTGTGGTACAGATTTCCGAAGGCATTTGGTAATGCTTCTCATGTGTGTCCATCAACAATTCCCAATCCTTTGCTGCTCCCAAAATTGAAGAAGGTTTAGTCCTATCTTTGGGCAGCTTATTGGCTCCAGGTTTCACAAAGTTGACCTTCTGGAAGCCGCTACTGGTTTGCCCTTTCCTGGTCCGTGCAATTGACAGGTTGATGGCCTCTCTGATGATTTGGAGGACTTTATCATGACGGTAGGAATACTGGCCTCGCTCAAGTAGTATTTTGCATCCGCATATTCTTCGTTGCATAGTAACTACCTACTATGCAACGAAGAAAACATCTGACCAGGGTAAAATCTAATAGCAAGGTAGACAAGACATAAAAAATATGTACATAAAAAGGTACTAACTGAGCGCGGTCAGTACTTGGATGGGTAACCGCTCGACCGTTGGAGGCTCACCGTGGTTCAGATTCCACGTAAAACTGTAGGTCCATTTCCTTCTTACCTTACGAGGTGGTAGGGTTTATCCGGCCCGCGTTGGTACCACCGCATTGAATGAAATGTCAGTCGAAACAGCTATGTAAATAGTTCGTGTTTTCCGTTTAGTTTTGTGTAGCCGACATGAAATGAAGGGAAGCACTGACATGGCACCTAGTTCACCCGGTGCTATGGGCTGACATCACGCATGTTTTTTTTTTTTTTTATGGAAAATTATACAATTAAAGAATTTTCCTCTGCTGGTGGACACAACTCAAATGGTATCCAGCGGGGTAATGCCGCAAGTGTTCTGGGAACTTTTGAAAACGCCCCTTTTGATAGTTATTTTAATATTTTATTTATTTATTTATTTTAGACAGGCAGCCCTAGGCTGATACGTCTAAATCCAGTTAAAATTTGTTGTTTATCGTCATTATCTTAGATTTTTTTTTTAATTTTTTTTTTTTTTTTTCGTTCTTGAGCACTCTTTTTGAGATTATGTTTTATTTGTTAGATATTTATCTAGTCGTAGTATTTGTTAAGTATTTTTTAATTATTTGTATTACTTTTTTATATTAAAGAAGTAATTTAGGTAAATAAAAAAAAATTCTAAGTAACTATAACTACTCAATAAAAACTAAATTGAATAATATCCACTAAAAAAATTCAATAAAAAAACCTCACCCAGTTTGCCGTTAGATGCCATCGTTGCGAAGTCTGCTCGTCAACTATAGTGAATGCGATTGAGTGCTTATTAACTCACTGCGTCGAGATGGTGAACTTCGACCTCCGTGGTTCCAGAGGGGTCTATCAGTCTTATTGTATATAACTCTGGAATGAGATAGGGTTGCCAGTCAGTGGAATAGTATAATGTTACATTCAGTAATTTATTTATATTTTTATGTTCAACTTTTTTGTTTATTTATACTTGTTAGGGTTCCGTAGCAAGAGAAGCTGGCAGGGACCCTTATAAAATTGGTCAGGTGGCTGTCCGTCTGTCTGTCTGTCTGTCCGAGGTGATTACTTCAGAACGTGAAGCTACATAAATCTAAAAAAAATTATAAAGTCATCATCATTTAGTTCTTACGGCATCAAAACTATTTTCCCTTGCCCCTGACTACGTGGTAGACTCAAATTTGTAGCCGACTGGGTTGGTACCACCGTACTGGATGTAAGATGGCCGCATAGCAGCCTCAGTTGTGTTCTCCTCTAGTCCAGTATAGCCAGAAATCCAAGGAAGTGCCCGGTATGGCAACTAACTTCTCGGAGGTGGTATTGGCTGGTCGGAGCAATAAATTTTGCAGGTGAGAGGCGCATGAGAGGCACCGTGCAAATGTGTGATCGCTGCGTGCACGCACTCGCTATGGTTGCAGAAACAGGAACTATTTACATAGCCGTTTCAACCGACGTTTCATTCAGTGCGGTGGTATGAAGCGGGCGGGATAAACCCGGCGGGTTAAACCCTACCACCTAGTAAGGTAAGAAGGGAAGGGTCCTAGTTACAGTTTTATGTGGAATCCAACCGAGATATCAGATGACGTGACAACCCTGCCAAACGATCAAGTTGCAAATAACAGGCATGATGCAAATAAAACGTTTGTTGCTCCCGTGCAGATACTACTATCTCAAATATTAAATATTATGACTAGGTTACGTATATTATAAAAACATCTTCGCTGTTACGTCAATGCGGACAGCACAAAACAATATCGGTCAAGAACTTAACAACTGAACTTGGCACGTCAACGACCGATAAGGTGGTATTTTTCCTTAGAGACAGTTATGTTGGCAATTTACATATTGGCCCCTCCGTACAAATTACTCTATGGAGTGCTAAAGAAATAACGCGAATGAGAAATGATAAGAAGATTGATTGTCTGACTGAACACGACCAAAAATTGTTTAGATAACCTTATTATCAGCCGGCCACGATTCAGTATTCACGTGTGTGTAATGTGTATGTATGTATATGTGTTGTGTGGTGTGTGCGTGCGCGCGCGCGCGCGCGCCCTGCATAGCGTGTTGTTTTGACAGTTGTGTGACAGGTAATGGTTCGTTCACATGCAGCCAGTGAAAACAAAATGACAAAACAATCGCCACATTCCATCAGACGAATATCATTTTATTTATTCGTCCCTTTTCGGGACAGGCAAAACTAATTAAAGTAGACAGCATTTTCAGGTTGTACTTCGAATGTTTGTTGTTTTCTTCTCGTATTGCGAGAATCAAAAAAAGAAGAAGAATAAGTATATTTTGACGACTATCCGAAACCTAGCTTGCCCGTATATTTAAAAAATTTTGAACCCTTCCTATGAAAGACAAACATTACAACATGCGATTAAAACACAAAAAAATATAATTATAAATAAAAAATACTTACAAATGAAGGAACATTTTAGGCTATATGGTGTCTGATCTTTGCCTGCCTACCACAGTCGAACATATCAACAAACAACAACACAAAAAACAAAACTTGTTGACATGGTGCCATGCGTGCGGCATCTGTCACTGTCAGTTTTTATGAATTGATCGATTGCCCCTTCCTTCCCAACACCTTCCCTCCCAAATCCCAAGTTCCCATCCCACCCATCCCAAGCTTGGGTCATTCATGGGTGGAATCGTTCGTAGTTCGTATTCGTACGTGTACGTCTGTACTCTGTGGTGTACGTATAGAATCTAACACGTGAATTTATGCACGCGTGAACCTACAAATGTCAACCACGGCACTGCCAGCACCGGGCGAGAAGCCCGCCGGCAAGAGCTGGCGCGAGGTGAACCAGCAGCGGCGGGCCGAGAAGCGGAAACGCAACGAAGAGAAGATCCTCAAGCGGGAGAAACGCGTGGAGCTCGAAAAGGCTGAGGCCGATGTTGCGACGCGCGAAGCGGAGCGCGAAGCTCGCTGCGCCGAGATCTCCACCGTCAGTATCGCTGTTCCGGGGTCCATTCTCGAGAACGCACAGTCGGCGGAGCTGCGGACTTACCTGGCGGGCCAGGTGGCGCGCGCTGCCGCTGTCTTCAATGTTGATGAGGTAGCACAGCATTCGTAAAATAGACCATTGGCAGGGTTGCCAGATGGTCCAGATAAAAAAAGAGGAAATTTTTCACCAAAAGATTTTCACCAAAATCTATCCCCCCTTTGTTTTGTCTGCGGAAGTCTAAAACTTTTCCGCGGACAATACTTAAAAAAAGATGACTGTCCGCGGTAAAAGCGGACACCTGGAAACCCTGACCATTGGGTGCAGACCAGATAATATGGCTGCTGTTTCCAAGACAAACTGATTGCAAGCAAATAATCAGTTCTGCAGTTCTTTCCTCCAAACAATCGGGGAACTCTGGAACGCTCTCCTTGCCCACATATTTCCCCCAGCCCTGTACAGTTTTGGGTCCTTCAAGCAAGAGACGCATGAATAGCCACCAGGCCGACTGGCATTCGCAACCGAATATCCATGGGCATCGTTAGACACCTTATGGGTGGGTCGATACCAAATTATCAAAAAAAACCTAGCTGGTAGGCTAGGTATAATAGTTTGACTCTTTATGAATATGTAGGTGTAAATTTTGTTTGCGGAAATCCACTACATACTAAACAAAATTATTCAAGATTACTTTTCTTTCAAAACTGAAATGGGCCGTCCCAATTCTACGTAGAATTGTGCGTACGTGCGCTATAGAGTTCTTTCTTTCCCTTCCCCTATCCAATCTTTCTGCAGCCATCCTATCTAGATATTAACCTTCAGGGTTCCCATAATAATTAGTCTTACCCCCCTGATGTTCCCATGCCAATGTTTTCCGCGTGGTGGGATCTAAGGCGCACACAAACTCAAATATTTCGTAAAATAATTAAGGTAATATTAATAAACTCTATTGGCACATAAAACCTATATCTATAAAACTATGTCAAACAAGTGAGGATTCATTTAGGGAATCCATTAGGTATCATAAACCCATAACTTTGCAGTAAGCGTAGCAGTGGTACAAGTTTTAGGTCAGCGAGAATTTGCACAATTTGTCCACATAAGGTCACACCAGCAATATTATGTCACTCATCTTTTCTTATCTTAAAAATTAATTAAAAATTCATGGGACATGCCTTCATCTTCCAGGTGATAGTGTACGACGACATCGGTGACAAGCTGAACACGAAGAAGTCCAAGCTGGAAGACGTAGACGGGCTGAAGGTGGCTCGCAAGAGTTGCGTGCAGCTGGCTCGCATCCTGCAGTACCTCGAGTGTCCCCAGTACCTGAGGAAACACTTCTTCCCGCTCCACAAAGACTTGGAGTTCGCTGGGCTGCTCAATCCGTTGGACACGCCCAATCACTTGAGGGCTTCTAATGATTTTAAGTTTAGGTTGGTTTCTAAAAAAATTTGGGCAATTTACCATGTAGACTGTCACAGCAATAGCTATACATACGTACATACCGCACGCTGTATCCTGACAATCTGGATAAGCATAGAATAATTGGTGTTGTGCTGCAACAACATGGTAAATTATAGCACCAGAACAACCACCACATTTTGCAAAATATTAGAACGAGATAACTGTCAAGCGGCAAATACGCAAGAAAACCCACCCCAGCATGACTCGGTGGAACGACTGTGCCAAGGTGAGAGGTGGCTTGCTTGTCGCCCTTTAGCATCTCATCTTTATCCCTTAGTCACCTTTTATGACATGGGCATTTTTTTTTTAAGTACCGGCCTCACACTGTACTGCAATAGTGTTAATTCCACATTAATTGGTTTTGCTGAATTGTTTGTGAACCTAAACCTTGTTATCCCTTCAATTGCCCGAGACCGTTCAGCGGTTCCGACCTTGGACTGCCATGGTTGCCCCGAACCGTTGAGCGGTCTCTCTAGACTAGTCACTTTAAATAATTTATTTAAATGTCATACATCCTACTAATCTCTTCTAACTTACGTACAGTCATTCATGAAAGAATAGGCTAGCTAAAAATGCACACTTCCATATGCTTGCCACTTCAAAATATTAATGGGAAGCGATCGGAAATTCAGTTCTGTTGTGTTCGCGGACGCAGAATAGCGTGCCATTGAAATTGTGTTTTGGAGTGATTTTTTGCCGTATTTTTGCTGTTTTTTGTTGAAAAACAATGGAAGGGTATGTAATCTACATGTTACAATAGTTTTTCGGACTTGAGGAATGATTTATTCGTCAATAATTTTGATGTTTCCGACCCACTACGAAAAACCGTTACGAAAATTTTGAATGGTAGGTTACTTTGATCGATCGAAATTCTATAGATTTTCGCCAAAACAAGTGAAAGTTTATTGAAATAGTTTATTTATTTCATTGTAAATGTTTTAAGAACATTATATCTGCCCTGAAGTGGCTTAGTAATTAAATTTTTCGAAAAATAAAGGCACGGTCGCTTCGGAAACCGTTCAACGGTTCGGGGCACTATCGGTGTGAGGTCACGTGACCGTGTTGCTGAGCGACCGCTCCACCTATATGGATAGCGGCATCAATACATTTTAATAAAATTTTATTTTTTTAGTGTGCTTGTTTTGAGTGATACTTTCATTAAATTTAATGAAATTTATTTTGGCCGTAAATTTAATGGCGTACTTTTAATTTTGTGCATGGATTTTTGCGTTTCATTTATTTCATATGTATTTGCATAACGTTTTTAAAGAAGTATAACTTCAAAAAGATTTCAGCATTAAGTCCGCCTTCTGGAGCATTTATCTGTAACCATTTCAAATACGGTATTAGATACCTTAAGATATGTTGCAAAAAATTTGCTATCATTTCCCGAAAGCCTCCTCCATATTAAGTTATCCTTACTACTTACTAAATTTTGGTTTTTTTATTTTTATTTCTGTAAATTTCACTGAATTTTTTTTCAATATTTTTGTACGGTAGTATAATTTTTTTTCACTGAATCTAAGAGCAAATTTAATAAACTATTTTTTAGTGTCCTTTTATTTTAATTCAGTCAGTAGTATTTGCTTCTAGAGCAGTTTTTTCTATGTAGGTCATTTTGACCATTGTTCCATTTGGCCTCGTATTGTTTAGAAACAAAACATCCGACACATGTAATTATTTTATTCTGAGTACTTGAAGAGCCCAGGCTTGTGTAAACACTTACATCATACCGCTGGAGTGGATCATTCAGCCGAAATTAATTTGTAAACATACTTGACATTTACGACCTCGAGTGAAGAGCGTCATATTTTTGTTACACTTTGGAACTCTGTTGAGATCTACATTTCTACTGTAACGAAAGATATCTTGATAGGAAATGGTAGATTATGTAATAAACTATAAATAAAACACAATAAATTCAGTATCTGCAGGTTTTATTAGAAAATATGAATATTTTTTTAACCGAATATGTAAATTAATTCGTTTGTGGACTTTGGCCCAGTTTAATGGTGATAATAATAAACACAATTATACGTGATACCAAGGCAATGCCTAGTAAATTTAATGAAGATTTAGAAAATATAGGCTTTTCATATATGCTTCATAGAAAAAAGTCTAGAAATAAGGTCTAGAACGCAGTAGGGTGGAGCGCGCTCGACTCTGCCAAAATGGCGGGGCAATCACGATTTTGGCATGATTTTGAGCCGGGCAATCGAAGGGTTATGTGAAGTTTTTGTGAATGGAATTCTTGGTATATAAAATTGTTCTAAATTCAAAAGCACATAGTTCCAACTGCAGTGGAAAATTACCAGAAACTGATTCTTTTTTACTGCCTCAAAATCTTACATTATAAACTCTCATCGAACTGTTGCTATCAACTGCTGGACACACATATCCCGCGATGACACCAGTATTTCTGTCTTGTAATCGCGGAGGTCTAACTCTAATAACCGCTGTTTTCACATTCACATTGCAGAGAGGGTGTCACAATGAACAAAAAGGTGAAACCCGGCCGGGGTTCACAAGTCAACGTGGGGCTTCTACAAGACGTCTCCGTGGACAAACTCCTCAACCCAAACATCAGAGTGACCGTAAAAATGCTGCCTATTGTCGAGGGAGGCAAGAAACTTAAGGGCAAGGTGGTCAGTCTGTCGACACCGAGAGCCGAGACGGGAGTGTATTGGGGATACACAGTCAGAATGGCTAATTCGCTCAGTCAGGTGTTTTCGCAGTCGCCTTATAAAAATGGGTAGGTGTGCCAAATGGACATGAACATCTTTTATCCTGTATTTTTTTTTATTCAACAGTTGAGGACAGATTGAGGATTCTCCGTTTACTTGTTTAAGGTTCAGTTGGTAAAACAACGAGGAAATAATTCAGTAGCATTTGTCCGTTTATCACAGCTTCTACAGTGTCCTAAATAAATAAATGTTTTCGACAGTCCTAGTAATTAAACCCTCCGTCGGGCGCAACTCCGCAACTACCGAGTTCAGGCGCAATGCGCCTGACAGGCACCTATTATAAAACCGTCACGAGCACTTAAACCTCTAAAGTCTAATGTTCTTACAATGATCAGTAATCTTCTGAAGGATGTATAAAGCGAAATTATTCGTAATTGCGGTAAAAAACCTTGTTTTTTTACACTAAAAGTGAGTAAAAATAAAATGGCTAAAATTTAATATAACCGAATTTCTGATGTTTTGTGTTTTTAGACATTAGTTTCTTGTGTTTGTGTATACATTCGAAAGAATACAACATTTCTGAAGTGAGTGTGTTATTATTGGAGGGTTTTATCCATTTGCGAGTGTGTAAAATGCAAAAAAATACACAAAATACACCATATTATATGTTTTCATAAAAAAAAATGTGAAGTGCAATGTTCAACTCAAAACAAAATGTGAGTGTACTCTAAGGTATAGATAAGTTTGTAGGAAATTTCATTACAATTAGAAACATGCTAAATTTGCTATTCATAATTTAATTTTTTTATTTTTCTTCTTCCTTGCCGAACGCATTGCACCTGTAAAAAAAACGGTGACACAGTCGGAAGTCACGCGGCATCCGACTCCTAAGCGGTTATTGGCCACCACACCTATGATTCCACACCCCTGTCATATAAAATTGTGAAATATGTAATTTGAACACTTTTATATTTCAGTTACGACTTAACGATCGGAACGTCGGACAAAGGGACACCCATAGACGACCTCCCCGACAAAGAAGTGTCATACGATCATGCTCTGATCGTGTTTGGAGGTCTCCACGGAATAGAAGCGGCCCTGGAAAGCGATGAGCAGATGCACGTCGACGATGCCAGCCTTCTGTTCGATCATTACTTAAATGTTTTACCCAATCAAGGCTCGAGGACTATGAGGACCGAAGAAGCGATACTCGTGACTTTGACAGGACTAAGGACGAAGCTTAAAGCTAAGAATGAACCCATGACCTTCGCCGAAGGAGGAATCGCTACTAGTTCAACATTCCCGGCCAATAAGTCCGCTACACCTGGACTAAATATGAATATGAATATAGATTTAAGTAAATTCGATTGAAGGATGAATAAAAATGCAGTTTTATTTAAGTTCCGTTTTTATTATGAAAATATACAGATCTAAAATCACTTAAAGTTAAAAGGAACAAAAAATTGGAAGACAACACTGTCGAGGAATGTGTAACGGTTGAGTTCTGGTGAAAGTAAATCACTTGTTGATACAATTCACAACGGCGTCTCTCAACTGCCTGATGGTAGCGGCCTGGTCTGCAGCACCGATCACCGCGGTGCCCGAAACGATCCAGTTGGCGCCGGCCTGAAATTAATTATTTTAAATCAGTCCAAATCGAAAGTTATCGGATCGGCAGTGATGGCTAGCTTCGAAGCGTCTATGTAAATAGTTTGTGTTTTCCGTCCAGTTCAGTGTAGCCGGCACAACCAAAGGGAAGCACTGACACAGCACCTAGTTCACCAAGGTGTTATGGGCTGACATCACGGATGTTAATGATGATAATATGTAGCAATACATGAGTATGTGCAGATCTTTGTTTTCCTTTACTAATAATTCGAATAATTTAGTGCTACACAGGTTAGACCACCCAACAACAGTTCACAAATCTGCTGGCATGGCGATTCATTGAGTGCAGTTTCACGAGGGGAAGTGAATTTGCCACTCATGATTTATGATTATGATTTAAAGTGTGAGAGTCAGGACCCTGTTGTCACTGCGACCTAGAAAGATCTATTGTGATCTTTCAAATTTTATAGCTCACCCCAAGTCAGATTTCCACTATGAACCTAGTTATATTCTTTGGATTGAGTGCCTGTATTTGGCATGGCATAAAAATTGCCAGCCATGCTGGTTTACATAATTTGTTTTAAATATTATGGTAAGTCAATACGTACAGTGTGCTCTTAATTTTCAAAAGCTCACCTCAGCACAGCAGGATATGGTCGCAGGGCCAACCCCTCCGTCGACTTCAATGTTCAACAGCGGGTATTGTTCCCGCAGCCTCCTGACCTTCTCCATCTGGTCCAGCATGAACTTCTGGCCCCCGAACCCGGGCTCCACTGTCATTATCAACACAAGGTCTGACAGCTCGATATACTTCTCAACTTCGGAGACAGGCGTGCCGGGCTTAATGGCCACTCCAACCTGAAAAGTTATTGCAACAATTAATAAAATCATTATTTAGTTGCTTGCTAGCTACACCGAACTAAATACTAGAAGCTGCAAAGCACGATGAAAGGGCAATGCTACATTTTGTATGGAAGGTGTTGCCTTTTTTTTTCGCGCGGCCATCAACCAAACTTGGTTATTTTAGGTCAGAATAATGGTACAAACAAAACTTGTTATGGCATGTATATACCTAAACTCAGTCCGAACTAAGTTATAAGGGTCAGAAGTTCGAATAATATTTATTATGTTTTTATGTATTTTCATCAGGTTTAGTTTTTATATTTAATGGTTTTACATAGAATTGTTGAAGTATGATATTTTGTGATAATTATCTTGAAATCAGAGATAAAAGGTCACAACCTGTTGTGAAAAAAATTAATTATTAAAAAAAAATCCAAAAAATTTCAATTCTTCGTCGCGAATCTCATCTAGGTACTATGTTCTCCACATCACGTTATATTATGATGTTGTCTAATAAAATAGCGGGTGTGTTTAGGTTTTCTTGATGCTTCCCACCCTAAATACCATAATATTGTCATGACTTGGGAACAGCAGTCGAATGTATGTTTCCCAACGATGCAGCTACAGCAAATTATTGTATAGCTTGTCTGCCTAGTCTAACAAAATATATGTTTAGTATATTCTGGTTTGCCTATGCCGGGACTGTATTCGCCCTCTTAACAGCCATGGGTTGGTGATTGCAATATTGTAAAGTCTGAGATCTTGTACATTTATCTATCTATCTACACACCTCTATCCTGCCAGTCTATCTTCTTTTACGTGCTCCCCGTAATAACTGCGGGTTTGTTTTAATTGACACATTCCTAACACTTCTGACCCTAGTTCGGACTGAGTTTAGGCACATACATGTTATAACAAGTTTTGTTTGTACCATTATTCTGAACTATAATAACCAAGTTTGGTTGATGGCCGCGCGAAAAAAAAAATGATAAAAAAGGCACCAATTTTAGGCAATGCCCTTTGTTACGTGTCGGTAAACATGCGTGCCTTGACATGCAATTTGTTTTCATGAATACTTTCAAACGATCAAATTACAAGCCATCTTATATGTATCCTCACTCGTATATTTGAAAACGATAAGGCGGAGTAATATAAGTCATAAATATAAGGCATAAGTCATTCTGAAATCTGCTTATAAGCTTGTTTGTTAGATGACATGTTTTTTTCGGGAGTGATGTATGAGAAGGGCTCATCTAGATCAGTGGCTAATGGGTTCACTGCTAGACATATCCTCCAATTATCCTGGCCTTCAGCGGTACGGAACCACTGCTTTCCGCCGACGTAATTGATGTTGTTGTTCCACCTGACGGGTGATCATTCCACATCCAGTGTAGGATTCGATTACTCCAATGGTCGTCGTCTCTACAGCTGACGTGCCTATCCCACTGCCGCTATAGCCAACCGGTATCCATTAATATCGACAATTTTGGTGCGTCGGCAGATTGCCTCGTTACGCACCATATCAATCCCAGAACAGTGAAACAATACCTTCATTCCGTTTTCCTTGATCTTCCTACACACGCTCTCCACATCACTCACTGGCTCAATGTGGAACGTGTACTGGTCTACTCCGGCGTCAGCCATTGGCGATATCCACTGTAAATTAAAACACACTGCTTAAGTTACCGCCTTGTACAAACATTTCTTGTTTTTGTTCTTGTTATGGCAAAATGTTAAAATAATTTCTGGAGTGCTGAGACGTAAAACTATACATTAATTTGAGCTACATGTACAAATGAAAATAAGAAAACCAAAAAAAATCTCATTGTCAAGGTTAGTTTTAGGTTGTTTTTTTTTTCTTTTTTAACTAGAAAAACCGCTTGACCGTTATAGGCTGACTGCGGTTCGTATTCCACGTAAAAATGACGGTCCCTTCCCTTCTTACTTTACTAGGTGGTAGGGTTTAACTAACGCAGGTTGGTATCACCTCACTGAATGAAAGCCTCGGTCGATGCGGCCATGTAAATAGTTCGTGTTATCCGTTCAATTCAGTATGACCGGCATAACCAAAGGGAAGCACTGACATGGCACCTAGTTCACCAATGCATTTTGTCCTGACATCACAGATATTGTAGGTGACGCTGCCAACAGTCCGTGTCATTTTCCATAAAAAAAAATTGGGAGTGGTATAAGGGTGTATCAAGTTCATTATATTAACCTTTCCTTCACGAGCTATTCAGCCAAACTTGGCCAAGAACAGCCAGTAACTCCAATGTGGCTACACTTTACCTGTTCAGGGTTGGACACCATCATGTGAGTTTCAAAGAAAGCTTCTTTGATTTTACTCCGTAGGCACTTCACTATGGGGTGCCCGAACGTCAGATTGGGCACGAAGTGTCCGTCCATGACGTCGAGATGAAGATAGTCCGCTCCAGCATCCAGGAGCCTCTGTGACTCCTCGAACAGTCGCGAGAGGTCGGCGTTTAGGATGGACGGACCGATCATGCACTTTAGGGTTTTACTCATTTTGAAATATTAATATTATTTATTTCGACAGTAAATTGTAATAAGTAAGAATAAATTAACAACTAAATATGAGGTTTACCATACTAAACTAAAACGAAACGGCGGCGCGGTGACTGAATGTTAGGTTATGTTTATGTCAAAGAGTAAAGTAAGTTTATGTCAAAAGTGACATTTATTTGACATTGACTACGCGCTGCGTTCCAGCAAACAGCACTATAGTATGTGCGCACGTGCTTATTTAGCGATACGACACCTTTATTAATCCTGCGATACCTTCAATCGTGCAGGATTGCAGCAATCCTACTCCGGCATTTCCGGGAACCAACAGAAGCCGATATTCGTTTGGTCGTTTATGTAATTTGTTAGCTCAGTGGTAAGCGTGTAGGGCAGTGGTGCCCATACTTTTTTCTATGAAGATCTACCTACAAAAAATTTAAGGTTGTGAGATCGACACTTGTACCAAAGGTTTTCGTTGTTAAATAATTTGTAGTAATATTTGTTTGAATTGAAAACCACCCGGAAAATGTTAAATCACATCAAATATTATCAATTCCTTCATGTTTCTACGAGTCATTTCTTGCTCTACATATTTTAAGCGATCGACCTAAAATCCTCTTGCGAACGACCGTTTGGGCACCACTGGTGTAGGGTTTGTACTTTTTGACCATGGGTTCGAGTCCCACAAATTTTTTTTTGTTTTTTTTTTAAGCAATGTTAGGGTGTTTAAATTTTTTTAGGGTGTTTAGTTTTTTTTATAGCCACTTAAAAGCTTTATTTTCGGAAATACAAACGACATGCACCGCCTCAACATTAGATTAGGGTTAATATATAGAAGATGCGTCGCGTAGCTACGCATCTTCTGTTAACCCTTGTTATTTTTTTTTTTTAACCACCAAAACATCACTTATTTATCACTTGCCGAAGAACCAAACGAAGGATTGCAGGAAGGATTCGCGGGATTGACAATGTCTTTCATGTGGCGGAACGCTTAGGTAATGATTTCTTAATTTTTTTAAGTACCTTAGCTAGCATTCCAAGTCTTCTTCCATAAATTATCTATGTTCAATAGATTATAGAACACAGTCTTCTTAGGGCCCCGGCACACGAACGATCTAATGCAACTAAACTTTGTAATAAAAAAACGTCCAAAATACATGCAATGTAGAAGGGAAACGACGCTGACTCTAGACTGTTTAGATAGCACCGACGCTCCACGAATCCTTTAAAAAGTTGTACAACTTCATGGTTTTCATAGCGGCCAACTTTTTATCAGCCGCTGACTGCTTAGTTATCCGCCAACCTACACTATACAGAGGGAACGACTGAATAATCGTCCGGGTACCTCAACGACTAAACAGTTGGGTTGGAGAGAAATCACGATCAACTCGACTAAACAGTTTAGTTGGTAATACAATTGGTCGTGTGCCGGGGCCCTTAGTAAGGGCCAAAATAACGCCAAAATAACGGCCGCGGAATAAAGTAAGGGCCCCTTACTATATTCCGCGGCCGTTATTTTGGCTCTGTCTGATACGTTTTATTTTGACAGGGTTCCTGAAGTGTGAGAAATTCAATGAGTGCTGTCGACTATACACCTATACGTACAGGTAGGTAGCTGATGGCCACTGAATTGGGAATAGGTCTAGCTAGGCCAAAATTTGGTAATCTGTCTGTGCTGATATCACGTAGTAATTTTTTTTTATAGCAAATATCCAAATTATTCTGGTGGCGCCGCCGAAGCTACTGCGAGAGGAAATATTACTACTTGGATGAAGCTGTGATCGCCTATGGATAGATACAAGGTCTAAGAAATCATGTTTAGGTGAAAATAAATAATTATTTCTTCAAAACAGTGAGAATTTATTTTATTATCGTTCAATCAATTTGTTCATCGTAGGTAGGCATATGATAAACATATCATATTATTATGTTTAAAAGGGGTACCTATACGTTGTCTACACTACACGGCATTCGGTGTTTACAAATGCACGAGGCGATGTTAAGCGTCACAATAATTTAAGAGGAAGTAGGACTTACATCTATGGGCTGACATCACGGATGTTGTAGGCGATGTAGCCAACCGTGTTAGGTTCCATAAAAAAATAAAAAAAGGACGGCTTGTCCGCATGTGTCTTGTTCAGAGCAAAATAGAGACAAGTTTATTATGTTCAGTTCAGGCGGGGTATTTGCCCTGGTTTTAAAGTGCCACTTGCGGAGTTCGAATAACACATCTATGAACGTAGTAACATAAAATATCGGTGGACCAAGCTACAAAATCTTCAATCATTAAAACAATTCGACAGTAGCAATCGTTTTAACTTTGGTGAAACTATAATGTAGCTTGGTCCATCACTAGTTTACATAACAATAAAATTAGGTGGGTATCTATCTAATCCTTACACGAAATAATAAATTACAATTCAAATATTAAATAAAATGACTGTACCTAAGTATTTATTACAATGCTAAACACTCCAGTCTTATGTAATGAAGACAGTATAATACCTATATTGTAATCATAATTTTATTTTACTTACAGCTCTTTTACGTACCTAGCTGGTTGGTACCTAACCTATCTATGTTAGACGATGGAATTTGATATAGGTACTTTTTTACAAAATATAGATTTTGTTCTGTGCGTTTACAAAAATGGGTAAGTGCAGTAGTTTCTTCTCATTAAGAAAGCTATTTTATTTTTCAAAAAGGTGCTTACATTATTTTGCCACAATATTGAGGTAGGTATTTTATCGTAGTTAAAATTTTATTTAACTTGGGCTTGATGCCAGAAATTATAGCTTTAGGTAAATGTACCTAGTTATATTGGGGAATTAATTACATTTTCAAGAGATTTGAAGGATTTTCTGCTGATCTGGCATGTCTAGTTAACTTGATAAATTATGTCAATTATTGGGGGTAGGTACATGACGCAACAAAACAGCTAGAGATACCTATAGTTTAGAGACAGAGCGCTTGGTAAGACAAGAACCTCGCCTAGCCCCTTCCATCTTCGTTTAAGGAACTGGGCTCCACCAATCGTGCGACTAACATAATTTAGTTCTTTCTTCGTGAAAGTTCCTTTTCATGAGGTTTATGGAGATCTACCGAAAGTGTTGCCTGACAGACAAGGCCTGCGCGGGCGCAGATGGCGTCGCCGCCGAAGCCGATGCGAGCCCGTGCGCATGCGCGTGCCGGAGCGACGTGCAAGACGTGCATGTTGAGCCGCGCTGCAGGCGCAGCGTGCATGTAGCGCCAGTACCCGCGCCCGTGCCGCTGCCGTTCCGTAGCCGGCACGAACACACGCCGTTGCAAGTCGGCCGTCGCATCGTGCCGTTGCCGCCGACGAACTCTGTAAACGAACAGGACAACCATTACATGTGTGAATTGGTGGTGGTGGTGGTCAGAGGCGGCGCAAGGCGTGGGCAACGTGGGCAACGTGGGCGACCGCCCACGGCCTCACGGTCCGAGGGGCCTCGCGTCTAGAAAGTTCATGCAGCTTTGATTCATGAAATATATTCAGCTAGATCTATTATAATAAGAGACCCCGAGTAAAGATGTTTAGACTTAATCAAAGGCAAACTAAACCTTACTATTAAAGCCTTTATTAGACACAAGATGGGAAAGCAGGACAAAGGTAGTGAATATTGTAACAATACAGTGGCTGTATTATTGCGATTTGATGATGTTATTGAATGTATTGAGTATTGGAAAAATTGAGAGGGCCTCGCAAAATTTTATCTTGCCCACATCAAATTAAGTTCATGCCCCGCCACTGGTGGTGGTTGAACCCATGGTTGACCCTAACCTAACCCAACTTAACGTAACCTGCCCTGACCTGACCTGACCTGACCCGACCAGACTCGACCCGACCCGACCCGACCCGACCCGACCCGACCCAACCCGACCCAACCCAATCTAATCTAACCTAACCTAAAGTAACCACCCCTTTGTCTTTTATCGCCTCACTGGACGCTACGAATGCACAGGTAAAGATTCGATAAAGTGCGCTACAAGTGCTAGGGGTAGGTAGGTACGATATGTACCTAGTAGAAACGCAGGTCAAGACTAGAGCCCTTCAAAATACCCCATCTACCAAATTTGGTCGCACTATGCAAAAATGTTAAAGTGCTCAGGGGGCGTCTAGGGGGGGAGGGGGCCAGACCAACCACCAGTTCCTAATATCCTCGTCCTTCAAACGCTAAACGTAGATCCTACTGCAATGAACAAAATTTGGTGCAATAATTTTTAAATTAGCTCAAGCCTTTGTTCACTCATTTCATTGCTCAATCTTCAATATTAAACATCAACCATTTTCATATGATGTTTGGTATCGCCAGAGTTTCAAAAAACAGTCAAAGAATTAGCGCTAACTACGAGGTGTAATGATCACTATTAAATGTTCTTGTGATCACTGTAGGTAACATTCTGGTGTGAACTCAGTGTACCAATGTTCTAAAAAATTAAATTGTTTTCCTCTTTTAAAACCAACTGGATGAACACATCTCTCTACCCAACACTATAAACAAATCACACTGGGTGCTCTATTTTCCTAAGTAAGTACTTCTCGTTCACACAGACTCGACATAGAAATTGGAAGCCAGTCAGTTTCGCTCGACTCGAAACGGTACTTCTAACCCATCCAATTTACTTGCAATGTTGGTCCGAGTGAAATTCAAGCAGTGAACTATTAGCAGTAGGTAGTGTAGGCTAGGGCTGGATAGGGAGAAATGAGTCCCGCCTGAAAGCGGACTAATGTTGCTGGGGAAAGGCTAACCTGCGATTTGAAGATCCGCGGATTTTTGGAATAGAGAATGATGTTCTCCTGAGGCCTTTCCAGTTTTCCACACCTTTGCAGTGCGACACAGGAACGATATAAACAATCTTGCAGTTCGAAGAATTCTTCTGTCAACTACCAAGAGGTGTTCCGGGAGAGTATGGCGGGTTTGGCGAAGGCGAACAGATGGAATAGGGATGAGGGAAGCGAGTTCGACAGAGCAGCGGCCATAGTAGTACCGATGATACAGGCTCAATGAACCTAACGATGTGTCTTTTTTTTTATGGCAACTGACACGGTTGCCTACATCACCTACAAAATCTATGATGTCAGCCCATAACACTGGGTGAACTAGGTGCCATGTCAGTGCTTCCCTTCGATAGTGCCGGCTACACTGAACTGGACGGAAAACACAAACTATTTACATAGCCGTTTCGACCGACGACGTCTCATTCAGTGCGGTGTACGTCGTCGTAGGCTACATGCTTGCATAAGCAACAATGCGCGACAATTTGAACAAAGTTTATGATTTTTATGACTACTTGTATTTCTTTTACTAATTAACTGTTTAATTTTTTAATAAAAAAATATTATATTACAAGTTTTTTATCCATTACTCAACACCGGTAACTTATACCGAGCTCATTTTTATGTCGTACAGTGTGCTTTGCGCTGATTTTCTAGCAAATTCTTGAGAAATTTTATAAAATGTTTACCTTGTTAGAAACTGTGTATTTTTTTTAGTAATTTGTATGCCAAGTGTCATAAATTTTTTTCGAATAATTTATGTACATTTTCGGAAAAAATTTATGAAATTTTTTGTCATTTAAGACCTTTTCTTTCTGAGATATTGAGAATTTTGGGCCGATATTTTTATTTGAAATGATCGGTATCTTACCAGCTTTCAGAAAAATATCAATAGAGTGCCCAAAAGTAAGGATATTTTTTTTACTTTTTTTTCCGATTACAAGTCTGAAATTTTTAAAAAAATCTTAAAACCCCGATATCTCGGAAACCGCTCAGTTCCGACCCCCAGTTGACGGGGGTTAAATTGTTCCCAATAACCTCTAGCATTATAACCCATTTCAAGGAATAGATCGAATTACCAGTCACCATGTATGGATTGGTAACACCTACCTAAGCACACCTACTACCTAAGTATTAAGTGCGAGTGCGACACATTAATTTGATACAGCGCACAACCTCAATGAATTTTTTTTCTCGAAGACTTTCATATACAGAGTGTTGTAACGGCCAGTACATTAATTTCGCCAGCGCAATCCTCATGTTTTTCCGAGACAAAAAAGTAAATCAAGTTTTTCTCTAAAGTGTCTAGTTTTCTCTAAAGAGTATATACATTTTTGAAATGTATGTTTTTGTCAAGTGTAATTTTACGCGCGTGGGGTGAGGGTGCTGGCGCGGGAACGGTCGGGGTCGAAAAACTCCGCCGCGCCGCCCCCGTGCATCTCCTCGCTCCGCGCACTCGTCCTTGCTCGCTCACTCACCGCGTACCTTTCATTCCCACGTTTGTACGGAACATCAGATCCTTTTTACACTAAATTAATCAATTAGTTTGTATGAAAACCGTAACTTTTTATTTAAAGGGAGTTCAGAAAAAAGTTATTTCACTTTTTTGTTACTATTGATCCCAATAATAATTTCCTAAATTTAATGTAGTGGCCGTTACAACACCCTGCTCCGCTCACCTCGGAGTCAAACTAACAGCAAACTTATACATATTTTATTTCGATCTTTTGTTTGGTTTATTGTTTATTGTTTATTGTTTATTTAGCATCTATTGGCAGTACACTGCGCTCAGATTTGTCATATTTACATTGTAACATTCCGCCCGTTCGATTATCACAGCGAAGAAGAACTGACAAGAAACTTCACTGGAAATTTTTTCAATGTCCACTTAGTCTATACAAAAATGTTTGCCACTGCCTAGACACGCATGTGCTGATTTGTGCTGATTTGTGACATGCAGCAATTCATGACAAAGTGAAAATATTTTTACTATGAAATTGTATGGACTACTGGTTTCTGTCACAAACCACCACATGTCGTTATCGCATAACTAATTAATTACATTCATATCGCATCATTAATTATATTTATTTATCATGTGATTCTTGAGCGATATGTAAATTGATTGTACCTACTTAAATACTAAAAAGGTACTTTTCTGAAATTTTATTTATTCGTAGATTTAGAAGGCGCATTTATTGCATTACCGTGTATTACTGCAATAACGTGTATTACTACAGGTAATGTTGCATTCCTTTGGGATAACTTTGAACACATCAACCACACTTCAGTATTATACCATAGGTATAATAGATGTGCTCACAATGTAATATGGGGGTTGATTTTGTAGATACCTGCAGCCAAAGTTTACAAGCGCTTCAGGGAGCGATTCTGTTACATCTCACACTGAACATATTTTTCGAAAAAATTGTGACAAAATTGTAAACCAGAAACCTTGAGCACTCTAAATGTAGAAGATGATTTCTTGTTTTATATTTTGTCTCAGTTTTTTTTTTTTCATAAAAGTTGTCAGTTTGATGTGCATACACATTACACACCCTGAACTGCCCTGAAGCCCCTGCAAGTGTTCATAAAATGGCCCTGTATAGAGCAGATGCTGTATGTCACCTGAGAGTGGAACACCATCGCAGACGCTGGAGCGGCGACAGGATCTGGGGCCGCTCTCAGTTCGCATGCAGAACATGTTGCCGAGCACCTGAAAAGTTAATATTATAGTCTATTATTTATTATTACCCGTAATAGGTAGCCGGTTGAAATTTTGAGAGAATATGTATTATTATGGCGGATATCCTAACAAATAATAATATACAAAAAATCAAAAAGTAAAAAATTAAAGGAGGATCCCCATACAAGAAACCTGTTTATTTTTTTTAACGTTTTTTATTCCTAAAGACGTGATTATCGTGCAAACTCTAAAGTAAAACAACAAATAATAATAAAAACCGGCCAATTTTGTCAGCCTCGGTAGCTCAGTGGTGCGGTCGGTCGACTGTTGTTTAACAACAACGCTGAGCGCGGTAAGTACTTGGATGGGTGACCGCTCGATCGTTGGAGGCTGACCGTGGTTCGGATTCCACTTAAAACTGTAGGTCCCTTCCCTTCTTACCTTACTAGGTGGTAGGGTTCATCCCGCCCGGGTTGGTACCACCGCACTGAATGAAACGTCGGTCGAAACGGCTATGTAAATAGTTCGTGTTTTTCGTCCAGTTCAGTGTAGCCCACATGAAATGAAGGGAAGCACTGACATGGCACCTAGTTCACCTGGTGTTATGGGCTGACATCACGGATGTTGTAGGTGATGTAGCCAACGGTGCCAGTTTCCATAAAAAAAATATGTCGTGATACGGAACCCTCGGTGCGCGAGGCCAATCGGAGACAGACTTCTATTTGCATTGCTGGCTATTATACTGGACCTGGGCCCTGGACTAGACTGGCATTTACAAAGCGCTAGGTTGAGTTAGGTCTATTTGAACTTTAGAGACTTCGGGCTCCCATGGACCTATTTCATCCGATATTAAACCCCAATAAATAATAATTAATTACCTACCGGTTTTATGGGATCCGCAGTTAAAGATTTACGATGCCTAGCTGACCCGATATACCTAGGAGATATAAAATAGTAATGGGACCTAGGTAGATATCAAATAGCAACTAGGAGCTAATAGAGGCAAGATAACTTTTTTTATGTTATCCGGTATGGGTGGCTTAGTTAGAGCCGCCAAAGCACATACTCCGACCAGCCAATATCATCACCGAGAAGGCAGGTGCTATACCGGAAACTTCCCCTTGGATTACTGGCTATACTGGACTAGAGGAGAACACAGCCGAGGCTGCTATGGGGCCATCTTACATCAAGTATGGTGCCGGTGGTATCAACTCAGTCGGTTACAAATTTATACATATTTCCAGTAGTGCAATATTTTTGTCAGCACTGTAACATTATTTATACAATATATTTCCAGTAGAGCAATATTTTTGTCAGCCCTGTAACATTGTTTATACATATTTATTTCCAGTAGAGCAATATTTTTGTCAGCCCTGTACCTAACATTGTATATACATATTTATTTCCAGTATTGCAATATTTTTGTCAGCCCTGTAACATTGTTTATACATATTTATTTCCAGTAGTGCAATATTTTTGTCAGCCCTGTAACATTGTATATACATATTTATTTCCAGTAGTGCAATATTTTTGTCAGCCCTGTAACATTGTTTATACATAGTATTTTCAGTAGAGTAATATTTTTGTCAGCTCTGAACTGTAGGTTCTTTTCTGGCTCTTGGCTAAATATGAGTATAAACCACACGGTAGGTGCTACAACTAGGCCAGCTATTGACATACATACACCATTTTTGCGGCTATTTGGTTATTCTTGATATCGCCGATTAGCTTAATTTTGAGAAACCGTTTCTAGAGACATTTTGTGATTTTTCATACTCAAAACTTCAGTTAAAATTAAATTAACTTGTAAAAGCGGAGCCTTAATTAACGACAAATTTGAGATTAGTAGCAGCTTTGGGGCTTTACATTTTATCTAACTACTTAATTTTCTAACTTTGTGGAACATTAAAACTGGCCATTATAAAATTCATCAAATTCTGCTGGACTTTTCAGTAACACTATGTTATTTTAAAGTGTAATCCATACTTTTATATTATAAAATTTAAAGTAACTCTGTCTCTCTGTCTGTTACCTTTTCACGCCTAAACCGCTGAACAGATTTTGATAAAATTGGGCAAGGAGTTAGATTGCATCCTGAGGAAGGACATAGGTTTACCTATTGACTCAAAAATAAAAAACTTAAGGGGATGAATTAGGGGATTCAAGTTTGTATGTGGAATCATTTCTCAAGTTAGGGATATGAAAATTCACATTTAGGTTTTTGTTAAGAAATAAAGTTTAGCGTTTTTCCAAAATCATCCTGAAGGGGGTAAAAAGGGAATGATCCTAATAAAT
This sequence comes from Nematopogon swammerdamellus, assembly GCA_946902875.1. Lineage (NCBI taxonomy): Eukaryota > Metazoa > Arthropoda > Insecta > Lepidoptera > Adelidae > Nematopogon > Nematopogon swammerdamellus. The sequence continues at coordinate 6,823,932 of OX336342.1, forward strand.
AAAGCTTATAAATAAAGTTTCTACGGGCGACCGTAGACGTACGTCAATATAATATGAATATCCTCATAAGTCGAGAATCTCTTTATCGATTTACATAATGGTTTTCAAGGTTACATTTTGTCACTTCACCTTAGGCAATAAGAGCTAGGGAACACACTAACCGGAAGACGTTTCCATATTTTCGCTGTACTACTACTAGAATGATTTCGAAAAACTGAGATCTGAGAAGATCTGTATATTATATTATGTAAGTTGGTTCCATGCTAACTGCAAATATTTTAGGAAAGGCACATACCCTTTACACATCATAATAAACACACATTAAGCCAAAAAAAAAAAAATATTATTAGCAATAGTTTTCGAGAAAAACAAAGTACGAATATGTTCTAACAATGAAAACGCGCCACTGGGTATCTAAACAGCTAATTATTAGAGGTAATTGACTCTCATGGCCGCGCGCCGCTAAGGTTATCGACTCCTTTAGCGCGTGCGGCCATGAGAGTCAATGACCTCAAACGATCACCGGTTTAGGTACCTAGTGGCACGTTTTCATCTTTAGAGCATAGATTAATCTGTTAAATTTCTCGAAAACTAATGCTAAACATAATTTTACATAATTTTGTTTTTGCCGTGTTTATTATGACGGGTATGTGTCCCTGCCAAAATATTTGCAGTTGTATGGAAAACCGTTACCTACAGTGTCGATGCATGTTCCAAGCGTCTCCGGCGAGTGTGGTTTTATTTTTTGTTTTGTTTTTTGAAGTGAAAACTTCTTTAGCGGCGCTTGGCACTTTTTTTAGATGGGTAAAAAATTTTAAACTGGTGTCAGATCCGTAGCTTGATTGAAAAAGCGTAAGATTCGTTGAAATTATGGATGAAAGTTGATTTTTCTGAGAAATAAACTTTTTGATGTAAAATAATTATAATAGTTCTGTAGTGTTAAATGTATTATGTAATATAAATTGTCATGTTTGTTTACGATAGCGCAATAAATGAATATTGTATTTTATAACATAAATGATAGTACTTTTATACTGATAAATAAAACAATTCGTGCGAAATTATTCCCTAACCATACCAAAATATTCAAAAATGCACAACGTTGATGTTTAAGTTTTCACTTCTGCCGGCACTCCCGGAGTGCAACCTTAGGATTTTTTTTTATGGAATCTGCAAAGTTTGGCTACATCACCTACAACATCCAAGATGTTAGCTCATAACACCGGGTGAGCTAGGCCCCATGTCAGTGCTTCCCTTCATTTCATGTTATATTATAGTTATTTAACACTTACATTAATAACATGCATTAACATTTTACTGAAAGAAAGTAATATGTTCTAGCATAGGAAATATTTCAACAAAAAACTTGTTTATCAATTTTAAAATGATAATATTTACTTTATTACTGAACTGAATCATAAATTTATCACTTCCACGTAGTTATTTACTCAGACTCGAGGACGCTAAAAAGCCAATGAAGAGTCCGGGACGTGACCAAACTGTTAAGCAGAAAAGCTGCCTTTTCTACAACACAATATTTTAATCTAGTCAGAAGATTGTACGTACCGTACAGCCCTAGGTCTTTGACCGCATAAGGTTCAGGCACCCCCAATTCATCACTCGTGGAGGAATGCACTCGCATTTCTAGACGAAACAAATTGAGTCATTGAGGACATTTGCATGCGAGCAAAAGTGGCTGACGTCACATTCCAAGTCTTTTACTTTTGCATTCGTGCAATATTTGAATAGTTCTTATGTATGAAAATTGTGGAATGAAGATAATGAGAAATTGCTGACTCTGGTATTCTGCATATTATCAATACTAATAATACATTGGTAAGGGATGGTCATGGAGTAGGTAATAATAAGTTACTTTGTTTTATGAGATATTGCATTTGTAGACTCTATGATACTAAAAAAAAGTTTTAAAAAACATAAAACCGACTTCCTAAAAAAAGGAAAACTAAAAAACTATTCAAAATAAAAATATAAAAACCGCCTTCAAAAATATATGAAATAAAAACCTAAAAAAAAAAAACGAACCCTAGAGTTGAAGGCGGTGCTAAAAAGGCTACACAAATCACAAAGGATATTATCATCCACTCATGTTTTCTTTCATGCATCATTTTTGCTTGCTTTACAAATCACAAAGGATATTATCATCCACTCATGTTTTCTTTCATGCATAATTTTTGCTTGCTTTAGCACCGCCTTCAACTCTAGGGTTCGTTTTTTTTTTTTAGGTTTTTATTTCATATATTTTTGAAGGCGGTTTTTATATTTTTATTTTGAATAGTTTTTTAGTTTTCCTTTTTTTAGGAAGTCGGTTTTATGTTTTTTAAAACTTTTTTTTTATTTCACAGTTTTTTTTAGTAATTTTTTGCTATTAATGTACTCGGCGGAATCGCTCGGCCTTCGGCCTCGCGATTCCGCCTCGCTTTCCAATCCGATCTTGACCCAATTAAAATAGGACCACGTCAGCTTCGATAGCTCAGTGGTGCAGACAGTCAACTGTCGCTATTGAATTTTAAGCAACGCTGGGTGCGGTCAGTACTTAGATGGGTGACCGCTGACCGTTGGAGGCTGACCAAGGTTCGGATTCCTCGTAAAACTGTAAGTCCCTTCCCTCGTAATTTTACTTGGTGGTAGGGTTTAACCTTCCCGGGTTGGTACCACCGCACTGAATTAAACGTCGGTCGAAACGGCTATGTAAATAGTTTGTGTTTTCCGACCAGTTCAGTGTAGTCAGCACGATCAAAGGGGGAAGCACTGACATGGCACTGGTGTTATGGGCTGACATCACAGACGTTGTAGGTGATGTTGCAGAACTTAGTAGAATGGACAGACATAAACGTGTTACGGAACCCTACTTAACAGTTGCACTCCGGGAGTGCCGGCAGATCCCGTGCCACTCTAACTTAACCCTTAACGCAATGACTTAAGGTTTCATTTTAAAAATGACGCTGACGCGATGTCGCGAGTTATACATTTTTACCCACCTAAAAAAGTGCCAAGAGCCGCTAAAGAAGTTTTCACTTCAAAAACCTCAGGGTTATCCCCTTTCAAATAAAAAAAAAAAGAATTTTCAAAATCGGCCCACAATTGACGGAGTAATCGCGTAACAAACATCCAAAAAAAGAAAACATACCGTCGAATTGAGAATCTTTTAGGTCTAAAGTAAATTTCTCGTGAAGACAAATGCAACGAGCCCAAACACGATGGGTTTATCATGTGTAGTTTAGGAGTTCCTATGGCCACCTTCTGTCTCCATCATCAAACCAGCTCGATGGTACTCGGTACAGTAGGTACTGGCCAGGTACCATAATAAATTAAACGCCGGCCGGAAAAGATAAAAAAATTTCAAATTTAGAATATTCATGAAACAAGGGTCCGAATATGTATCACTAGTATATCGATTCATGTATTTCAACAGGACAGAGAAAATTTCAAAATATTAGGTATTTAATACTTTTTTTAGTTTTTTTTTTTTTGTTTTTTGGAAATCGGTTTAATATTTTTTAAAACAGTTTTTATTTCATTCTTTTTAGTAATATTACATAAAAAAGAATAATCGAAATCGAATAATCGAAATCGATTGAAGTGGTACAGAATTATTCGCCATATGTGTCAGACTGCAAATTGCTGAATAAGTCCACATCACAAATGTTTTGCTGAAGGTAACCACACACCATACTAATTTATCAAACTGAAAATTGCCGAAAACGACCACATCACAAGTTTTGCTGAAGGTAACCACACACCATAGTATTATGCTGATTTTTCGAAAACCCCTGAACCAATTTCGATAAAATTGAAATGGGACCACCTCGGAAGTATGACCTAACTAACAAAAAAAGAATTTTCTAAATCGGCCCTCAATTGACGGAGAAATCGTGTTACAAACATACAAAAAAATAATAAAAAAAAAAATAAAAAAAAAAATAAAAAAAAACATACAGACGAATTGAGAACCTCCTCCTTTTTTGGAAGTCGGTTAAAAACTAAATTAACGATTTTTAGAAATAGTTTCTGTATGTATGTTCGTCCATAACTCTTAAACCGATCATCGAAATTCGATGAATCTTAGCACAAGCACATTTAGCTATACGAGACACAGAATAGGCTAAATAAAATTCAGTTCCGGTTACGCTAAGATGTGGCTCTCATACAAACCGAATTGTTCCGCGCGTTTCCGAAATAAAGGTACAGTATAGCGGGCTTATGTACCTACTTACTTACTTTCTTCTTTTTCAATACGAATGTCTGCAATATCCTTACCTTTATTTTTCTTCACCTACTGGTTCATCCATCACCTCGTCCATCACCCAATGGTTGACTGGACGAAGTCACGAATTGTGATAAGTCCATCTTTGCCCCCTATTGTTCTTTTATTTCTTTGTGTTATAATTGTTTGTTTTATGTAATCCGGTATGGGTGGCTGAGTCAGAGGGGCCAAAGCACATGCTCTGAATAGCCAATATCACCTCCGAGAAGGTACGTGCCATACCGGAGACTTCCCTGGATTGCTGGCTATACTGGACTAGAGGAGAACACAACCGAGGCTGCTATGCGGCCATCTAACATCCGGTACCAAACCAGTCGGCTACAATTTGAGCCTACCACCTAGTAAGGGGCAAGGGAAGGGACCTACAGTTTTACACCGGTTCCGAACGGTGAAGCAGCAGGTGTAGGTATGCACGTAAATTTTTTCGTCAGAAAAAAACTCATTGGTTCAAAACGCCGCCGGCCGGATTCGAACTCTCGCATGAGAAGCCGATGCCCAAACCACTCGGCCACCCGCCGCTTATGTATATTTTCTATTTTTCTTATGTATGTTTCGGTAATGTTTTGGTGTGCAAATTTTAAAGGTTTTTTTCTGGCGGCAAGTCGCATTAATATTTCTGTCTTCTTCTTTATTTCACAGGGAGCTAATATTTTAACCCAATTACGTTACCCTACGTCAATCTACGAAGGCCATCTGCATTATTTGTGTGTGTGAGAGAGAGAGACAAAGACCGTACCATACATTATTTCGCGCCTGTCTGAAAGAGATGCACCGTTTTTTGTCTCGCATTATGAACGCAACGAGAAAGCCTTGGAGTAGGATTTTGCCAGGATTAGGGTCTTGCTTGAGTACAGGATATGAATGCAAAACATTTATCTTTGCATAAAATTAACGAGGATTAAAATATTATGTGCTTAGGCCAAATTAAATGTGTTATATTGAAGAACATTTTATATTCGGAATAATTCATTTGTATCACTTTTTAAGTGGGTATTTTTATAATGAAATCAATTTTTAAAAATACAATCCTATTGTACAGCTTGGTCCCTGTCGCACAGAGGTTCTAAAACCGCATTGTTTCTTTCTAAACCCCGATTTCCGGGAGTTCCGTACCCGTTATCCGTTATTCCGTATCCTTAACCCTTATGGGATCACTCTTGTGTCCGTCTATCTGTCACGAGGTCACAGCATCTACATACTGGACGGAAAAAGTTGAAATTTCGTACGTATACGAGTAGGTATACTATAGAGTTTGATGACCCAAACACGTATAGTGTAAATCGACGAATTTATGATTTTAGTTTCTTATATGGGACCCTCCGTGCATTTTTACTTTTTCTTATTTTTATTTGTTGATGTATCGGCCATAATAACACGTATTCTGTGAAAATTTCAACGGGCTACCTATTACGGTTCAAGAGATACAGCCCTCGGGCAAACGGACAGATAGACAGACAGACAGACGGAGTAGGCTTAGTAATAGGGTCCCGTACGACGGATGCGGAACCCTAAAAAGACAATCCGGTTGTAGAGCGTCGTCCCTGTCGCACAGAGACGTGCGAGTTCGTGCGACAGGGACGACGCTCTAAAACCAGATTGTCTCTTTCTAAAGCCCGATTTCCGGGAGTTCCGTACCCGTTACTCCGCATCCGTAAGCAATATGGGATCACTCCCGTGTTTGTCTATCTGTCACAGCTTATTTTGTCCGAATCTACTGGACGGAATAACAGTTGAAATTTCCTATATACTCGTATCATAGGTAGAGTTTGATGACCCAAACCAGAGCCAACTGTCATTGTCTCCCTCTACGGAGAGGGAGACGAAGACGAATGACAGTCGGCTCTGCCCAAACACGTATAGCGTAAATAGACGAAGTTCCATTTAGGGAGACAAATTAGATTTTTTTTTCATCTCAATATAGGGCCTCTATTATAGTTTCCAGGAAAACTCTCTCCACGCGATTTCGGCTCGCACTTGACCGCTTTTTTTATTTTACGTATCGTATCGTAATGCGCAATTACTTCTCAAGCACCACCCAAAAGCAATCACAAAAAATCCAATATATTAGACCTCGCAATTAACTTGATGAATCTACCTACCCCACGCGCGACGCGCACCGTATTTCTTGTAAGTGTATCAAATAGCACACACGTGTTTGTTACTGTGGTTCGATTTCCAGAGTTAGATTAATTACTTGCTCTGACCGTGGAAGTATGAACAGCAAACAAATTAATAATAATTCTTATATTAAACATTCTTGTATCATGGGTTTTTTTAGGTTTCCGTACCCCGTATGGAAGCCTATTACTAAGGCTACAACGGCTGTCTGTCTGTCCATCCGTCCGTCAATACGTATGGCTGTATCTTAGGAACCATAATAGCTAGCCGGTTGAAATTTTCACAGAATATGTGTTATTTTGGCGGATATAACAATAAATAAGTAATAAAAAATTATAAAAGTGAAAATTAAGGGGGGTCCAAGAAACGTGTTTTTTTTTCAAATTTTTTTTTATGGTGCCGAAACCTCGATGCGCTATTCTGACTCGCACTTGGCCGGATTTTTTTAATTAACATGGTTGAGATACATTATTATTCATCCGTCGCACCAGTCAGAGCGCTCATGAGGTTGGGTGCCATGCCATACGTTTGGCCAGAAACGTCGAGCCATACAGCTCGGAGAAGCATCATGTCATGAGTAAAGGCGTAATGTTTTCAATAATAATATCTTGATGCAAAAAACTGTTAAAGAAAACATTGAACCGACTTCAAACCCTAAATAGTATTAAATAATATTTTGATCTTGAGTAGAAGGCGGTACAAAAGCACAAAAGGGTACATCTATAAATTTTCAGGTGTGCTTTTGTACCGCCTTCTACTCAAGATCAAAATATTATTTAATACTTTTTAGGGTTTGAATTGGGTTCAATGTTTTTTTTAAAAAGGTTTTTTTTTATTTCACTCTTTTTTAGTAATATCTCATAATATTAAAATCGGTTGACAGGAAGTGGATGTTAAAAATTCATTAGTGCATAAGTGTTCTTTTCTTAATTGCCCACTCTTAGGGGTGGTATTCTTTCATAAAAATGACGTAAGAACCACCCCTGAGATATAATACCCTACTCATGAAAAAATAATAATTAAAATCGGTTGAGAATTGACGGAGAATTAATGGATTAACATACACACAAAAAAAACATACAGACGAATTGAGAACCTTCTCCTTTTTTGGAAGTCGGTTTATTAATATATCGATCGGTGATCGTATGAGTAAGTACCTAATTTTGATTCGAAGAAATTAAGAAATATATTAGAAGTAAGACTTCAATAAAGAAATTTCCACGAAACAAATCGAACTTAAATTACCATTCCTTTTGGCTTCGCCGTAATCGGGTAAAGAGACCTAGTACGAGCTTGGACAAGTAGTGAAATATATTAAGCGGCCAAGTTCAACGTCTTCAGAAAGTTCTGAATGTCAATTGGCTTCCTAAGCGCGTCTTGCACCAACACGAGTTTAAAGTTAAGTAGCGAGTTATGGATTTAAACGCGGTTCACACATACAACGGGTGCTAGTTTAACGAGTTAAACTGGTTTATATATTAAATTTGTGTTGGTGCAAGTGGGCCTAAGACTTGTCCATTCGGATACACTGGCAAAATGAGTTACGTCTCCAGGTCAGATACTTTTGGATCTGACGAATTGTACAGATGTATTAGTAGGTGTATACCTATACTAGGTATAGCTAGTTTATATAGAGCCTCAGTAGCTCAGTGGAGCGATCGGTCGACGGTCGGTCGGGATCATAAGTACACCTGGGCGCGGTCAGTACTTGGATGGGTGACCGCTCGACCGTTGGAGGCTGACCGTGGTTCGGATTCCACGTAAAACTGTAAGTTCCTTCCCTTCTTACCTTACGAGTTTGTAGGGTGTACCCGCCCGGGTTGATACCACCGCACTGAAAGAAAGGCCCGTTGAAACGGCTATGTAAGTAGTTCGCGTTTTCCGTCCAGTTCAGTGCAGCCGGCACGACCGAAGCGAAGTACTGACACGGCACCTATTTCACCAAGGTGTTATCTGACATCACGGATGTAGTAAGTGATGTAGATATCTAACCGTGTCAGTTTCCATAAAAAAATTCTATACTTTTAAGACAAAATTTCACAGTTTATTATAATCTACTCTAGATGTGCCTTTACTGTGTGTTATGAAATAATAATGCGACTTTACGATTGTCACATTATCCTGTACACCACTCGCATAACATGGGTTTACGAGCCTTGAGGCGCGGGGCGGCTGCGCGCCGCGCCACACACACATCTCAAAATTAATGACATACACGCTAAAAATCTAACTTAAAAGCGGGCGCAACTTTCCGAAGAGCTGAAAGTCTAAAATCTGTTGCGCACAAATCGGCGATGCCAGAAAAAAACCCCGAATGCCCAAATTGAACCAAATTGAACATGAACCAAATTGTACGAAAATGTCCTGAAAAATCCAATCTGTAAATAAATAGAGATAATGTGTGCCAGAATCAGCTGAAAATATTTATTTTAGACCTTATAATTGTAAATAAGAAAAATAATATACTGGTACTTGTGGTACTGGTGTTGTGTTGAAATGATTTTTTATACGTATAAACTTAACTTCTAATAATGACTTGACTGAACCGTTTGTTCTTTTTAATTTATATCTCTTTTTATGGATAAAAAGATATAGTTTTTTTTTTTGCTTAGCCATAAGAAATATTTATTTTTCATTTCAAAATTCATAAACAAAATACAATATCAATAAATGTATAAATATAGGTGAAGAGAAAAAAAACCGGCCAAGTGCGAGTCGAACTCGCCACTCGCCACGGTTAGCGCCACTTACACCATCTATGGCGTGTTATAAAATGCTTTATATTAATTAAATGTCATGATTAGTTAAAATGCTTCACACTCTATTCGGTAGATGGCGCGCGCGCATACACTTTTTGGTTTCTTCTATGGGAACCCCCGTGAATTTTTTTCTTATTTTTATTATTTTATGTTATATCGGCCATAATAACACATATTCTGTGAAAATTTCAACGGGCTACCTATTACGCTTCAAGAGATACAGCCCTCGGACAGACAGACGGACGAACGGATTGACAGACAGACAGACAGACGGCGTAGGCTTAGTAATCCCGTACTGGATACGGAACCCTAAAAATAAGGACTGGACACAGCCTATGCTGAATCTATAAATTAAAGTAAAGCTCTCGGTAAAGGTTTAACTACATTGTTGATGTATGTACTATGTTTGATAAGGTCTTGATTGAAACATAATAGCTAGCAATCATATTATTAAAAACATAAAGGAAAAAAAGAGAGTATAATTATCATACTAATAACTAAATTAAAATAAAAAGCTCATCCATAGGGACTGTGACCGCAGTCTCAAGAACCAAAGCAGCGTTCCCCCGCTCAATGGCCAAGCTTATGTTTGGGGTGAGGAACGCTCTGCACGACGACGGTCCCCGGACGCCTCCATAAGCAGTTTTCCCAACTGCCTCACCAGTTCTTTGGTGTGCGGACTGCACTATGTACTATGTTATATTTGACTGACTTAATTAAAGTTTAGTAAGTATGTTGTAAAAAAAATTTTTTGGTGAACGGGTACAAAACAAAAAAGAAAACGAGCCGTAATCGAGCATGCGACCGAATGTTCATCCCTTCTTTAACGCGACCTCTTTAAGTAACCCCTCTTTTAACGCGAGCGTAGCCGCCTGTGGACACAGCAAGTTATAATTATAAAATACAATAAATGTCTACTATACAGGGTGTATCAGGATAGTTTATCGAAACTTCAGGGTTCGAAAGGGGCCCATATTTGAAGACGAAAAGCTCTGAAACTAGATTCGATCATTTTACAGTACTTTTTGGTGAAAATCTATTCTTCAAGATTTGATGGATGGTTAACGTCCGCCTTTATTAATTCATGAATAAAAATGGGTAGGTTGCATACATAACTAGTACAATTGAACTGGTGTAGGTAAATTCCAAACACTGAAAGTTCAATGACCTCAAAAGAGACCTCAAGGACTGAATTAGTTCACTGCACTCTCCAGTTTCACTGCCCATCGAGTTTTTATTACAATTTCCAACTTTTGTATGACAAAAAAAAAACAACGGAATTTCGATTTGAGTGATAAGGATTTTTTTCTTCTAATAATGAGTACTTTCTATTCCTGAAGTTTCTCAAACCTATCCTGATACACCCTGTATAGAGACGATGACTGTTGGAGTAACCGTGTCCTACACTGGCGGACGTGGACAGGAAAACGCAGTGTGGGAAGACCACCCGCCAGGTGGAACGACGACATCAAGTCCGTCGGCGGAAAGCAGTGGTTCCGTACCGCTGAAGGCCGGGAGGACTGGAGGAAAATTGGAGAGGCGTATGTTCAGCAGTGGACGCTTACACGCTGACTGACACGCTTTATTAAGAAATCTTTCGTTGGCAACTTGGCAACACACATTGCTCTTGACTTTAATTAAATTAAAATTATTTAAATTAGGAAGGTCCAACGGAATGTAAGATACTGAACTGGTAGCTCCAGAAATATCCTGTTTGTAGACCACGGCGCGGGGCGGCGGAGGCGAAGCAGCGAGGTATAGTTGCTTTACTATGCTTATTGCGTGCTGCTTCACATTTCATAATATTTTTTTCTACTTTTCGGCCGCTGTTTTCCTGGCATTTCTCTATTTGGAAAAGAGCGTTTCCGAATCAGTACAGACTAAACAACGAAATGTATAATAGATGTTTTATATTTTTATTGTTTCACATTTATTAAATGTGACCTTTTCTATGTCAGTCAGTCAGCGTGTAAGCGTCCACTGCTGGACATACGCCTCTCCAATTTTCCTCCAGTCCTCTCGGCCTTCAGCGGTACGGAACCAATGCTTCCGCCGACACACTTGATGTCGTCGTCCCACCTGGCGGGCGATGTTCCCACACTCCGTTTTTCTGTCCACGGCGGCCGCCAGTGTAGGACATGGTTACTCCAACGGTCGTCATCTATTGGGCTAACGTGCCCAGCCCACTGCCACTTGAGCTTAGCCACCCGGTGTCTAATATAGACTACTTTGGTGCGTCGGCGGATTGCCTCGTTATGCACCATATCACGTTGCGATATTCCCAGCATGGCTCGCTCCATTGCTCGCTGGGCAACTTTCAACCTTTGGACAACAGCGACCGTTAGATCGACCTTAATAATAATATCATTAGGCTACTTACATGAAAAGCACAAATTTCTGTAAAGCTAATAGTCATTATCTTAAATTTAGATCTATCGGAAAAAAATCAGTTCAAACTTACACAAATTTCGCTCGACCTCAGAGACCTACAATTTAACAAAATTACCTAACTAAAAGCTGGAAAATAGTCGCTCCTTTCATATTATGGGAACTTTAAAAGTTGGAACTTAAAAAGTCTTTAAAAGTTGATCAATCCAAATTTTCATCAATATAAATATTGCTCAAACGGCGGGTGGCCGAGTGGTATGGGCGTCGGCTTCTCTTGCGAGAGGTCCTAGGTTCGAGTCCGGTCGGCGTGTACCAATGAGTTTTTTCTGACGGAAATATTTACGTGCTTAACTACACCTGCTGCTTCATCGTTTCGGAACCGGTGTACAACTGTAGGTTGGGGCAAGGGAAGGGCCCTTGCCCCTTGCTAGGTGGTAAGCTCAAATTGTAGCCGACTGGGTTGTTGATGTAAGATGGACGCTTATCAGCCTCGGATGTGTTCTCTAATCCAGTACAGCCAGCAATCCGAAGGGAAGTCTCCGGTATGGCACCTGCCTTATCGGAGGTGATATTGGATTGTCGGAGCGTGTGCTTTGACCCTCTGACTCAGCCAGGATATTTTTTCAAGAACTTTTTCTTTTGTTTGTTATGTATGATTTGTTAATGAACTCTGAAAATGGTTTTCTGTTGTATTGCACTCACACACACGCGTGGGTGGCGCGGGCTTGGCGTGCCGGCAGTACATCTCCACTAAATGTAATGTACTGCGTGCAATATCACGGCTCTGAAGCACCAGCTGCCGCGTATAATCACTCTCAAGAGTACAGGCCCGACTGAGCACTGTTAGAAGTCAGTGATTGGTCGAAAGATGTAGATACGATCTAGCTCTAATGAAAAAAACCGGCCAAGTGCGAGTCGGACTCGCGCGCCGAGGTTTCCGCACCACAAATACCCTTATCCCTCCTCCTGTTCGCCTTCGCCAAAACCCGCCATACTCTCGCGTAACACCCTTTTGTAGTCGACAGAAGAGTTCTTCGAACTGCACGATTCTCTAAATCGTTCTTGTGCCGCACTGCAAAGGTGTGGAACGGGCTTCCGGGGAATATCTTTCCCCACTCCTACAATCCACGGATCTTCAAATCGCGGGTTAATAGCCTTTCCCCAGCTACATTAGTCCACCTCCAAGCCGGACTGCAGGCACCTCCTCGGGGGTGAAATTGGCTGCGTCTGAGGCTTCGACCTCGGGCACAGCCACCTAGTTCGGAAGCAATAAAAAAAAAAACAAATTAAAAAAACACGTTTCTTGTATTGTCCCCTTAATTTTTTACTTTAAATTTTTTTTATTATTTGTTGTTATCTGAATTTTATTGGGTCAGTAAATGCCATCAATCTGTCCACGAAATAAAGAAACAATACTGCAAACATCGAACCACATTACTAACAAGTGTAAACAATCCCAGCTGTCCAGCGATACGCGACCTCATCACTTTTAACAGTGAACCGTTTTATTTTGCCTGCCGACACTGATGGAGCAAGTGCGGAATTTGCGGCGACTAAACCACTTTTTGGATACAGCTTGTACCGGCCCGGTCGACGGTACATGAGTTGACACTCGTAGAGTGAAAGCTAATTAAAGTTTGCCCGCCCTTTGATCCAGATTCCGACCAAATATTGATTTCGCCATAAGGCCTCAATGTTATATCCGCCATAATACACATACTCTGTGAAAATTTCAACCGGCTGCCTATTACGGTTCCAAAGATAAAGCAGTAGGAAAGACAGACAGACAGACAGACAAACAGACAGACGGCTGTAGGCTTAGTAATAGGCTTCCGTACGGGATACGGAAACCTAAAAACGGCCTTGCTCCTCTAACTTACATACATATCACCTAGGAAGAACATACAGCTTTACATGGAATCTTTCAACATTTTGAGGTTTTATTCATTATTGGTCCGATATCCAAGTTGGTAACTTGCTTCCAGTTTGATTCCTGGTCGGAGACAAATGTTTAACATTTTTTTCAGCTTTCCATCGACATTTTATCTGACTAAAACAATAAAATTTACATATATACACGTATATTTGTGGTAAAAATGTGTCCCCAAGTCCCACCATTGCTCTTCCCAGGTTACGCACCTTGTTGCGTAGTTAACATGACAAAGGCAACACACTTTTTGTGGCACGTTGCGTAGTTGACATGACACAAAAAACCTCCCGCCAACCAAAACATTTACATTCCCGCACCATCGCCCCGGCCGTTGGCAGGGGAGATCTCGAACTAGGAGGCACTCCAACCTCCAACATTAGCAGCCTCGTGCAGCTCCAGCCGTCGATAGACTGAGGAACGTGCCAGTAGCAGCTTTGTCGCCGCCAGCCAGCCGGCCACTGAGACTGCCTTAGCTTCGGGCAGAGAAAGTGACCGCCAGCTTCTTCGCTGGCCGCCAGCCAGCCAGCCGGCCACTGCGTCTGTCCTAAGCTAGGGCGGACAAGATGAACGCTAACTTATTCGCTTGCCGCCAGCCAGCCGGGCGGCCACTGCGACTATCCTAACCTAGGGGAGATAAATTAACCGCTAGCTTCTTAGCTCGCCGCGAGAGAGCCAGCCGGCCACGCGTCTGTTCTAAGCTAGGGCAGACAAGGTGACCGTGAACTTATTCGCTTGCCACCAACCAGCCGGCCACTGCGACTGTCTTAACCTAGCGCAGATAAATTAACCGCTAGCTTCTTAGCTCGCCGCGAGAGAGCCAGCCGGCCACGCGTCTGTCCTAAGCTAGGGCAGACAAGGTGACCGCTAACTTATTCGCTTGCCACCAACCAGCCGGCCACTGCGACTGTCCTAACCTAGCGCAGATAAATTAACCGCTAGCTTCTTAGCTCGCCGCGAGAGAGCCAGCCGGCCACGCGTCTGTCCTAAGCTAGGGCAGACAAGGTGACCGTGAACTTATTCGCTTGCCACCAACCAGCCGGCCACTGCGACTGTCCTAACCTAGCGCAGATAAATTAACCGCTAGCTTCTTAGCTCGCCGCGGGAGAGCCAGCCGGCCACGCGTCTGTCCTAAGCTAGGGCGGACAAGGTGACCGCTAACTTTTTCGCTTGCCACCAACCAGCCGGCCACTGCGACTGTCCTAACCTAGCGCAGATAAATTAACCGCTAGCTTCTTAGCTCGCCGCGAGAGAGCCAGCCGGCCACGCGTCAGTCCTAAGCTAGGGCAGACAAGGTGACCGCTAACTTATTCGCTTGCCACCAACCAGCCGGCCACTGCGACTGTCCTAACCTAGCGCAGATAAATTAACCGCTAGCTTCTTACCTCGCCGCGAGAGAGCCAGCCGGCCACGCGTCTGTCCTAAGCTAGGGCAGACAAGATGACCGTGAACTTATTCGCTTGCCACCAACCAGCCGGCCACTGCGACTGTCCTAACCTAGCGCAGATAAATTAACCGCTAGCTTCTTAGCTCGCCGCGAGAGAGCCAGCCGGCCACGCGTCTGTCCTAAGCTAGGGCAGACAAGGTGACCGCTAACTTATTCGCTTGCCGCCAGCCAGTCGGCCACTGCGACTGTCCTAACCTAGCGCAGATAAATTAACCGCTAGCTTCTTAGCTCGCCGCGAGAGAGCCAGCCGGCCACGCGTCTGTCCTAAGCTAGGGCGGACAAGTTGGCCGTGAACTTATTCGCTTGCCGCCAGCCAGCCGGCCACTGCGACTAGGCTTGCCAGATCTGATGTTAGCCTTCCCGGGACATATCTACTACTGCAGTCCTTCATAAATATGATGGAGAAAGAAAATATCAATATTTTTCTACTATACCAAATTTTTACGGCGAACTATTAGCGTTTGTTTTAACGCGAACAACTTTAGTAAGCAACACTACAATAAAAGAAGGAAATTGCTAATTTGAGCACTTCATCAGCATCTGGACTCTTCCCGGGATAAATTTCACTCTACGGGACAAAATGACCCTTCGCCCGGCACACGGGACATTGGAGCCTAGCCCGGGACAATCCCGGAAATCCCGGGCACCTGGCAAGCCTAACTGCGACTGTCCTAACCTAGGGCAGACAAATTGACCGCTACTTAGCTTCTTCGCTCGCCGCCAGCCAGCCAGCCGATCACGAAGATTGTCCAACTCTAGGGCGGACAAAGAGAAGGCAGGCTCTTACGACTAGTACCGATCTGCCTTATTCGGGAGACACAAAAAAATGCGGAAATGACAAATCCACACATACTACAACCAGGGGGCCGCAGTGTGTAATTGGGACAAAATGTAAAGCAAAACCACGTCTGTAGGGAATGGAATTATGTGAAATGGAAAGAAAACAAAGCTGTCAAGTGCGAGTCGAACTCGCGTGTAGAGGGTTCCGTACCATTCGTTTTTCCGTGAGAACTTTAAGACCTAAATCTTAAGAAAACCTAAACGAAAATTCTAATATTTTCGTTTAGGTTTTCACTATAGGGGAGGCCTTATAATCTTAAACCATGCGTTATAAAAATTAAAAATACATATACACGGTGTTGAAACCCAAACCATAAAACCCGAAAGGGGGTGATTCTGTACGTGAAATAGAACTACTTTTGTTCTACGACTTTTTTATTTGAAGAAAAATATTTTTTTTTTCCTCCATTCATTTTGAGAATAGGTATTTAAAATTTGTATGGAAAAAATAGATAGATAGATAGATAACAGTAACAAATACATCGGAAAATTTACATAAGGTGCAAAGGCGGACTTATCCCTTACAGAGATTTCTTACAGTCAACCTTTTGATGTTTGAGATTCGCTAATATAGTGGAATGTAAGTAGGTAGTAGCAAAAGAGTTGCGTGACAATTGGAGATAAAAATAATAATAAGAATACTTATTAATACATACATATAATTACATGCTAGTAAAATATAAGCCATTGTAATAATTTTTTTTTGTTCCAAAAAATTTTTTTTCTTCACAGAAGTTGTTTAGTTTATAGTTTATACATATAGAATAACCCCCTTAAAGTCAGTTAAAAATATTACGGGGGCAACTGCAACACCGTGTATATTATTATAATATTTGTTATACAGGGTGTTCGGCACATCGACCGACAAAAATTTTTTGTAGGTAAATGGGGTCATTTGCAACGTTTTGACCCATGATACCTTTTGTCAGATGTCACGTGGTATCAAGATAGGATTTTTTTCTTTATTTTTGAAAATTACCAAAATTCCAGATTTAAACCCTTGTAACTTTTTTGTTTATGATTTTATCAGCACGAAATAAAATTTATTGAATTTTACGATGTATTAGAATTTTACCTTGTTCTAGCAAAAATATTATTTGATTAATTTAATACCATGAAAAGGTCTTATGACCTCCCAAAGTCCCGAGAACGAGTAAAAATATGACAGAATCTTAATTTCTTAATTCATAAAAAGAAAACTGACAGCAATTGACAGCTTCATTTTCTTTTAAAAAGTTCGCTAGTTTACGTCCTTTCCAACGGTCTACCACAGGTCATACAAATAATTGACTATGTAGCCAAAATTAGGCACAGAGACAGAACAGAACGACAAACTTAGGGATAATTTGCAAGAGTGCCCGCGCGACCGGTACATGTTCTAAATTTGGCAATGCTCCCGAAAACGCTCTCAATACGGGAAGTGACCACCGATTAGTGCCCGTTTTGACCACATAGTGAATTATTTGTATGGCATGTGGTATACCGTTGGAAAGGGTGTAAACCAGCAAACTTTTTAAAAGGAAATGAAGCACTCAATTGCTGTTAGTTTTTTTTTTAAACATTAAGATTATGTCACTCGTTCTCGTGACTTTGGGAGGTCATAAAACCTTTTAATGGTATTAACTTCATCAAATAATATTTTTTCTAGAATAAGGATACATCGTAAAATTCAATAAATTTTATTTCGTGCTGATACAATCATAAACAAAAAAGTTACAAGGGTTTATAGCTGGGATTTTGGTAATTTTCAAAAATAAAGAAAACAAATCCTATCTCGATACCACGTGACATCTGACAAAAGGTACAATAGATCAAAACGTTGCAAATGACCCCATTTACCAAAAAAAAAAAATCGGTCGATATGCCGGACACCCTGTATGTAACGCGCCCTTTCCATCGACGTCACATGATGCACTTGAAAAAAAAAAGTTTTTCACTTTCTAATTTGAACTTGACACCCAAAATCGAAATTCGTTCATCTGTGACTATATTACGTCCGTGATTAGGTCATTAAACTCTATATAATATTATAATATACCAAATTTAAACATTTTTTCATCCAGTAGATTCGTAGAAAATTTACTGTGATGGAAGGGCAGACACACAGACATACACGAGAGTGATTATATAAATAAGTATTCAGTTTTTTTCTGTTTTGATGTACGGGACCCTGGAAGGTAGAGGATGTTCGGTACTTAAACAAACAGCGCGATATACATAGTCTCAAGCATACCGTTCCTTTGTAATGTAGCAAAGTAAATATTGAATGAGTTTCAATCTTAATTTGAAGATTGATATCAAAAATTCACACACTGAATTTTCCCGGAATATGTGAAAATATCTTTATCCACGTCCTTCTGTGGTAAACACGACCATTGTATAATCAAAGACGAAAATGATTAAAGCCCGATTTATTTTGGTATATATTAAGACAAATTAAGAGGCACGAATTGAAGTCATATGAATTATTCGTATCTATTACGCTTAGCTGTGGTACAGCAGGCGGGCTTATTGTCGCGCGCAAATTGTTTCAACCCAACTTGTACACAACATGAATAGTAATTTTCAAGTCGGTTGTGTTTTCCACGTAATAATATTACCAGTATGTACCTGGGCGTCTACACCTATGTAGATAAACTTGACTTTGTTCTTATCAAAATACAAAATTTCATTCAAATCGTTTCGAGTCGTTTCCGACAAGTTTAGCTCACTTAAAGTAGTAGGATTTGTATGCCCACTTATTTGTTTCAAACGGAGAGTCGAACATTACCTCGAATGGAAAACTTGCTTAAGTAAATCGCGAAAACTACGAAAACGGAAAGCAAACGAAGTCTGCTGTACAGGTCCGCCGCCGGACTGACTATAAAAAAATCCTAAGGCAATAAGTCTGCCCTTGCCATAATATACTACTAAGGGGTTTTTATTTTATTTTATTTTTTCATTTAAACCTCATCAATCAAAAGTTGACTGAAAGAAATCACTACTAATGATAAGTTCGACTTTGTTCGCAGTGTTCTATGTACTCATGTTTTTCTTTCCTCTCGGTGTGCAATAAAGAATTTCATTCTATTAAAAAAATTACTCACGTCTCGTCTACATGCACGACCCCCATGGCCCAAAAGTTAGCTAGAATAAAATGCCTCAAGGCATAAATATCGCGTTTTACATTTTATGTTAAATGTTGGTGTACAATAAAGTATATTTTAATGCGAAGTTTTAAGTTAGTGAATTTATGTAACAAATTTTCTCCAGTTTGAATTACACAATCAAATAAGCAATTTATAAAACACAATAAACAGAGTACTGTGCTTTCGTTATTTGAAACATCAGCTAAAGAAGTCTTCCGAATTTTCCAAAGTATTGAAGAACTTTGGAAAATTACCTACTTATTTCTACAAAACTTCAAACATTCTTATTATTAGGGCTATTTACATCTGATAAACTTAGTACATTATATCCTTAAAATCAGGACTCTTGAGTGATATTAAAAAAACTTTTTTTCAAT